>OU343219.1:85644211-85708955 GCA_910596185.1 Chrysanthemum makinoi | reverse complement strand
AAAACACATAAAACACTGATTTGTGATATTTTTATCATTTTGAAGCATTTTGAGTGTTTTCAGATGATTTTGCAAATATATTGTACAAAATGATGAGTATTTCGACACTCATCACCTACGTAACTATCGGCTTTCTTAGAGATTCTGGTATTGAAGAAGGAGACCTCTCCTAGTCTCCGCCAGAAAACAAAACGCACTATTGAGTCTAGAGCCACGAGATTCATAAAAAGATCTCTTAGGTACACTTGACATTTAATCACTTGATGATCAATAATAAGGTTATCAGTGGTTCATATCGAGTCCTTTCACATCTTAGTATAACTGTCGAGAACATTTATGAGAGGTTCACATTTGTGATCCTGTGAATGAATGGAAAGTCCCGCTGGGTCAACATTAAACATTTCCATGAAGAAGTCGCCTTCTAACTCCCCATGGATTGCGCCAGTGGTCTCAAACGGCTCTACAGTGGAGGTGATGCTTCGGTGTACCTCGCCGCCATCTCGAATCGTAGGTGTACTTCGCATCGTGTTATCTCACTTGTGGGACTCGATTCGTGAACGCCTTTGTAAGAATTAGAGTCGTGTTTTCACACTATGTCGTAACACTCTCGAAGTTCAAACTGTAAGTGCCGAATCCGCTTATTACTAACCGTTTAAATTTTTTCTTCTTACGAAGCTTCGAGCAAAAATGTCGCGTATTCTTCTCATACTCACGCCAACATCATCACTAATGGAAGTTCTATCCTAAGCAAACAACAGTCAGCCGAATGATTCTTCGTCAATACAGAGAATCTACAAAGTTAAAGACTTAAAGAACTCCATCGCGATCAATTCCAACGTCAAAGAGCGTGTGAGCATGTGAAGAACGACGCGGAGAACCTGTGAGAGCGAAGCACTGAGTGTGCACTTGATGCAGAACAACAACATACTATCACTTTCACCACAAAGAACAATGATCAAAGAACAAGGTTAATGATGACGTCAAAGCATAACCGTTTAAAGTAAACTATCTCTACACCGGGAGATTGTTCAAATCAAGGCAATTCTTCACAAGAGAGAGAATGTCAAGAAGTCAAAGCTACTATTACATCAACGCTTTCACCGTTTTCATCACCAACACTTGAGTGTTTGTTACTCATATGTAATAACACTTGATGGGGAGATTGTTGGAATCACTCCTAAACCTTATTCAAGTGTTAGTTACTCATATGTAATAGTTAGCTTAGTATGGCCTTTATGTTTGTTATTAGCCTTAAGCTTATGTAGAAGGCCCATGAGCTTAGGCCCAAGCCCATAGGAGAAAGGGAAGGAGTAGGTGTGTTGCCCTAGCTCCTTGCCTATAAATACCTTATGTAAACTTTCATTTGAAGGTTGATTGTTCAAGTTATTCTTTCACATGCTCTCACGATAACCGTGTTCACTATATCGTGTGTGTGTGTTTGGTATCTTGTTCAATCATCTCTCTATCTCTTATATAAGCTTGTGTGGTAAACCTTGTGGCCTAACAGTTGGCACACACACACATACACTTTCAAGCACACCCCTCAAATGACCATTTGAGGGGTATTTATAGTTCCTTACAACAATACCCTAATGGGCTTGGCAAGGGCCACGGATTGGACTTGGATTGGGCTTGGGATACATAAGCTTATCAATGGCTAGCATAGCTTATCCTTTAACCAATTAGCTTAGCCCAATCCACTCCAGCCCGATGACTATTCTATCACGATATCTCAACACTACAAAGTTCCTAAATGTGAATGACCATCACTTCTAATAAAAACTATTAAGGCTAACATCTAGCATAAGTTAGCTCGTAGACATATCGTTTGTTACGTTATTAAGCAGTTAATTAGTTAGTTTGTAGCGTAGTTTAGTTTAGAGTATCATTGTGGAGGAAGGACGGGTCTTTACCCACGTATACCGATCCACAGCCGTCAGTCAGGAGCTTTGTAACCTATAATACCCTCTACCTTCCAAGGTAGAGGGTTGGAAGTTCTAATCTAACCTTTAACACTTTTATTTATCTCTCTAGAATTCTCTCTACTTTTTCATCTCTAACCATGGCATTCATATACTATCATCATCCTAGACCACCCGAATCATCAAACAACATAATATTCACGATCCTACAAATGGTACCAGAGCCAAGGTTTTGTTGTATTTATGTTTCGTATGGTGTTTGTATGCAGTTTGTATGGTTTTTATATGTTGCATATACGGTTCGTTGATGCGGGTTGATACAGGTTGTTTGTGTTTATCGATTTCTTGTGGTTCTAATCACTTTGTGTATGCTGTTTTTTAAAAAATTTTGTGCACGGACAAGTTTTTTTTGCTATTGGTTTGATAACAACTTTATACAGTCCTTTATGTATCCTAATGGTTAAAAAGTCAGGTCTTTACAACGTGTTATATTTATGTTCATTAAGTGCTACAAACAGCACCTTTTATAACCTTTTAACCATCCGTGAATCTGGTCAAACTGTATGGTCAAATGGGTATTTGAAGTTTTTCTGAGTTTCAAGCTGGAACTTTCTTGGATGCAAGTTGACTGAAAATTTCCAGATTCAAAGAACCTCATGCGAGTTGACTGAAAATGTCTAGATTCAAAGAACCTCATGCGAGTTCTATACTCGCATTCTTGGATGCGAGTTCTCAAAGCTATCAAATGAAGCGAGTTGTGTACTAGCTTAAGTGCATGCGAAGGCGTTTTGACCAACTCGCTTTGACTAACATGCGAGTTGTCAAACCTTATGTTGTTTGACTATCCTCATGCGTGTTGTTGACCATACTAAACCAATATAACACGACCTCAGATAATTACTACCTTCATCAGTCCATGGTTTTTTTTGAGTAAATAAAAACGAGATGACCATGATAAAAACAGATCCGAATACTTTTATCAACACCATCTCCTATTATCACAACACAACTTCAACTACAAATTCATTTAATCCCATCACCATCTCCTATTATCGTTCATCTAGACTCAATGAATTAATAGAAAACATCAAACGACTTTGACTCAATCGAAATTAAAATATAATCGATCTCAGATCCGGTTCACGTTTTCATCTTTACAAGATTTTTTTCTCGATTGAACCTCATCATCACTGATCTATAAAGAAGTTTCACTTCTTGTTTTTAATATCCGAACATTTAAGAAAGAACAATTACAACCATGTATTATTATTTCTTTCGTTCGTGTACATGGAAAACGAAGCATATCATGTCACAAAAACCTTACCCGAGACCCATTTGATAAGATCTTGTAGCCACTTAGATGATTTCTTGATTCGTTTGAAGCAGAAATTGCAAATACGGTATTGGTACGGTTATGTTTGTGACTATGTTTGGTTTTCTTGTCGGATTAGTAAGGGATAACTGAGATTGAGATGTGGAGTGGTACGGCAGATTTGGTGAGAGAAAAATTGGAAGAAGGAGGCGTTTTTTTTAGAATGAGATTAGGTTTAGAGTTAATAGGAGAAATATTAGGGTTATAATGCATTATGTTAGTCTTTTATAGTCCTAAACTTTTTAGGTTATATCTGATTTCAATTGGGTGGACATGGATCGGATATTGTTTTTTTATGGATCGGGCCTGTTTGGTGTTAGTGGATCCGTGTTGGGCTTCTTGCTTTGATCATGGGCTTTGAGTATACATCATGGACTGGGCTGGTGGTAGTATTTATTTGAGCTTGGTGGTAATATTGGGCGAGGTATTTGAGTTTGGAATATCTTCAATTTTGTCATCCGATTTTTTTGGAATAAAAATTGTTGGATACAAATTGTTGCTATTAATTACTGTTGGTATTTTGGTTCTATAAATTTTCACGGGAGGATACATAATTCACGGCTTGAGCGAAGATCTGAAAAAATGACTACGGGGTTTTTGTACGGTATTGCCTACGAGGAATTGACGTGACATTTCATGGGTGGACTTCTTTATCTTTGAGACGTTGGTTGGTTGGATGCATGTCTCAAGATAACTTGTTGGGGCACATTATGAAAATTGACAATCTGGTTATCACTGATGTAAGGAGTTACGTTGTAGTGCTCTCAGTGTATAACTATCACTTTAAGGAAGTTTGAGTACTTAGTGTCACACGCAGTTGTGGATTGTTCAAGAATTTAGAACAAGTAGTAAGTCACAAAGTTGGGATGTTTTCTTCCTTTTCAAGTTAGTCGTATCAGGTTTTCTCCATATGTGGTCACTACAATTAGCCGATGAATCAATGGAGGTTCATTTTCAGCAATTCCCATGAGATATTCAACGCCACGTAATGTCAATGATACTTCACAGTCTAAGCAAAATCTTTCAAGAATCTTCAACGTATGATATGATTTTTTATTTTTTCGAGATGTTTGTCGATGACAAGAACTGGTAAATGGTCGTAGACGCATGATGCTCCGAAAGTTCAAAACCATCATGGGGAGAAACGTGTACTTTGATGTTTTACGGTTAACCTCCAGGGAAAAGGAGTTTATACTACTTAACTTAGTATGGTTTGTGGTTGTCTGTTACATTCGGTAATGAATTGTTGATGTTGAAGGTGATTTGTTCATGAACCGCGATGTTACCCTAAAGTGATATTCACCAAAACCTAAGTTGTCATAACACATTCAAGCTGACATTGTTTACGGTTTTATCTTGATTTTGCAAAATCCCGCGAAAGAATCTATTTCTCGGTTTAAATCATAGACTTGTAAAATCCCGTGACAATGGAAATATCCTTGTAAGTAAAGTACATTTCCGGCTCTATCTCTCGGTTTATTCTTGGTTTTGTAAAATCCCGAGAAAGAAACTATTTCTCGGTTTAAACTCTAGAATTGTAAAATCCCGTGATGATGGAACCATCCCGGAGAAAGGATAGTGTATGTCGAGATCTTATCTGATGCTGGTACTACGGTTTCTACTTCAAATAAGGGATAAAAGGGTGTACTTCATGAATTGGGTGTGTGTTTAGATTATCCTCATGGCAGTTTGGTTATTTGCTTTTAACCATGGTCGGGATGAAAACCATTATCAGAGTTCACTTAAAACGTTAAAGGAGGCTAGAGTTGAGCTTTTAACCAGAAGATGTGACAACGGGGTGAATTCACTATTATTTATTTGAGGTTGAAGTGAAATATCGCGGGCGAGTGTACTTAGTATCTGAAGGTATCGGGATGGATGGATGAAGATTCTTCAAGATCCTTGTTCGAGCTTATTATCAAAAACGAAGACTTGGAAATATAGTTATTTTTGGGAGTCTTTTTTCTTTTACCACGAGGGGAAATTGGGCTCTTTTGCCACAAAATAACTATCACTTTAAGGAGTTACGTTGTAGTGCTCATTGTCACATTTAATTGTGGATTTTCAAGAGATGATGTACGTCTTATACTTGATGGTTGGTTTGTTGAAGAGTATAGAGTACATAGAGAGTACTTAGAGATGCTAATGGAAATCTAAGACCTTTGTTACATATGCACAAGTTTAAGTCACGAGTTTAGGTAGTTTACTCAGAGTCAAATTCATCATATTGGGTTTTCCATCACTGTCACTACAAAGAGCCTACTGAATGATAATGGTGATGATTACATGTTTTGCCAAGAGATGATGAAAGAGAGAGATTATGACGTATGAACACAACAGTTCATGCCTCGTACTCTAAAGAAAAGAAAAGTGTACGTTTTAGTGCGCTTTATCTTCTAAAGAAGAGGAATCTTCTTATGACGTATGAACACAACAGTTCATGCCTCGTACTCTAAAGAAAAGAAAAGAAAAGTGTCGCACGGGCGCTTTATCTCAAGAAGAGAAATCTTCTTATTATGACCATTCGCATCAACATGCTTCATGCTTTTTCCATGTGCTTCACCATCAAGTGAATCGGGCTACCATTGATTGTTTTCTTATTCAACTTGCTCTACTATAAGGACGATGACGACATCATGTGCTAATTTTGTGGGGGAGAAGTGTGAATAGAATACATTTGGATGATTTCACTTATTTTGTCAAGAATTGCATCTCACTTATTTAGTCAAGAATGGCAACTTCGTCTGCAATTATTGAGGGGGAGAAGAAGTATGATAACTCTGCATGGTTGATTGTTATCTGAGAATAAATGGTCAAACGGCTCCAAACTCATGTAAGAACCGAGCTTCCTCTTATCGGGTCATCTTTACATGGAGTTTCTTCAAAATGTTGGTTGACATCTTCACTCGGATTGATGAGTTTATCGACAAAGTGCTTCCGTTAATGCCTCAATGTACATCAACATGATGATTCGAACAATCTCTGTTCTTGTTTGATGATTGGTAGTTAGGTGTTACCATCTTGTGTGTTCGTTGTGGCCCGATCACGATTTCCTTGATGAACATCTTTCTGTTCTTGTTTGATTCGAGGATTTTAGTTAAGGGATTTGCAAGATGTAAGTTAATCGATGCTTTTGGTGGGATGCTTTTGGTGTGAGTTGAAGATGTTAACTATCTATTCCCCAACTGCACAATCTTGAAGAAGGTCGAGTCTATAGTCGGTTCTACATTTTCTGCATGTTAGAAGACTAAAGACAAGTTGCATTTGATTATCTAAAGACTTCTTCCGGGCATTTATCAAACAGATTGTCGGTTTAGGGAGAGCACTAATTGGGGAGGTGAAATGTTTGGTTTAATCCCCAATTAGACTTGCTCACTTACTTCAGCAAGTTGATTCTCACGCATCGTATCTCGAGCTAATGATGTTCTTCTCAACAAATTTCAACTATTGGACTTACAATATGTTGTCGATTCTCAAGTATCAAAACCAAGAAGTGGGGAAGGAGACACACATCTAAACACAAAGCGAGTAAACTTGATGAACTTAATTCTTTAAGTGATTGAAGATATCCCGAAGACAAATGTTATTACCAAGAAAAACTCAAGGTTTGACTCATGGCGAGTAAACTTGATGAACTTAACTCTTCTAAGTGATTGAAGATATCCCGGGAAGACAAATGTCATGACCGCAGAGAAACTCAAGGTTTTACTCATCAAGGCTTTTTGTGTTATTATTCCAACTACGTGGGGGAAGTGATGTAATAGAAAGTTTCTGAAGATAAAAGAGGTACACAAGTGTGTGATGATTTTGATGTTATCACAATCATCAAGGGAGAGAGAATTGTGTACATTGGGGGATGTTCAGCTGTTTCACTTGAGTGCTTAATCAGTGATTCAAAGATATAATCACTTATTCTGGAGTTGACATCCGCAGAGATTGTCACCCGCAGAAATAATCAGTGACTTGGCCTGCTTCTTCAATGTTATCAGTTATTCATTCCTTGTATATTGGTATACTTCGGATACTTGAGCTTCATACACGCATCATCAAAGAAAAATGTGAACATGGGGAGGTTTTCATTCCCCTCATGATGTGTATTGGAGAGCTCTTGGATATTGGTGTACTCGGGTTCTTGAGCTTCATACACTATCATCGGGACGAAAGATGTGAACATTGGGAGGTGTCTTCATTACCCCTCATGATGTGTATTCTGAGAGTTCTTGAGCATTATACAAAGAGACTGATTGCATCAATTCAACTACTTGGGGAATTGTTCTCTTGATACCTTTTGGAATGGATTGCTTCAGACTTCAAAGGGAAAAGGAATTTGAGAAGATTATTTAAGTGTGGGATGAAACGTTGCTGTTCTTCTATTGGATGATATAACCTCGAACGGAGAATCTAGATTATCGGTCTTAAAAGGAGCAGCGGGATTTATGATAATGGTGTGCTTTTCTGTGCAAGTTTAAGAGATGACGAATTCTATCTTCTACGACGCGTCGCCGATATCCTTATCTCGGTACTGTATCATCATCTTCTTAAACTATATCATCTACTCTATCCGTATATATCTATCAAAAAAGCAAAATACAAAAATATAAAACCAACAAAAACAAAATAAAAATTTATAAAACCTTCCAAAACCCATAAAAATCAGAAAATTTCAAAAATACCAAAAATATGTTTTCCTATGACATGTCTTCTGGTATCGATAACATATTCGGTCTTAGAAATGTCATTCAATAATGGCACGGGACCATAGATGAAGTTCGAGCAGGAGGTGTAAATATTCTTTTCCAAAGCATGTCTCAATATATGGCTTACAGTTACTTCAGACTGTAACCCACGCTTAAAACCATGGTTTGCTATTATTTCAGATAGCAACCCGTTTTTCAAGAAAGGAAAGTGCTACGCTTAAACGATTTTCACAAAATTCGTGCACTTATCCTAAAACAAATTTGAGGAAAGTATGTCGAAGGACTGCCGTTCCTACACAAATGTTTTTCCGTCTAAAATTCTTCAGAAAAATATTTGTTGTTTTAACAAAATGGTGGTAAATGAGTTGCTTTATAGACAATCAGTTTCAGAGTTGTTTTAAAAATTGAAATCTCAATCAATGACTTCAGCGCTTTTAAACCTTTTAGAAAATGAGTCATTGATTGAGGGGGAGAATGTTTTCAAATCTACATCATCTAACGGACTTTCGTAATTATCCTACGTGCTTAATTGAAAATGATGTTAACCTACGTTGAAGGACTAGGTGCCCAGGATGTGATTGTTAGGATTAGATGATTAGAGTTTGATAAACACATTATTCCCATATTTTTATATGATCTGATTGACATGTTGCATTGAGTTTTATTAGTCGATTGTTGTTTGGGTGATGTCGACCACCATATATCTGTATGTGTGTTCACTAACGTATGCAGGTATATTGGTATATAAGAATGTTCCCGATCCGAATCCCACAATTGAAGATGATTGGATGCCGAAAGGAAAGGGTAACTATATCTTGGGTTGACAAATGAAGAAAGAGAGCTTAATTGGACTGTGGAGTTGGCATGAATGCAACGTAAGAGGGTCTCCGTGCGCCAGATGGTTTTCATCACAAATGAAGAAACAGATTTAATTTGACCTCGCTTGGCATTAAAATGCAACGTAAGAAGTCTCACCGCAGACGGTTTTTCTTCAAGCCCTCCAACAAAACAAGCTTCTCAACCACCTAACGTATCTTTGTGCATGATACCATTTTTAAACAATTTTGAAAAATTTGAATAAATTGTTTTGAAAATGGAAAATATTGTTTTGAAAATTAATTGGATTAAATTTTGAAAATCACCGGACTTCATTTTATCAAAACCTAAGTCACTCAATCAACGACTACGGTCATCGATTGAGGGGGAGAGTGATTTATAATTAAATGATTTTCAAACAATATTTCATCTGTCAAGTCCATTTGTACGAAATAAAGTGGTGATCTAAAGATTTAATGTTATGTCATGGTATGATTTTTCTTTTGAATCAAGGTCTTTCAAAATGAAATTTTTTCTGTTCTTGTTTGATTGTGAAATTATTTTATTTTACTTAAAGATCTCTTAAAACTATCAAACCTAACACTAACAATCTTTAATGTCTTAAAATGGTCTTTATCTGTCAGTTTTCAATATTAAATTTTGCCACGTCTTTCCCCAAAATCTTTTATTTGATTTAAATCAATTGGGATCACAAATCTCAAAAGGTTTGAAATTTTTGATCGGGGGAGAGATCGTGATTTAAATCTCAAATCTGTTTTAATGGAATCAGTTTTAGTCCTTTACAGGCACTCCTGCCTCCATGTGCCAAAGTATTTCAAATATACAATGCACATGTTGAGGAGGAGCATTTATCCAAAAACTAGATGAGTTTTTAAATCAGGTATATATTCTCCCATGTTTTCTAAACTTAATTAAATCACTTGGGATCCAAAATCTCAAAGGGTTTGATATTTTTGTCGGGGGAGAATTTGTGATTTAATAATGAAATTTGATAAAAGGTGATCAATTTGATGAAAATGTGCAGTCGCTTCTCTCATGTGTGCTAAACGCTTTCGAATCTCGAAGCACATATTGAGGGGAGCGAATGGTTTCTTAATGGCTTGTGTGATCGTAAATGTGCTTCAAATGAACTCTTGCCTCTATGTGATAAAATGATTTCAAATATCCTATGCACATATTGAGGGGGAAAATTTACCAAAGAAAATCAAATGGCTTTTTCCATGGAAATTGTGATCAAGAATTTATTTCTAAAGAACTCTTGCCTCCATGTGCTAAACAATTTCAAAATCTTATGCACATGTTAAGGGGGAGCATTTCTAAAAGATCAAAACAATTAAGGTACAAAATGTTTTGATATTATATCACAAGTACCTTGATTGATTTTCCAAATGATTTTTAATTGGTTTTAAGAAGGAAAGAACAATACCAAAAGACCGACCAATTTACTTTATGCATGTTGTAATAAGGATGGTTAGGTTAGGTATTCGTTCCCACGATCCGCAAGAACCGGAGGGATCTAGCCAGGGATAATCCACTAGATAGTGTAGAAGTCCTTAGGTATGATGAAAAAAGGAGAAAAATGAGAAATGAGAAGAGTGCGGACTGAGATAGAGCTAGAACTGGAATAAACCCAACAAGGTTCTAGTTATGAAGTCTCGGTAAGCACTGAAGGGGTTGAAGAATGAAAAAGAATTAAATATGAAAAGGGTGAAAAGAAATAGCCCTCCAATAATTCAACCTTAGGGCAGTAACCGGGTTCAATACATATGCTACTGGTGGTTACTAAGGTAACACTAGTATTGAAGACAAGACGTCATGGACCCAGTGACGCACTGCACTACAACTTCCCAAGCTACTCAAGTTCCTCTTAAAAAGGCTTGTTTCATTCTCACGGGGAACCTACATAATCTATCGACTTTCTCTTAGAGATTGTTGATATTGAAGAAGGAGACCCTCTCCCTAGTCACCGGCATAGGAACCAAATGTGCACTATTGAGTCTAGAGCCAAGAGATCATCCACAATATCTCATTAGGACACAAAATTAATGAAGACTTGCTGTTTCACACAATGTGGAAAGTAAGAATATATTAAGAGTCCTACGCATTATCCTTGTGGTATTGCCAGAACATCCGAGTGATATGTAAAAATATTCACAATGAAGATGGAAACCCTTCTAGAGCCAAAATCAAACAAGCTCTTGGTAGGTGGCATGTGAGATCTTTCATAAGATCAAGCTTGTGACAACTGGACAGAAACAATGGGGCGATTCACTCGTGAATCAACCTTGGTCTAGGAAATGAATTGACGAATACTTTTTGAAAAACCGTTCGATGTGCAAATCTTCTTTTCTTTAGCACATCGAATGTGTACTTATGTTTTCAAGCACAAAAAGTATCTCTGATTGAAAAAGTACTTTTGGAAAAACCGTTCGATGTGCAAATCTTCTTTTCTCTAGCACATCGAGTGTGTACTATTTTCAAATACAAAAAGTATTTTTTATTGAAAATTGATCTTTCTCATAAAACCTTCGTCGTATTGCAAAACTCTTTCTTCAAGCAATACGCGATTGTTTTTCATATCATTTTTCATCAATCAGTGAATCTCAATTCGCTGGTTCACTCACTCCGTGTTGTCTTCTTTGAGACATTCTGGTATAAGAACAGCTAGAATAGCTGCGAAACCCTGTCAAGGAGATTCTTTGTAATCCTACCTGATCACAGGAAGTACTTGTACTGATCAACGGGGAACCGTGGGCCGTGTACCTCAATTCAACGAAAGTGATCAAAGACACTTTCATGTGTTTTATTGCTAACTGTTGTTTGCAGGTACATTTGGACGGTTGCAGCTGATCAGAATTGAGGAGTCAATCCAAAGCTGCATGCTCACAACATCCACACTTATTTGAAGAAATCATGACTGGTGCATATCTACATAACCTGGTTCTGATATTTTTATACTATGTTTCTGCTACGCTGCTGCAAATATCATGAACCAGTAAAGCTTTTGCTACTCTGATGGAAAGATGTTATGATCCCGATAGTGTGAGCATGTCGGTCCAAAAGTCACAACTTCACATGATGGCAACACAATAACGGTTGATCCAGAGATTTACTGTGGCTGATGATCTCAAAGAAAGCTTGAAGATCATCAAAGATGTGGATCAGTTCAAAGACCTCCACTGAAAGTGCAAATCAAGCGGACTTTGAAGAATCGCTACTAAAGCACAAAGATTGCGGAATTCAAGAATTGAAGTCTACGAACTCAAGAACAAAGTCAAGAATAGAATGCTAGGATTCAAAATGTAAATCATAGGGTGACCTCCCTTAGGGGGAGATTGTTAGGAATTAGAAATTCCATAAGTAAAGAGTCGGTCACCCCAAATGTTATCTAGCATAAGTTAGCTCGTAGACATATCGTTTGTTACGTTATTAAGTAGTTAATTAGTTAGTTTGTAGCGTAGTTTAGTTTAGAGTATCATCGTGGAGGAAGGACGGGTCTTTACCCACTGTATACCTGATCCACAGGCCGTCAGGAGGTCGTTTAGTTTGTAACCTATAAATACCCTCTACCTTCCAAGGTAGAGGGTTGGAAGTTCTAATCTAACCTTTTAAACTTTTGTTTATCTCTCTAGAATTCCCTCTCTACTCTCTTCATCTCTCTAACCATGGCATTCATATACTATCATCATCCTTGACCACCCGAATCATCAAACAACATAATATTCACGATCCTACATAGGGGGAGATTGTTAGGAATTAGAAAATCCAGTCGTTAAAAAGTCGGTCACCTCAAGTATATGTATTCGTTAGAAAGCTCGTAGTCGAAGTCAAGTTATGTTATTAAGTAGTTTGTTAAGTATCACCGTGGAGGACGGACGGGTCTTTACCCACTGTATGCCTGATCCACAGCCCGTAGGTGGCGTTTATTGTAAGACACTATAAATACCCTCTACCTCCCAAGGTAGAGGGTTGGAGCTTCAATACCATTTTTCTTTGTTTTACATAGTTCCCAACTCTCTTCCCTTTCTCTCTCTAAAACATTGTATACGCCCCATATGGATTTGGTTTGATGTGTTTGTGAAATCCTATATCTTACAAAAGATACGAAAGATATAAATCAAAAGAAATGACAAACACATTATGATAATAAACTAGATAAACTAAAGTATTAGTAATATTTCATTTCAATGCTAAGAATGATACAAAGGATTGGGTATGTAACACCTATGTAGATTAACAACACAAAGTATATGTCTCAATATGAGAACTTCATCATAGGGAACATGAGAGCGATGATTGTTACGGCGATGAGTACGAGGGCGATGTAAACCATGTTGATGACGAACCTTGTTGGTTTTGGTTTGAGATGAGGAAGATGAAGTTTTGAATGAGAGGTAATTTTTGAAAGTGGAAGATTTGAAAAAGTGGGGATTTGGTAGAGAAGTGATCTGAAGGGATATTTATGGGGAAGGAGGAATTTTTGAGATTTGTGTTTTGTTTTATTATTAGAAAGATATGATTTTTGGATTAAATGAAAATAAAACACAAGTTTTATAAACTTCGACTTTAGACGAAAGAATAACACGTATGCGAGAACGACTTCCTAATGAAGCTACATGTAATATATGAATATGCACAAAAGATAATCATATAAATACCGATGTAAGCATACTTATTTATCAAGCTAATGTTATTTAGAGATAAGTGGAAAGTCATACCTCTAATACACTTAGGAATGTCTTTACAAATGATACACCAAGTATCAGTAGATAATTCCGGCTCCTTTGTGTTTAAGATACCTTCTTAGGGAAGGTATTATTGTTACCAAGCAATTCCTATGGCTTGGTAGGTATGAGCTTTAACTAAGCAACATGACAAAGAAGATTAGTGCAATTAAATAGATAAAAAAAATGTTGTCATCTAATCGTCATACAAATAAAGAGTTAAAAACATGGTATTTATTTTTATAAAATACCTTCTTTGTAGTTTTCAATTAACCATGGATCGTATCATGTTTTTAAAGTACAATATACTTTAAGGAACTTGGTAACGAAGCTCTGATGCCAATTGTAGAAAACTAGAAGGGGGGTTGAATAGTTTTACCAATTAAAACTTTGTTTTAAGTTATTAAGATCAACTTATGTCAATCTATTTGGATGTGTGTTAGATGTTGATAAACAAACATATAGAAATATAAATATGTAATGAAAAGATAAAGAGATAGAAGCACAAAACCACAACGCGAGTATTTATAGTAGTTCGACTACAAGGACACCTTCCTTGCCCTACTCCACTCATCGATTTGCCTACTCATGAGTTTGTAATCACTACACAGCACCGACTCCTTATGGTGGAGAAACCTTCATAACGTTTCCTACTCTTTATCCGGTACAAGGCTAGATACCGGGTCCTTTTCACCAAGGAGAACCAAATCTTATCACAACGTCACCTACCCTTTATCCGGTACTAGGCTAGATACCGAGTTCCATTACAATGGAGGAACTACTACCCAACACTACACCAACACCTAACCCCAAAGGAGATCTACTCCTTATAATAACATCAACAAGGATAACAATATCCTTTAACCCAATACTAATCATGCTTGTACATCGAATCACACCATATCGAATGTACACTTTAGGCACCTTTCACTAATGCCTTTAACTCGATCTACAAGACACCCTTCACTAATATCTTGTGACTTGACTTCTTGACACCCTTCACTAATACCTCTAGTCTTGACTTCTAGGAACCCTTTACAAGTGCTTTCAACACGGACGATCAACACCCTTCACTAGTATCTTCGTCTTGACAATTGAGACATTTTTCACTAATGTCGTCAACACTACACTTCTTATGAGAAAGAAGAAAACTATCAACAAGAGAACCTCAGTAGTCTTGATGATAACAAAGCATGGCAACTCATGGACTTGAGCTTGGTTGACTTCAAACGGTGGTGATCTCACCTTTAAGAGGAACCTAGAGAATCACACAAAAACAAAACTACATACATAGATCACTTGGATCTGGGGTTAGAGTGTTTATAACTCAAAGAGAAAATATGTGAGAGAGGGTAAAGACACAATGAAGAAATGGCTCACTATTTATAGAGAGAAAACATATTCTGTTCCACGAATCCCACAGATCCCACCTTTATGGGATCCGTCTAGTGTAATGTTAGGGATCCGTGAGACGCTCCTCTTTGCCTATGGGTATTTTGGTTCATGGGTCATGGGTTATGGATCATGGTATCAAAGTAGATACAATGTATCTCCAAGATGCAATGCATCTAGTCCAAGGTTCATGGTTTAAAACTATGGGCCATGGATTAAAACCATGTATGACTTAGGCATGATGTCATGTGATGGGTTATGGGTTAAGCTCATTGGGTATGGGTCAAGCTCCATGGGTTATGGGTTGTAACCAACTATATTCAATGTATTTGGTCAATGGGATAAATGCTTAAGTTTCTACCCATTTATATTACTCATTATAATACATACTAGTTATGTATATATTTGCCCAATATGTAAACACTAGTTGTTGTACATATATATTATTAAGTCATAAAATCCCTTATACTTGTTTTAGTGTTTTATGTGAAAACGTAAGTGTGTTATCGACAAAACATTAAAACATCGTAAAATATAAATAAACGTTTTTACGGATTATTTGTATTAACACCTTCACCAATATGTCCGGGGAATAACTAAAGACATGTTCTCCAAACAATTTTATCCTACATTAAGAACACTGATCAGACAGACAATTACAACAACACCGGTGACAATGCAGACTCGACCAGTCCCGCCTCCTCATGTAACAGAAACTGATCTTCTATCACAGCAAATAACTCAGATGTCTGCTCGATCTTCGACACTCACATCTGATGAATTGAAGTTTCTTGAGGTACTCCTTACTCATCAACTGAAGATAACATGCAAGGAAGCAGCTTGTCTAGAGAAGCATTATAGAGATGATGACGACACGGACAAAGACCCGAATACAAAACGTCAAAAGAAATCTGGCGAGTCTTCATCATCTATGCCACCACCACCGCCAAAGACCACCACCACATCCACAACTCAAGCTTCTCAGCAAACTCCTGCATCTGAAAAACCTCAGGATACTGAGTCTCCACCACCATTGGAGAAAACCGGTGATCACTTTCAATATACCGGTGGTGAAGATGAAGAAACTCCTGAGCCCCAACAACAGCCGTAATCCCCACCACCAACTAAGCAACAACCAGAATCATCCTCAAAACCAAAGAAGAAGAAATAGTCGTCTCTTGGTTAGACGAAGACGACACAGAGGAGTATGACTGGTTTAGCAAGCTAGTTGATGCCATGCCTCGATTACCGGAAGGTCAAGAACCGGTAGATGGTCGTATTATGGAGCAAGTAAAGATTATCCAGGATGAGTTTAAAGTCAAGAAGATGACGAAAAGGGAATTACGCAGGATCAAGAACGACGCATTCCAATTGCTGAAAGGCAGATCCGACAGTGCTATTAAAGTTGAATACCATCTCGACGACATTGCACGAGCCATGTCTAACAACATTGACTGGCTAAATCCCGAAGCAAACATCGACGTGTGAAGACTGGATAATACTCCATATTACACCAATTGGACTAAACCACTACCAACCATTGGCCGACCAGAGCAACCCAAGATTCCCTACCGCTTCTTCTTTAACAATGACCTCGAGTTTCTACAACATGGTAGCGACATCAGCAAGAAGTACGCTACATCACTAACCTTCAACATTCTAGCTGCAATCTTCTCTACCAATGTAGCCATTGAGGAAGAGGCCACCAAACTGTTCACTGAAAAAGTGGTGGACTATGATATTGATGCTAACTATGTAATTCACCATTGGCCATCAAGGAGAAGTTTGTATTACCGAAGCTGCCAAGTTCAACGGTCAAACAAGGAGGTTTATAGTGATAAGAAGATCGTTCCTATCATGAATGTCACTTTGGCTACGAAATGAGATTATTCATTCTTGAAGGAAATCAAGGTCAAACGCCAAGATGAACAAGAATACGATTTCACTACGGTTGATTTTCCGAGATTGTCGCTCAACGACATCAAAGATATGTATCTTGCTAAAGTACAAGGACGAATGAGACAATTCTCCACAAATATTCAGCTTCAGTACATCACAGCCCTATTGATATTCATTCGAAGCAAGGTGATCCAAGAACGTGTTGAAGATCTCCAGCTTGGGATCAAATCATACCAGAAGCAGATTAACCTTACACTACCGCTGCTACACTTTCCCAACATCAACCAACTATCTCAGTACACCATAATAAAGAAACTAAAATTTAGGGTCGTTTATCGCAATGAACTTCACCACAATTGCTTTATGGCGTACGACGAGATTCACAAGTTCTGCGATCACACATTGAAGATGGTTAGAGATGGGTTAGCGTACCGGTTAAAATACATTCATGAAGGTATTGGGTCAAAGAAGAGGTGGAATTCAAAGGAACAGAAGGAAGCTCGTAGGATAATCACAAGGCTGGATGAAAGGATGTTTCATCGGGACCAGATGCGGAGATTGTAGAGCTTTGTGCGTGGAAGACAGAGTTTCTCGATTTCAACATATCAAGTTGAAGAGAAAACTCCGTGTCTTATTGTCTAATTGTTTGGTACTCCTCAAAACTCTTGATTGTTATTTGGATTGATTGATTTATTATATTCATTATGGCTTGTGCACACATAACAATTTACAACCCGTACTTGTAATAAAAGGACCCTGTGGTATGCTTCAGTGCCACAATCCTCATAAAAGGAGCGAAAGCTTCTTACTTTTGAGTAAAACTTTTCAAAACATTCATCATTTTCAAAGTTTTGTGATAACGTTTCAAATAGTATATAAGAAATATCAAATACGAAATATTCGAGAGAGAATTACAAATCAACCGTTTTAGGAAAAAGGTCGACACGCAAAACCCGCGAATATTCGATAAGTGATACCGGGCAAGTGATTACCCGGGTCGTTTCCCAACGAGGAGTGAATTGACGGTCACGTTTGAGGTTTGTTATTAAAATGCTTGAATGGTACGGGAATTTTTGTTTTGGTTATGTTTTCTACAAATTAACTAAAGGGAAAGTAATAAAGGCTAGGGAAACAAAATAAATGATGAACTAACTACTACTAAGCATACGGAACAATAAAATTAAGTTACACTAAGTCCTAGAGTGATAATATGCAAAAACGTGAAAACCTGGCTAATCCCGAGCCTCAAAAAGTGAAAATAATGCAATTTAAGGCTACGGGTGTGAAACTACTTTTCCTACATTCTAAACGACTAAAAATAATTTTAGGAAAAAGCCGGGTATTTTTTCGACTTTTATTTTATTTATTACGAATTAAAAACTAATATAAAGGAATTAAATGATTAAAAATATCAAAACTAATTGGAAAATTATAAAATTTGGCAGGAAATTATTTTTTAATAATCTAAACCTAATAAAAATAAGAACTAAGAATAAGCTGATAAGAATAAGCAGTAATAAGCTAAAATAGCTTACTAAGCTTAATAAGTAAACACGTATATATAAGAATAGATTGTGCAAATTTAAACAACACAAGTCCCAAGGGCATTGTGGTAGTGGGTGTGTCTTGTGGGACGTGATACTTTGAGCTGGCAGACCTGGGTTCGAATCCCAGTCTGTGCAGTTTTTGTTATTATTACTTTTTTCAAGTTTTTCTTTTTGGAACTTTTATAGAACTTGAAAATGAGACTTTTTATAAAAACAAAATTTTTAAAACTTTAAAAATAAGCCAGTTTGTGAGCTTTACAAAGCAGCAGTGAACAAAACAAACTAAAGGGCTGTTTGATTGGATGGACAGTCTATAAAAGGGAAAAGCTATCATAAGCTACTAAACGGTTACAAGCTAACTAAAAGCTAAAACTAAATCTAAGAGCTACCTAAGGCATCAAGGATAAGCAATAAGAAAAGCAAATAAGCTAAAACCAAGGCGAAAAAAAAAACTGTTTCACTGTAACAGTAGCCTCCAAACAGTCCCTACGGGCTTCTTTACGCTAAAAAATAAGCTACTAAATAAACTATAAAATCCTAACTAAGCTTACACAATAGAAATTAGTACCAAGGGCATCCTAAAAAGCTAATTTGCAATTATAGGAAAGCTTATATGAGCGTAAGTTAGGGGGCTGCAAAAGGGCTTATGGGGGCTGTTACAGAACAGTTATGGCAGGTAAAATAGCTAAACCAATAAGCTAAAACCAACAGTCCTAAGGCTATCTATAAGCTAAGTAATAAGCTTCAAATAAGCTACTAACTACTAAGCACTATCCTACTATCTAAATACTACCAAAGGGATCCTAAAAAAGCTCATAAATAATGTGGAAGAAGCTCAAAAGAGATCATCCAAGGCTGCTAGTTGGGAACTGATGCTGCAGTTACAAAAGGCCTGAGGGGGCTGTTTTAGGCAAGAAAATAAGCTAGCAATCAACTTGTTAAAATGTAAAATCCCAAAACAAATGCACATGAGCAACAATAGAACTAAAAAAATACTATTTTTATTGATTTTTGAAAAGAAACATGCTAAATAAGATGGCTGTTGCAAATGCAGTTTGACAGAAATAAGGGTATGTGACAGAAATGGAAATTCCTACTAAAACACCTTAATGGCTTCTACAACTTAAAATTTTGAATTGAAACAGCTTCAAAAGCAATTGCTAAACTAAAAAAAAACTCAGATTCAACTTGCAAACTAACTAAAACTCTAGAAATCTGCTTATTCCAAACACCACTTGAAGGCAGAAAATGATTTTAAAAATTGACAAAAGCTTAAAACTTCTTCAAAACTCACATTGAAAACCTTAACATAAGCTCATATTAGCTCAAACAACTTGAAACAAACACTTTTAAAGCACAATTATCATAATTTAAGAACATCAAGAAAAATTAAAAGTGCAATGGAATTGAAAAAAAACTGGAATTTAAATTGCAATGAAAATTAAAATGACATTAAAAGTAAATGGTACTAGAACAAGGATTTCTAGACAAGGTTTTACATTATACCACTAACTCCTATTTATACTAAACCAAGAAAAGGGTCCTCATATTTCTGTCCTCTTGCTGCTGTCATTGTTGTGTTTTGTATGTGAGAGACTTAAGCTTGTGAGCATCACTTGTGTTTCTTTAGCTTCCATCTTGACCCTTGAGCAACCCTTGGGCACCAAGCTCAAATTCACAGCCATTGATTTTTCCTTGTGCACATGGATTGCTGAGGTGTAAGGGAAGCATGTGAAGTTGTTCTTGGCTTCTTCTGGGAATGAAAGTGATGGAGAGAGAGAGCAAACAAATTTGGCGCCAATTGGATTGTGGGTTTGTGCTGGGTTTGTAGACTTGGTTTGGGTGAAAGGGTAAAAAGCAGAAAGAAAGATAGATTGGGTAAAAATGGGTAGAGGTTTTGTTAAAGGTATTAATTTTGTAAAGCTTAAGTAAAAAAGTGATCGTTTTTTTTTTTTTTTTTTTTTTTTTTTTTTTATAAATGTTTCAACTAAAAATAATTGTTTTAAAAATAAAAATTGGTTTTAATTAAAAATAATTGTCTTTAAAATAAAAATTGGTTTTTAAATAAAAATAATTGTTATTAATAAAAAAAATGTTTATAAAAATATAATTTGGTTTTCGGGTGAAGGGAAATTTGGTAAATTGGGGTTTGGGTTCAGTTTTGAGTCTGTTTCCCCAATCTCACTCCAAAAACGTCTCATGTGATCCAAAAAAAAATGTAGAAAAGCCACTCCCGGCTCCGTCCTCAAAGCACATTTTCCAATCCGAGCTCATTTCTGCACGTTTTTGCCCTGTTTTCGATCCTTTGTACCTGAAACACATAAAAACACATTCCAAGGATATCTGCAGAATAATTGGTTATATTTTCGTGTTTTTAGACGTTTTTGTGGGCTTAGATGGGTAAAAATGATGAGTGAATAAGCACTCATCAAATCCCCACACTATCAATTGCTAGTCCCTAGCAATCCGATCATATGAAGTAATGAAAGGATCAGAAATACCAAGAATACCCCTTCACTTTTTATTCACTACAAGAAATTTAAAACTCGAACGTAAATAAATAACATGCTTGATTATCAAAACATGGCATCATAGAACGGGATTCACACAAAATGGGTGTCTTCGGGGAATTGTAATCATCCTCTTTTGATACTCTCAAACCAAGCTTAAACTTATTGTGCAAACGTTTTTGTAAAATGCTAACACTACTTATATCAATAATCTATGTAAGTTGAGACTTAACTTTTTACTCCCGCAATTTATACAATTTAAGTATGTGTGCTCATTTTCAAAAGTTTGATCATTAAAATCGACATTTGTTATGGTTGTTATCCACTTAACCAAAGTACTAACCCACCGGAAACGATGAAAGTCTAAGGATCGAAAGGGCCTCTTCCATGTAGCGGCTTTCTTCTCGGCACATCCCAAAACATAAGTTTTAAGTGACCGGGCTTTTGACACCTCACAGAGAATAGTACCGGAATTAGCGGGAATTCGTTTCCAAAGATTTACGGTTAGCTACCGTTAAGTTAAAACAAAACCTAAATGGATTACAACCGACGATAATTTAGAAATTCGAGATTCAAAAGTGAGATCACTCCATGTTGCGACTTTCTTCTCAGCTTGTCCTTTTGAGGAGGCTAGGTTTTCACCCTCGAGAATAGTATCGGAGCTTTCGGGATCTTTGAAATCAAGGATTTCAAATTACCGTCAAACTTTTAGACAACTTTGACGAATACGAGTTCAACTTCCGATTTAAATTTAAGAAAAAGCAAGTTTCGCACATTTATTCATAAGCAACATAATGCTTTTATTCACGCAACTCATATTTTTCTTTTTTCATTTTTCAACTTTTTCATCACTTTTTTTTTTCTTCACTTTTTCATCATTTTTTTTTCTTCGCTTTTGACTTCGAACTTTAAACTCGCAACTTTTGCATCATTCAAGCACTTTACGGTACTTTCATTTTGCAACATTATTCAGATTCAAAGGAAGTATGCTTTCTCGGAAATTTAAATAAAAAGATGAACTCGGACTCTAAATCAATTTTGCTTAAAAACTTTTTATTGTAACAAGACTATTTGAATGTTCAAAAGTTTGACAACGAGCACGTATTTAAGTCCGATTAGTTAGCTTCTGGGAGAAAAGCCATAGATTACTTATATAAGCTCTAAAGAGAACCAACTACTCCACGCTTAGCATATTCATTTGCACAACGCCAGAAAACCTTAGCCTAAATGTTAAGAGAGCAGCTAGATCAACACTCTAGCAGAGTCGGGATTCCCCTTGTTCTAGCCGAATCAAGACTAAACTATCATTAATACCGAAGCATCAATGCTTTATTTTTGTGCAAAGCACTTTTTTTAAATGTAACTACTTGACTTAAAACGATAAAAATTTAAAATTTTGGTCAAAACGGGGGTGCTAGGGTACTAGAAGGTACACATGTGATCAAAATTCGCTAGAATTCCGCCCCACACTTAGAATTGAATATTGCTCTCAATATTCAAAGTACCGGCTGTAGCCAGAGAAACTATAGAATAAAAAAGGTAATACTACTAGCCAAGTGGAAGCGAAATCTTTTTCACAAAAAGATTAATAAAGATATCCCTAGATAATCGTTAGCAAAAAGATCGGATATTGGGCGGCTTTGGATTGAAACAGGAGCATCAATCATCACGATCTACGGAATCTGAAAACAGAGAGCAAACACACAACAAGCAAACATCAGGGGGTTTCCCCACACTTAGTGTTAGAAAAGAGAAAGAAGTCAGAAACATGGGTGGACACCCATGAAATGCTACTGTTTTTGTTAACCGAGTCGCTAGCTTGACTCGACCCGAATTCATTGGTCCATGGGGGAGCAAGTGGAAGAGAAAATCTCCATCGGACTTTCATGCAAATGGTTTGAAGAAACATGAATGTGTGAAAGTTCCACCGATGAGGTACAACCGGCTTAAGAGAATGAGAAATGCCGGGGTCAAAGATGGTATCTTCACTCCCGTAGGAGATAAGATATTGAGAAGAAATGGGATAAGAAAGAAGAGTGTCAATGGATTGACAACGGGTGGGTCGGGTGGGCAAAAGATTAGATTGAGGAACATTAAGCGAATGTTCAACAATCTTATCCACCACTGAAGCAATGAGAATATTCGTATCGGGCTTAGAAGAGGTTCCATCATCCGGCGGTTTAGCAGGCGGACGAGTGGATGATGGACCTAAGCCATAATCGTCACTCTGAAAACCCGGAGGTATCGAGTCATCCGTAGAAAGAAAGTCGACCTCTTCTATAAGAGTGTCACTTGACGAATTATCTGAAGACCTATTGTATAGAAGATTTTCCAATTCAGTAAGGTCGGCTTCAAAATCGAAGTGAGCATCATCATCTCTCGGTGGTGAATGATCGATAAGAGCGAGTTCATCGGCGAACTCCTCGAGAAGGTCTAAAGTCGAAGTGGGATTGCCACTATTCTTTTCTTTAAAAGTAGAGTCCTCGAGCTCGGGTAAAGAGGTAACGGGGTTTTCCGAGTAAAGGTCACTATCCTCATTCTGAATGTCAAAGATTGGGTTATCTGAAATTTGAGTGAATTCAGAATCTAAGTCAAACAGAGGATTAGTGAATGCCATAGTGAAAGGTTCCTCGGACACAACAAGAATATCTTCATCCGAATCAAAATCAGTGTCGATTTCTCTTTCTTCAGGTTTAAAATCTCTCACTTCTTCTAAGCTGACGAGCTCAGAAGGATCTTCCTCAACATACTCGATGTCTCCAAGACGATAAGGAATCGTCAAATGACGTAAAGTCATTTTCGCACTCGGAGATCATCTCAACAGAATCATTAGGGGTGGGAGGAGAATAATCATCATCAACCGGCTCATCACACATCATATCGGAGACGCCCTCGCACTCACTTGGGGCTGGGACAAGGTTCTCAGACAAGACGGTTCCGCTTCCGAATAGTGCTAAGATGCTCATCCCCCATACTTAGAGAGTTAACGGGCTCTTCGGGTGTGATTTCGGCCGACAAACTTTCATAATATTCCTTCATTTGAATGGAATCCTCATCATCTTCGCGTCTGTAAGTCGCGAGCCATCGAGCATCTTCGCCTTGCAAGTGCTTGTTCTTCGATTCGTATTTCTTCAAGACATCTTTGAATCTTAGCGGCTCGTTCCTCTTCTTCAAGTAATTCTCGCATAGATTTTTCGTTAGACGTTTGGTCTTCGGCAAGTTCTTCTAGCATACTTTTCTCACGAGGATGTTGATCAATGACGGGAAATTGTTCAATGACGGAAAATTTTTCAATGACGGAAAATTGTGGGGGTTGGAAATTGTCAAAACAAGGAGTGTTATAACAAGGATCAAGTCCATGGTAATTTTGATTCCATGATTGACATTGGTAATCATAATGAGGACCCCACAATTTGCACAATAAGGAATTTGAGGAGAGAAATTCTGAAATGAAGGATCATTGAAATCTTGATAGTACGGTTGTGGTTCGTATGAATTCCGTGGAGGGTAGTTGAAATCGTTTTGAGGAAAATTGAAGGAATTTGGATTAGAATCATAAGCGAATGAATTCTCGGCACAAATTGAACAAAATCCATTAGTAAGATAATTTCCACACCACTTGCACATACATTTGAAACAACGAAAACCTTTCGTAACACGCCTCCACAACCGTAGCAATAATCTTGATCGAAAGAAGATATCTCGGGCTCAGGAATAGGGATCGAGGGCTCAACAATATCACAAGTCGTATTTGTATTTCCCGAAGTTGAATCTTGACGAAGTTCATTTAAGAAGTTTTTAATCACGTTCACGATTTCGTTGAAGATTCCGGAGGTGGGACAAGTGGTGTGCTCTCAGAGCTAGCAATTTCCACCACTTCCGTTTTGGTCTCCTGTTCTTGTTCTTTCTCTTAACCGTAAATCGTGAAAGATTTTGATCAAATCTAGACGTTTAGGCTTAGAAACAAGAGAACAAATCTCGGGTTGAGGTGGGAGGTCTAAAAACTTGGAGAATCATCGGGAGAGTTTTTATCGGCTAATTCGCACCAATAGCAATATTTGCTTGCACCCATCCTTCCACATCGCTTACATAAACAATCGGGATTGAGACAATAAACGTGATCCTCTTCCATACGGCCTTTACAGTGAAAACAACGACGATAATCGATCGTCGCCATGAGAATTAAACTTATAGAGGGTTAAAGAAATAGAATCAAATGGTCGAGAGGATACGAAGGATAGAATTAAACGGTGAAAGATGGTAAGAGAAATAGAATCAACGAATAAGAGGAATGAGAAGAATATTTTTGGGGTTTTGATAAATAAAAAACATAAAAGAGAAAATAAAATTTGAAAAGGAAAATATTTTTGGGTTTTTGGGTTTTTGGAAAGCGAATAACTTCACGAGGAAGGATCTTCAAGTCACTAATCGTCAAACCGTAACAATATTGTCGCAACACAACTCACCGCAAATGCGCCAAATTGATAACGTTTCAAATAGTATATAAGAAATATCAAATACGAAATATTCGAGAGAGAATTACAAATCAACCGTTTTAGGAAAAAGGTCGACACGCAAAACCCGCGAATATTCGATAAGTGATACCGGGCAAGTGATTACCCGGGTCGTTTCCCAACGAGGAGTGAATTGACGGTCACGTTTGAGGTTTGTTATTAAAATGCTTGAATGGTACAGGAATTTTTGTTTTGGTTATGTTTTCTACAAATTAACTAAAGGGAAAGTAATAAAGGCTAGGGAAACAAAATAAATGATGAACTAACTACTACTAAGCATACGGAACAATAAAATTAAGTTACACTAAGTCCTAGAGTGATAATATGCAAAAACGTGAAAACCCGAGCTAATCCCGAGCCTCAAAAAGTGAAATTAATGCAATTTAAGGCCTACGGGTGTGAAACTAATTTTCCTACATTCTAAACGACTAAAAATAATTTTAGGAAAAAGCCGGTATTTTTTCGACTTTTATTTTATTTATTATTAATTAAAAACTAATATAAAGGAATTAAATGATTAAAAATATCAAAACTAATTGGAAAATTATAAATTTTGGCAGGAAATTACTTTGTAATAATCTAAACCTAATAAAAATAAGAACTAAGAATAAGCTGTTACGAATAAGCAGTGATAAGCTAAAATAGCTTATTAAGCTTAATAAGTAAACACGTGTATATAAGAATAGATTGTGCAAATTTAAACAAGACAAGTCCCAAGGTCATTGTGGTAGTGGGTGTGTTTTGTGGACGTGATACTTTGAGTCAAGGCACCTGGTTGAATCCCGCGCAGTTTTTGTTATTATTACTTTTTTCAAGTTTTTCTTTTTGGAACTTTTATAGAACTTGAAAATGAGACTTTTTATAAAAACAAAATTTTTAAAACTTTAAAAATAAGCCAGTTTGTGAGCTTCTTTACAGCAGCAGTGAACAAAACAAACTAAAGGGCTGTTTGGATTGGACAGCTATAAAAGGGAAAAGCTATCATAAGCTACTAAACGGTTACAAGCTAACTAAAAGCTAAAACTAAATCTAAGAGCTACCTAAGGCATCAAGGATAAGCAATAAGAAAAGCAAATAAGCTAAAACCAAGGCGAAAAAAAAAAACTGAAGCTGTAACAGCAGCCTCCAAACAGTCCCTACGGGCTTCTTTACGCTAAAAAATAAGCTACTAAATAAACTATAAAATCCTAACTAAGCTTACACAATAGAAATTAGTACCAAGGGCATCCTAAAAAGCTAATTTGCAATTATAGGAAAGCTTATATGAGCGTAAGTTAGGGCTGCAAAGGGCTTTATGGGGTCAAGCATACGAACGGTTATGGCGGTAAAATAGCTAAAACCAACAGTCCTAAGGCTATCTATAAGCTAAGTAATAAGCTTCAAATAAGCTACTAACTACTAAGCACTATCCTACTATCTAAATACTACCAAAGGGATCCTAAAAAAGCTCATAAATAATGTGGAAGAAGCTCAAAAGAGATCATCCAAGGTGCTAGTTGGGAACGATGTCAATAGTTACAAAAGGCCTGAGGGGGCTGTTTTAGGCAAGAAAATAAGCTAGCAATCAACTTGTTAAAATGTAAAATCCCAAAACAAATGCACATGAGCAACAATAGAACTAAAAAAATACTATTTTTATTGATTTTTGAAAAGAAACATGCTAAATAAGATGGCTGTTGCAAATGCAGTTTGATTTAAATAAGGGTATGTGAAGTAAATGGAAATTCCTACTAAAACACCTTAATGGCTTCTACAACTTAAAATTTTGAATTGAAACAGCTTCAAAAGCAATTGCTAAACTAAAAAAAAAAACTCAGATTCAACTTGCAAACTAACTAAAACTCTAGAAATCTGCTTATTCCAAACACCACTCAATGAAGGAGAAAATGATTTTAAAATTGACAAAAGCTTAAAACTTCTTCAAAACTCACATTGAAAACCTTAACATAAGCTCATATTAGCTCAAACAACTTGAAACAAACACTTTTAAAGCACAATTATCATAATTTAAGAACATCAAGAAAAATTAAAAGTGCAATGGAATTGAAAAAAAACTGGAATTTAAATTGCAATGAAAATTAAAATGACATTAAAAGTAAATGGTACTAGAACAAGGATTTCTAGACAAGGTTTTACATTATACCACTAACTCCTATTTATACTAAACCAAGAAAAGGGTCCTCATATTTCTGTCCTCTTGCTGCTGTCATTGTTGTGTTTTTGTATGTGAGAGACTTAAGCTTGTGAGCATCACTTGTGTTTCTTTAGCTTCCATCTTGACCCTTGATCAACCCTTGGGCACCAAGCTCAAATTCACAGCCATTGATTTTTCCTTGTGCACATGGATTGCTGAGGTGTAAGGGAAGCATGTGAAGTTGTTCTTGGCTTCTTCTGGGAATGAAAGTGATGGAGAGAGAGAGCAAACAAATTTGGCGCCAATTGGATTGTGGGTTTGTGCTGGGTTTGTAGACTTGGTTTGGGTGAAAGGGTAAAAAGCAGAAAGAAAGATAGATTGGGTAAAAATGGGTAGAGGTTTAGTTAAAGGTATTAATTTTGTAAAGCTTAAGTAAAAAAGTGATTGGTTTTTTTTTTTTTTTTTTTTTTTATAAATGTTTCTACTAAAAATAATTGTTTTAAAAATAAAAATTGGTTTTAATTAAAAATAATTGTCTTTAAAATAAAAATTGGTTTTTAAATAAAAATAATTGTTATTAATAAAAAAAATGTTTATAAAAATATAATTTGGTTTTCGGGTGAAGGGAAATTTGGTAAATTGGGGTTTGGGTTCAGTTTTGAGTCTGTTTCCCCAATCAATTCACCCAAAACGTCTCATGTGATCAAAAATGTAGAAAAGCCACTCCTACCGGCCCCTCAAAGCACATTTTCCAATCCGAGCTCATTCTGCACGCTTTTTGCCTGTTTTCGATCCTTTGTACCTGAAACACATAAAAACACATTCCAAGGATATCTGCAGAATAATTGGTTATATTTTCGTGTTTTTAGACGTTTTTGTGGGCTTAGATGGGTAAAAATGATGAGTGAATAAGCACTCATCATTTTGCTCAAAAGAACAAGTACTTCCCCTTATGTTTTCAAAACCTCAAAAGTTATTATTACTTGTTAAGGGGGAGTATTTGCAAAATATCCTTGTTCACTAAATGTTCTTCGTGGAAATCTTCCCACAAAACTCGAAATGGACATATTCGATATCAAATTTCATCAAAAATAACATTTATGTAGAAAACTAGAAGGGGGTTGAATAGTTTACCAATTAAAACTTTGTTTTGAAACTTATTGAAAAGATCAATTGATATTGATCTTAGATATGTTAATGAAATATGCAAGCAATATGTAAAGAGTAAATAAGGAAAGAAATTATCAAACCACAACAAGTTGTTTATAGTGGTTCGGTATACAAGGACTCTTTTTCCTTGCCCTAATCCACTCCTCGAGTCTCACACTCGAGAGTTTAACTTCACTAGTCAACAAGCTCCTTTCACCGGCGGAGAAAACCTTTACACTTCGCTTACACTATTTCCGACACTAAGCTAGATGTCGAGTTCTTTCCAAGGGTACAACTACTCCCACACACAATGTATTTTGAGGACTAAAATACTAACCGCTCACACTCACAAGATTATGATTGTTTAATATAACAATGAAGTATGAATCAACACTAAACAAACAAGACTTCCAACTTCTCGTTTGAAGCTTGAATGTGACTTGATCTTCTTTGCTACAAAAGAGATCACTAATATGATATGAAACTGAGTTAGAAAGGTTAGAGAGAAGATATGTAAGAGAGTATGATAGAAAGGGATGAAAAACTACTTGGCTTGGCATTGCTATTTATAGACAAAATGGACAGGAGCGCCTGACGGACCATGAACCCTTAAAGGGTTCCGCCGTGTAATTTGGTACCGTGGGTCTGACAGCCAAGATATCAAATCTTGCTAAATTCAACTCTATCTAAGTGAGATTGTGCAAGATATGAAGAGTACAAATCCACACAAAATATCTAATAAAATCTTCCAATGATTTCCATGATGCATCACATGATGTCATATGTTGTATTTCTATTTTTAGAAATATGCAAGTACTTAAGTAGTGTTTGGTTTTAAGAACCTAACACATTCTAAAAACTACTATCATACATAATGATTAGATTCATATCAAGATGTTACTAATAATAAATGTAAATGCTTGAATGATGAATATATTGTTTGAAAAAGCTTGTTTTAATATCTATTAAACTTGACAACCTTTAAGCTTTTATACAAATTAAATTTACTTTTGTCGTTAACAAAACTTAGGTAAAGATCAAAAATATAAATAACGTTTTATGACAATATTTGTATTAACAATCTCCCCCTTTTTGTTGAGGACAAAATATAAATTTTATTTTTATAAAAGATACAAAGTTTGGGCAAGAGTTATAAAAATATTTGTTTTAGAACTTGAAGAGAGAATGATAATGCAAGTGTATGATGTTTGACTTTTTATGAATGTCAAAGTATTCACTAGTTGATGCATGATGTTTGACTTTTTCAGAAAGTCAAAGTATGCAGTTGACTTTTTCCGAAAAGTCAAATGTAAACAAGTTCTATATTTTCTCCCCCTTTTTGTCTCAACAAAAAGTATAGGCGATGCGGAATGTAATGAGCCCGAGCCATTATCTCCCCCTTGATCAAAGCTCCCCCTAAATTGGGTGCTTAATGGGAAGATACATGGATTGTGAAAATAAAAGCTACAAAAAAAATGTTAGTAATAATGATCATTCACAAGCATTTCCAAACACTATTTAAAAGCACCAACACTATAATAAAAACACTATTCATTAGTTAAAATTTTCATGAATAAAGATCATGAAATGGGAACACAATGATGTGTTTGAGTACAAGAAAAAGAAAATAATCCTAAGAAAAGAAGAACTAGAAATGCTAAACTATGACCATCCTAATTAGATGGTGGATGAGAAAGAGCGTTGAGGCGCTCAAGGATATGATTGAGGATGAACCTCATTTCTTCTTGAAAATCAAGGACCATAACCCGTGTCCTATCAACGGTTTGGGCTGTTTGCTCACAAGTTGAGCAACCATGCCTAGGGGGTAGTATGTTTGGGGAGGTTGTGGTGGTGGAATGGTAGATGTGTTGGTGTTGGTGGAAATGTTTGGGGTGGTCATGATGGATGCAAGCAAAGCATTTTGCATTTGCATTGTCTCACTCAAGTGAGAATCCACCATGCCTTTGAAGTGGTGGAGGTTGTGGAGTTCCGCTTGAATCTCCTCTCTAGTGGGATTGGCATCCCACATGCACTCCTCAATGTCCTCAAGATGAGGGGACATTGATGTGGGGAGTGAATGATCCCCATACAAAAGACCATGAATGTCTTTGTGAATGGGGTGGAAGAGAAGAGGTTTAGGCCCTAACGGGGCTTTTGGGTCAAAGGATGACCGAGGTGACTCATGAGCCATCCGCTCAATTGTGCCAAATGATGGCAATGGTGGTGGATGATTTGGCCTAGGAGGCAAGTCATCCAAGTCCTCCAAGAAAGGATTTAGGGAAGTTGGTGGAGTGGAAAATAACTCCATAGAAATGAGAGTTGGAGACCTTGGTGAAGGTGGTGAGGGTGTTTTGGATGTTTGGATGGGTGCCGTTGGAGGTGAAGTTGGTGTTTTGTTGGTGGTGGAGTGGTGATCACAATGTGTGATTGAGTAGGTGTGGCCAAGGTAAGGCTTGTATCATCTCGGATGGGAGATGAGATTGTGAGTGGAGAAGACTCGGATGAGGAGCTAAGGTTAACGAAGCAACAAGGCCTCACACTAATTCTAGCGGTCTTCTTGCAAGGTTTTGGAGAGGATTTTGTCATTTTGACTTGGGTTTTCTTTGCTAGATAATGGTAAGAATGAAGAAGGTGTGAGGATGATCATGGTAAAACCTCTCAATTTATAGAAGTGAAAAATTATGGAGAAATGTGTTTGATTTGATGTTAAACCATTGAAGAGATGAGGTTCCTAACGATTTGGAAGTGGGTTGAATGCTAGTCATATCACCCAAGTCAAGCCATTCAAGAGAGATGGAGTGAAGAAGAAAAGATTTGCAATAAATGTGTTCTAATGAGTGGAATTTCCTAATATTTAGATCATCCACGGATTTGAAGGTACCAAAAATTTGGTTCCTTCCTTTATGCCAAAGGGCTCCTTGGGTGGATTTTTCAAATTTTTGAATTTTGGTGGGAAATGGATTTCTTATATACCTAAGTGAATTATACTAGTTCTAATAAGAGTATAAGCAAGTTAGGATTGACTTATAAGCATTGGATGGTAATTTGGAATCACGAAATAGTCGAAATTCAGAAAGTTACCTGAAGGATCCACGGCACCAAAATCATACACGGCCGGAACCCTAAAAAGGGTGTCGTCTGGTCCGCCTGTACAGGTACGACGGTACCAATTTACATAACGGACGGTACCAAATCGTTGGTGCCGTCTGATCCATGTAGTGCAGAAAAGTAGACAGAGTTAGTTTTTAGGTGGCGGGGTCTTTTCCGAAACCTGAAATTCTTCTCAAAACATGTGATACTAAACATTTGTAGTTAGGAAAAGCATGTAACACATATATAAACATAGTGGAGCATGTATTTTGAGCAAGGCTTTTTGATTTTCACATTATAGTGAAAATGGGTAAAATTTGATAGCATACTTGTGCTATCCCCCTGCATAAGATTGTTAGCATTTACCATTGTTTCAGGTTATATTATCATCCTACATAATAAAAACAACTAAATTGTATCAAACATTAACGATAATGTATTGTTCCAAACACTCCTTAATGGACCTTTATTTGTCCAACTTCTTGTGGATTTTGTTCATCATCCTACCAAGGCACTTGAACATTCCCTTAGTTTGCTTGAATTCCGCTGATTCATTCTCTATCTCGAGAAGAGATGCATAATACTCTTGGAAGACCATCCTCGGAGCTATTTGATGATGATGATGATGGAGTTGGAGGTTTTCCTCTCTTGCCTTTTGTCTTAGCAACTCGTGCATCACTCAAAGGTACAAAGATGTGAGGGATGAGCTCATAGTGTAGATGCATCCCTTTTGGACTTGGTGGAATTGGTGCAAAGTTTCTATAGAGACGGGTGAGGAGCATCCCGTATGGAAGAGCAACCGATCCTTGAGTTGGAATATCAATCATTCTCCTAGCAATGTAGTAAGCTAAATTGAATGGTTGACGTGTGGACAAGTTGTAGAGCATGTGACAAAGGAAAGCGCTAATGTGATCCCTATTTCCTATGGTGCTAATGACGTTGGCTCTAAGTAGCTCCTCCCATTTCTTAAATTCGCGCTTAAGTTCATTTAGCTCCATTCCATATGGATCTCGGTTTACCTCCTTTCCCTTTCGGTAACTCGGGTTGTATCACCCCTTGGATTAAATAGGTGTTCACGGATAACATCCTTATCGGCTAAACGGGGTTGGTAGGGAAGAGTGCGGTCATTGATAGCATCAAGAGCGGTGAGTGACCATTTATCCGAGTAGAGACAAGTCCCTCGGTTCGGAATTCCTAGCACTTGAGCAAAGTTGGCTAAGGTGATGGTGTAGTCGTTTTGATTGATTCTAAACCTAAGACAAAATTCATCATCGTCTTCATCACTAAATCCGGTCACACTAGCATAGAATTCTAACACAAACCTAGGACAAATTGGTTCATCGATGTCAAGAAGACAATCGAATTGAATGGCGGCTAGTTCTTCACGGAGATTTGTGTTTTCAAGGAAGGATGAGTGAATGGTTCTACCCTCATGGAAATACCTTGATTCTAGACCCCTAAATATTTCTACTTGTTCCTTGGTAAGTCCTTTGGTTTTGTGGTGTTTGGGAATGTAGTTAAGGGTGTCTTTGTGATCATAGAATCTTGCGGCTACCATGGTTATTCCTAAGGACAAGAATTAATATGTTAAAAATGAGAATAAGTTTTAACGTTTTTGGTTCTAGTGTGTGCCTATAAGAAAACAATTTGGAGTTGCGGTTATCTCGACTCATTTTATGCACAAAATGGTTTTAGAGGGGTGTTTGGCAAATAGCATGAGATAACCCAAATGCTCCTAATTCAATGTGGCTTCATTTGAATATACCCAGGAATGCATATTAGTTATGCAATACCATTAGTATTCAAGAGCATGCAAGTGATGAAAATTTAACGTTTCTATTTGTATTAGCAATGAAAAAAATTGTTTTCCTACAAGTGAGAAGTTTTTCAAAACTTTTGACATGGGGTGTTTGGTTGTTTGAATAAGGCCTTATATTCATTATCTATCAATTAGTGGGAAGAATGATTTGTTTATGCAATATGATAATGTAGTACCTAATTTCAATGACTAGTTATGTATTTTGCCAATTGAATTCATATTTGGTATAAAAGCATACATAAAACCCCATGTAATGATTTGTGATAGTTTTGTGCACAAATAAGAATCCTAGACTCAGAATTAAGAGATAAAATGTAGTTAGGATACTTACAATGATGTTATCTTCAGTGATTAGTGAGTGGGAAGGTGACAATAATGAGCTTGGTTTAAGTTTTACACGTTTTGGTAAAGTGGGTTTTGAGGAAGAGGATGATTTGTAGGTAACTGTTTTGCTTCTGTAGACACCACGGACCAGACGGTACCAAATATTTGGTTCCGTTCATGTTATCGTTTGGTGCCGTGGCTACAGTACCAGATACAAGACAAATTTGTTTTGTTTTAACTATTCTAATGTTTTAGGCTATATTTATCCTACATGTTTGGTTCCATTAACCCTAAACCAAGTTTAAGAAGATTAAAAGGTTCTCGTTTAAGAGGCTTAGTTAATATGTCGGCGATGTTGTCTTCGGAGGATACTTTCTGATTGAAATGTTCCTTTTGAACATTGTCATGAAGAAAGTGATGACGGATCTCAATATGCTTTGTACGAGCATGTTGAACGGGATTCTTGCTAAGATCGATGGCTCCTTTGTTGTTGCAAAGTATCACAATGTCGTTGAGATGAATTCCAATCACGAGAGCTTGCTTCATCCAAAGAGCTTCTTGACATGCTTTTCTGGCTGAGACGTATTTGGCTTCAGTGGTTGAGATGGCTAAGGCCGTTTGCTTCTTTGCAAACCATGAGGTGAGACAATGTCCAACAAAAGTGCAAATACCACTTGTACTTTTTCTATCGACATAGTCACCGGCATGATCCGAGTCGGCATACACTATGGTTTCTACACCCGTTCCTTTGGGATACCATAATCCTAAACACGTTGTTCCCTTAATGTATCTAAAAATCCTTTTAAGGCTTCTAAGTGTGATGCCTTTGGGTTTTCTTGAAAGCGAGCACATAGACAAACACTAAACATAATGTCGGGTCTACTAGCCGTAAGATAGAGTAGGCTACCAATCATTCCTCTATATTTAGTGTTATCTACGGATTCACCTTCCTCATCCTTGGTTAGTTTAGTGTCCGAGGACATGGGTGTTTTAGTTGGTTTGGAATCTTCAAGACCAAATTTCTTAAGCATGTCTTTTATATATTTAGATTGGTTAAAAAATATGCCATCTTCTAGTTTTTTAATTTGAAGTCCTAGAAAGAAATTTAACTCACCCATCATACTCATTTCAAACTCGTCGTGCATGATTTTAGAGAAATCATCACATAATTCTTGACAAGTTGATCCGAATATAATGTCATCAACGTATATTTGAACAATGATAATATGTGATTCCTTTTTCTTTGTAAAAAGAGTATTATCTACTAATCCCATAGTATATTTGTTATCAATAAGAAAACTCTTAAGTCGGTCGTACCAAGCTTTTGGTGCTTGCTTAAGACCATACAATGCTTTCTTGAGTTTGAAGACATGATGTGGTTTCTCAAAGTTGGTGAAACCGGGAGGTTGAGCAACATACACTTCTTCGTTAATAAACCCATTAAAGAAAGCACTTTTAACATCCATTTGAAATAATTTAAAATCATAGGCACATGCATAAGCAAGCAATATTCTAATAGACTCAAGCCTAGCTACCGGTGCATAAGTTTCATCATAATCAATCCCTCTTGTTGATTATAACCTTGTGCTACAAGCCTAGCTTTGTTTCTAGATACTATCCCATTTTCATCCATTTTATTTCGAAAAACCCATTTCGTTCCAATTATAGTTTGATCTTTAGGTTTTGGAACTAATTTCCAAACATCATTTCTAACGAATTGGTTTAACTCTTCTTGCATGGCAATTACCCATGATTCATCTTTTATTGCTTCATTTACGTTTTTCGGTTCAATGGTGGATACAAAACAATAATAATTACTTTGATTTTGGGCTTGTGACCTTAAGGTTCTTTGATTAGTTGTCCTATGACCTTGTCTAACGGATGACTCTTAGATTCTTTGATGTTTATAATTTCTTTATTTAATGGTTCATCTTCCTTGTTATTATTAATTATTTCTTGACCTTCTATCATTTGACTTTCAACTAAGTCATCATCTACCAAAGGTGATGTCTTAGAGGGAGGTGGACTTTCGTTGAATGTTATGTTCAACGATTCCTCGACTATCATTGTTTCTTTGTTTAGGACAATGTAAGCTTTACTAGTTTGAGAATAACCAAGAAATACACCTTCATAAGACTTTGGGTCAAACTTGGTGAGGTAATCTTTAGTATTAAGAATAAAGCATTTACAACCAAAGACTCAAAAATATCCTAGAGTTGGCTTTTCACCTTTATAAAGCTCATATGGTGTTTTGTTTAAGAAAGGACGTATTAAAACTCTATTCAAAATATATGTAGAAGTGTCAACGGCGTTACACCAAAACTTTTGAGGAATGTTTTGTTCATTAAGCATTGTTCTACTCATTTCTTGAATTGTTCTATTTTTACGTTCTACTACTCCATTTGATTGAGGTGTTCGTGGAGCGGAGAAGTTATGTGTTATACCATTTGTGTCACAAAAGTTTCCAAATTGAGTTTCGTTGTCAAATTCACGACCATGATCCGTTCGGATCGACACAATTTTAACACCTTGATTTTGAATTTTCTTGCTAAGAATTTCAAATTTATCAAAAGCTTCATTTTTGGTTTTCAAAACAACGTCCAAGTAAACCTTGAGTAATCATCTACTATGACCAAAGTGTATAAGTTGCCTCCGTAGCTTCTTATAGCGGATGCACCAAACAAGTCCATATGCAATAATTCTAGACACTTAGATGTGGACACCATATTTTTAGATTTGTGACTACTATGGGTTTGTTTACCAATTTTGCAAGCGTCGCAAAAGTGTTGGTCATATTTTAGTTTTGGTAAATTCCTAACTAGCTCTTTTGAAGATAGGTTTTGTATAAGTCTCATATTAGCGTGACCTAGGCGTCTATGTCAAAAAGATGAGCTATCGTCTAACGTTGCTAGGCAAAGTTTGTCATTAGATGTTTTATCTATTTTCATTACGTATATATTATTTTTCCTAACTCCTTTAGCTATGGTGATACCATCTTTTAGTATTTTACTACCATTTTCATCAAATAGTACTTTATACTTTTTATCACATAATTGGCTAATACTAAGTAGATTAAATCCTAACCTATCCACATGAGCAACATTTTCAATAGTTAGGGAGTTATGAGCGATCGTACCTTTGCCAATGATTTTGCTTTTGAGATTGCTACCAAAGGTGACATTACCTCCGCCATACTCTTGGTATGATGAGAAGAGACTTTGTTGCCCGTCATGTGTCGTGAGCATCCACTATCTTTTATCCATTCATCCGGTTCCAATCCAACTTTCAAGCATACCTAAGAAGCAAATAACTCAAGCATTTGGTCCCCAATATCTCATGGGTCCGTTTGGGTTAAACATACCATTTATTTGATTCATGTATGGAAATGATGAGAAAGAGTTCCATGACATATAATCTGGAGTTTGATATGGTCTAGGGAAGTTTTGATTCCAACCATTGTGTTGGTAGTTGGGTTGTACGTTGTGGTTGTTCTTAGGAAAGGGGCGTTTGGCAAGAGGTGTTTTATATCGTTGTTGAGTAGTTTTTGATCTAAATTCATTTTTAGCAAGTCCTACTCCTGATGTAACAACTGGTTTTAGTTTAATATTATCCTTGGTTTTGTTAGTTACTTTTACAAATTCAGTACGGTCCGTATTACGAACATTCTGTCTTGCTGAAGTACCCACGGCACCAATTTGTTCAACAGACGGAACCCTAATTTTGGTTTCATCTGGTCCGTCTTTGTCTGCAGCAGATTTGAGATTGTTCGTCCTTTTCGGCCGTTTTGTTTTGACTTTTGGAATTAATACTTCATTAAAACCTAGCCCATTCATGTCTCCTGGTGTTTTATGAATTTTAAATATTTCATCGGCAAGAGCGATGTTCTTGTTAAACCTTTTAAATTTAGAATTGTTTTCGATTAAAACATCTTGTGTGAGCTTTAGTTTTTCTATTTCAAGTTTAAGCTCTTGACATGATTTAGAATCATCGTCATTTGCTTTTCCTTTTCAAGTCGTTTTGCTTTTTCTTTTAACTCATAAACTTCATTTTCCAAAAATTCCTTTTGGGTTTTTTAAAATTTATTTTTAGTTATGATTTTTAGACTTAGCTCACACAATTGATTATATTGTTTTTGCAAAGTGTCATCATCAATAGAAGAATAAGAAGAGTCGGAAAGTACCTCGTTTGACTCATGTGCCATTAGAGCGATCTCTTCCTTGCTTGATTCTTCATCGTCTTCACTATCACTCCAAGCACCACTTACAAAAGCTCGTTGAGTTTTGCTTTTAGGTGGCTTGGGACATTCTCCTATGAGGTGACTTGCATCACCACATCGAAAACATTTTCTTTCACCTTTACCCTTCTTGTCATCCCGATCTTTTCGGAATGGCTTCTTTTCTTCTCGAGGTTGTCTTACCAACTTTCCTCTTCTTCTAAAGAACTTCTTAAAATCTCTAACGGCCATGGCATATTCCTCATCTTCACTACCGGAGCAAGATTCGTCATCATCACTTGATTCCGCTTTTGCTTTAGAGCAACGGATTTGATCTTCTCCCTTTTTCCTTTGATGATCTCCGAATCTTTCTCCATCACCATTTCGTGTACTTTGAGGTTACCGTTCAACTCGTCTAGTGATTTGAGAGATCTTTTGATTCCTTAATGGCTGTCACTTTCGCTCTCCATTTGGGATGGAGTGCTCTAAGAAATTTCCTGACAAAGTTCTTACTACGAAAAGATTCATCAAGTGCTTTAAGTGATGTAATAATAGTATTAAAGCGAGCAAAGCCACAATCAATGGTTTCATCTTCAGGGATAACAAATTGTTCATATTGTTGAACAAGAAGATCAATTTTATTATCCTTGACTTGTGAATTACCTTGATGTGTAACAATTAAAGATTCCCAAATATCTTTGGCGGTTTCACACATAAAAATTCTTTCATATTCTTTTCTAGGTAAAGTATTATAAAGCATCATTTTAGCTTCGTTATTTTTAGCAACTAATTTCTTTTGTTCATCAACAGAAATATCCTTTGTTGTAGAACTAAAATCCCCTTTAACAATAATAAACCAAAGATCTATATCTTTTGATTTTACATGTAAAACCCTAAAATCATGAACGTGTTAATGGACCATAATACCCCTAAATCAAAAATCCGTAAAACAAAGCCAGCTTATGATAATTCCGCTAAGTACTCATGATAATCAATTTACATGGAACACTTGGAAATAAAACTTACATAAAACTTATAAATAAACATATAGCACATTTGATGTTACAAGTACATTTTCTAGATAATAAATAAAATGTTACAAAGTTAATTATGGAAGATAAATAAACTTTTGATTTGGTCTCATTGACTTGCCCCCTCTTTGTTCGGCTCAAATTAAACGCCTAGGCCTCAATCCCTTCCTAAAATGTCTCAAGCCTATCACATTAAAACCTTCCAAGACTCATTCAAAATAAAACACCAAAAACCCTAAACACCCTAAGCAATATTGACGGCAAACATTTTTCCCTCCCTCCATAAATTCTGTCGCCAAGAAGAAGGGTCCAAGAAGGTTTCACGAGTTCAGTATAGGGCTGATTTCGTACAAGGGTTGCTTGGTTTTCTAATCGTGGGTGGTGTGTTGCTACTGTCGTGGTTATTAAAGCACATAGGGTGCTTGGTTTGCTTCATCTTAGCTTCGTTTTCCTCTTTTCCTTGCGCGTCTCAAAGGTAACCTTCACGATCACGTTTTCCCTTTCGTTGTTGGATCTCGTCGTGGCTTGGGCCTCTAAACGCATGTTTTATAAAAACTGAAACAACATAAAATACATGATATGTTATATATGGTCACTCGAATGATAGATGGTCACAAAAACCAAGGAGGTGTATTTATGTACATGTCGATAGAATGCATGGAATCTGGTCCCCGAAGGCCTGATTTGTAAACATTTTCATGCCCCATTAAATGATAATACGTGAGTTGGTGTTGGCCTTGTTTTGGCCTCCTTATATCTCGACATAACTATGATGAATTAGTTAATCTTTTGTCACATAAAACATATATACATGTATAAGTAATTATGTCGCATAGAATAATGATATAAACCCTTGTTTGAATCTAATTTGTGAACCATCTCTACGTGCATGTTCCTTGTTTATTATCGGACTAAGTGAATAGATTAAAACGTGTACACCTTTGGTATTATGGGTGTCGAATGGGACATATCTAGGACTTTGTTTTGATAATCATACGGGCGTACATAAATCTATTGTTGGTGTAGGGTGTCTCGACAATAAAAGGGGGGTCTCACAATGGTCACACAAACTTATACTAATCGAGTCCTAGTGGTTAAACAACGTGAATAGAAGCATGGTCTCGGACTAGGGTCATTTATATGTGAATATATATACGATTTATATAATTAAAGTGTAGTTTTGAAACCAATGAAACTTAAAGGTTTGAATTCTAATTATGATAACAAAAGGGACTAAATGAGTAAAATAGATATATATGAGGTATTTACAAATGAAACCCTACACTTTATAATATTTACATTATAGACCCTAAACTTGTGTAATTTGGCATAAATGATCCTTAAAGTATTATAACACTCATTTAACCTAATATGTCTTTAAATGCATCATAACTGGCTAAACTTACTAAAAGTGGAAACCTGCTAAAAATGGAAAGCCGTCTAAAATGAGTAATCTGATTCTTATGGAACGTTATCTATTCACATAGGTTCCGGGCGACGGGTTTGATTTCATTTCTTGGTTTTGATTTCATTGTTGATCTGCTTCGAATAAGGTACAGATATTCTATCCCTTTTCAGTAGGGGTTTCTCATGATTCATTACATCTTTCGATATTGGTTTTGAACTGTTATCCTTTGCTCTGAACCTTTATACTAGGGCTTCCCTATAACTCTGCTATGCTCCCTTTGATTGAATCTCCTATGTGAACTGTTAATGTGAACCACTGATATGAACCTTCTGATTATGGACCTTTGATATGCACCTTTGATTATGAACCTATGATATGGACTTTAATATGAACCTTTGACTTTTGAACCTTTGACATGAATCCTTATGATATGACCTTGCTTTGACCTGTCAGTTTTAGACCCGAGCTATCACTAGGAATGGGGGTTCCATGTTCGTGTCATTGATGCACCAATGGCATGACTCTAGTGTGTACGAGTGATGTTACACACCGTCCCTTTTCTGTTATCTGATTATGAGCTCGTTATATATTGTATGGCCACTATCTGTCTATTGGGGCGTATGGATGCATCCTAGATTTGTTCTGTTATCTGATATGCTATGATTTGTCTGGTGAATGATGTCGTGTGCAATACGCGTCTTCACAATCTGGGAGTTGATCACTCCATGTCTCTATATCGCTATGGTTACTATTGGTTACTACAGGCTACTATGGATATATGATTTGATTTGATTTGTTTTGTGGCTCGTGGTGGATAACTGACCCATTTTCCTATGTTTCATTTACCATACTTTGTTCCTTTGATATACCAGATTTATTGACTGACCTTCCTTACCTTGTTCTCAGTTCAGTTTTATTATTATTGTATCGCTATATCTGTTCACTGGGCTTTTTAAGCTCAGCCGCATTTCTTTTCCTGCGGCGGGTACATAAGCTAGGAGCTGGGGATTGTTTGGGTTTGAGAGATGAGCTGATATAGAGACCATGCCTAGTCATCTTAGACTTCATTTGATTTCGTTATTATATTTATTCATAGTTTTCCTTTTGTATCTATGTATTGATAAGTCTTGTTGACTTAAATTTTTGATTTATTTAATTAAGACTTCCGCTGTTTGATTTATGTTCATTATGTATGTTCTGATATGACACCATACTGTGATACTTCTACCCTTATCGGGTTGGGGTGTTACATTACATATATTTCAAAACGGTTTTTCCAATAGATAAATCCATTAGTTTCAAAGAGTGCTGGTCTTTGCATAGATTGCCCTTCTTTAATGTTTTCAGAATCCATGGATCGTTTCAAGTTTATAAAATACAGATTATTTTAGAAATTCTTGAGCAACGAGGCTCTGGTACCAATTGTAGAAAACTAGAAGGGGGTTGAATAGTTTACCAATTAAAACTTTGTTTTGAAACTTATTGAAAAGATCAATTAATATTGATTTTAGATATGTTAATGAAATATGCAAGCAATATGTAAAGAGTAAATAAGGAAAGAAATTATCAAACCACAACAAGTTGTTTATAGTGGTTCGGTCTACAAGGACTCTTTTTCCTTGCCCTACTCCACTCCTCGAGTCTCACACTCGAGAGTTTAACTTCACTAGTCAACAAGCTCCTTTCACCGGCGGAGAAAACCTTTACACTTCGCTTACACTATTTCCGACACTAAGCTAGATGTCGAGTTCTTTCCAAGGGTACAACTACTCCCACACACAATGTATTTTGAGGACTAAAATACTAACCGCTCACACTCATAAGATTATGATGGTTTAATATAACAATGAAGTATGAATCAACACTAGATCATACAACACTAAACAAACAAGACTTCCAACTTCTCGTTTGAAGCTTGAATATGACTTGATCTTCTTTGCTACAAAAGAGATCACTAATATGATATGAAACTGAGTTAGAAAGGTTAGAGAGAATATATGTAAGAGAGTATGATAGAAAGGGATGAAAAACTACTTGGCTTGGCATTGCTATTTATAGCCAAAATGGACAGGAGTGTCCACGGACCGCGGAACGCTTAAAAGGGTTCCGCCCGTGTACCAATTTGGTACCGCCGGGTCTGACAGCCAAGATATCAAATCTTGCTAAAGTCAACTCAATCTAAGTGAGATTGTGCAAGATATGAAGAGTACAAATCCACACAAAATATCTAATGAAATCTTCCAATGATTTCCATGACGCATCACATGATGTCATATGTTGTATTTCTATTTTTAGAAATATGCAAGTACTTAAGTAGTGTTTGGTTTTAAGAACCTAACACATTCTAAAAACTACTATCATACATAATGATTAGATTCATATCAAGATGTTACTAATCATAAATGTAAATGCTTGAATGATGAATATATTGTTTGAAAAAGCTTGTTTTCATATCTATTAAACTTGACAAGCTTTAAGCTTTTATACAAATTAAATTTACTTTTGTCGTTAACAAAACTTAGGTAAAGATCAAAAATATAAATAACGTTTAATGACGATATTTGTATTAACAATTTATATGCCATTTTTTAGGGGGAGAAAAATTGTGTGATATAAATATGTTTGATAGTGACTGACTCTTCGTAGGATTAGACTTAACCAATGAATTGACGAGATCTGAAATGTCATAAATCGAAAAGATTTGTCTTCTAAGACTTATCCGAGTAGATTGTACCTATTCGAGAAACTCTTGATAGGCATGGACTTTGACGGGTTTGACAACCTTTTCAAGGTTTGTCCACACCTTCAAGGTAGTTATTAGAGCTAGTTGTCACCTAAAACCTGACAATGCATCTCTTTAACTATGCAACATAACCTTGTCTCGCGGGGAATTTTCTATCTTGAGTCGATCAATTCAAAAGTGCGAGCTCTACCCTCACTGTGCAGATTTCTGTCTAAACACTTAAGCACATGTGGAGAGGGAGTATTTTTGAAAATGCAAAACTCTCAAAGTGTTACAAACATGTTTTCATTCATAAACACTTTGAGAGATTTTCGAGAAAATGGTTTTTATGGCAACATAGGATAGTCATGGAGTTATAAGGTGACTAAGGTTAGGAATAAACGTCCTATGATCCACCAGAGCTGGAGGGATCTACCCAAGGACACCACCAATAGTGAGTATATAGAATTCCTTTGGTATGATTATAAGAATGAGAAAATGAGAATCGAAGAAAGAAGGAGTTGAAGAATTAAAAAGAAAAGTAAAGAAAAGGGTGAAAAGAAATAACCCTCCAAATTATTCAACTTAGGGCAGACACCGAGTTCGATTCATATGCTACTGGCTGTCACTAGATGACACTGGTATTGAAGATTAAAGTCGTCATGAAATCAGTGACGCACTGAACTAAACCTTCTTAGCCACTCAAGTTTCTCTCAACAGAAGCTTGTTTCATTCTCACATGGAACCCTACATAAACTATCGACTTTCTCTTAGAGATTGTTGGTATTGAAGAAGGAGACCCTCTCCCTAGTCTCTGCTAAGGAAAACCAAAGCGCACTAATTAAGTCTAGAGCCACGAGATTCATCAAAATATCTCTTATGAACACTTGAACTTTCATCACTTGTCGTTCAACATTATAGACGCAAATGATACATTCTAGAGTCCTTCGCAAATCCTACATTTATTAGGGGATTCATAATTGTGATCCTCAGTGATTGAATGGAAACTCCTGCCAGGGTCAACATCAAACAGCCATGACAGCAGGTCGCTTTGGTAACTCCTTGTAGGTTACGCTTAGTGTTGTCTCAAACGGTCTACAGTCGTAGGGTGATGCTTCGGTGTACCTCAGCGACTCGCCTGAACTGTAGATGTACTTAGGTACATCGTGTTATCCTACTTGAGGGACTCCAGTTCAGGAACAGCCTTTGCTAGAATTAGATATGTGTTTTCACACTATGCTGTTAACACCCTCGAAGTTCGAACTTGTAAGTGCTGGAAATCCCGCTAAGGAGATTCCTATCAACAATCGAGTCCTGAAGATGTGTGTTAGGAATTAGAAATTCCATAGTGAAGAGTCGTTCACCCCAAATATAATCTAGCATAAGTTAGCTCGTAGACATATCGTTATTTACTGTTTTATTATTTAGTTATTTAGTTTAGAGCAACACCGTAGAGGAAGGACGGGTCTTTACCCACTGTATGCCTGATCCACAGTCCGAAGGAGGACGTTTAGTTTGTAACTATAAATACCGTCTACCTCCCAAGGTAAAGGGTTGGACCTTTCTCATTCTTAATCTAACCTTCTATGTTTTCTTTCACTTTCTCTCTCTAGAAAGGATCCCACTTTCTCTCTCTAAACTCTATCTCATTCGATCCATTTTTGAGCTTATTTGTGTGCTTATGAAATCCAATATCTAACAATTGGTATCAAGAGCCATGGTTTGATCACTCATATTTCGTGTTCATGGATTTCTAGTGGTTTTCATAAGGTTTTTGGGTTTGAATGAGTTTAGAGTAGTTTACATCATTTGGATCATTTCTAGTGTTAAAGTTTGGATTTTGATTGTACTTTTGTGTTTAGAATCATCATAAGTGTTTAGGTTTTGATTTGGAAAGCTTGAATCACTCTGGTTGGGCTTGTTTTTGATTGAAAAATGTGTTTTTTAAATTTTTCTTGGTAGCGACTTGGTTCTCGTAGTGAATTTCATCTTAGCGACTTGCTTCAGTAAAAAGTAGCGAGTTGTAGCGCTTTTTGGTAGCGACTTGGTCCTAGCGACTTGTCTTTTGAGACAAGCCGACAAACAGTACACTTAGTGGATTCTCCACTACGGGTAGCGACTTGGTGAAGGTAGCGACTTGCTTTCAATTTTGTTAGCGACTTGTACTTGGAATTCTTAGCGACTTGGTGTTAGCGACTTGGATACTTAGCGAGTTGCACTTTAGCGACTTGACTGTTTAGCGACTTGGTTCATAGCGACTTGTGTCTAGCGACTTGATCCACAATGACTTGAGCCTTTAGCGAGTTGTTACTTAGCGACTTGGGGACTCTAGCGACTTATCTTACTAGCGACTTGTTAACTTTTCCCGACAAAACTTCAAACGGCCATAACTTTTGAACCGTAACTCCGTTTTCAGCGTTCTACCCATCAAAACGACCATGAGAACGAGGAGAATGGCATGCGGAAGGGTCAACCTTCGAGGCCTAAACCCGCTCTGAACAGAAGTTATTGAGGTTTTTATGTTTTCTGGCCTAAATTTCTCCGTAAAAACGGGCATAAACCAATCCAAATCTCAACCAAACAACATCTCTGCTAATCCTACAAACAATCATAAGTCCAAACACACAATTTTCTATCATTGTGACAATCCATCAGTCATCTTAACTCGTTCCATTGGTCATTGCTTAACAGTTTGGTCTTGATTTTAGTAAAATCCCGCGAAAGATTCTATTTCTCGGTTTAAATCATAGACTTGTAAAATCCCGTAGATTCATCAACATCATGTCTTACACTCCTGATTCAGTGATTTCAGAAGTACTCAAACTGTATGATGCTGTAGACAACCATGAGAATATTAGCTACACTGAACGGTTACAGATGATGGAATCAATCAATGATGATATGAGTTCTTTATGCTCCGAGTCCAATGAGAAATATTTGCACCTGTTCAGGCTACATGCCATGCAAAAGGAAAGCAGCATTGAACCTTATCAACAACTTCACTCTCACCTCATGTTACTTCTACCCTCATCAATGGAACGAACATGTATTGCCCTCTTCCGTCAGGACTTATCCACATTAACAAGAACTTTGTTGTTAAACCTAGAGCAATTGGAGCTACAACTTGACAAAGAGAAGGTTCAAAAGGATAGTTCCAGTGCTGCACTTCAAGTGATCTACAAACAATTTCAGTCATTCATTAGAAGGGAATTCACATCAGATTATGATCAAGACATGACTGAAATGTCCTTCAAGAGACACACTGGAATGGAAATTAGCGTGTTCACAGAGACACTTATCCATCTCATGGATAAGGTGGAGAAGTATATTGAGGAAGTTACTCAGAAAGATGAAAAAGTAGATGAGAGTCGGGTACAGTTGAGAGATATTTGTGATAATTCAGGTAATGTATCAGAAAGGCCGGTGTTCAATGCGAATATCGAAACAACAAAGAATGATGTAACCATGCTCAAGAACTCCTGTCACACAAGAAGTAAATGCTGTGATCAGAAAGGCGAATGAATCTCAGGCACAATCAAAATATTGTAGTGTTGAGTTGGGTAAAACTCTAGATGTTGGATCAGTTGACACTGAATACAGAGGCTCAGAGATAAATAAGCTTGACACAGCAAGCGGTCCGGTGATTCTTGTTACACATGATGTGGATGCAGATGTCAGACAAACAATTGAACAAGTGTCATGTAATGAGGTACGCTTTACTGTTAAACATAGTGCAAATGATAATGTACTTAATCAAACTGGTCATGATGCTGAACATGACTTTGATAAATGTTCTGTAACTGAGGCTGAGTCTGAGATTAAGTGTTTTAAAACAAAAGATATGGTTAATAAAATGGCTTTTGATAAACTTTCAAACAAATTCTCAAATCTTGAAAAACATTGCATTTCACTTGAAATTGCGATACAAAGTAAAGAAGAAAGTTTTCAACTTGACAAACCATGTAAAAATCCGGAACTTCCTGAATTCCATAAACTTTTTGAAATTAACACTTTGAAAGATCAGCTTCAAGACAAAGACTCAACCATTTACAATCTGAAGAAACATATTTCTGATATGCATGTGAAAAGTAATTTGGTTACAAGTAATTCTGATGTTAATGCTATTGATGATATTGAAATGAGAAATGATGAATTAGCGGTTTGTGTGGCTAAATTACTAAAGGAAAATGAGTCATTGAGAAAGCATCACATAGAACTAAGTGACTCTGCCAAAGAAGCTAGAACTAAGTCAATGGAACATACAAACTCTTTGATAGCAAAAATTGATGAACTCAAAGCTCAACTTCAGGAAAAGAATTTCGCCATTGTTGCCTTAAAGAATGAGCTTAGAAAAACTGTAGGGAAAAGTGTGAACACCAAGTTTAAAAAACCATCAACCTTGGGGAAGCCAGTTTCTCATTCCATTAGAGACCGGTCTATTGTTAGGCAGCCTACTGCAATTTAATCTGAAAGAACAAAATTTTGAAAAAAACGGTTTGCCTCCCAGGTTGATGTGAAACAAATTTTGTCAAAACCAGTCACTTCACCTCATATGCCTAAGAATTCACATGATATGAATGAATTGTTCAAGAACTATGATCTAGAAGAAGCTAGGAAAAAGGCACCGATTCAAAAGGTTGGAATTTTAGGAGCTAGACCTAGGGTGAGGAACTCTGCGAGATTTCAAGGCACTGCTAGTAGTTTTAAACCATCACCTAGGAACACTCAACTAAAGACCAGGGATTGGTTTGTATCTAAGAATAGTTGCGTTTTGAATAAAGCTATTCCCTTAGCAGATCACTCTAAGAACTCTAGATGATTTTCTGAATCCAAACAAGCTGGTTGCTCAAATTGTCTGAAATGCATCTTTAAGGCAAATCATGATAATTGTTTTTCAAAATCCCTAAAGAAAGTAAATGCTCATACAAAGGTTCAAACTGTTAAGTCTAGGATTTGCACTAAGTCATCTACTGTGCATACGAAGCAAAACAAACCAAAATCTTCGCCTAGATGGATACCAACTGCTAAATCTGTGGAAACTAGGAATAAGGATAAGTCTTCCACTATGCATAAGAAGCCTAACAATCCTAGACCTTGCCATAAGTGGATACCATTTGGTAGAATTTTTAAGGATGCTGGACTTAGGTGGATACCTACAGGAAATTTTAGGAGCTAGACCTAGGGTGAGGAACTCTACGAGATTTCAAGGCACTGCTAGTAGTTTTAAACCATCACCTAGGAACACTCAACTAAAGACCAGGGATTGGTTTGTATCTAAGAATAGTTGCGTTTTGAATAAAGTTATTCCCTTAGCAGATCATTCTAAGAACTCTAGATTATTTTCTGAATCCAAACAAGTTGTTTGCTCAAATTGTCTGAAATGCATCTTTAAGGCAAATCATGATAATTGTTTTTCGAAATCCCTAAAGAAAGTAAATGCTCATAAAAAGGTTCAAACTGTTAAGTCTAGGATTTGCACTAAGTCATCTACTGTGCATACGAAGCAAAACAAACCAAAATCTTCGCCTAGATGGATACCAACTGCTAAATCTGTGGAAACTAGGAATAAGGATAAGTCTTCCACTATGCATAAGAAGCCTAACAATCCTAGACCTTGCCATAAGTGGATACCATCTGGTAGAATTTTTAAGGATGCTGGACTTAGGTGGATACCTACAGGAAATTTTAGGAGCTAAACCTAGGGTGAGGAACTCTACGAGATTTCAAGGCACTGCTAGTAGTTTTAAACCATTACCTAGGAACACTCAACTAAAGACCAGGGATTGGTTTGTATCTAAGAATAGTTGCGTTTTGAATAAAGCTATTCCCTTAGCAGATCACTCTAAGAACTCTAGATCATTTTCTGAATCCAAACAAGCTGTTTGCTCAAATTGTCTGAAATGCATCGTTAAGGCAAATCATGATAATTTGTTGTTCGAAATCCCTAAAGAAAGTAAATTCTCATACAAAGGTTCAACCTGTTAAGTCTAGGATTTGCACTAAGTCATCTACTGTGCATACGAAGCAAAACAAACCAAAATCTTCGCCTAGATGGATACCAACTGCTAAATCTGTGGAAACTAGGAATAAGGATAAGTCTTCCACTATGCATAAGAGGCCTAACAATCCTAGAGTGCATACGAAGCAAAACAAACCAAAATCTTCGCCTAGATGGATACCAACTGCTAAATCTGTGGAAACTAGGAATAAGGATAAGTCTTCCACTATGCATAAGAAGCCTAACAATCCTAGACCTTGCCATAAGTGGATACCATTTGGTAGAATTTTTAAGGATGCTGGACTTAGGTAGATACCTACAGGAAATTTTAGGAGTTAGACCTAGGGTGAGGAACTCTACGAGATTTCAAGGCACTGTTAGTAGTTTTAAACCATCACCTAGGAACACTCAACTAAAGACCAGGGATTGGTTTGTATCTAAGAATAGTTGCGTTTTGAATAAAGCTATTTCCTTAGCAGATCACTCTAAGAACTCTAGATCATTTTCTGAATCCAAACAAGCTGTTTGCTCAAATTGTCTGAAATGCATCTTTAAGGCAAATCATGATAATTGTTTTTCGAAATCCCTAAAGAAAGTAAATGCTCATACAAAGGTTCAACCTGTTAAGTCTAGGATTTGCACTAAGTCATCTACTGTGCATACGAAGCAAAACAAACCAAAATCTTCGCCTAGATGGATACCAACTGCTAAATCTGTGGAAACTAGGAATAAGGATAAGTCTTCCACTATGCATAAAAAGCCTAAAAATCCTAGACCTTGCCATAAGTGGATACCATCTGGTAGAATTTTTAAGGATGCTGGACTTAGGTGGATACCTACAGGAAATTTTAGGAGCTAGACCTAGGGTGAGGAACTCTACGAGATTTCAAGGCACTGCTAGTAGTTTTAAACCATCACCTAGGAACACTCAACTAAAGACCAGGGATTGGTTTGTATCTAAGAATAGTTGCGTTTTGAATAAAGCTATTCCCTTAGCAGATCACTCTAAGAACTCTAGATGATTTTCTGAATCCAAACAAGCTGTTTGCTCAAATTGTCTGAAATGCATCTTTAAGGCAAATCATGATAATTGTTTTTCGAAATCCCTAAAGAAAGTAAATGCTCATACAAAGGTTCAACCTGTTAAGTCTAGGATTTGCACTAAGTCATCTACTGTGCATACGAAGCAAAACAAACCAAAATCTTCGCCTAGATGGATACCAACTGCTAAATCTGTGGAAACTAGGAAAAAGGATAAGTCTTCCACTATGCATAAGAAGCCTAACAATCCTAGACCTTGCCATAAGTGGATACCATCTGGTAGAATTTTTAAGGATGCTGGACTTAGGTGGATACCTACAGGAAATTTTAGGAGCTAGACCTAGGGTGAGGAACTCTACGAGATTTCAAGGCACTGCTAGTAGTTTTAAACCATTACCTAGGAACACTCAACTAAAGACCAGGGATTGGTTTGTATCTAAGAATAGTTGCGTTTTGAATAAAGTTATTCCCTTAGCAGATCATTCTAAGAACTCTAGATTATTTTCTGAATCCAAACAAGCTGTTTGCTCAAATTGTCTGAAATGCATCTTTAAGGCAAATCATGATAATTGTTTTTCGAAATCCCTAAAGAAAGTAAATGCTCATAAAAAGGTTCAACCTGTTAAGTCTAGGATTTGCACTAAGTCATCTACTGTGCATACGAAGCAAAACAAACCAAAATCTTCGCCTAGATGGATACCAACTGCTAAATCTGTGGAAACTAGGAATAAGGATAAGTCTTCCACTATGCATAAGAAGCCTAACAATCTTAGACCTTGCCATAAGTGGATACCATTTGGTAGAATTTTTAAGGATGCTGGATGTAGGATCGTGTATATTATTGTGTTGATGATTCGGGTGGTCTTGGGAGATCAAAATACATGTTTTCCATTTTAGAGAGAGAAAGTAGAGAGAGAGGGTGTTCTTGCTAGAGGTTTACACAAAGTATGGAATATTAGATTGAAAAGCACCACCCCTTCCATGGATGGAAGGGGTATTTATAGTTACAAGAAGTACGACCTCCTATCGTTTGTGGATCGGATATGTTGGGTAAAGACCCGTCCTTCCTCCACGGAGTTGCACTAAGCTATACTACGCTACAAACTAATAAATAAACTACTAAATAGCGTGACTAACGACAAGTCTACGAGCTAAATTAAGCTAGATAACATTTGGGGTGACCGACTCTTCTCTATGGAATTTTCTAATTCAACAATCTCCCCAAGGGAGGTCACCCCATGTTTTACATTTCAAATCCTAGCATTCTATTCTTGTCATTGTTCTTGAGCTCGTAGACTTCAATTCTTCATTTCAACAATCTTTGTGCTTTTGTAGCGATTCTTCAAAGTCCGCATTGATTTGTACTTTTAGTGGAGGCCTTTAACTGATCCACATCTTTGATGATCTTCGAGCATTCATTGAGATCATCACCACAGAAATCTCTGGATCACCCTTTATTGTGTTGCCATCATGTGAAGTTGTGACTTTCGGACCGACATGCTCACACTTTTGAATTATGACATCTTTCCATCGAGAGTAGAAGCTTTACGTTCATGATATTTGCAAGAAACGAAGCATAAGCATAGAATGAAATATCGAGCCAAGTTATGTAGATATGCACACCATGATTTCTTCAAATTAAGTGGATGCCGGAGCATGCTTTGGATTGACTTCCTCAATCTGATCACCGCACCGTCCAAATGTACCGCAAAAACAAGTTAGCAATAAAACACACAAAGTGTCTTTGATCACTTTCGTTGAATTGAGGTACACGGCCCACGATTCCCCGTTGATCAAGATAAATATCACTGCGGATCGTAGGATTCCTAAGAATATCCTGAGGGTTTCGCACTGTTCTAGTTGTTTCAAACCGAACGCTCAAAGAAGACAACACGGGTGAGTGAACCGCCGAATTGAGATTCATCGATTGATGAAAATGATTTGAAAACAATCGCGTATTGCTTAGAAGAAAGAGTTTTGCAATACGAGGAAGGTTTTATGAGAAAGATCAATTTTCAATCAAAATACTTTTTGTATTAGAGAATGAGTACTCATTCGATGCAAGCGTAAAGAAGAGATTCGCACATCGAACGGTTTTTCCAAAAGTATTTTTCAATCAGAGATACTTTTTGTGTTTGAAATATGAATACACATTCGATGTTCTATAGAAAAGAAAGGATTTGCACATCGAAGCGTTTTTCCAAAAGCATCCGTCAATCCATTTCTCGGACCAAGGTTGATTCACGAGTGAATCGCCCATCGTTCTATCCGTTGTCACATGGTTGATCTATAGAATAGATCTCACATGCCACCTACCAGGAGTTTGTTTAATGTTGGCTCTTAAGGCTTTCCATCTTCATTGTGAATATGTATGCATATCACTTAGATGTTCTGGCAATACCACAAGGATAATGCGGAGGACTCTTAATATATACTTACTTTCCACATTGTGTGAAACAGCAAGTCTTCAAGAATTTAGTGTCCTAATGAGATATTGTGGATGATCTCGTGTCTCTAGACTCAATCGTGCACATTTGGTTCCTATGCCAAGACTAGGGAGAGGGTCTCCTTCTTCAATATCAACAATCTCTAAGAGAAAGTCGATAGATTATGTCGGTTCCCTGTTAGAATGAAACAAGCCCTTTTAAGAGGAAATTGAGTAGTTTGGGAAGTTTAGTGCACACTGGGTCCATGACGCTTGTCTTCAATACCGTGTTACCTTGGTAACAACCAAGAGCATATGTATTGAACCCTGTCCTGCCCTAAGGTTGAATTATTGGAGGGCTATTTCTTTTCACCCTTTTTCACATTCATTTTTTTCATTCTTCAACCCCTTCAGTGCTTACCAAGACTTCATTACTAGAACCTTATTGGGTTTATTCCAGTACTAGCTCTATCTCAGTCCGCACTCTTCCCATATCTCACTTTTCTCCTTTTTTCAATATACCTAAGGACTCTACACTATCTAGTGGATTGTCCGTGGATAGATCCCTCCTGCTCAAGGGATCGTGGGAACAAATACCTAACCTAACCATCCTTATAACTCCATACATAAAGTAAAATGGTCAGTCTTTTGGTACAGCCATTCTTCCTAAAACCAATTGAAAAATCATTTGGAAAAACAATCAAGGTACTTGTGATATGAGATCAAAGCATTTTGTACCTTAATAGTTTTTTGATCATTTAGAAAACCTCCCCCTCAACATGCTGTATGATTTAGAAATTGTTTAGCACAAGGAGGCAAGAGGACTTTGAAATATTTTCTTTGATCACAATTTTCATAGTAAAAGCCATTTGATTTTCTTGGTAAAATTCTCCCCCTCAATATGTGCATAGAATTTTTGAAATCATTTTTATCACATAGAGGCAAGAGTTAATTTGAAGCACATCCACAATCACAAGCCATTAAGAAACCATTTAAAACTCAATCAAGGTACTTTTTAAATCTCTTTAAAAACTTTGTACCTCGATGGTTTTGCTCCCTCAATATGTGCTTCGAGATTGAAGCGCTAGCACATATGAGAGAGCAGCCTGCACAACTGAATCAAAACGATCATCATTTATCAAATTTCATATTAAATCACAAATTCTCCCCCGATCAAAAATATCAAACCCTTTGGATAAATCCTCCTCCTCAACATGTGCATTATGTATATTAAAATCGTTTGGCACATGGAGGCAGGAGTACCTTTGAAGGACTAAAACCAATTCCATAAAAACAGATTTGAGATTTAAAACACGATCTCAACCCCGATCAGAAATATCAAACCATTTAAGATTTGTGATCCCAACTGATTTAAGTCATTTAGAAAAATTTGGGGAAAGACGTGGCAAGATTTAATTTTGAAAAAAATGATAGATAAGGACCGATTTAGACATTAAAGATTGTTAGTGTCAGGTATGATAGTTTTTAAGAGATCTTAAAGTAAAATAAAACAATTTCACAATCAAACAAGAACAGAAAAATTTCATTTTGACAGATCTTTGAGTTTTAAAGAAAACCATACCATGACATAACATTAAATCTTTAGATCACCACATTTTAGTGTACAAACGGACTTTTATGAAGCAATATTGTTTGAAAATAATTTATTCAAAATCACTCTCCCCCTCAAACCATGACAGAGTCGATGATTGAGTGACTTAAGTTTTGATAAAATGAAGTCCGGTGATTTTCAAAATTTAGTCCAATATATTTTCAAAACAATATTTTCCATTTTCAAAAACAATATTTTTCAAAGTTTTAGAAAAATGGTATCACGATTGTCCTCGCACAAAGATATGTTAGGTGGTTGAGAAGCTTCTGTTGTTGTTGCTGTAGGGTTTGGAAGAAAACCGTCTGCAGATGCAGTGAGACTTCTTACGCTGCATTTGAATGCCAACCGAGGTCAAATTAAGCTCCGTTTCTTCAATCACTTAGAAGAAAACCATCTGCTAATGCAGTGAGACCTCTTACGTTGCATTTATGCCAACACTCCATTGAAGTCCAATTAAGCTCCGTTTCTTCATTTGTCAACCCAAGAGATAGTTACCCTTTCCTTTCGGCATCCAATCATCATCAATAGTGGGATCCGGATCGGGAACATTCTTATAACCAATATACCTGCATAATGCTAGTGAACACACATAGATATATGGTGGTCGAGATCACCCATAACAGCAATCGACTAATTAAAGTCAATTCAACATAACAATCGATCATATGGCATGGGGTTTATGTGTTAATCAAACTCTAATCATCTAAACCTAACAATCATATTCTAAATTCCTAGTCCTTCTAATAACAGGAAAATATCATTTTAATTAAGCATTAGGAAAATTAAGAAAGCTCGTTAGATGATATAGATTTGAAAACATTCTCCCCCTCAATCAATGACTCAATTTGTGAAAGGTTTAAGAGTCGAAGTCATCATTGAGTTTTTTAATTAATACGAAAACTCGATCCTGATTGATTTTCAAACAACTCATTTTACCACCATTTTAGAAAAACAACAAATATTTTCCTGAAGAATTTTAGACGGAAAAACATTTGTGTAGGAACATAGCCCTTCGACATACTTTCCTTAAATTGTTTTAGGATAAGTGCACGAAATTTTTTGAAAATCGATTAAGCGTAGCACTTTCCTTCTTTGAAAAATGGGTTGCTATCGGAAATAATAGCAAGCCATCATTTGAAGCCCGGGTTACAGTCAGAAATAACTGTAAGCCATCATTTGAAGTACGGGTTACAGTCTGAAATAACTGTAAGCCATAGTTTGTGACATGTTTTGAAAAGAATATTTACACCTCCTCCTCGAACTTCATCTAAAGTCCCGTGCCATTATTGAATGACATTTCTAAGATCTTAGATGTTATCGATACCGTAAGACATGTCATAGAAAAACATATTTTGGTATTTTTGAAATTTTCGATTTTTATAGGTTTTGAAGGTTTATAATTTTTATTTTCTTTTGTTGGTTTTATATTTTCTATTTCTTTTGTTGGTTTTATATTTTTGTATTTTGTTTTTCGAATAAATATTTACAAGGATAGAATAGATGATATAGTTAAAGAGGATGATGATACGAAAATGAGATAAGGATATCGAACAAAGACGTCAGTCAGAAGATAGAATTCGTCATCTCTTAAACTTCCACCACCAAAGCTTCCAAGGCTCTTGCATTGAAGAAAGAAATTGAGCCATCTGAATGTGAGACTTTGGCGCTTCCCCAAACCGAAAATCCTTTAGCCGAAAGCGATTCGAAGCTCTATTTCAAGCTTGCATTAGCCAGGTGAGAAGCACACCATTATCATAAATCCCGCTGCTCCTTTCAAGAATAATCACCGGGATTCTTCGTTCGAGGTTATATCATCAACAAGAACAACAACGTATCATCCCACGTATAATTAATCTTCTCAAATTTCCTTTCAACGGACGTCTGCGATCCATTCCAAAAGGTGTCAAGAGAGCAATTCCCCAAGTAGTTGAATTGATGCAGCGACCTCTTTGTATAATGTCAAGAACTCTCCCAAATACACTTCATGAGGGGAATGAAGAACACCTTCCCATGTTCACATTTTTCTTCCCCGATGAACGTGTATGAAGCTCAAGAACCGGTACACCAATATCCAAGAACTCCCGAATACACATCAAGAGGGTAATGTAGAACACCTCCCCTATGTTCACATCTTTCTTCGCCCCTCGATGAATGTGTATGAAGCTCAAGTATCCAGTATACCAATACACAAGGAATGAATAACGATAACATTGAAGAAGTGCCAAGTCACCGATTATTCTCGCGGGTGACAATCTCTCATGGATGTCAATACGGAATAAGTGATTATATCTCAATCACTGATTAAGCACTCAAGTGAAACAAATGAGCATCCCCAATGTACACAATCTCTCCCCATCATTTATGACACCATCGAAATCACCACATACTAGTGTACCTCTGGTATCTTCTAAACTTTCTAACATCACTTCCACGAGTTGGAATAATAACACAAAAAGCCTTGATGAGTAAATCCTGAGTTTCTCTGGTCATGACAATTGTTTTCCCAGGATATCTTCAATCACTTAGAAGTATTAAGCTCATCAAGTTTACTCGCCATGAGTCCAACCTTGAGTTTCTCTCAGGTACTAACATTTGTCTTCCGGGATGTCTCGCTACTTAGAAGAGTTAAGTTCATCAAGTTTACTCGCTTTGTGTTTATATGTGAGTCTCCTTACGCTTTCGGTTTTGACACTTCGAATTAGCAACTCTTTGTAAGCCCAAATACTTGAAATTTGTTGAGAAGATTGCTTGAAGCCTTTGTGAGAATCAACATGTCAAGACTCTCTCGACTATTTATATCAACCCTTACCTGTAGACAATTTGAAGAGACCATCGAAGAAGAAAACCGCTATACCATACTTGAAACCGAAGTCAACTTCCCCACATTTGTATCTTAAGCTTGCACCTAATGATGGAAGAACGTTGTAGAGAATTTATGCTTCAAGCAAATCTCTAAGTACTCACTACCCAAACAAAGTATGAGACATTAACACCTCTTGCGATTATACACACCGTCATATGCATTAACACCGAGTAAAACAAAGTAACTCCTAATAGTGATAGTTAACAGTCTTCAACCATCCACCCGACGGCCGGTAACTAGATAAACCAAGTCTTCAACTCAAAATTTTAAGCCCGAGCAAGTTATCAAATAAGAACACGCCTTTGTGAAAGTCAACTTCAATCTCAAATAAGTGATAAATGATTAACTCGGAAGTAATCACCTTGTGTCAAATGTCCAATACGAAACACAATAACAACGTCTCGAGGAGTCCCTCTAAAGAATATGAGCAAGTCTAATGGGGATTGAATCGGCATTTAAATCTCCCCAATTAGTGCTCTCCCTAGACCGACAATGTTTGATAGATGCCCATTAAGAAGAAGTCTTTAGATCGTTAAATGCAACTCGCCTTAGTCTTCTAACATGTAGCGTAAAATGTAGAACATAGACTCGACCTTCTTCAAGATTGTGCAGTTTGGGGAATAGATAGTTAACATCTTCAACTCACACCAAAAAGCATCCCACCAAAAAGCATCCCATTAACTTACATCTTGCAAATCCCCTTAACTAAAATCCCTCCCAATCAAACAAGAACAGAAGATGTTCATCAAGGAAATCAAGAATAAAGTCACGAACACACAAGATGGTAACGCCAAACTACCGTTACATCAAACAAGAACAGAGATTGTTCAATCATCATGTTGATGTGTATTGAAGCATTAACCGAAAGCACTTTGTCGATAAACTCATCAAGAAAGTGAAGATGTCAACCAACGGCTCTTAGAAGAGAAAAACTCCATGTGAAGATGACCCGATAACACGAAGCTCGGTTCTTACATGAGTTTAGAGTCAGATGACCATTTTATTTCAAATATCAATCAACAATGCAAAAAATTCACACTTCTTCTCCCCTCAAGAATTGCATACGGAGATGCCATTCTTGACTAAATAAGTGAAAATCATCCAATGTTCTATTCACACTTCTCTCCCAAAATCACATGATGTAGCCATCTTCATTATAATCGAGCAAGTGGAATGAGAAAACAATCAGTGGTAGCCCGGTTCACTTGATAATTGAAGCGCATGGAAAGAGTATGAAGCATGTTGATGAGAATGGTCATAATAGAGAAGATTTCTCTTCGTAAGATAAAGCGCCTAGCGTACTTCTCTTTTCTTTAGAGAACGAGGTTTGAACTCAAGTATTCAAACGCATAAGAAGATTTCTTCTTTTCAAAGATAAAGCTAATTGAAACGACACTTTTCTTTTCTTTAGAGAACGAGGCTTGAACTGTTGTGTTCATACGTCATAAGAAGATTTCTTTCAAGATAATCGCCTTGAAACGTATTAACATTTCTTTTTTTTGAGTACGAGGTCCCTCGAACCGATGTGAATCAGACGCCATAATCTCTCTCTTTTCAATCTCTTAAGGCAAAACATGTAATCAACCCCATTATCATTCAGTAGGCTCTTTGTCGTGACAAACAACACGTGATGGAGAAAACCCAATATGATGAATTTGATCCTCAAAGTAAACTAACCCAACTCGTGACTTAAACTTGCACATATGTAACAAAGAGCGGTGCCGAGACTTCATCCTCCATTGAATCTCTAAGTACTCTATACTCCTCATCCAACCAACCATCAAGTATAAGACGTACATCACCTCTTGAAAATCCACAATTGAATGTGACACCGAGCACTACAATGTAACTCCTTAAAGTGATAGTTATTTTGTAGTGGTAAGAGCCCAATTCCCTCAAGTGGTAAAAGAAAAGGTTAAAGACACCCAACAATAACTAGATTTCCAAGTCTTCGTTTTTTATAATAAGCTCGAACAAGGATCATGAAGAATCTTCATCCAACCATCCCCGATACCTTCAGATACTAAGTACACTCGCCCGTGATATTTCACTTCAACCTCAAATAAATAATAGTGAATTATCTCCGTTGTCACATCTTCTGATTAAAAGCTCACATCTAGCCTCCTTTAACGTTAAAAGTGAACTTTGATAATGGTTTCATCCCGACCATGGTTAAAAGCACATAACCTCGTAAAACCATGTAATAACCAAACTGCCATGAAGAATATCCAAACAATCACCCAATTCATGAAGTACATCCTTTTATCCCTTCCTTGAAGCAAAAACCGTAGCACCAGCATCAGAAAAGATCCCGAAATACATTTTCCATTACTCCAGGATGGTTCCATCATTACGGGATTTTACAACTCTATGGTTTAAACCGAAAAATATATTCTTTCACGGGATTTTACAAAACCAAGAATAAACCGTAAGATAGATCCGGAAGTGCACTTTACTAATACTGGATGTTTCCATTGTCACGGGATTTTACAAGTCTATGATTTAAACCGAGAAATAGGTTCTTTCGCGGGATTTTACAAAATCAAGACAAAACCGTAAACAATGTCAGCTTGAATGTGATATGACAACTTAGGTTTCGGTGAATATCTGTTTTAGGGGAACATGCAGTGGTTCATCAGCGGTTCATTATCCAACATCATCAACAACATCAACCATCCAATAAACACTTTGGTAAATACATCAATCACGTATTCTGTCGGCTATTGTAGTGACCACATGGAGAAATAGACTCGATATGCCAAACTTGAACAAGACGTAACATTCCTCGGATTTGTTACTTAAGCTTCACTAATCCTCGAAAATAAATGGTGTACCCAATGTACAAAACCTCTTGACGTATCCTCAACTGCGTGAGACACCAAAGTGATAGCTACGTTGTGGGTTAAGCGAGAAGGAATCACAACCGAAACTAAATAGCCAAGTCTTTATCACACTCTGTAAATGCCCAAACAAGTCATCTCAGAGTCAACTTTAATTAATCTTAAATTCGAGCCTTGACAGAATATGATTCGTGAAAATGTATAGGCCAAGGTATCAAATCACATAACAACAGTTTTCATCATCAACTCGCTTCAACAAATCCCATTAAACCAAATCTCATAAATCCGATCTCATATTGATAAGCCCCTCATAATAACATCCGAATCAAAGCATCATGGCTCAATGTTCAAATGAACTTGTGTAACAATCACTTATTCTCCCGTTATAATATCTTTGAAATTGTAAATCAATCTCCATATTTCAAAAAAATATGTATCCTAGATTTATTTTTTTTTTTTTTATTTTATTTTATTTTTTTTTTAAATATTTCAAAAGAATTTGGATGACAAAATTTTTTGTTACCATTTTAGTCAAGAATTCGGATGACAAAATTAGAGTAACCCATCGTCCAATCAGCCCAAACCATATCATGTGAATATCAACCCAGTCTGATCATGTTGAATTAAACCACAAACAAGTTATGTCAAAACCCAATTCCACTTCATGAAGGCCCGATTCTATCAAGATGAATACCCGGTCCAGTGGATGCTATATACCCGATCCACAAATATGCCATCCGGTTATATAAGAGACATAACCTAAAAATTAGGTCATTATCTCTTAAACCTAATCTCACCCAAAAATACGCCTCCCTCACCTGATAATCTCCTCAGCCACCAAACACTTCACCTCATCTCAACAGTTAACAACACTTCTACAAATATTACTCCTGGAAACAAAAACCTACTCATAATTCAATATTGGTCCGCCTCCCTTAATCTCTATCCATATACAAAAACGCATCTCAAACCTTCATTAATGGTTTCACAAATCGATCTTGCCACAGGGTTGGCAAGAGTGACAATATTAAAGCCACAGGGATGGCTTTCAGCTCATGGACGAGGCTCAAGACAAGGTAGGTTTAATCTCGTTCCTTTTTGTATACAATGAATCAAGGGTTAAGAAGCTAACTTGATAGTTATATTTCTTTTCTTTTAATTTCGGATAAAACACATAAAGATCAATGATGATAATTGTTTCTTCTTATGCCATTGGCTTGATGTATCTTTGAGAAATCCTAAGAAACAAATCTGAGATCTATTAGAATTTCATTTTCATTTTAGTCCGAGTCATGATGAGATCTGTGATGATGTGGTTTTGTGTGATAGACCCATATTGGTCTTGATTTAGCTTCGAATACACATGAGACACATCTGAGATCTTTCCAAGAATTTTCTTTATTCGTAAAGGTCTTTGAGTCTTAAATATGTGTGGCATGAGATGGAGTATGAGTTAGTATAGATTGGGATTTGATTGTGGAGGATTGGAGTCGGTTGATTTAAGTTGAATCCGTGGACTGATGATGGTAATGGTACTGAGGTCTCACGAGTCGTTTGGTATATGGTTTAAGTCTTTTAGTGGTCTTGGTCATGGTTCCGTCACTCTTCTTCTTCATTTCAGTTACAATGTCAAGTCGCTAGTGACAATGGTCATGAGCCAACTCACTAGCCAAGTCGCTAGCCAAGTCGCTAGCCAAGTCGCTAGCCAAGTCGCTAGCCAACTCGCTAAGCCAACTCGCTAAGCTAACTCGCTACGACTTGTTAAATAACAAGTCGCTACCAAGGTTCATTGCATCTGGACTGTTTTGAGGGCAAGTCGCTAACATGATACGACTTTTTCCGATGATTTTTCCGACCAAATACCGACCACATACATATAAACCCAGAAAATCATGCATAAAACTGATTTATATGACCCGTTTTGACCATAAGACATGACTATTTGAGCACCTTTTTCATGTTTGGTACCAAATAGTTACAAGAATGATGTTACTCAGAAAAAACCATAAGAGTGCATTTAATTAATGACCCTGTTTTGACCAAGAAAAAGACCACGTAGATAAAACCGACCGACCACAAGTCACGCTTGACAAAACATGACAAATGGATACACAAAACAACATTTGATGACCAAAACAGATATCACCATATATACCACAAATTAAAGACCAACAGGATATGCCAAATAAGTTAACAAAACTGTTTCTACAAGAAACTAAACACCCCACACAGTTTTCCGCCCTCAACAAAAATGCTTAAAACAGCTTTAACAAGTACACAAACCACGTGAATCAACAAAACACAAAACCTAAGCTCGTACCAATTGTAGGATCGTGTATATTATTGTGTTGATGATTCGGGTGGTCTTGGGAGATCAAAATACATGTTTACCATTTTAGAGAGAGTAAGAGAGAGAGGGTGTTCTTGCTAGAGGTTTACACAAAGTATGGAATATTAGATTGAAAGCACCACCCCTTCCATGGATGGAAGGGGTATTTATAGTTACAAACATAACGACTCCTCCCATCGCCCGTGGATCGTGGGACACAAGTGGGTAAAGACCCGCCCTTCCTCCACTGAGTTGCACTAAGCTATACTACGCTACAAACTAATAAATAAACTACTAAATAACGTGACTAACGACAAGTCTACGAGCTAAATTAAGCTAGATAACATTTGGGGTGACCGACTCTTCACTGTGGAATTTTCAAATTCCTAACACTGGACTTAGGTGGATACCTACAGGAAATTTTAGGAGCTAAACCTAGGGTGAGGAACTCTACGAGATTTCAAGGCACTGCTAGTAGTTTTAAACCATTACCTAGGAACAATCAACTAAAGACCAGGGACTGGTTTGTATCTAAGAATAGTTGCGTTTTGAATAAAGCTATTCCCTTAGCAGATCACTCTAAGAACTCTAGATCATTTTCTGAATCCAAACAAGCTGTTTGCTCAAATTGTCTGAAATGGATCATTAAGGCAAATCATGATAATTGTTTTTCGAAATCCCTAAAGAAAGTAAATGCTCATACAAAGGTTCAACATGTTAAGTCTAGGATTTGCACTAAGTCATCATCAGGCATACTAAGCAAAACAAACCAAAATCTTCGCCTAGATGGTTACCAACTGCTAAATCTGTGGAAACTAGGAATAAGGATAAGTCTTCCACTGTGCATAAGAAGCCTAACAATCCTAGACCTTGCCATAAGTGGATACCATTTGGTAGAATTTTTAAGGATGCTGTACTTAGGTGGATACCTACAGGAAATTTTAGGAGCTAGACCTAGGGTGAGGAACTCTACGAGATTTCAAGGCACTGTTAGTAGTTTTAAACCATCACCTAGGAACACTCAACTAAAGACCAGGGATTGGTTTGTATCTAAGAATAGTTGCGTTTTAAATAAAGCTATTCCCATAGCAGATCACTCTAAGAACTCTAGATCATTTTCTGAATCCAAACAAGTTGTTTGCTCAAATTGTCTGAAATGCATCTTTAAGGCAAATCATGATAATTGTTTTTCAAAATCCCTAAAGAAAGTAAATGCTCATACAAAGGTTCAAACTGTTAAGTCTAGGATGTGCACTAAGTCATCTCAATGCATACGCATAAAACAAACCAAAATCTTCGCCTAGATGGAGACCAACCTAAACTGTGGAAACTAGGAATAAGGATAAGTCTTCCACTATGCATAAGAAGCCTAACAATCCTAGACCTTGCCATAAGTGGATACCATATGGTAGAATTTTTAAGGATCTTTGGACTTAGGTGGATACCTACAGGAAATTTTAGGAGCTAGACCTAGGGTGAGGAACTCTACGAGATTTCAAGGCACTACTAGTAGTTTTAAACCATCACCTAGGAACACTCAACTAAAGACCAGGGATTGGTTTGTATCTAAGAATAGTTGCATTTTGAATAAAGCTATTCCCTTAGCAGATCACTCTAAGAACTCTAGATCATTTTCTAATCCAAACAAGTGTTTGCTCAAATTGTCTGAAATGCATCTTTAAGGCAAGTCATGATAATTGTTTTTCGAAATCCCTAAATAAAGTAAATGCTCATACAAAGGTTCAACCTGTTAAGTCTAGGATTTGCACTAAGTCATCTACTGTGCATACGAAGCAAAACAAACCAAAATCTTCGCCTAGATGGATACCAACTGCTAAATCTATGGAAACTAGGAATAAGGATAAGTCTTCCACTATGCATAAGAAGCCTAACAATCCTAGACCTTGCCATAAGTGGATACCATATGGTAGAATTTTTAAGGATCTTTGTGACTTAGGTGGATACCTACAGGAAATTTTAGGAGCTAGACCTAGGGTGAGGAACTCTACGAGATTTCAAGGCACTGCTAGTAGTTTTAAACCATCACCTAGGAACACTCAACTAAAGACCAGGGATTGGTTTGTATCTAAGAATAGTTGCGTTTTGAATAAAGCTATTCCCTTAGCAGATCACTCTAAGAACTCTAGATCATTTTCTGAATCCAGACAAGCTGTTTGCTCAAATTGTCTGAAATGCATCTTTAAGGCAAATCATGATAATTGTTTTTCAAAATCCCTAAATAAAGTAAATGCTCATACAAAGGTTCAACCTGTTAAGTTAGGATTTGCACTAAGTCATCTACTGTGCATACGAAGCAAAACAAACCAAAATC
>OU343219.1:85471799-85644111 GCA_910596185.1 Chrysanthemum makinoi | reverse complement strand
AAAGGCGGTGACTCATTGAAGAACTTGTTCTCCCTGGTTGGTTTGAACTGTTCAGCATCCTTTCAAACATAGCATGTCTCTCATTTGAAGAAGAAAAGCTGTACAGTTGCTATAGTGTTATTCTTCAATCCTTTGGTAAGCTTCACAGCAGTGACAAATTTGTGCCATTCGGGATTCATGTTGTTCACAAACTTTGAGTTCAGCTGAATATTTGCCATGGTCATTTTGATGTTCCTCATATCATTCACAAGTTATGGAATCTCACGTAGTACTTCATAGACAATCTCATCAGGTTTCATCTTGAAGTTCTCAAACTCATCATACAGTTGTGATTCTCTGTCTTCCTTGGTTAATTCAGAACTTGAGAGAAGCATCTTGAACTTATCCAAACGCCTTGGCTTCAAGTGTTGTGATTGTAAGCTTGTAGATATCTTTGGAAGACCCTAAATGTATAATGGTAAGAAGCCCTGATATCAGCCGAATCTCTTTTCTCCTTATCATGGAGCTCATCATACGTTTGGTATGTCTAATCATAGATCATGTTCCATCTGCAGCTGTATCAATTATGTCTCTTGTAGTCTCAATCTGATAAGGTCCGTCATCAATTGATTTGAGAATGTTGACCCCATTTTGTTTCCAAGACAGTACAATTGATTCGTTGAGCCAAGAGTCATAGTCATTCTGTCAAGCATGGGGGGATGAGTTTCTGAACAGCTGCTTGAACCTCCAGCAATAGTGGAGATGATTGTGAATACGTTGGTTAGAATGTTAAAAAATTACACGGATTTTTAACTCTATGATTAAACCGGGAAATAGATTCTTTCACGGGATTTTACTAAATCAAGAGAAAACCGTATTACAAAAGAAAATCAACCAAGTCGCTAAGAATTCTTGAACCAAGTCGCTAAGCCCAAGTCGCTAAGACCTAAGTCGCTGAACACAAGTCGCTAAAGCACCAAGTCGCTACACAGTCAAGTTGCTAAAGAGCAACTCGCTAAGGTCCAAGTCACTAACACCAAGTCGCTAACAATATTGAAGGTAAGTCGCTAACTTCACCAAGTCGCTAGCCGTAGTGGAGAATCCACTAAGTTGTACGTTGCGGCTTGTCTCATAGACAAGTCGTAGAACAAATCGTAACAATTAACACTACAATCGCCACCTTTTACGAAGCAAGTCGCTACGATGAAAAACACTACGGAACCAAAGTCGCTAGCAAGAAAAACTTCAAAAACACACTTTTCATTCCAAAACAAGCTCAACCACAGTGATTTAAGCTTACCAAATCAAAACCAAAGAACTCAATGATTCTAAACACAAAGTACACCCAAAAATTCAAAACTTCACACTAGAAATGATCAATGATGCACAAAACCACTAAACTTTTTCAAACTCAAAAACCATAGTAAAACCACGTAAGAAATCCAGGATATGTAAGAAGATGATCAAACCATGGCTCGATACCATTGTAAACATATTGGATTCACAAACACATCAAACCATAATCAAAAGAAGGCGTATAAGATGAGGGTTTTAGAGAGGAAGTTAGAGGTTTGGGAAATTAGTGAGAGAAAGAAAAACTTATTATGAGCTCCAACTCTCTACCTTAGGAGGTAGAGAGTATTTATAGTCTTACACAAATCGCCACCTACGGTTGTGGATCAGGATACCGGGTAAAGACCCGTCGTCCTCCACGGTGTTACGTAAACATGCTACTTAACTTAAAATAACTACGGCTACGAGCTTTCTAACGATTACATATACTTGAGGAGACCGACACTTTAATAACTGGATTTACTAAATCCTAACAAAATATTAACCAAGTCGCTAACTTGAACCAAAACCAAGCTAGCCAACCAACGTCCTAAGTAGCCACAGATAAAACCTCAAGTCGTGTGAATCATAGGTTGCTAAGACCCAAGTCGCTACAACACAAGTCACGTAAGGACCAATAAGCTAAGGCAGACAAGTAAGCTAAAAAGAACGCTATGTACAAGTAAGCAAGAAATCAACTCGCTAAGAACAAAAGACAAGTGGCTAGAAAGAAAAATAGAGAAAGTAAACTACGCCAAACCAAGTAGGTACCTAAGGGAACCCCAATCGTGTACTGTTGTATTTGTTCAATAGACAAGTCGCTAGTCACGTCGCTACTGACTTAAACTACAACTAGGGCGGGAAATTACTAAAGCAGTCGCTACGAAGAAGAAACACTCAGAGACACAAGTCGCTAAGTTGAAAAACTTCAAAACAACAATTTTCAATCCAAACAAGCCCAACCATAGTGATTCAAGCTTTAAAAGTCAAACCCAAAGGCACTACAATGTTCTAAACACAAAAGTACACTCAAAATTCCAAAATTTAAACACAAGAAATGATCCAATAGGATGCAAAAAAGGCACCACTAACTTTTTCAAACCCAAAAACATCTAAAAAAAAAAATAATAAAATCAAACCAGAAATCCAAGGATATGTAAGAGAGGGATCAACATGGCTCTTGATACATTTGTAACATATTGGATTCACAAACACATTAAAATCATGAATGAAATGGGTTGCCATAGAACTTAAGGTTTTAAAGAGAGAAATAGTTAGAGGTTTGGAAACGTTAGTGAGAGAAAATGAAAGTATTATTATCCTGCTAACCCTTACTTTGGGAGGTAGGGGTATTTATAGGCTTACATAAAATGCCACCTATGGGCTGTGGATCGGCATACAGTGGGTAAAGGACCCTCCGTCCTCCCCGGGTTACTTAACTAAATACTACTTAACATTAAATAATCTACGACTACGAGCTTTCTAATGATTACAATACTGAGGGACCGGACACTTTAATAAATGGATTACTAAATCCTAATAATAAGACTCGAGAGGGAAGACATCCAACCGCTGTAGGGGAGAGCCTTCCACAAGCCGAGAGGACATTCGCAAATCAAAGCTTTGTCCAGGGACAGACTATTGATCCAAAAAACTTCAGAGGGAAAAGAACAAACCCACGATAGGGATACATGCCACTTGCTTCTAAGGATGGCACTGGGAACAAACCACCGGTGCTTGAGGAGCACATAGGGAAAAGGAATCGGAGGGAAAAGGAAAACCCGCCGATACGGAACTCATAACCAATCCGCATCGATGAAGGCAGGAAAAACACATTAATGCGAGGGGTCACAGGAGGAAAGGACTTCGAGGGACAAAAACCACCCGATGATTCGAAACCATCACCACCATGGTTTACTTACTGTTGTGAGGATAATGAAATACTCTTTTTGATGAAGAGCTTCACGATAAGTGAAGAGAAATCCTTTTGCTGGAGGAAGAAATGGAGCTGAGGTTCAATCGAGAACAGAACCTCGGCTGATAAAAAAGACTAAGGAGTCCCTTTCATGATGAGATACTCCTCTGCCTCCTCGACTCTTCAACATATGAGAAGGAAGCAATATGAGCAAGTCGTCCCACTCACGAAAGAAAAATGTAAGTGGCTTAAAAATGATACAAGGAGACTATACTCTGGGGTTAATGATACTTATGGGATGCCATACTGAAGCCACTACAAGTTCTTCGATATTTAAAGCTGCATACTTGCTACCAATGCCAACATGATGAATCACAGGAACTTCATGTATGATCACCTACACAGACTGGAGAAAATTGCAGACGTTTCTCAAATTTCTTTCAGGATACCCACGCAAGTGGATGAATCAAGGAATTGTTTAAAGAAGACCCAGCACTCAAACTCAAAGTGCGCGGGGCTACTGAGGTCTATATGAAAGCAAAAGAATTCCTCCCGTCTTAAATGAATGATCACAATGCTCAACTCTGACAAGTTAGGGTCACTTCGGTCAATACAGTCTCTTCAATCACCGAGTCATAGATGCAAAGGTTCATGACCCTGGATAAATCATCATCTCTATGGCCTGGAATCGGGCCTAGATGACAGGCCAGGGGGGCTTGGAACTATCTCAATCAATCTTTGCGACAGGTTTTAGGTCTTAAACAAGATACATCAAACATGTAAGTCCAGTCATGGAGATCTAACATAGCCTTCAAAGGTCAAATTGCCCTTCTCCCTCAGTGTCACAAACAACTCTTGCCCTCACTGACGCTACGACAACAGTTGAGGGGGAGAGAGCTGCTGAAGAGACGCCTTCTCACACTAAGGGGGAGCCAACACCACCTGTATCAACAATCCCAATCTCTTCAGTCCCACCATCAGGAGCAACAACCTCAATAACAATGACAACAACAACAACAACACCAATAAACAAATTAACCAACCTCCAAGTGGCCCCCCAATTTTCCTCTTATCGGCTCAGGATAAAGGCAAAGCCATAAGACCACAAAAAGAGCCTAAAAAGAAACACTATGAAAATGGTGGCATCAGGTACCTGCTTATCCTGAACGCTCGGTGACTACCAGAGAGAAGGTACATATTGGATTTCACAAAAACATCAGATCATAACCACAAGTAGGCGTTGTTATAAATATGTTTTAGAGAGGAAGTTAGAGGTTGGGAACTTATGAGAGAAAGAAAAATCTATTATGAGCTCCAACTCTTACCTTGGGAGGAGAGAGTATTTATAGCCTTACATAAAACACACCTAAGGGTTGTGGATCAGGAATACAGTGGTAAAGACCCGTCCGATCCTCACGGTGTTACTTAATTAAATACTACTTAACATTAAATAATCTACGACTACGAGCTTTCTAACGATTACATATACTTGAGGTGACCGACTCTTTAATAAATGGATTTACTAAATCCTAACAATCTCCCCCTAAGGGAGGTCACCTCAAAATTCACCTCAAAAGTACAATGAATACAAACAGGTTTTACATTTTAAATGGTTCTTGCATTCTTGATGTAGTTCTTTGCTCCGCGCTTGTAGTCATGGATTCTTCATAATTTGCATGATTGGTTAAACCAAGTGGAGGTCTGTTTACTGATCACGTGATAATGAGTTTGAGTCAGCTTTGAGATCATCAACTATCATAAATCCGCTGACTCATCCTTTGTAAAGGTGGTATTAGTGATGTGTGACTTTTTGGACCCGACCTGCTCACAGTTCTGGATCATGATTCTTCTTATCAGGACGGAAGCTTCGTTGAGTCATGATATGGCACAGCGGAGCAGAAGACATGGAGTAAAACTATTAGAGTCATTGATGCCAACTAATCATGATTTCTTTAGAGGTGAATTGGTGAGTGAGCATGCGGCTAGGGATTGACCTCTCCATCCTGATCAGCTGCAGACGTCGGGTGTACCTGCATAAACATGTTGCAATAAAGCATACAAGTGTCTTTGATCACTTTCGTTGAAATACGTACAGCGCCCACGTTCCCCGTTGGATCATACAATCTCTGCTGTATCATGTATAATTCCGAAGAATTTCCTGTGCCAGGTTTTCGCAGCTTCTCTATCTGTTCTCAACCGAACAATCTCAAAGCTTACCCACTAGTGATGAACCAGCGATTGAGATTCACTATTGGATAAAATAGATTTGAAAAACAATCGTGTACCGACTCATAGGAAACTATTTTTTGGCCATTACAACGAAGGTTTTCATGAAATTAATTATGCAATCCATAAACACCTTTTTATTTGAAGTCTTCGTACACGTCTATGTGCTAAAAAAAAGAGTTTTTAAGCACACCGCCGGTTTTTTTCAAGGTATCCATCAATCCATAACTGAACCATATTGATTCAAAAGATTTAATCAGCCCTATTGTTTCTGTTTTCCTTGTCACATGGTTGAACTATTGGATAGATCTCACATGCCACCCACCAGGAGCTTGTTTGATGTTGCTCCAGAAGGCTTTCCATTTTCATTGTGGATATGTTTGCATATCACTCAGATGTTCTGGCAATACCACAAGGATAATGCGTAGGACTCATAAGCTATAATCTCACATTCCACATTGTGTGAAACTGTGAGTCTTCAAGGATAATGTGTCTTAATGAGATTTATAGATGATCTCGTGGCTCTAGACTCAATAGTGCACATTTGGTTTCCTATATCGGAGACTATGGAGAGGTCTCCTTCTTCATATAACTCTAAGAGAAAGTCGATAGATAATGTCGGTTCCCTGTGAGAATGAAACAAGCCCTTTTAAAAGGAACTTAAGTAGCTTGGGAAGTTTAGTGCAGTGCGTCATTGGGTCCATGATGTCTTGTCTTCAATACCAGTGTTACCACTAGTAGCATATGAATTAAACCCGGTTTCTGCCCTAAGGTTGAATTATTGGAGGGCTATTTATTTTCACCCTTTTCCCATTTAATTCTTTTTCATTCTTCAACCCCTTCAGTGCTTACCGAGACATCATAACTAGAACCTTGTTGGGTTTATTCCAGTACTAGCTCTGTCTCAATCCACACTCTTCCCTTATTCTCATTTTTTCTCCTTTTTTCATCATACCTATGGACTTCTACACTATCTAGTGGATTGTCCCCGGGTAGAACCCTCCGGTTCTGGCAGATCGTGGGAACAAATACCTAACCTTATCATCCTTATATCACCATACATAAAGTAAATTTGGTCGGTCTATTTGGTATTGTTCATCTGCCATTGGAACCAATTGAAAACCATTTTAAAAATTAACTCAGATACTTGTGATATATCACAGCATTTTCTACCTTAATTGTTTTTGATATTTTTAGAAACAGATCTCCCCCTCAACATGTGCATCATGTATTTGAAATCGTTTTGGCACACGGAGGCCAGAGAAGATTAACTTCTTGATTACCATTTTCTAAGATATCAACATCACTTCCTGATCAAATCAGTAGATCAATCATATGGGGGAAGGATGAGGTTTTTCATAATTTGCTCCCCCTCAATAGTGCCTCGGTTTGAAAGAGTTTTGCACATATTAGGAACCTGCACTTAGAGATAATCAATCACGGTTCAATATTTGTGGTTTTAAAAAGGATGCTCCCCCTCAACATGTGCATGGAAAATTTGAAATCGTTTGGCACATTGGGAGGATATCTTGCAAAACACTTATGAAGACCATTTATCGAATTATAGTTTAATCCAATTTAAATCACAAATTCTTCCCCGATCATAATTATCAAATCATTTGAGATTTGTGATCTCTGTATTTAATTGATTTTGTAAGCTTTTGAGGGAGATGTGACTTGATTATGAGAAATATTAACCTATAAGGATCAGTTTGAGACTTTAGACTCCAAGATTACAATGCTTGCGTATCTTTTGAAAACATACTAATAACAAAGGTCTTTTACCAATTGTATACAATATTGTAAAACATTGTTCTTTTTGATTATTCAAGAGTAGACATTTCTCGATTAGTGCCAATTGTTTGAAAAATACTCTTTTTGATTTGAAATCATTCTCCCCTTCAATCAATGACATACGTTGTTGATTGAAGGATAGAGATTTTGACAAATGAAAAGCCCGGATGATTTTCAAAAGTAGAGTCTGAAGTATTTTCAAATCAATTTTTTTTTCATTAGATGACAAATATTTTTCAGAAGAATCATTCGAAGGAAAAATATTTGAAAGGAAACATTTGTCTTTTTGACAACAAACATTTGTTTTTAGAATCAGAGTATGAGGTTTGAATATTTAAGATAAAGCATGGCTGTTCGTTCTTTTCTTTGAAAAGCGGGTACTGCCGAATGACAATAAACCTCGTTTCACTTTCTCCGATTTTTTTTTTTTTTTAAATATTCTAACAACATCTAAAGACCCGTGTCATTCTTTGAATGCAGCACAAAGACCGTAGATTTATCGAATGAGAAAATATGACAAAAGACAATATTTTTTGAGATTTTTCAAGATTTTCAAAAATTTTTATGGATTTTTTGAAAGTTTTATATTTTTCTATTTTCTTTTTGTATTTTGCTTTTCGAATAAATATTTACAAGAGATGGATGAAGAAAGGCCTTTACTCCTCGTCTTCCTCTTGAAGACGTTTTGAGTGTTTCCCGTTGTAAACTCTTTAGACCAAGTCGGGGAGGATAAACTCAAATCGGTCTAGGAAGAGCTTTAGAGAAGATGTCTGCTAACTGGTATTCAGTCCTCACAAAATAGAGTTCCACCACACCGTTTTCTACTTGCTCCTTGATGAAATGTTGTCGAATGTCGATGTGCTTTGCTCTTGAGTGTTGAACGTTGTTGCATGAGAGAGCAATGGCACTTTTATTATCACAGTATAGAGGGATTTTGTTGAATTCAAAGCCATAGTAAGATAATTGGGATCTCATCCATAGGATTTGAGCACAACAAGATGACATGGCTATGTATTCAGCCTCTGTAGAGGAAATAGAAGTACTCATTTGTTTCTTTGAAGACCAGCTCACAAGCTTATCACCCAAAAACTGAGCACCTACCGACGTGCTTCGACGTGTATCTTGACACCTTGCATGATCAGCATTTGCATAGGCTGTTAGTGACATACCAGTGTCCTTCGGATACCAAATACCCATGTTAATGGTTCCTTGGAGATACCGAAAGACCCTTTTAACCGCTTCAAGGTGCTTTTTAGTAGGCTTGGCCTGATATCTTGCACACATGCATACAGCGAATAAAATATCTGGTCTACTGGCTGTGAGATACATCAGGGATCCGATCATACTACCATGATCCCTGAGTGGTCCTCATCCAGTTTAGTACGCTCAATCATGGGAGTGTCAACAGGGTCACAAGAATCAAATCCAAATTTCTTTAAAATCTCATTTGCATATTTAGATTGATTTATAAAAATGCCTATGGGACTTTGTGAAATTTGTAATCTCAAGAAAAATGACATTTGTCCCATCATTGACATTTGAAATTTGGAACCCATTTCATTTGAAAAACGGTCACATTCATTGGGGTCAGTCGAGGCAAAGATAATATCATCAACATAAATTTGAACGTGAATTAAGTGTTTGCCAGACTTTCTGGTGAACAATGTCGGATCAACTGCTCCTTTGCTGAATCCAATAGATAAAAGAAACTTTGATAGCGTATCATACCATGCCCTTGGAGCTTGCTTCATATCGTAAAGAGCCTTCTTCAAATGATAGACATGAGAAGGATGCTCTGGATTCACAAAGCCTTCAGGTTGGCTGACGTATACGACTTCTTTAAGGCCACCGTTAAGAAAAGCCGTCTTTACATCCATCTGATAGACTACCATGTTCTTACTTGCAGCATTAGCCAAGAAGATTCTGATTGCCTCGATAAGAGCAACTGGAGCAAATGATTCTTCAAAGTCAATACCCTCCTCTTGACGGTATCCTTTTGCAACCAATCTAGCCTTGTTCTTTAAAACATCACCATGCTCATCAAGTTTTACTTTGAAGATCCACTTTAGAGCAATGATCATAGCACAGGCAGGAGCAGGTACTAGTTCCCATACATCTAGTCGATCAAACTCATGAATTTCTTCTTGCATGGCATTGAACCATCTGTCTTCATTCATAGCAGTTTTAACGTCTTTTCATTCGATCTTTGAGAGTACAGAGTTGAAGAAGCACCATAAGGCATCGGTTGCAAGTTGTCGATGAGTGGATACTGAACGAGAAGCGTTTCCAATGATGTTGTCCAATGGGTGATCATGTGTCCATTTTCTAAGGTGTTCATGTGGTTGTTGTTGAGGAACAGAAGTAGCAGAGTCGATTTCTCCTGATGAAGATGGTTCTGATGATGATTCAGGAGCAAATATATTTTCAAAAGGGGCATCTTCAGGAGTAGCAAAGGGATTATCTCCATCATTGGTACCAGAAACAATTCCATGATGTACACTCGATGATTGATGATTTGTTGATGAGACAGAATGATCAGCAGCAGGCGCTTCTTGACTTAATGACATTGAAACTGAAGGGTTAACTTCATTGACAGGGATAGGAGCAGCCTCTGTTGATGGAATTGACAGATCATTAGCACTTGGCTCATAGTGTTCATCAAACATTGGATCAAATAATTTATTCAAATCATCTTCTGAAGGAGGTACATAAGGAGTTGCTGGTGAGGGATTTGAAACAAGAGTAGAACTGATAGGACTACTTGATGAAAGTTGAGATGCGGGTCCAGAACTGGTTTGTCCTGGAGCCATTTGACCAGACAGCTCATCGAACGTGACGTGAATAGTTTCCATGATATCTCGAGTTCTTTTGTTGTAGATTCGGTAACCCTTCTTGTTTGGTGCATAACCAACAAAAACTCCAATATCTGCCTTTGCTCTTAATTTGACTAAATCTTGACCGTCATTCATTGGATAGCACAAAGCACCACACACACGAAGGTAGGAGAGATCAGGTTTTCATTTATGAACAAGTTCATATGGAGTTTTTTCATGAGAGGTATGAATAAGGGAACGATTTTGGGTGTAGCAAGCAGTGGCAATGGCTTCAGCCCATAGAAACATTGGAACCTTTGAATAAATTAGCATTGTTCTTGCGGCTTCCACAAGAGTTCGATTTCGTCTTTCAACAACACCGTTCTGTTGAGGAGTTCGTGGAACACTTCTTTGATGACTGATTCCAACACTTTCATAAAACTGAATTAAGTTTTTGTTAACAAACTCTGTGCCATTGTCTGTTCGAACAATTCTAATAGTATTGTTGAGTCGAACTTGAAGCTGTTTGATAAGTTTGATGATGACATCTGGAGTTTCATCCTTTGTCCTCAAAAACTTTACCCAAGTAAATCGAGAGTAGTGATCAACAACGACTAGAATATATTTCTTCCCATTTATCGTTTGCACTCTCATTGGTTCGCACAAATCCATATGAAGGGTATGAAGAACTTCCATTACTGAGTTTGTGGGTTTTGGTTTGTGGGCATATTTCGTGCTTTTTCCCAATTGGCAAGCTGAAAAAAGATGATCTTTTTCATACTTTAATCTGGGTAATCCTCTTACTAAGTCCTTTCTAGAAAGATTGTTTATGGTACCAAAGTTCAAGTGATTGAGACGACAGTGCCATTATCGAATCGAGAAAAATATGACAAAAAGATTGTTTACTAAGTCCTTTGACAGCAAGCAGATGGGTGAAGATTTCATCATATCTTCGATAGAGATGGTGTATAGATTTGAACCACGAGTTCCTCTAAGAAGTTCCACACCATCAAGTTCTCTAACAAAGCAAGTATGTTTTCTGAAGGCCACTTCTAAATCTGAGTCACAAAATTGTCTGACAGAAAATAGATTATGTCCAAGACCTTCAACATAATATACCCTGGAAATCACACTATCTCCAACCACGTAATCTCCATAACCCATAATAGCACCAAAATGATCATTTCCGAATCTCACAGTTCCGATGAATTTACTCACGAAGTTCATGAGCCGTGACCGGTCTCCAGTCATATGCTTGGAACAGCCTGAGTTCAAGTACCACAGAACGATTTGAATGATCTGCAGTTGAACACAGACAAGAATGGATAACTGGATAATTGGAATCCCCATGCAAGAATCGGTTCCATTTGGTTAGTAACAATGATTGGAACACCCACATCAGAAGTAGAAACAATGGACTCATCAGAAATAGATGCAGTGCTAGTGTCCGTATTTGACCTATTCAAAGTATGTTCACTTCTTAAGGGAATAGTTCTACCAGTAGGCATCCATTTTCTAGTGGGCATTGAATTAGCAAATTTAGGGCACAACTCATTAATCTTACGGCCAGTAGGTATCCATTGATAACCTATATTACGGAATTTCCTTCCTGTGGGTTTCCATTGTTTTCTAACTTTCTTTCGCCTTTGCCTTTTAGCCTTCTTAGCTTGATTTTTAACATTAACAGTTTTAACTGGGCATTTAACAGCATTAATCAAATCATTCATACCACATTCAAGATTAGTAACAGAGACCACGCAATCATCATTACATGTTTTGCCAAAAGTAGCAGAATTCGCATTAATTACAGTACGCTTAGAGCTAACACTAGAATAAACACGATTCGTTTTATTCAAATTCTCCATAAGGTGATCTTCTACTCTCTTCCACTGAACATTCCTAGAACGCAAGGTCCAATCATTCTTTGTGTTGCCTTGAGGCTTTGACCCGCTTGCTTTGGTGTCACTTCTTACTCCTGTAGAGGGAATTGGAACATTAGTTGGTTTTTCTACTTTTTCCATTCCTGAACTAGAAGTGCAGGGATCTGAACTACTTGAAGGCACATTGAAATTCAATTTCTTAATGTTGGGCATCGAATGGTTTGTGTACTTAGCACTAGGCATGGAACAAGCCATCACAGCTTTATCTTTCGCACCTAAGGATTTAGGACATGTTGCTATTAAACATTCTAACATCTCTTGAGATCGTTTGGCCTGAATGCAAGAAAACCAAATTTCACTATCAAGTGGCTTATTTATGAAGTCCTCTTCAACAATCTCACGAAGACATTCAAGACTATCCTTAAGACGAGCAAGATATTTATGAAATACAAGTTCGTTATTCCTAAGATGAGGAGGAATATATTTAACAGTCACAGTGTATTTGCAGTCTGCAGATGAATTTGATGCAACATTCTCATTAAAGACAAGTGGCATTTTCCCTTTTTCCTGACTCTTCAGATTCTCAATTTCCTTTTGTAAAGAAGTTACTTTTTTGATGTTCTTATCGCGAGTGACTTTAATTGAATCATATAACTCTTTAAAGTGTTCTTTAACCTTTTCATTTTCTTCTAGAAAACTTTTATTTTCCTTTTGTAAAACATTAACCAAGTTTTGAAGATGAAAAGTCTGAGAACTTTGAGAATCTAAAGGAGGAGGCATTTGGGAGCCTATCACATTGTTCTTTTCACCCTTTAATTGTGAAATTTGGGTTCTCAATTTTCTGATCGTGTTACAATGAGCTCGAATCTGTTCATCACGTTTGCTAATTTCAAAAGCTGCATCAAATTCAGGAGCATCCAAGGATGTCTTGATATTTGAGGTTTTAACATTTTCTTTTAGACGTTGATATTTTAATTGCAAAGCAAGATGATCAACTTCCAATTTAGAAAACTGTTTCACCAGGTTATCATGATCATCCTGTTCAAATTTATCATGCAGTTTAGAGTTAGTTTTTTCAAGCTCAATGACACGATCATGGGAGACTTTTAGAGCAACAAATAATTCATGAAATTGAGATGCATTAATTGAACAATTCGTGGCAGTGTAAAACACATCTTGAGTGATACATTCAGAGATCAGATTCTCATTCAATGTGTGCAAGTTCTTCCTCTTAATCTCATTGTATATTAATTCACGCTCATAGTCATTGACCTCAACAATCATTGCATCAAATTCCTTTTCCATTTCTTTAATATCTGAATCTATCCCCTTTTTAAGACTCTCAAATTGACCTTTTAATTGTTTAAAGAAAGGCATGACTTCAGTTAAATAACATTCTTTAGTTTGCTCAAAACCCCTTTCCCCTTCAATTATCCCCGTAGGTGTGATTCTCTTCTTACACGTCTTCTCAAAATCAACAAATAGTTGATAAACAACATACAGGCTGATTAAGGTCTTGCTATTAGTGGCAATAGATCTAGGAACTAAGTGCATTGGTGTATTTGGAGGATACACAGTAGCTACAGACATTTTCCTAAAGAGAGTGTTCGTTTCAACAAGTACATTAACTTTTTGCTTATCCATGTCCTTTTTCCAAAAAACTTGTTCTGGGGTTAATAGAGTTTGATGCTTAAACTTGTTTAAGGAGATCCAATTTTCCTTAGTGTAATCGTGGGGTTTGATTGTTATGTTATTCTCTTTACACGCAGGATCATTAAGCTTCTTATCCATTTTCTCCCTAGATGCATCATCTAATTTTCTATCCTCTTCCGTGCTTCCTATACATGATGGTGTTTGCCTGGGCTTAAGAATCTCATTGCCATCATAGATTACCTTCTGAGCTTCTCTTGCTTTCTTACCATACTCAGGGTTAGGTTCCTTAATAATGGGAATACTATGCTTATCGCTTAAAACTCTATGCTTAGTGACCATGTGAGTAGTCTGAATGGTGTTCCCTTGTACGTACAACTTATTTTCAAGCTTGTTTTTCAAAGTTTTTAGATTGGAAAAATCATTCAAAAGTTTTGATTCCTTAGCATTGAATTATTGCTTAAGCATTTTGACATTTTCTTGAAGTTCCTATTTTTGCTTAGCAGTTTTAGAAAGCTTTTCTTGTAAGGAGTTTAACTCTTGTTTTAATACTTCTTCTCTAAAATTACTTTTTCTAATAATTGTACGCATTTGGTCATCCATTTCCTGCTCACGGGTGGTTAACTTAAACTTAGCACATTGTTCATAAATAGCAACTTGTTCTTTATAGGCATTCAGTTCAGAGATAACAGAATCATCAGGGGCACATGCAGTGTATTCATAAAAAACATAGTCATCATTGACTGCGAAAGATGCATTACTTGGTACAATCTCACTTTCACTTTGCTTCACATATTGATCATATGGGACAATATTGCTATTACCCTCATCATCAATATCTGATTCATAAGTTTCAAGAGATTGTACTTTATTATGCGTCTTTTGCTCATCAACTTCATCATATAGTTTTAATACCTCTGAAATGATTATATCTTTAGATGGACCAGCCTATTGTGGTGATGAGACCTTTGGAGAGGCCATAGGTAAGATGCTAGCCATGAAGATTGTTTGAGCAGTAGGTTCATTGGAGAGACCATAGGTGAGATGCTAGCCATGAAGATTATTTTAGCAGTAGGTTCATCATCGACATCAGAGTCAAATGCATCACAGTCAGCTACTTGAAAGGCATTTTGATGATTATGACCTATTTCCTGAATTGGCTGCTCATCCACATCTGCATCATATGTCTTGGCATTTCCCTCAGTAAGAAACAGCAACTCCTCTTCATCCAAAACAGCTCCATTATCTTGAGCTTGCAAAAGCAACATCTTGTCTCTGAAGTAATCTGCATTCTGTGGACGTTTTGGAGATGTGCAGTTCCTCGCAATATGTCCCTCACCACCACAGTTGTAGCATTTGATAGGATTTGCTTGTACTTGATTTGGATTCCTTCCACGATTCTGATTTGCCACATATCCTCTACCAACTCCACCTCTTCCCTGTTCACACTGCCTTTCTTGAACTGGTTGTACCATAACCTTCCCATCTCTGACAGTGGCTTGATTGTGTGGATTGGATGTTGTTCTGAGGTTATTATTGGTGTGTGGGAGAGAGTTCATGTTTTGACTAACCATGAGAGACATTTGATTAATGAAGTTATGTGACAACTCGCAATTTCAGGTCATTTTTAAAAGTTACTATTCATCTCGGGAATTTACTATTCATCATTTTACTATTCACCATTTTCGGTGTCGAAGTAATATTCTGAGAACGTATTTCAAAATTTACTATTCACGAAATACTATTCATTCCTGGAGAAAATCACGATTTATGAGTCACTATTCATCATTTTTCGTAAATTAGGTTTACGAGTATCAAATACGCGTAACCTGGAGGGTTAAGCTGCGTATTCATGGAATATCATCAAGGACATTTCATATAGACTAGATTTAGTCTACATATTATCAATAACATCATTTCATATCAATATTATGCATGGGTTTGCATTTTTCATTAAACGTTTATTTCCTATTAAATAAACGCTATCGTATAATCATTTATTTTGAATATTTGATCCAACACTTCCAAAAATATTCCTAATATATTTTTATACTCATTTTAAGATTATAAAAATTATATTATTAGTTTACCCGATGTTTTCAATTTATTTTGTATATAAATTGTTATGTATAAATATTTACGACGGTTATCGTAAATCCAACTCGATAATTATTTATTCACTCAATCTTTGTAAAAAATGTATTTTTATAATTCTTACGACTTCGATACATTTTATTTTGTTCCGTTAAAATCTATTTTTAGTTAACGCTACAATTAATACTTAATCACATTTACAAAATACATATTACACCAACATTTAAATGCAATTGTACATCAAAAATACACCTCAAACCCCCCCCCCCCCCCCCCCCCCCCCCCCCCCCCCCCCCCCCCCCTCTACCATGGCCGGTCACCCTTTTGCCCAAAATGAGTTATCAAATTTGTTTTTGCAACTATACATAACACCTACACCTATTAGAAAGAGATATTTGTTATATCACTTAATATCTTAAGCAAATAAACACACAACATACTTTCTCAAGGTGAAATAAAACACAAAAACCTCTCTTCCTTCCCATGATGGCCGGCCAACCCAAGGAGTCAAGAGGAAATCCATTAATTTTCAAGATCAAGTAATTTTACAAGTCCTACTAGTGATCTATGTAAGGTTTTGAAATAAAAACCTATAGATTAATAAGGTTTTCATCACTTTCTTTCACATAATCATTCAAGTAAGCATTTCATGGTCTTCATAACTTTTTCATATTCATCTTATTGTTATTTCATCATTTTTGCAAGAATCATGCATGTTACATATGAGTTTGTACCACTTTTAATGTTTTTATTACTTATATTGAAATATGATCATCCTATAAATTATCCCTTTTAACATATCACTTTTGGTGATGTCTAGGAACCCATGACACCCTAAGAAGGTGTATGGTAGGATTTGAATAGCTTCGGAGTTGTTTTGAATTGGTTAGAATAGGTTTTGCGCGATAAAAACTCATTTCGACAACTATTAATAAGGGTCTGTCCATATTTTGAAAATCTGGAAAATCCGACAGTTTGTAAAATATTTTGGGCTTGATATTTAGAAAATACACTTCAAAACGAAAACGTGGCCGCTTGAACGGATTAAAACGGAGCTATAACGAAGAAGTTATGAATTTTTCAAGTTGACGACGAAAAGTAATTGTTTCAGAAAAATTCAGCATGCTGTCTCGACTTTTTACGAGTTAAAAATGAGTCTTAAGCATTATAAATTGTGTCGACTTATCAAAAATATATTAGTATACTTTGATACGAATCTAAGGACATTTAAAACGTAGAAAACGGACTTATAACGATTAAATTATACACGTTTACACAAAGTTGCCGTAACTTTATTATATAAGAAAAACTATTATATTTCTAATAGACAAGTATTACGGCAAACAAAGTGACCATGTTGAGGGTCATTTTTAACATTGATGTAGTACTTTTTATAACGTGATGTCTTCTAGTAAAAGTAAGTTCACCTAGCCTATTTTCCAAAATGTCCAACCGTTCGTCAATCGGAGTTGTAACGAATAATATACGGTCACTTAAACTTTGCCGAAAACCACCCTTAAACAATATTTTGGACACAAGTACCATACTTTACCTATATTTTTTCTCCGTGATCGAGACCTCTAGGATGAAAACTTAAATGCTAAAACTTTGAGATAATGATACAAGCTTCCCAAAACCGTTGAGTTCGTTTCCTAACACTCGACGTGCACCGTTTTACGACTAGCTTTTAGAGGCCGTTTTAGTCACTTTCATGAAAATTTCAACGACATTATTTTACGACGAAAAGTTATAATTTCATAATAAATCATTAAATGACTATCGTAAGATATCATTTCAACGTAAATACTTGTAAAGTATTTTATAACATGACGAGATGTCATAAACATATATTTCGACGATATATTCTATTTTCAAAAACGTACAAGTGGTATAGACTTCATGTGAGTTTGCATGCACGACATTGTTTCATGATTTACATTAGATCATATCATTCATAATAGGTCACGGTCAGAGATTACGCCTCATTTCAGCATTGCCATTATATCATCATTATCATTGCAACAGGTTAGTTTTCATAGCCCCGATTTATTCAAGTTTTTACTTATTTCAAACCTACGGGGGAGAATACATTGTACATCATTTTATTACGATGCCAAGTATATCAAATTCATTACATTGCTTAAGTTACCTCATTGCCAGTTAAATGTCCCCATTTCATAATCATGAACCGTTAATTTCATAGAAGCGAGGGTGAGTGGATAGATCTATCGAGGGTGACACCTCCATCCGGGTTGGTGGATTCCAACCGGACGGATGCATTTCACTTCATTATCATTATTTGAGTTGTTTGGCAAAACACTCTATTGGGGCGAACATCAGTCAAGCTTCGGTGTCATGTGCTTAAGAAATTGTATCATTTTTGTGACGACATTTTCATACATAATTTATACTTGTGGTAGTCGTATTAAACATTTTCAACAACTCTATGAACTCACTCAACCTTTGTGTTGACACTTTTAGCAATGTATTTTCAGGTAACTAAGGCATTCACTTCATGGCATGCATGTGGACATATCATAGAGTCGCGGTGACAACGCGTCTCACATGGGATTTATACACTTTAAAAACATCGTTTGACTTGTACCAAACTTATTTTCCTCACATAGTAACTTTCATTTGGGACCTATCTTTGTAACTCTGAATGTTTTTAATATATCAAACGATGTTCTTTTCAAACGACACTTTAGGTCGTTCAATATAACTGTGATTGTGGTGCTATGACAGTCAATCCCCAGGAATTCCATTCCGCTGCAAAACAGGTAATTTGGGGGTGTGACAAGTTTTCCATGAGTGTGTTTGAATCAGGAGGCTTGTATGATGGATCAGGAATGAGTTTGTAGTTACCATTTCCCATGGGTATGACTTGAGAAGCTTTGGTAGTAATACCAACATTGGTGTAAAAAGCTGTAGAGTCATTTGACGAACTAGTTTCACCCTGCTTAGATTTGAACTGCTCAAGGATCCTTCTTTCAAACATAGCATGTCTTTCATTCTGAAGAAGAAAGGCATACAGTCGCTCATAGTTGGTATTCTTCAATCCTTTGGTTAGCTTCACAGAGGTGACAAACTTGTGCCATTCGAGATTCATGTTGTTCACAAACTTTGAGTTCAACTGAATATTTGGCATAGTCATTTTGATATTCCTCATATCATTCACAAGTTTGTGGAATCTCACGTAATATTCATAGATACTCTCTTCTGGTTTCATCTTGAAGTGCTCAAATTCATCATACAGCTGTGATTCTCTATCTTCCTTAGTTAATTCAGAACCCGAGAGAAGCATCATGACATTATCCCAAACAGCCTTGGCTTCAGTGTTGTGATTGATAAGCTTGTAGATGTCTTTTGGAAGACCATGAAGTATAATGTTTGAAGCCCTGATATCAACATCGAATCTCTTTTTCTCCTTATCACTGAGCTCATCAAACGTCTTTGGTCTGTCCAATCCAAAGATCATGGTTCCATCTGCAGCAGTATCAATTATGTCTCTTGTACTCTCAATCTGATAAGGTCCTTCATCAATGGATTTGAGAATGTTGACCCCATTTTCCTTTCAAAGATAGTACAATCTGATTCGTTGAGCCCATAAGTCGTAATCAGTTCTGTCAAGCATGGGTGGATGAGTATCTGAACCAGCTGCTTGAACATCCTCAGCAACAGTGGAGATGATTGTAGGTACGTTGGTAGACATGTTTACAGATTTCACGGGATTTTAAAACTCAATGATTAAACCGAGAAATAAATTCTTTCACGGGATTTTACTCAATTAAGAGAAAACCGTAGGATGTAATCAAGAAAAAAAACACTAAGTCACAAGAGACAAATCGCTAAACAAGACAAATCGCACAGTCAACAAGTCGCTCAAAAGTGACAAGTCGCATCTACTACCAAATCGCTTAAATCACAACAAGTCGCTTGATCAAGACAAATCGCTTAAGCTTACAACTCGCTTCAATAAGCAAGTCGCCTAGAATGACAAATCGCTTAAATAGCATAAGTCGCAGAAGATACACAACTCGCTTAAATAAGCAAGTCGCTGAAAAGTGACAAGTCGCTACTCCGAATAATTCGCACAAGTTTACCCACTATCCGGAAAAATCGCTTAAACAAGAGATTTGGAACTGACACAAATCGCTTCCAAAACAGGGACAAATCGCTCACTTGAAACACTTTACCGAGAGACAAATCGCTTCAATGAACATAAACAAAACTCACTTTTTAATCCAAAAACAATCCAACCACAGTGATTCAAGCCTTCCAAATCACAACCTAAACACTTATGATGATCCTAAACACAAAAGTACTATCAAAATCCAAACTTTAACACAAGAAACTGTCCAAATGATGCAAAAACCACTCAACTTTTTCAAACCCAAAAACCAATAAAAACCACTAGAAACCCAAGAATATGTAAGAGAGATGATCAAACCATGGCTCTTGATACCATTTGTAACATATTGGATTTCATAAACACATCAAACCATGATCAATAAGAGGCGTACACTTGAAGGTTTTAGAGAGAGAAATAGTTAGAGGTTTGGGAACTTAGTAAGAGAAAGTGAAATTATTATTATGAGCTCCAACTCTCTACCTTGGGAGGTAGAGAGTATTTATAGTCTTACATAAATCGCCACCTACGGGCTGTAGATCAGGCATACAGTGGGTAAAGACCCGTCCGTCCTCCACGGTGTTACATAACTAAATACTACTTAACTTTAAATAACTATGACTACGAGCTTTCTAACGATTACATATACTTGAGGTGACCGACACTTTAATAACTAGATTTACTAAATCCTAACATTCATCCTTGAGAGCCAAGAGTAAAGCCTCCTTGTGATAAGCGCTACCTCTTGTTCTTGGCTTTGGGCAAGCATTAGCCAGATGACCCTTCTCATTGCAGTTGTAGCATCGAAGACCATTAACCCTAGTCTGAGCATTTCCCTGATCAACCATTTGAAACCGTTTTTGTGGAGAACCCATGTTATTCCTTCCATTAACATTAAACCCGTAACCACTACCCATCTGACGACCATTAACTTTTATAGGCAAAACGAAGTTACCCGGGCCACTCTCTTTCCGTGGCATACCCCAAAATAAGATCCTATCCCTATCCACATCCGAAAGATCCTTATCTTCCAACCTTCCTCTAGCTAACATAACCGCATCTAGCTTTTTGCGGTATAGAACATAATGTTGTAGCACTTAAATCACCGGTTTCTTCTCGTTAAGTTCGAGGAATTTTTGCTCAAGGTTTGCTAGGATGGCTTCCTTTTGGTCTTGAGTTAATGGTTTGAAGGTGTTTGGTGAATTTGGTGGTGATGGTGTGTAATCATGGGTCTTTTTGGTGGTAGAAGTGGTAGGAGTTAATTTATTTGATGAGGTTTTCTTTCTACTAGCCTTCCCTATTTTCACAATTTCCACATTCTCCTTCTCCATGTTTGCACACAATTCCACAAGCATTTCATTCACTTCCTTCTCTTCCTCCAAATCGGTAATGTTGATTCTCATCTCACCTAGAGAAAAATCCAATTGACATTTGGTTGTCACAAGGAAATCTCGCCCAAAGCATATGTTCGGCTCATCCGCGTTCCCTTCTTCCAAAACTACAAAATCGGCCTCGAAAATATGACCATGGATATTAATCCGAATATTCTTAACCATTTTTCTCCCATAAGCTTCATAATCCAAAAGAACGTGGCCAATTTGGTCAAGAACTTTGTCCACGATATAGTTGTCTCCATAAGCCATGTTCAATTGAGCATCCCCCGCGTTCACCCCTTCAACACTACACGGTGTCCCGAACCTCGTAAATGGTTAATCATACCCCGTGAGAGGTGGTTTCGTGAAAATCACGACCCTATTCTTTTTAGGAACTTGAACCTTGTTTTCTCCAACTTCTTCCAAACATTCCGAATCGATAGCCAACTCTTTCTTACTTTCTTCCGAGATATTCCCAATCTTCTCCAACGAGTTACCGGCGTCCTTAAACATCTCATCCAAGTTGCGTAGATACTTGGAAATTCCACTTAAACTATCCATAACAAACTATCTAACAAAACAAAATAAAACCAAAGACAAAACATCCAAATCATTAGCGTTAGAGTTAGTAAAAATCTAAACAAACTACCGAAACATATTCTAAACAAGTAAAGACACTTATTAAGACTAAAAACACAAAGTGAAACTTGAAATTGAAAAACTAGAAAAATTCTTATCGAGAGCTCCAACCGGATCGGTTGGCCCTCCAACTGTTAGGAATTAGAAATTCCATAGTGAAGAGTCGGTCACCCCAAATATAATTTAGCATAATTTAGCTCGTAGACTTATCGTTATTTACGTTATTTGTTAGTTTATTAGTTAGTTAATTAGCTTAGTTTAGTTTAGTGTAACACCACGGAGGAAGGACGGGTCTTTACCCACTGTATGCCTGATCCACAGCCTGACAGGAGGGCGTGTAGGTTGTAACTATAAATACCCCTTCCATCCTTGGAAGGGGTGCTGCTTCTTTGATAATCTAACCTTTCATTTGTGTTTATCTCTCTAGAATCACCCTCTGCTCTCTTCATCTCTTTAAACATGGCTCTCTTTTTTAATCATAATCCTAGACCACCTGAATCATCTAAAAAACATAAATATACGATCCAAAAATTGGTACCGAACCAAGTTTATTGTGTTGTGTCGATTTATTGTGGTTTTTGATTCTTGTTAAAACTGTTTTTGTACTTTTTATTGGCCGGAAAATTCTTTTCCGTTTATTATTTTGGCAAACAGTTTCTTAAGAAGTTGTAGTATCCTGTTCTGGTTCAAAATAAGTCATGGTCCAACATCTTTACATATCTGTCTTGGTCAGTTTTATGTCCAAACAGCATCTTTCTTGTGATTTGTGTACCAAATCGTGAAATATTCGTGGTCAAATTGTGGTCAAACATTGGTACAAAGGGTCACATGAAGAGTCCTTATGATGCTTTTCTGGGTTATATGATTCTGGTCAGTTTCTTGGTCAAACACAGGTCAAAATGAAGCATATTTTATGCTATTTTCTGGGTTAGTATGAAGATAGACGGAATCTTGGTCGGAATATCGCCGGAAAATTGGTCAAAGGGTCAAAACCCTAGTTTTACGTGTAACTCTTCAAATGGTTACGAGTAGCTTGGAAAGTTACTCGTAAGGAGACCTCCTTAGGGGTAAGAGCTTACGAGTAAGCAATTCCTACGCCTAAGAATGACTTACGCGTAAGAGAAAGTTTCTACGCATAAGAAGCTACACGTATGACCACGTTTACGCATAACCAGCAAAGCTACGCATAAGCAAAAGGATTATGCGTATCAAAGACCTACGCATAAATGCATAAAGTTTCAAGATTAAGCTACGCGTATGATTTGTTTCTACGCTTAAGAACTGAAAAGAAAATGAAAGAAAAAGCTATGCGTAGACTGAACTTTGACCACGACCAACTAGACCAAGACAATTATCCAATATACCAAACACTCATCAGGACCTCAGTACTGAAACCATCTTCAGTCCGAGTTCAAGTACACGAATTGAAATTAACCCGTTTCAACAGTCGACTCAACACCACTTCAAACCAAAACCTAATTCGTATAAACCCTAAATCAACAACAGCCAACACCTATCTCATTACCACCTCATGACTCGAAGCTAAAAAGAAAAAAAATCAACTGCCAATATAGATCTTAGAAGGTTCACGTTTTATCTTTACAAGATATTTTTTCGTTGAACTCATATCATCATCATCGATCATTTTCGAAGACCATGCTTCATATTATTATCTGAATCTTATAGGATAAGAAAGATAACAATTATTTGTTATTTTCTCTCCTAGGTTCGTTTAAATGGAAAACAACAAAACACAAGAACAACAATCCATTTCATATGATCTTGAGGCCATGGTCGCTGTGGTTGTGGCCTTCATACATCTTCAATACTAACTGATTATATACAGATGGAAATGTAACAGGTTAAGATGGATGAAGGTATTGGTGTTTATTGTTTAGATTAAAAGATGAAGAAGATTATTTGTGTGATGTATTTGATGGATGATAAGGAGATACATATTTTTCCCAGATCTGATTTGGGAGAATGGGAGGCGTTTTTTTCTCAGATGTATGTTTAGGGTTGTGCTGTAATGTGCTATAGGGTAAAATGAAACGTGAGTTTAGGGTAGGATATTTATCACAACCGGATATGGACTGTTATCTGTGAAAATGATCCGTGCAAAACCGTCAAGTTTTCTCACGCAAGCTGACCACTTGTGAATGGCCAACTGTAAGAAACTTAAAACAGCTTAAGCACAGATGCAATGAAGATCTGGGAAGTATAGGGTTTCCCCGGGTCGTTATGTCCCAGCGAGCTATGCAATGGATCACCAAACGTATAGTGATCGAGAAATTTGAACAGGAAAAGGAATTGATTATTATAACTACAGAAAAAACAAACAAATTACAAGGGCTTAAATGTAAATTAAAGGAAATTAAAAAGATAAAAAAATATTAAATAAACGCTATCACTATTTGCAAAATGATGTTTTTGATTTTATGTTTTTATAAAACTGAATTAAAAACTACGTGACGTACAAATGAAAATATGAAACTGAAGCAATATAAATCCTAAAAATATGAAAATGACATTTTTACAAACCTAATGATAAAAGAAAATTTATAGAAAAAGAAAATTATTTTTAAAACTATTTATCTAATTATTATTAATTAAAAACTATTTTTAACTAATTAATAATAGCCTAAAATACAAGAAAATAGGAAATAAAGCTAGAAAAATAAAATTATGACTTGGAAAAATCTAAAATAACAAAAGAGAATTTTCAAAACTATTTTTATATTTTTCTGATTATTTTTGTATTTTCTAGGAATTAAAAACTATTTAAAACTACTTAAATTGCTTAAAAATACAAATTTAACTAAGAAAAATCTAGAAAAAAGTTTTTTTTGTTTTTTTATATTTATCTTAACTTAAGAAAAATGAAAAATTATTTTTTTGAAGCTTTTCTTAATTAATTGTATTTAAAGCTAATTAAAAAGGCCTAAAAACTGAATTAAATCAAGAAAAATACTAAACTGACTTGGGAAAATCTGAAAAATTCAAGATAAGCTTAAAGTAGTATGAGGAATCTAGGAAAAATGGAAAAACAAGTGCTTGTGTGGAGGAATTTGCAACTGCTATAGCAAGTGCTTTTAAATAAGCACTTGAATAAGCCAAATGAGCACAACAAGCCACCAACTGTTTACAGAAGCTATAAAATGATACAAGTACCTAAATGCAACTAAAAACAACAAGCTTTAACCTCAGAATTGTAACTAGCACAGATTTGACTTATTTGAGTTATGTGCTAAAACCAAGTTGTGGGTCTGTTTTGCAGCTTAAGCACAGGCCACCCAAATAAGCTAAACTCAAAACTAAAAATTGGAACCTAAACAAGACCTAGCCAAGAACCAGTAAACCAAATTTGAGCTTTGGACAAGCTCAAATGAGCTTGTTGCAAGACCTGTAACTCACCTGTGCACACTTAGTTAATACTGAGTGTGTACAGGGCATTTTGGCCCATTTGATAAGCAGTTTTGGTGCTTATAGAAAATTTACAAAATTCTCCAAAAATGGTAATAAGCAAGTAGACCAGTTGAACTTTCTAAAAACACAAGTTTCACTTAAATTGGCTTAAAAATGAATCCAAGAAAAATCAACTTAACTGGCCTCAAAACAGATTTTTACACTTTGACTTTTGAAGTAAAATTGAGTTGTTGACTTTGGTGAGATTTGAGCTTAATTTAAGGACTGATAATGATGTTTATGGATGAAATGAGGATAAAGCAAGCTATATCTATGTAATTTAAACACAAAACAAGACTTTCAATTTGCAAAAACACAACAGTTAAGGAATTGAGACAGATTTAGTATGCTTTTGACTTTCAGTGTTTGCAGGCTCAAGTTAATGACTCAAATGAGTATAAATGAACTTAACAAGCATGAACCAACAGACCTTGATCACTGAATAAACCTTTGGGACAGTTTTGACAGTAAATCCAAACACACCTTTATACTACTAATTTGCAATCAATACTAAGTTAAACACTGAACTTTCTAAAATTACTGATCAAACTAAGTTTACCTAACCTAATGACACCTTAATTAACAGATTTCAACTACTTATAAATACAAAAACAGATTATGCTATGAAATTTTAACAATCACTTACAAATGGTCCCTAGCCACTATGGCTTGAAACAGCAATGAAACCAGAACCACTAGCCTATAAAAATCAACCCAACTGCTTCTAAATCAACCCATTTCCCTTTCTGCATCACCCATTTCCTTTTCTGCATCACTTTTGCCCCGTTTTGACTTTTGTTGACCAATATCCAAAATGCTTGAAATTTAAATTTAAGCTCACAAAAAGCTATAATAAGCTTGTATAAGCTTGTTTGAGTGGGAAATTAAGCTGTTTAGAGTTTGTACATAAGAGTTTGGACTTGAAAATTTCAACAGTAAACATGAAACAACAATTCTTAACACAACTTTGAATTAATACTTAAAATGAGTTGTAATACACTTAAACACAGTAATTTGATACAAAGAAACTTGGATTAACAACTATTAATCTATTTTAAGACTTAAGAAATAAAAACGACATACATTTTTAGAAAATAAACTAAGTACTCTCTCCTTGCCTTCTTTCTTCCTTTATTTATGCTCCAAACTGTTTCTCTCTCATCTCTGAACAGTTCCCAGCTTCAAGCTTGACCATTGGATGATTGGAATCAATCTTGGCCGTTTGATTGGTTTTGGCGGGAAAAGGTTTTTAACAGCTGGGGGATTGATATCTTGGACAGGGAAGGGGCGCATTAAATGCTGCTTTGGAGGTTGTTGAGGAGGAGGAGACATGGAGTGGAGTAGGGTGGCTGGGGTTGGAGGTGTTGCAGACAAACTGGTCGGGGAAGACAGGAAAAAGGAGGGCGGGTTGTTTTATTTTAAACCGTGGGTATTTGGGTTGGATTCGGGTTGGGGGATGGACTGGACCGGGTTTGGATTGGATTGGGCTTGGGATTGGGTTTGTATAATAACAAGGGTCCGTTTGGTTTTAGGATATAAGTAAACAAGGACCAAAAGTGTAAAATCTGGAAATCCAAGGACCAAAGCTGTAAATTATGAAGTTGTAGTCCAAGGCTTGGTATTGCCAATCTCAAATAATATAAGGACCATTTTTGCCAATTGTGAAACCCCAAGGACTAAATATGACAATTCTGAAAATCCAAGGATCAAAACTGTAATTTCTCAAAACTTTTGGACTTTTCACCAAAGGACTAATTATGACAATTTTATGATTCAAAAAGGACCTTTGGTGACTTTTCTTTTAAAATAAGTGCCTAGGGACTGATTTTGCCATTTTCTGAAAGTCGGGGGACTGAAACTGCCAATTATGCAAACTTTGCTCGTTTTTCATCTGATTTTAAACATTTTGCATCTGAAACATATAAAATGCATTTTTGGAATATTTTCAGTATTTCGATGCATTTCTGAGCATTTTTAGACGTTTTGCAGTTCAGATTAAACCAAAATGATGAGTATTTACACACTCATCAATCCCCCACACTAAACTATTGCTAGTCCCTAGCAATCTTTTGAGAAAAACTTAATGGATTTGCATCTCTTTACCAAAAGCCATTACTTCTGGAGTAGCCAAATGTTTCAGTTCAAGCAAGAACCATGGTACACTGATAACCATGTGATTTTGAGCAAACCACCAGCTTCCAACGGATTTGATTTGTCTTTACCAGAAGCCGTTTGCTCTGGACTAGCCAACTCTTAGATAAATTATCAATATTATCTTTGGTGAGTCGATTACCAATTATGGTTTTTCCACTGCCTTTACCACAAGCCATAAACTTGCGGGCTAGCCAACTCTTCACTTTTAAGGATATGGTGAGCTGAATACCATACAATTTTGGGCAAATTGCAAGCCGTCAACGGATTTGAGATATCTTTACCAAGAGCCGTTTGCTCCTGGATTAGCCAATCCTTCTGTTTATTAGACATGGCGGACTGATAACCAAATGAGTAAGTGTAAAACACTTACTCCAAAAAAAAATTTGGCCAAAAACGGGGGAATAGGGCGGATAGTATATGATAAAATTCGTGAGAATTCCCCCCCACACTTAGAAATGAATATTGCCCTCAATATTCAAAGTACCGGCGGTTATGCCGAAACAAAGAACGTAAAAGGGAAATACAACGGCCATTATTTAGAAAGAAGATTTTTTTATTTTTATTTTTTATTTATTTTTTTTTTTTTTGGAACTTATATACACAACATGTGGGGTAACCCCCCCCCCCCCATACTAGGGTGGTAGAAAGATAGAAAGAAGTCAGAAATATGGGTGAAAACCCATATGGCATGCTACTGTTTTTGATCACCGAGTCGCTAGCTTGACTCGATCCCCGCATTCATTGGTTCTTGGGGAAAGTTTGTAAGTCCGGGACAACCACAGGGGGAATGTCCTCTCCAAAGTAATGCTTCAACCGATGACCATTCACTTTAAAGTTTGGACCATCGGGTTGAGATAACTCAATGGTGCCATATGGAAATACTTTAGTGATGGTAAATGGTCCAGACCAGCGGGATTTTAATTTTCCCGAGAAAATCTTTAATCTTGAGTTGAAAAGAAGGACTCTATCACCGACGTTGAAAACGCGGTTTTTGATTTTTGAGTCATGAATCTTCTTTGTCTTTTGCTTATAGATCAAAGAGTTCTCGTAAGCTTGATCACGGAGTTCATTTAATTCATTCATTTGAACTTTCCGGTGATCACCAGCTGTCTGAATATCAAAGTTGGCATGTTTCAAGGCCCAGTATGCCTTGTGCTCAAGCTCAACCGGTAGATGACACGCCTTCCCGTATACAAGCTTGTATGGAGTGCACCCGATGGGTGTTTTGTAAGCTGTACGGAAGGCCCAGAGTGCGTCATCTAGCTTATCCGACCAAGAGGCACGGTTTTCGCCGACCGTCCTCTCAAGAATTCTTTTTATCCCCCGGTTAGAAACTTCCACTTGCCCACTTGTTTGGGGGTGATACGCAGTAGAGAGACGGTGAGTTACACCATACTTTTGCATGACTCTATCAAATTGGTCATTGCAAAAATGCGTACCACGATCACTGATTATGGCTCGTGGAGTTCCAAACCTAGCAAAGAGAGATTTTAAGAATTTCACAACAACTCGGGCATCGTTGGTGGGCAAAGCTTTTGCTTCAACCCATTTTGACAAGTAGTCAACGGCCACGAGTATGTACTTATTACCGCGAGAAGAAGGAAATGGCCCCATAAAGTCGATGCCCCAGATGTCAAAAATCTCACACACTTGAATGGCGTTTTGCGGCATTTCATTTCTTTGTGAGATATTCCCGTGACGTTGACAAGCGTCACAGGTTTTGACAAATTCATGGGCATCCTTGTAGATCGTGGGCCAATAGAATCCGGAATCAAACACCTTCTTGGCGGTGTAGTTGGGGCTATGATGTCCCCCAGTAGGTCCAGAATGGCAAGCCTTGAGAATGTCATTGGCTTCCTGACCATATACACATCGCCTGATGACTTGATCCGCGCAAATTTTGAATAAGTAGGGGTCGTCCCAGAAGTAATGTTTCACATCTTTAAAGAATTTATTTTTCTGTTGGGACGACATCCCTTTCACCACAAAGTTACCCACATGGTAATTTGCAAAGTCAGCAAACCATGGGGTAGAAGAGTCTCCACGAAAAGAAACCACATTGAGTGTTTCGAGAGGAAATGTTTCATTTATTTCCTTTTTCTCGAACACATTTTGGTGAGGGTTCTCTAATCGGGACAGATGATCAGCAGCCAGGTTCTCAGCTCCTTTTTTATCACGTATAATGATATCAAATTCTTGTAGGAGGAGAACCCAACGGAGCAATCTCGGCTTTGCATCTTGTTTTGCAAAGAGATATTTGAGAGCCGAGTGATCCGTATACACCACGCATTTGGTCAAGATAAGGTATGGCGAAACTTCTCAAACACATACACCACAGCTAATAATTCTTTTTCTGTAGTGGTGTAATGGGTTTGAGCTTCAGATCATAGTTTTACTTGCGTAGTGGATTGGCTGAAAATGCTTGGTTTTGCGTTGCCCCAAGACTGCACCGATAGCAAAATCACTTGCATCGCACATGAGCTCGAAGGGTAAATCCCAGTCGGGGGCAACTAGAATGGGTGCTTCCGTAAGCTTTTTCTTTAGTGTTTCAAAAGCTTCGATGCACTCAGGAGAAAAGATAAAAGGAGCATCTTTTTCGAGAAGATGGGTCATAGGCCGAGCGATTTTAGAGAAATCTTGTATGAATCTTCGATAAAACCCGGCATGACCTAGAAAACTCCTAATACCTTTGACGGTAGTAGGATGAGGTAGTTTAGCAATAACATCAACTTTTGCTCTATCTACCTCAATCCCATTCTTGGAAATCTTATGGCCAAGGACTATGCCTTCTTTGACCATAAAGTGGCTCTTCTCCCAATTTAGACAAAGATTGGTGTCTTCACACCTTTGAAGCATTCTTTCTAAATGGGAGAGACATGTATAAAACGAGTCCCCAATGACCGAGAAGTCATCCATAAACACCTCCATAGTTTCCCCGATCATGTCGTGGAAAATGGCCATCATACATCGTTGGAACGTGCCAGGAGCATTGCATAAGCCAAAAGGCATACGTCTGTAGGAAAATGTTCCGTATGGGCAGGTGAATGTGGTCTTTTCTTGATCCAGTGGATCAATGGGGATCTGAAAGTATCCCGAGAAACCATCAAGGAAACAATAGTATTCGTTCCCTGCTAATCTCTCAAGCATCTGGTCCATGAAGGGTAGAGGAAAATGGTCTTTACGGGTGGCTTCGTTTAACTTACGATAGTCAATGCACACACGCCATCCCGTAACCAATCGAGTTGGAATTAACTCGTTTTCTTCATTCGTGACAACAGTAATGCCACCCTTTTTAGGAACGCAATGAATTGGGCTAACCCAAGGACTATCAGAGATAGGGTAAATTAAACCGGCATCAAGAAGTTTGAGAACCTCTTGTTTGATAACCTCATGAATCTTAGGATTCACCCTTCTCTGATGTTGGACTGCTGGTTTGAAGTCATCCTCCATTAAGATTTTGTGAGTACAAAACTCAGGGTTGATACCCTTAATGTCGGAGAGTTTCCAAGCAATTGCTTGCTTGTGTGACTTCAAGACCTTTATGAGAGCAGTTTTCTCCTCCTCAGTTAAGTCTTTAGCAATTATGACGGGTAATTTATCATCACCCTCCAAGAATGCATACTCGAGATGAGGAGGTAGGTCCTTTAGTTCACCCTCGGGAAATTCTTCAGTAGAAGTTTGTACTGATTTGATTTCCTCAAATGTGATTTCTTTCGGAGGGAGCGAAGGTAATGGATCTTCATTTAGCAATTGCTCAAGATAAAGAATATCCCCCTCCGAATCATACACACCATCAATTCCAGGAATTGATTCATCATAGCAAGAAATTCATCGATCTCTTCCAGAAGGAAGTCACCTCCCTCGAATGGAGTGAGGGAAGGGGAAGAGTCGGCAATGATAGGTTGAGAAGATGTGGTGGAATCCCCACCCACAGAATTATGAAGATAACCAAGAAACTCTTGAGAGTACTCCTCTGAAGCAATATCAATTAAATCGACTCGATTAACTGATTCAGTATCATAATTTGAGGAGTACCTCGAAGTCTGATCGAGGTTAAAGGTAACAGCTTCATTACCCACACGTAAAGTGATTTCTTTCTCAAATACATCAATAAGAGCACGGCCCGTTCTCAGGAATCCTCTTCCAACAATGAGGGGAACCCGAGGATCGGCATCGAAATCAACAACCACAAAGTCAGCTGGAAAATGGAACTTTCCTACTTTCACGAATACATCCTCGGCGATGCCAAGGGGACGCGATATAGAACGATCTGCAAGCTCAAGAGTCATGCAGGTAGGAATGAGTTCCGGAAGAGAAAGTTTCTTCCATACTGAATAAGGCATCAGATTGATGCTTGCACCAAGATCGGCAAGGGCAAAGCATTCAATCATCCCAGGAAAAACACAAGGAAGAAGAAATTTTCCGGGATCTCCAAGCTTCTCGGGAAGCTTCTTTAACAAGACTGCTGAGCAGTTCTCGTTCAAAGGAGTTTTGGCCATTTCAAACAGCTTTTCCTTATTGCTCAACATGTGTTTGAGAGTCGATGCAAACTTGGGCATCAACATGATAGCATCCGCAAAGCTTATGTCAAAATGAAGTTCTTGGAAAATTTGAAAGAATTTTTCCATTTGATGACTGGCTTTTTCGCAGAGCTTTTGCTCATTTAAACGTGAGGGGTAAGGAATAGAAGTTTTGGATTTAGGGTTATCAACTGGAGGTTCAAAAACAACTCCAGTTTTGGTTTTGGGTTTCGGGACAACCTGAGGATGGACATGTGCTGTACTTTGTGAGCTAGTTGGTTGCACTTGGTCCTTTGTCGCCTCAGGTTCACTTTCCACTACCTTCGGGAGAGAAGAAGAAGAGGTAGTAGGAATAGCGGGTCCATGATATGAAGCACCACTTCTGGTTGTGATCGCCTTTGCATCGCCCCTCGGATTAGCGATCGTGTTGCTAGGTAAAGTACCTGAGCCCGAGGGTCGATCATTTAAAGACTTCTTAATGTCAGCAATCTGGCTAACCAACAACCTATTCATTTCCTCTTGGGATTTCATGAATTGTTTCAACAACTCATCGATGATGGTCCATTTGGAACAATGGCTTGATTTTGCACAGGAAAATTCTGGCCTCTATTGTTTGGATTAGGGCCTTGATTTTGGAAATTTCCTTGATTATTGCCATGAAAATACCCTTGGTTGAAATTTCCCTGACTTGGGTTTCTATTGAAATTTCCTTGGTGTTGGAAATTTTGATTCTGATTTTGAAAACCGTTGTTTGGACTGAAATTACCTTGGTTTTGAAAACCTTGGTTTGGTCTATTCTGATTTTGATTTCGGTTTTGATTGAAACCGGGAGGTCCAGGGTAGTGGTTAGCACGATATTGGTTGCCTCCTTGATTAGAAAACCCGCCCACAGCATTGGCTTCAAAAGGGTTACCGTCGGTGGCCATACAATTGTAATAAGCATGGGGGCCTCCACAAGTAACACAGACTTCCACTTTCTTAACTTCAGCAGGAGGTGAAGTTTGTGGAAAAGAGACTTTCTTTTGGTTGGAGAGAACCAAAGCTTGGATAGCTTCCGTGAGTTTGTCAATCTTAGCATCGGTGCTAGATTGACTCACGGGCGATGAAGAAGAAGGACCAACACTGACTTGGGAAACAACCGGCTTGCTTCGTGCAGTGCGGACTTTAGACTTGTTTTCAATGATCGCTAAAGCTTCTTTGACAGTTTTGCTCAAGAAATTTCCTCCAGCGGAGGAATTGAGAGAATCTTGATCAGATTGACTCACTCCATTATAGAAAGTATCGAGTTGCATCAACTCGGAGAAACCGTGGTGAGGACATTTGCGAAGCAATTCCTTGAAACGATCCCACGATTCACTGAAGGATTCATCAAACTTTTGAGTGAACTTGATGATTTCATTTTTAAGACTCGTGGTTTTGGAAGGTGGATAGAATTCATTCACAAATTTCTTCACCAGATCTTCCCATGTCTCAATTGACTGAGGGGTTGTTTTTCAAGCCAAATCCGGGCTTGCCCCTCAAGAGAAAATGGGAACAGAAGAAGCTTAACAACATCAGTAGGGACATTCTTGTATTTGATGGTAGATGCAATCTTGTTAAACCATCGAATATGAGCATGAGGATCATCCCGCTCAAAACCATAGAATTGATTTGAGGTTACAAGATTCAGTAACCCGGTTTTGAGTTCAAAATTTTCAGCCACAATGGCTGGTACAACAATAGCATCTCCATACCCGTCGATGGGTGCCTGGAGAAGCTCACACATAGGGCGTTCTCCCGCCATGGTAACGGAAGTAGTGTGAGCAGTCCGGATCTCAGATCCGACTGATGGAGCAGAAAGTCTACGGACACGCCTTCTTGGAATCTTGACAAGCTCACGAAATGGGCTCACAGATCTAGAAGAGCGAGTGCGCATACACTAGAGTTAACTCTAAGAGACCTCAGAGTTAAGGAGAGAAATGGGAATTATGAAGGGAATTATAAAATTTTGGGGTGAGAAGAATCTTTATGGGTTTTCTGGTTCTGACAAGTAGATATACCAACAAAATCAATTAAAATAAACTCGAGGCAAAACAACAGTGAACTTAACCAATAATCACAAGATGAATGGCTTCTTTGAAAAAGGTACACCAATCACAAGGACACAAAGGCAAGTTTTAAATCTTTAGTTCGGGAACTTATTATGGTCGTACCCCCAGTTAGGTAGTACACTGCCTTGGTTTGCGGTGGTAATCTTTTAAGTTGTTATTTATTAAAGAAAACGACAAATCTTTTTGTATTTTTATTTTTGATACATATATAGAAACAAAAAGGAAAATATTTTTGTGTTTTATACGTTTTTGGATGTTTTTGGGTTTTTGGATTTTTTTATAAGAAAATATGGATATATATATATAGATAGATATGGATGATATAAACAAAGAGTGAGTATTCAAACTACTAATCTACTAAACGGAGGATAATCAGCACAGCTCCCCGGCAGCGGCGCCAAAAATTTGATCCGTGCAAAACCGTCAAGTTTTCTCACGCAAGCTGACCACTTGTGAATGGCCAACTGTAAGAAACTTAAAACAGCTTAAGCACAGATGCAATGAAGATCTGGGGAGTATAGGGTTTCCCCGGGTCGTTATGTCCCAGCGAGCTATGCAATGGATCACCAAACGTATAGTGATCGAGAAATTTGAATAGGAAAAGGAATTGATTATTATAACTACAGAAAAAACAAACAAATTACAAGGGCTTAAATGCAAATTAAAGGAAATTAAAAAGATAAAAAATATTAAATAAACGCTATCACTATTTGCAAAATGATGTTTTTGATTTTATGTTTTTATAAAACTGAATTAAAAACTACGTGACGTACAAATGAAAATATGAAACTAAAGCAATATAAATCCTAAAAATATGAAAATGACATTTTTACAAACCTAATGATAAAAGAAAATTTATAGAAAAAGAAAATTATTTTTAAAACTATTTATCTAATTATTATTAATTAAAAACTATTTTTAACTAATTAATAATAGCCTAAAATACAAGAAAATAGGAAATAAAGCTAGAAAAATAAAATTATGACTTGGAAAAATCTAAAATAACAAAAGAGAATTTTCAAAACTATTTTTATATTTTTCTGATTATTTTTGTATTTTCTAGGAATTAAAAACTATTTAAATTGCTTAAAAATACAAATTTAACTAAGAAAAATCTAGAAAAATATTTTTTTGTTTTTTTATATTTATCTTAACTTAAGAAAAATGAAAAATTATTTTTTTGAAGCTTTTCTTAATTAATTGTATTTAAAGCTAATTAAAAAGGCCTAAAAACTGAATTAAATCAAGAAAAATACTAAACTGACTTGGGAAAATCTGAAAAATTCAAGATAAGCTTAAAGTAATATGAGGAATCTAGGAAAAATGGAAAAACAAGTGCTTGTGTGGAGGAATTTGCAACTGCTATAGCAAGTGCTTTCAAATAAGCACTTGAATAAGCCAAATGAGCACAACAAGCCACCAACTGTTTACAGAAGCTATAAAATGATACAAGTACCTAAATGCAACTAAAAACAACAAGCTTTAACCTCAGAATTGTAACTAGCACAGATTTGACTTATTTGAGTTATGTGCTAAAATCAAGTTGTGGGTCTGTTTTGCAGCTTAAGCACAGGCCACCCAAATAAGCTAAACTCAAAACTAAAAATTGGAACCTAAACAAGACCTAGCCAAGAACCAGTAAACCAAATTTGAGCTTTGGACAAGCTCAAATGAGCTTGTTGCAAGACCTGTAACTCACCTGTGCACACTCAGTTAATACTGAGTGTGTACAGGGCATTTTGGCCCATTTGATAAGCAGTTTTGGTGCTTATAGAAAATTTACAAAATTCTCCAAAAATGGTAATAAGCAAGTAGACCAGTTGAACTTTCTAAAAACACAAGTTTCACTTAAATTGGCTTAAAAATGAATCCAAGAAAAATCAACTTAACTGGCCTCAAAACAGATTTTTACACTTTGACTTTTGAAGTAAAATTGAGTTGTTGACTTTGGTGAGATTTGAGCTTAATTTAAGGACTGATAATGATGTTTATGGATGAAATGAGGATAAAGCAAGCTATATCTATGTAATTTAAACACAAAACAAGACTTTCAATTTGCAAAAACACAACAGTTAAGGAATTGAGACAGATTTAGTATGCTTTTGACTTTTAGTGTTTGCAGGCTCAAGTTAATGACTCAAATGAGTATAAATGAACTTAACAAGCATGAACCAACAGACCTTGATCACTGAATAAACCTTTGGGACAGTTTTGACAGTAAATCCAAACACACCTTTATACTACTAATTTGCAATCAATACTAAGTTAAACACTGAACTTTCTAAAATTACTGATCAAACTAAGTTTACCTAACCTAATGACACCTTAATTAACAGATTTCAACTACTTATAAATACAAAAACAGATTATGCTATGAAATTTTAACAATCACTTACAAATGGTCCCTAGCCACTATGGCTTGAAACAGCAATGAAACCAGAACCACTAGCCTATAAAAATCAACCCAACTGCTTCTAAATCAACCCATTTCCCTTTCTGCATCACCCATTTCCTTTTCTGCATCACTTTTGCCCCGTTTTGACTTTTGTTGACCAATATCCAAAATGCTTGAAACTTAAATTTAAGCTCACAAAAAGCTATAATAAGCTTGTATAAGCTTGTTTAAGTGGGAAATTAAGCTGTTTAGAGTTTGTACATAAGAGTTTGGACTTGAAAATTTCAACAGTAAACATGAAACAACAATTCTTAACACAACTTTGAATTAATACTTAAAATGAGTTGTAATACACTTAAACACAGTAATTTGATACAAAGAAACTTGGATTAACAACTATTAATCTATTTTAAGACTTAAGAAATAAAAACGACATACATTTTTAGAAAATAAACTAAGTACTCTCTCCTTGCCTTCTTTCTTCCTTTATTTATGCTCCAAACTGTTTCTCTCTCATCTCTGAACAGTTCCCAGCTTCAAGCTTGACCATTGGATGATTGGAATCAATCTTGGCCGTTTGATTGGTTTTGGCGGGAAAAGGTTTTTAACAGCTGGGGGATTGATATCTTGGACAAGGAAGGGGCGCATTAAATGCTGCTTTTGAGGTTGTTGAGGAGGAGGAGACATGGAGTGGAGTAGGGTGGCTGGGGTTGGAGGTGTTGCAGACAAACTGGTCGGGGAAGACAGGAAAAAGGAGGGCTGGTTGTTTTATTTTAAACCGTGGGTATTTGGGTTGGATTCGGGTTGGGGGATGGATTGGACCGGATTTGGATTGGATTGGGCTTGGGATTGGGTTTGGATAATAACAAGGGTCCGTTTGGTTTTAGGATATAAGTAAACAAGGACCAAAAGTGTAAAATCTGGAAATCCAAGGACCAAAGCTGTAAATTATGAAGTTGTAGTCCAAGGCTTGGTATTGCCAATCTCAAATAATATAAGGACCATTTTTGCCAATTGTGAAACCCCAAGGACTAAATATGACAATTCTGAAAATCCAAGGATCAAAACTGTAATTTCTCAAAACTTTTGGACTTTTCACCAAAGGACTAATTATGACAATTTTATGATTCAAAAAGGACCTTTGGTGACTTTTCTTTTAAAATAAGTGCCTAGGGACTGATTTTGCCATTTTCTGAAAGTCGGGGGACTGAAACTGCCAATTATGCAAACTTTGCTCGTTTTTCATCTGATTTTAAACATTTTGCATCTGAAACATATAAAATGCATTTTTGGAATATTTTCAGTATTTCGATGCATTTCGAAGCATTTTTAGACGTTTTGCAGTTTAGATTAAACCAAAAATGATGAGTATTTACACACTCATCAGAAACCGTGTAATATTATTCTTGGACTGGGCTGGGAATTGATTTGTAGCTGGATCGGACTTTTGACTTGGATCGTGGGCTTGATGTTATTGAGATTAGTCATTGGACTTGGGTCAGCTGTTGGGATACCTACTTATTTGTTATTCGAATATTTTTGTGATATAAAAATTTTTGGATACAAATTTTTAGTATTAGTTCTTGAGTGGTATTTTGGTATGGTATATTTTCACGGAGGGATACAAATTCACGGCTTGAGCTTAATATTTGAGAAAAGGAATATTGATGTTGGTGACCTCACTTGGGCTTTGGAGTTTGAATGGATAAATCACACTTTTCGTTTGGTGGTTGATATACAATTTGGAGATTGATATACAATTTCAAATTTATCATAACGGGAGTATAAGTGATTGATATACAAGTTCGTTTGAACATTGGGCCATGAAGCTTGGATTCGGATGACTGTTAGATGGGCTTCTCAATATGAGATCGGATTTATGAGATTTGGATTGATGAGATTTGTTGAAGCGATTTGATGATGACATTTGATGTGTAAGGATGAGATGTGATCAGCAATTCCCATGAGATATTCGACGTCACATTATGTCAATGATACTTCACGTATAGTCTAAGCAAAATCTTTCAGGAATCTTCTCATGACTTTTCAAGATGTTTGCTTATGACAAGAACTTCTCGTGCAAATGGTCGTACACGTTAATGATGCTTCCGAAAGTTCGAAACCATCATGGGGGAGAAACGTGTACTTTGATGTTTTACTATCAACCTCAGGGGGAAGTAGTGTATACCACTTGACTTCGTATGGTTTGTGAAGTTGTCTATATATGGGTAAAGAATTGTTGATGATGAAGATGATTTGTTGATGAACCACTGCATGTTCTCCTAAAACAGATATTCATCGAAACCAAAGTTGTCATATCACATTCAAGCTGACATTGTTTACGGTTTAGTCTTGATTTTGTAAAATCCCGCGAAAGAATCGATTTCTCGGTTTAAATCATAGACTAGTAAAATCCCGTAGCAATGGAAACATCCCGGTAAAAGTAATGTGCATTTCCGGATCTATCTTGCGGTTTATTCTTGGTTTTCTAAAATCCCGCGAAAGAAACTATTTCTCGGTTTAAACCATAGAATTGTAAAATCCCATAATGATGGAACCATCTTGGAGAAAGGAAAGCGTATTTCTGGATCTTATCTGATGCTGGTACTACGGTTTCTACTTTGAAGAAGGGATAAAGGGTGTACTTCATAAATTGGATGATTGTTTGGATATTCTTCATGGCAGTTTGGCTATTACAAGGTTTTACGGGGTTATGTGCTTTTAACCATGGTCGGGATGAAACCATTATCATAGTTCACTTAAAACGTCAAAGGAGGCTAGATTTGAGCTTTAAACCACAAGATGTGACAACGGCGTTAATTCAGTATTATCTATTTGAGGTTGAAGTGAAATGTCACGGGCAAGTGTACTTAGTATCTGAAGGTATCGGGGATGGTTGGATGAAGATTCTTCAAGATCCTTGTTCGAGCTTTTAATATTTTCAAAAACGAAGACTTGGAAATCTAGTTATTTTTGGGTGATTTTTCCTTTTCTTTTACCACTTGGGGGAATTGGGCTCCTACCACCACAAAATAACTATCACTTTAAGGAGTTACGTTGTAGTGCTTAGTGTCACATTTAATTGTGGATTTTCAAGAGGTGATGTACATCTTATATTTGATGATTGGTTGGATGAAGAGTATAGAGTACTTAGAGATTCAATGAAGGATGAACTCTCGGCACCGCTCTTTGTTACATATGTGCAAGTTTAAGTCACGAGTTCGGGTTATTTTACTTCAGGGTCAAATTCATCATACTGGGTTTTCTCCATCAGCTCTCACGACAAAAAGCCTACTGAATGATAATGAGGTTGATTACAAGTTTGCCAAAAGAGTAGATGAAAAGAGAGAGATTATGACGTTTGAACAAAACAGTTCAAGCCTCGTACTCTAAAGAAAAGAAAAGTGTACGTTTCAGTGCGCTTTATCTTCTAAAGAAGAGAAATCTTCTTATGACGTTTGAACACAACAATTCAAAACTCGTACCTCAAAGAAAATAAAAGTGTGTGCTTCAGTGAGCTTTATCTTCTGAAGAAGAGAAATCTTCTTATCAATGACCATTCTCAACAACATGCTTCATACTTTTTCCACGCGCTTTCAGTTATCAAGTGAACCGGACTACCGATGATTGTTCTCTTATTCCGCTTGCTCGATTATAATGACGATGGCGACATCATATGCTACTTTTGACGGGGAGAAGTGTGAATAGACTACATTTCGATGATATTCACTTATTCAATCAAGAATGGCAACTTCGTTAGCAATTCTTGACGGGGAGAAGAAGTGTGAATTTACTGCATTGTTGATTGATATATGAGATTAAATGGTCAAACGGCTCCAAACTCATGTAAGAACCGAGCTTCTTCTTATCGGGTCATCTTTACATGGAGTTTTCTTCTAAGAGCCGTTGGTTGACATCTTCACACGGGCTAATGAGATTAATGACAAAGTGCTTCCAGTTGTGGGGCTAATTTCCTTAATGAACATCTTTCTGTTCTTGTTTGATTGGGAGGGATTTGAGTTAAGGGAATTTGCTATATGTAAGTTAACGAGAATGCATTTGGTGAGCTGAAGATGTTAACGTTCTATTCCCTAATGGACAATCTTGAAGAAGGTCGAGTCTACAGTCGGTTCTACATTTTCTGCTGCATGTTAGAAGACTAAAAGACGAATTGCATTTGATTATCTAAAGACTTCTTCTTAATCTGGGCATTTATCAAACAGATTGTGGATTTAGGGGAGAGCACTAATTAGGGGAGAGTGAAATGTCAGATTTAATCCCTAATTAGATTTGCTCAAAATGATTCTTGAGCAAGTTGATTCCTACAAGACTTCAAGTATTCTTCTCAAAATATTCCGAGTACATGGGCTTATAATGTGTTGGTGATTCTGAAGTATCAAAACCAGCAAGGGGGAAGGAGACACGCATCTAAACGCGAGTAAACTTGATGATCTTAATACTTCTAAGTGATTGAAGATATCCCGGGAAGACAAATGTCATTATCGCAGAGAAACTCAAGATTTGACTCATGGCGTTTAGTGCTCTTATTCCAACTACGTGGGGGAAGAGATGTAAGAGACAGTTTCTGAAGATAAAGAGGCACACAAGTGTGGGGGCATTTGGGTACTTTGGGTTCTTGAGCTTCATACATAATCATCAGGAAAGATAAATGTGCATTGGGTGGTGCTACCATTTATTCTTTGAAACTCTATTTGTGTATTCGGGTTCTTGAGTTCTATTCTAAGAGACGGTCTGCATCAATTCAACTACTCGGGGGAAGTGGTATCTTGACACCTTTTGGAATGGATTGCTTCAGACTTCAGTGGAAAAGAAATTTGAGAAGAGTCATTCAAGCGTGGGATGATACGTTGATGTTCTATTGGATTATATAACCCCGAACGAAGAATCACAAAGATCATTCTTAAAAGGAGCAGCAAGATCGATGATAATGGTGTGCTTCTTTGTGCACCTGGCTAAGGGAAGCTTGATAGAAAGCTTTGAATCTACTCAGGCAAAGGATTTTCGGTTTGGGGGGAAGCTGTCAAAGTCTCGCATTCTTAAAGGCTCAATTCCTTCTTTTCAAGAGCCTCGGAAGATTTGGTGGTGGATGTTTAAGAGATGACGATTTCCATCTTCTACAATGGGGTTGTTCGATATACTTATCTCGTTACTCGTATCATCACCTTCTTAAACTATATCATCTAAACTATCTTTGTAAATATTCATCAAAAAGAAAATAGAAAAATATAAAATCAACAAAAAGAAAATAGAAAAATATAAAACCAACAAAAATCCATAAAAATCAGAAAATTTGAAAAATACCAAAAATATGTTTTCTCAAGACATGTCTTCTGATATCGATAACATCTACGGTCTAAAAAATGTCATTCAATAATGGCACGAGACCATAGATGAAGTTCGAGCAGGAGGTGTAAATATTCTTTTTCAAAACATGTCTAAAAACTATGGCTTGCAATTACTTCAGACTGTAACCCGTGCTTAAACCATGGTTTGCTATTATTTCTGATAGCAACCCGCTCTTCACGAAAGGAAAGTGTTGCGCTTAGCCAATTTTCAAATATTTCGTGCACTTATCCTAAAACAAAATGAGGAAAGTATGTCGAAGGACTGCCGTTCCTACTCAAATATTGTTCCTTCTAAAATTCTTCAGAAAAATATTTGTTTGAACAAAATGGTGGTAAATGAGTTGCTTGAAAATCAATCAGAATCAAGTTTTCATTAAATTGCAAAAACTCAATCAATGACTCCAGCTCTTTTATAACTTTTCAAGAGAAAGAGTCTTTGATTGAGGGGGAGAATGTTTTCAAATTTATATCATCTAATGGGCTTATATAATCATCTTATGTGCTTAACTGAAAAAGATAATTGCCTATGTTGAAGGACTAGGAATCTAGGATGTGATATTAGGATTAGATGATTAGAGTTTGGAAAACATATAATTCCAATGCCTTTGTATGATCTGATTGATATGTTGGATTGACTTTTATTAGTCGATTACTGTTTGGGTGATGTCGACCACCAAATATATGTATGTGTGTTCACTAACGTATGAAGGTATATTGGTATATAATGTTGCGTTGAGTAAATACCCAAACCCCTTAATCTAGGATTTGAATAGAAAATATCCTAAGTGTTTAGTCCGTTAAACACTAACATGTCACTGAGTGCATAGTCTCTCAGTGAGCCATCTTCAGGATACTCAGTAAGAGGCAAAGAAGAAGTCTCTCCACTCAGTAAGGTGGAACTTAAAGCGTCAAGACTGAGTCAAGAAGAAGATGGTGGATTCAGTGAGTGATGACAATAACTCACTGAATCCCTAAAACTCCTCTCCAGCTACTTACACTGAAGACAAACTGAAATAGAAGACTGAAGGATGTGAAGACTGAAGAATGAGCGGGATAAGGCGGGATAAGTTTGAATCAAATAAGATGAAGTCCTTATCAACCAAACTCAACTTTCCCTGAATGGCAAACAATCATGCTCAGTGTCATCACTGAACTTTAGAAAGAAATCTTGTCTCTTACCTAAAATAGTCTTTGTAAACAGAGACAAAATACATCAGTATTTTGTCTTCTGAAAATTGTCAGTTTGTCACTTAGGAAAGAGTTAAAACTCGTACTTGTATAAATAGCATAAGAGATGGAGTGAAAATTTTAAGCTTGTGAATTGTAAAAACACACATACACGCAAACCATCTTTCACTCCTCCAAATACAACTTAATCCCTGAGATAGCTCAGTGGGTACTTGTAGTTGTGCTCAGACTTAGCCTGAGCTTCGAGAGGAGTTACCAACCTTTGTCATTTCAATCCCAAGTACTATTTCGCAAGTACTTGGGTAATGTATTCTTGTTTGATTTATTTCTAATAAAGAATATTATGTTGTAAATTAATCACTGTGTTTTACTTACATCTTATCAGTCATAGATTCACTATTAACTCATTTTTAATACTTAAACTGTTTTACGATAGTGAATAGGGAACAACAAGTGGTATCAGAGCAAGGCTGATTATAAAACCTTTTTTAAGCCGCTCTAAAACGTTTTTCAACTAGTCGATAAAAAGGGTGGAGCTTATTCAGCTGTTGCCCCTAGACTTGAAGTTGGTAAATTCAACAAATGGAAAAATTGTATGCTTTGCTATTTGATTGGGATGGAACCTTATTATATCAAGTGTATAAATAAAGGTCCATTTATCCCAAATACTAATGAAGGTTGGCCTAAACCTGAAGCTCAGTGGACTCAGGATGAGAGAAGAGTGGTCTACCAGGACCAAAGACTCAAAAGTATCATTATATCATGTCGTCCTGATGATATTATGGAGTCAGTTATAAGATGTAGTACAGCTAAACAAACCTGGGATGACCTAGTTCATAGCCATGAAGGCCCATCCAATACTAAGGAAAACAGAATAATGGACCTGAAACTTGAGTATAACACCTTCAGGGCTAAGGACTCAGAAACTCTGTCTCAAACTTACACCCGGTACAAAACTCTTTTAAATGAACTGTCAAATGATGGTGTTAAGTTGTCCAAACATGATATCAATGTTGGTTTTGTCAAGAGTCTCCATGGAAGTGGTTGAATTTCTCTCAGGGACTTAGGAATGCTAACCATATCCAGAATCTTGAACTTCCTGAAATTTACGGGAAATTTGTCTATGAGGAAAACCTCATCAACAGACGATACCCTGACTTAAAAAAGTCTCAGGAAGTCAAGAAGTCCTTGACCACCACTTCATCACCAATATCAACTCCTTTCTTTTCTAACAATGTGGTTCAAGATTTCCAGGAAAATTCAGATGATGAGCCTGATGAGAGATCAAGTGAGGAGTACCTAAATGACCTGAACGTTGAATTTCAGGAAAGGGCACTCCTTGCTAACTCTCAGAGGTTTATAAAAAAAACAAAGGTTTTTCAACTGCTAAAGAAAATGAGGACACTGAATGCTTTAAGTGTCACAAAAGAGGTCATTTTGCAAAAGACTGTTTTTCAAAAACAATTTCTGAACCCTCTTATAAACCATCAGGGTCAAATCAGTCCGCAGGATTTAGCAAATTTCAACCAAAAATCTATCAGTCTCATCAAAACTTTCAAAACAAATCTGATCAAAACAAAACCGTTGATTTTGAAGCTAAGTATAGGAAAGTCAAAGCTAAGCTTGCATTGCTTGAGGCCAGTCCCTCAGAAACAACAAAAAGTGTTCAATCTGTGGGGTAAAACAAAGGCCTTGTTGCTGAAACCTTCGACTGGGATGACGAGCCAGTCTCATCTGATGATGAAATGGTGCATGTCAGTGCACTGATGGCCCTCTCAGAGGAAGACAAGCTAGCAGTTGGGAAAAATCATGCCAGGAATAGAGAATGGGTCAACATCACAATGAAGAAGGTAAATATTCTACTTTCTATGGATGATGACTCTGATTGGCAGTCTTATATGAACTATATCAATGTTGATCTTAAGTTTGTAGAAGAGCAACGATTAAATCTTTTTTCTAAGTACAACAAGTTAAGTTTTGAATTGAATAAGTGTAGGGATGAATTACTTCTGTTAAAACAAGCTAAGCTTGAGGCTGTCACTTTACAAATTCAAAACACTGAACTAGTCAAAAGAAATCAGGCTCTTCAAGATGAACTAAAAAGGTAAAAAGAAATCATTGAAGGTTGGACTGCTAAGAATCCAAGGGTCTTTTATGCTGTGGGAGCCCCCAATAGCAAAAAAGAGTCATAGGTGAAAATCATCTCCCTGACTCACACAAAAAAGACCAGAGTCCCAAACCATTTATGTCTGGTGACATGATTACCAGTATGTTGACTTTTCCCAAGCCCAATGATTGGATTGAACTGGTTAATCCTGAGAGTAAGCTTCCAAATTTTGATTCTGGAAGAATTCTAGAGCCTGAAAGTCAAGCTCTAAAGAGCATGCTTGGACTCCCTGATGTGCCCAGTAGCACTGAACACATCTCTGAGTCTGAAGCTGAATCTCAAGCACCACTTCCACCCCTGGAACCTCTTCAGGGTACTGCTCCTAGCTCTGAGCTTACTCCATTATAATACAATCCACACTCACCAAAAGAAAGGTCTGGACTTGGTAGAACCATCATGAAAAGACCATCAAAACCAATTCAACAAGAATCTACCCCCACTGAGACTTCCACATCTTCTGTCCCCACTGAAGATGACCAAATTCGGCAACTGACTGAAATTGTGAGGAAGGTAACTGATAAGATGGAATCCATCGAAAGAGTTCCTGAATCAATCAAGGAAACAAAGTCAGCTTCCTCTAGTTCCTCAAAGTCAAAAGCCACCACCAAAACCAAGCAGAAGTGTGATCTATGCCACTATACCAGTCATACCACTGACAACTGTTATAGAATCCTTTTTTGTATGATATGCAAAAAGGATGATCACAGAACTTCTGATCACTTACAATATGTAAGTTCTCTCAGTAAAGCAAACTATACCAAAGTTGGTCATCAGTATGCTTCAACCTCCAAATCTGCTCAAAAGTCTAGAGCAAAACCTTTTCCTCCTTGCCCACACTGTGGCTTTAATGATCATCATCCTGATGACTGTCTCATGAACACATGTTGTGAGATTTGTGGAAATCCAGCTCATGAGACATCCCAGCATGACAGTGTCATCCAAGCAAGGAGAAGCTCTAAGCAACCTAGAATCACTGAGTCATCCTCAGTCTCCAAATGCAAAACCTGTGGTAGCACAATGCACTCAACCACTGACCATGAGTCTATTGCCAAATTCAAATAGACCTTAAGGCCCAAGCCCACTAGTATGTGGGTCAGCAAAAGAAACTAATCCAGTTTACTATTTGTGCAGAGACACGCCAGGGAGCCTATTTGGCATCTAGATAGTGGATGCTCAAGAAGCATGACTGGTGTTAAGGAGTATCTTCACAAATTTGTAAAGGAACTAGGACCCAAGGTAGTATTTGGTGATAACTCATCATGTCCTACTGAAGGTTATGGTTCAGTATACTGCAATGGAATAGTTTTCTCTAGAATAGCTTATGTCAATGATCTCAAATACAATCTCATCAGTGTCAGTCAACTTTGTGATGCAAAGTACAGTGTTCAATTCAATGACAAACAAGGCACCATTTTCAATGCCAACAAAGAAGTTGTGCTGATAGCTCCTAGAAGAGATGATGTTTATGTCTTAGACATGTCAACACTCTCTCAAAATGGAACTTGTCTCTTTGCCAAAGCCACTGAAACTATCAACTGGTTGTGGCACAAGAGACTCTCATACTTAAATTTCAAAAACATCAACAACTTGGCAAAACAAAACAAGGTCCTTGGCTTACCATCACTGGTTTTTGCAAAATATAAACCATGCTCAGCCTGTGAAAAAGGCAAACACCAAAGAGCATCTTTCAAAACAAGAAAAAATTTCTCAATCAAAAGCTGCCTTCACCTCCTGCATATGGATCTCTTCGGACCAGTCAGTCCTAGATCAATCCAGCATGAGAAGTATACACTTGTCATTGTTGATGAGTTTTCAAGATACACTTGGGTATACTTTCTTTCCAAAAAGAGTCAGGCAGCTAACACTATAATGTCATTCATCAGGAACCTTGAAAACCAGAATGACATTACTGTTAAACAAATCAGAACTGACAATGGTACTGAGTTCAGAAATGAAGAGCTTGAGAATTTCTGTGATGAAAGGGGAATCTCTTAAAAATTTTCATCTCCTTACACCCCTAAACAAAATGGGGTAGCTGAAAGGAAAAAACAGAACTCTCATTGAGGCTGCTAGAACTATGTTAAATGGCTCAGCTCTATCAAAACATTTCTAGACTGAAGTGACAGCCTGTTAGACTCAAAATAGGTCAATCATTGTCAAAACACATAACAAAACCCCATATGAGATATTCAAAGGTAGACTTCCTGATATCAGCTACTTTCATGTGTTTGGATGTACTGTGTTTATTCATAACCACAAGGATCATCTAGGCAAGTTTGATGCTAAAGCTGATGATGGATACTTTCTAGGTTACTCACTGATCTCCAAAGCCTTCAGGGTATTTAACACAAGGAGACAACAAGTTGAGAAAACCTTTCATGTCACCTTTGATGAGAGTTCAGAAAGCATCAGGTTCACCAACACCTCTGTAGAGGAAATAGGAATTGATAACTCATCAAGATATCCTCCTGATGAGTATAACACTGAAATCAATTCCTCATACCAAGCTGATGCTGACATCCTATATTATGTCTTGCCTCAAAACCTGTCACAACTAACTATCAGTGAATTCATTGATTATCAATCAGTCCCTGCTGGGATAGGTAACACTGAACCAAATGTTCAGGAACCTGTGATTCATGAACCCCAACATAAACAAGACATCTCAACAAATGCTCTTAATGATTTTGTGGCTCTAGCACCTGAACTCACTCCTGAGTCTCCAGTGACCTCTTCAAGCTCAGATCCCAGACCACAAAGTAAGTGGACAAAATCCCAGGACATTGAGCTTGTAAACATCATTGGTGAACCCATTGACGGCATGCTTACAAGAAGCATGGCTGCTAAACTAACTGCAGCTTCAGCAAATGAATGTCTATATGCTGATTACCTATCAGAAATAGAACCCAAAAGTGTCACTGAGGCTCTATAACACCCAAGCTGGGTTCAGGCCATGCAAGAAGAACTTCAACAGTTTGATAAAAACAAGGTCATGACCTTGATCAAATGTCCTTAGGATGTCATTGTCATAGGAATGAAGTGGGTTTTTAGAAACTAAACTAATGAAAACGGCACTGTCATTAAAAACAAAGCCAGACTTGTAGCCAAAGGTTACAGTCAACAAGAAGGCATTGACTATGATGAGGCATTTGCTCCTGTTGCAAGAATGGAAGCCATCAGGATCTTCCTTGCATATGCTACCTACATGAACTTCAAAGTTTACCAAATGGATGTAAAAAGTGCATTCCTGAATGGTGAACTCAAGGAAGATGTGTATGTTCAGCAACCTCCTAGCTTTGAGAGTAGTGAATTCCCTGACTATGTCTACAAGCTTGATAAAGCCATTTATGGACTAAAGCAAGCTCCCAGGGAATGGTATGAAACTCTCTCATCCTTCCTGATTCAAAACAATTTTTTCAGAGGAAAGATAGACAACACATTGTTTATCTACAGGACAAAACAAGATGTGATACTGGTCCAAGTATATGTTGATGACATCATCTTTGGCTCAACAAACTACACTCTTTGCAAACAGTTTGAAAAACTGATGACAAAGAAGTTTGAAATGAGCATGATGGGTGAACTCACATACTTCCTTAGACTATAAATCAGGTAAACTGATAAAGGAATCTCCATCAGTCAAGAGAAATACACCAGAAATCTCTTGAAGAAATATGAGATATCTGAATGTGCCTCAGTGAAGACACCAATGGTCCCTCCTAACAACCTTGGACCTGATCTCACTGGCAAATCAGTCAATCAAACCCATTTCAGAGGGATTGTTGGCTCACTGATGTATCTCACTGCTTCCAGACCAGACATACAATTCTCAGTATGTCTAATAGCAAGATATCAGTCCAATCCCAAAGAATCCCATCTCACTGCAGCCAAAAGAATACTAATATACCTGAAGGGAACTCCAAGCCTTGGACTCTACTATCCAATTTGCTCAGGGTTTGACCTCAAAGGATATTCTGATTCTGATTATGCTGGCTGCAACATGGACAGAAAAAGTACTTCAGGGTCCTGTCAATTTCTTGGAGGAAAACTGGTATGTTGGAGTGCTAAAAAGCAACAATCAGTGGCTATGTCTTCAGCCGAAGCTGAGTATGTTGCTGCTGCAGGATGCTGTGCTAATGTTTTATGGATGAAAAGTCAACTCAGTGACTATGACATCCACTACAAAATGGTACCCATCTTCTGTGACAACACTAGTGCCATTGATATCTCCAAAAACCCTGTCCTTCACCAAAGAACCAAACACATTGATATCAGATATCATTTCATCGGGGACCACATAATGAAAGGAGACATAGAGCTTCATTTCAACCCTACTGAATATCAACTTGCTGATATCTTCACCAATTGGATGAACCTACCTTCAGGAGATTGAAAGCTGAATTGGGAATGCTAGACATTGAAAGTCAGCAACCTGAAAACCAATCCCAATCTCAGTAAGTTTTCCCTAAAATGGTTCATCCCCCCTAAACAAAAACTCAAAAAAATAACCCTCTCACTGAATGAGTAAGACTCATTCAGGGACCCTGACTCTTGATATTGAGCGTTGAATGAGTAACTAAATGCACCAAGTATTAGTTACTTAAATGTCCTAGGTTGGTAAACATACCAATTAAATATAGGAATATATGTCTCTCTATCTTACTGTCAAGGGTCCCTCAAACTTACCCAATCCTACTTGGCATTAAATGCCCCCTCTCACATGAAATATCTTATTGATATTTTATTGTTGCAAAATGCACTTTTACTGTGCACTGCAACTGTTCCTTGAAAACCGGGATTTTACTGCGGGTAGTGGAGTGGTGGCATTAAATGTGGAAATTCTAAACGTTTTCAAAAACTAACTTTACAAATCCACATTTGTGCATAAACTACCCCTCTCATCACTCTATAAATACCCCTCATAAAATCAGTAAAAAACCACTCAAAGTATTTATGCAACAAAACGCTGTCAAAATACTCTTTCAAACCCAGAAATCTTTGTGTTCTTAAAACCATTTTCTGAAAAATCTTCTCTGTAAACATTTACAAAAGTTTTTCATCACTAACTTAAGAGATTTAAAACTCTGATTGTTCTTGTCAAGATATTTTTTTCTCAAAACCCTAAAACCTTTTAATGGAAATGGCAAGAACACAATCTCTTCAGTTTGCTCCATAGTGGGTAGGAGATCTCAGTAACGTTGAATTTAAAACCAATAATGTCATAGGTAATTTTGAATACCCACAAAATGTCCCAGCCTATAAGGACATAATGAAATTTTTGTTCAACTGCCCACTGAAAACGGCCTTTGTTCAGTGTCCCTCTATACTGTACCAAAACTTCCTTAGGGAGTTTTGGGCAACAGCCATGGCCTATGACCCGACACCCTCAACAAATGAGACTGACCTACGACCACTCAGGGAGTATCTCATTAAATTCAATCTTTTCAATGGGGAACAATCAGTCACCCTGGACTATAAAACTTTTGCACTGCAACAGGGTTAGACTACAATAAAGGAGTCTATGTTGCCCATCCTGAACCCTCCAAGGTGAAGGATGGGTTAAAACAAATCGTTTTGGATCCAAAATTTTTGGACAAGACCCCAGTCACCAAGAGTTCATTTCTCGTGGCTTGGAGGATCCTATTCACTTTGGTGATTCAGGTCCTCGGCGGGAACCACTCATCCACTGAACAAGTTAATTCTATTCAGTTGATAATGGCATACTGCCTGATGAATGGGGTCAATGTCGACATTGGGGAGATCATTTACAGTGATCTCGTAACCAAGCTACTGAGCAAAACTAGGGCGAAATACGTTTCGTACCCTTGGTTTGTCTCATGTGCTTTACAAGTGTTACTGGGTTGCAATTATCCTTAGGAACAAAAATATTGTGCTTTACCTAGCATCCTAAGTCAATATAATTTTCAAAAGGACCCATCCCTTGTCACTAATATTGAATTGACGGCCCATATGGTTGCTGTAAACAACCAGAGGGATTCAGTGTCTCCTAACCCTACTCCTAAAAAGAGAAAGGGGAAGTCTCAGACTGTGACTAAGACCAAACCCAAGTCTCAAGGCCCTGAGGCTTCAGGAACGCAGTCCAAAAGGCAAAAGAAGCCCAAGACTGATATGCCACCCACTGGAGACCAAGCAACATCCACCCATGTGACACTGATAAATCACAATCCGTGACCTTGGTCCCAACTACTCCCCAAGATCCAGAGGGAAACATAGAACCCGCTGGTAGGGGAGCGCCTTCTACATCGCCCAATGATGACATTAGCAAATCACAGCCTTTGTCTGAGGGAAAACTGAATGATCCTAAAGACTAAGAGGGAACTAAACAACCCGCTGATAGGGATATAACTATCACTGACTCCGCCAAAGGCACTGGGAAAAGCCCATTAGTGTCTTAGGGGTCTCATGGGGACAAAGACTCAGAGGGAAAGAAACAACCCACTGTTACGGAACCCATCACCAATCCTGACTCCGGAGAAGACACTGGGAAAAACCCATTAGTGTCTAAGGGGTCAAAGGGGGACAAAGAATCAGAGGGATTAATACCACCCGCTGATACGGAACCCATCACCCCCACCTTGTTAACTATTGCTGATGTTGCTGAGATATTATTTTCTGATGAAGAACATGCTGAAAGTGAAGATGAAATTCTATCAGCAGGAGAAGAAGTGGATGCTGATGTTCAAGCTGAACAAGAACATCATCCTAATCCACAAGAGCCTAAGGAGTCACCATTTCAGCCTGAAGATAATGACTCTGACTCCTCTTCATCCAGTTCTGATGAATTCAGCCAGTTTGATAATATTCTTCCAATCACTGAAAGGCAGCTAGTTATGTGGATCACCAAAGCTTCAAGAAAGATATATTATGTAGTCACTGACACATTGTGGGATCAACACACTGAAGCTACTGCAAGTTATGCTGATCTAAAGTCCGATGTGCTCACTTTCAATGCTAACACTGATGAACATAGAGATATCATGTACGAGCATCTTCATAGATTGGATGATAACTTGGCTAAGTATCTTAAACATCTTCAGGGTTGTGGGACAAAGATTGATGAAATCAGGGACTCGTTCAAAGAAGACCCAGCACTCAACTCAAAAGTGCTGGAGGCTACTGAGGCTTAATTGAAGAATTCCTCAGACCTCACTGAACTAATCAACATGCTCAAGTCTGCCAATGTTCAGGGTCTTCAATCTTCAGTTCAGTCTCTTCAGGAAACACTGGGTTCCTTGGATGCTCAGGTGACCTCTCTGGATAAGGCATCATCTTCCATGGCTTGGAATCTTGGGCCACGGATGACTGCTTTGGAATTATCTCAGGCTAATCTGGAGAAACAAGGCACCAGTCTTCAGCAGGATACTACTGACATCAAGGCTATGCTCACTAAAATTTATCAAGCCTTCAAAGGTTAAGCCACTGAAACTCCCCAGTATCCGAAGCAACTCTTGCTCTCACTCATGTTGCGGCAACAGTTGAGGAGGAGAAGACCACTAAAGAGACTTCCTCTCACACTGAAGGGGAGCCAGCTCAACCAGTTCATGTTGTACCAATTTCATCAGTAACACCAACATCTTCAAAAACAACAACAATGACAGTGATCACACCTATAACAACAACAACACCACCTCTGGTAGCATCATCTTCTTCAGGTCAGGACAAAGGAAATGGCATAATGCAAACACCACCTGAGCCTGAGAAGATTCCCTATATGATCGGCAACACTTAGTACCTGCTTACCCCACAAAAGCTAAGTGCCTACCTTGCAAAGGAAGAGATGAAAAAGAAACTTGCTGAGGAAGAAAGAAAGAGCAGAGAAGCACTGGTAAAATTTGTAGCTGAGGAAGCTGAGAATATTGGAATTGATCCTATGAAGCTTCAAAAGGGTCAGGCTGGACAAAAGTTCAAGGATGCTCAGGCTGCTAAGATGGCTGAAATGAGAAAGCAGTTGGAAGAAAAGAACAAAAGAACTACAGCCATCAGGCAAGCAAGAATTGGTCACTACAACTGGTCAATGACAAATAGAAGGCTAACTGAGAAAATTACAGATGTCAGAATCATCCCTAAGTCCAAACCACTGGCCATGAATGTTTACAAGGGGGATGACAAAAGACACTTCGAGGTTCATGATCCCCTAAAACTCACTGACTTTGGGATCACTGGACTCGATGAGCTGGGTCCAATAATTGAAAAGAATCAGAATGTGGTGGTTAAGGAGCTGATGAAAATGCTCAGCAAAAGGTATGAAAGACTGAGGGATGCACCAGCACAACTGGGGATTCAGCTTGCCTTAACTGCACCACAAGGATCTCAACCTCAGCCTTCACAGGGAAAAAGAAAGAGGGTTAAGTTCCAGCCTGGGATCAAAGTTCCTGGACTTGAATGCAACAGGGAGCTACCTGAAGGTGTAAAATTTGTCAACTGTCTTATGATAGAAAAGCCTGAAAGAGGGCTATTTTTCATTGATGTCTATGGAAACCCAGCATTCCAAAGGTGGAGTGATATTAATCAGGCAGGAATGGCTACAATGCTGAGCTACATACCAGTGGCCTCTCAAATTCAGACTCCTGCAAATGTCACGTTCTGTGCTGACTTAAACGCCAAGATAAGAGAGCATCCTGACAGGGAAACACTCATCACTAAGAAAGTCAAGCTTGAAGAACTGGGAATCCATCTAGACTGACATCATTTTGATTTATCCTTTTGTACTAGTGATAGGAACCATGTAATGTGATCAATAAAAGATGTATGTTTTGTTAAAATACTTAGTGTTCCTTATTGTATTCATTAGTACATTCAGTGTAAGAAGAAGCCATTTGCTCACTTACACTGATCAATCACTTAGGCTATATATATATCCAAATAGGGGGATACTGTTGGGTTCAGTAAATACCCAAACCCCTTAATCTAGGATTTGAATATAAAATATCCTAAGTGTTTAGTCTGTTAAACACTAACAGGTCACTGAGTGCATAGTCTCTCAGTGAGCCATCTTTAGGATACTCAGTAAGAGACAAAGAAGAAGTCTGTTCACTCAGTAAGGCGGAACTTAAAGGGTGAAGACTGATTCAAGAAGAAGATGGTGGATTCAGTGAGTGATGACAATAACTCACTGAATCCCTAAAACTCCTCTCCAGCTACTTACACTGAAGACAAACTGAAATAGAAGACTGAAGGATGTGAAGACTGAAGAATGAGCGGGATAAGGTGTGATAAGTTTGAATCAGATAAGACGAAGTCCTTATCAACCAAAGTCAACTTTCCCTGAATGGCAAACGATCAGGCTCAGTGTCATCACTGAACTTTAGAAAGCAATCTTGTCTCTTACCTAAAATAGTCTTTGCAAACAGAGACAAAATACATCAGTATTTTATCTTCTGAAAATTGTCAGTTTATCACTTAGGAAAGAGTTAAAACTCATACTTTTATAAATAGCATAAGAGATGGAGTGAAAGATTTAAGCTTGTGAATTGTAAAAACACACATACACGCAAACCATCTTTCACTCCTCCAAATACAACTTAATCCCTGAGATAGCTCAGTGGGTACTTGTAGTTGTGCTCAGACTTAGCCTGAGCTTCGAGAGGAGTTACCAACCTTTGTCATTTCAATCCCAAGTACTATTCCGCAAGTACTTGTGTAATGTATTCTTGTTTGATTTATTTCTAATAAAGAATATTATGTTGAAAATTAGTCAGTGTGTTTTACTTACATCTTATCAGTCATAGATTCACTATTAACTCATTTTTAATACTTAAACTGTTTTACGATAGTGAATAGGGAACAACATATAAGAATGTTCCCGATCTGGATCCCACAAATGAAGATGATATGATGCCGAAAGGAAAGGGTGACTATATCTTGGGTCGACAAATGAAGAAACAGAGCTTTCAATATCATTTTTCTTTGTCTCACCAAGTTCCCAACTCTCATTACTTTCTCTCTCTAAAACTCAATTCATACGCCCATTGTTAATATGATTTGATGTGTTTAATTGGATCTCTATTATGATTTGGCATGTTATATGCAATGTCAAAGGTCTTGCTGCATCTGCAGATGGTTTTCTTCATGCCCTACAACAACAACAACAACAACAAAAGCAGCTTAACAACCACGTATCTTTGTTCAGGAAATAGTAGTGGATGATACCATTTTTCTTAAAAACAATTTTGAAACATATGTTTTTGAAAATGAAAAAATATTGTTTTGAAAATAAATTGGACTAAATTTTGGAAATCACCAGACTTCATTTTATCAAAACTTAAGTCACTCAATCAACGACTACAGTCATCGATTGAGGGGGAGAGTGATTTAAAATAAAATATTTTCAAACGATTTCATCTATCAAGTCCGTTTGTACTAAATAAGTGGTGATCTAAAGATTTAATGTTATGTCATGGTATGATTTTCTTTAAAACTCAAAGATCTTTCAAAATGAAATTTTTTCTGTTCTTGTTTGATTGTGAAATTGTTTTATTTTACTTAAAGATCTCTTAAAAACTATCATACCTTACACTAACAATCTTTAATGTCGAAAAATTGGTCCATATCAGTCATTTTTCAAAATTAAATCAAGCCAAGTCTTTCTTCAAATTTTTCTAAATGATTTAAATCAATTGGGATCACAAATCTCAACTGGTTTGAAATTTTTGATCGGGGGAGAGATCGTGACTTAAATCTCAAATCGGTTTTAAAGGATAATTGTTTCAAAGCACTCCTTCCTTCATGTGCCAAACGATTTCAAATACATAATGGGAGGAGCATTTAACCAAAAACCAGAAGAGAATTTAAACCAGGCATATTTTCGCCCGTGTTTTCTAAACCTATTTAAATCACTTGGGATCCAAAATCTCAAAGGATTTGATATTTTTGATCGGGGGAGAAAATGTGATTTAAATATGAAATCTGATAACAAGTGATCGTTTTGACTCAAAGTGCAGGCTGTTCTCCCATATGTGCTAAATGTTTTCATTAATTGAAGCACATATTGAGGGGGAGCATTTCAAAAGAAAATAAACTCTCAAGGTACAAAGATTTCTATGTTTCAACATAAGTACCTTGATTGATTTTCTAAATGGTTTCTTAATGGCAGTGTGATCATGAAAGTACTTCTAAGAACTCTTTCCTCTATGTGCTAAATGATTTCAAATAACCAACGCACATTTTGAGAGGGAGAATTTACAAAAGAAATTCAAATGGCTTTTTCTACGGAAATTGTGATCAAGAATATATTTCAAAGAACTCTTGCTTCCATGTGCGAAACAATTTCAAAATCATATGCACATGTTGAGGGGGAGCATTTCTAAATGATCAAAACAATTAAGGTACAAAATGATTTGATATTATACCACAAGTACCTTGATTGATTTTCCAAATGATTTTTCAATTGGTTTCAAGAAGGAAAGAACAATACCAAAAGACCGACCAATTTACTTTATGCGTGGTGTTATAAGGATGGTTAGGTTAGGTATTCGTTCCCATGATCCCGCCAGAGCCGGAGGATCTACCCAGGGATAATCCACTAGATAGTGTAGAGTCCTTAGGTATGATGAAAAAAGGAGAAAAATGAGAATATGGGAAGAGTGCCGACTGAGACAGAGCTAGTACTGGAATAAACCCAACAAGGTTCTTGTAATGAAGTCTTGGTAAGCACTTAAGGGGTTGAAGAATGAAAAAAAATGAATGTGAAAAGGGTGAAAAGAAATAGCCCTCCAACAATTCAACCTTAGTGCAGAAACCGGGTTCAATACATATACTACTGGTGTTTACTAAGGTAATACTGGTATTGAAGACAAGACGTCATGGACCCAATGCGCACTGCACCTAACTTCCCAAGCTATTCAAGTTCCTCTTAAAAGGACTTGTTTCATTCTCACGGAGAACCCACATAATCTATCGACTCTCTCTTAGAGATTGTTGATATTGAAGAAGGAGTCCCTCTCCCTAGTCTCCGACATAAGAACCAAAATGCACAATTGAGTCTAGAGCCAAGAGATCATCCACAATATCTCATTAGGACACAAAAATTAATGAAGACTTGTTGTTTCACACAATGTGGAAAGTAAGTATATATTAAGAGTCCTACGCATTATCCTTGTGGTATTGCCAGAACATCCGAGTGATATGTAAAAGTATTCACGATGAAGATGGAAATCCTTCTAGAGCCAACATCAAACAAGCTCCTGGTGGGTGACATGTGAGATCTTCTCGAAAGATCAAGCTTTTGACAACTGGACAGAAACGATAGGGTGATTCATTCTTGAATCAACCTTGGTCCAGGAAATGAATTGACGAATACTTTTGGAAAAACCGTTCGATGTGCATATCTCTTCTTTTCTCTAGCACATCGAATGTGTACTCATTTTCAAACACAAAAAGTGTCTCTGATTGAAAAAATAATTTTGGAAAAACCGTTCGATGTGCAAACCTCTTCTTTTCTCTAGCACATCGAATGTGTATTATTTTTCAAATACAAAAAGTATTTTTGATTGAAAATTGATCTTTCATATAAAACCTTCGTCGTATTGCAAAACCCTTTCTTCTAAGCAATATGCGATTGTTTTTCAAATCAATTTTTCATCAATTAGTGAATCTCAATTCGCTGGTTCACTCACTCCTTGTTGTCTTCTTTAACACGCTTCGGTTTGAGAACGGCTAGAGCAGCTGCGAAACCCTGTCAAGGATATTCTTTGGAATTTTACCTGATCACAGGCAGTACTTGTACTGATCAACGGGGAACCGTGGGCCGTGTACCTCAATTCAACGAAAGTGATCAAAGACACTTTCGTGTGTTTTAGTGCTAACTGTTGTTTGCAGGTACATTTGGACGGTTGCAGCTGATCAGAATTAAGGAGTCAATCCAAAGCCGCATGCTCACAGCATCAACACTTAATTAAAGAAATCATGACAAGTGCTTATCTACATTACCTGGCTCTGATAACCGCAAATATCATGAACCAGTAAAGCTTCCGCTACTCTGATGAAAAGATGTCATGATCCAAAAAGTGTGAGCATGTCGGTCCTTAAGTCACAACATCACATGAAGGAAACACAACAAAGGGTGATCCAAAGATTTACTGTGGCTGATGATCTCGAAGAAAGCTCGATAATCATCAAGATGTGGATCAGTTCAAAAACCTCCACTCAAAGTACAAAATAATCAGACTATGAAGAGTGACTGCTAAAGTACAAAGATGCGGAATTTGAAGAATTAAAATCTACGAGCTCAAGACTGAAGATAAAATATAATGCTAGGATTCAGAATGTAAATCACGGGGTGACCTCCCTTAAGGGGAGATTGTTAGGAATTAGAAATTCAATAGTGAAGAGTCGGTCACCCCAAATATAATCTAGCATAAGTTAGCTCGTAGACTTATCGTTATTTACGTTATTTGTTAGTTTATTAGTTAGTTAATTAGCTTAGTTTAGTTTAGTGTAACACCGTGGAGGAAGGACGGGTCTTTATCCACTGTATGCCTGATCCACAGCCCAACAGGAGGGCGTGTAGGTTGTAACTATAAATACCCCTTCCATCCTTGGAAGGGGTGGTGCTTCTTTGATAATCTAACCTTTCATTTGTGTTTATCTCTCTAGAATCACCCTCTCCTCTCTTCATCTCTCTAAACATGGCTCTCCTGTTTAATCATAATCCTAGACCACCCGAATCATCTAAACAACATAAATATACGATCCTACACCAACCGATTCGGTTGGTGGTAAGTCTCAAACCAAAAACCCAGCCGATCCGGTTGCGGGTTGCAACCGATCGGTTGTAGTGGTTTCCAAAAAAAATGTTTTTTTTTAAACTGAAATTAATTAAACTTATTAATTAAAAACTAATTAAAGACAATTAATTATAACTTAAACTCTAATAAGTGTGTCTACTCATTACCCTTATTAATTAGAAACATTAATTATACTAATTAACCATAACCTACATTAACTAGATAAAATAAACTAATCATTAAAACTAACTAAACATATAAAACTGAAAATTAACTAGATAATTACTCTAATAAAGACAATATTAATTAGAAAATTAAATAAAACTAAAAATGACATATAACCAAAAATCTAAAAATGACTAAAACAATCATAAAAAAATCAGAAAGGACAAGAAATAATCTATAAATTAAAACACAAAACAATAGATAAACTAGAAACTAGAAAAAATCAAAGATTATAATTTACCGAGACTACCAACCGGTTCGGTTGCTCATGCCGAATCGGTTGGTCCTTAAACCAATTTTTTTTTCTTTTTTTTTTAATCAATTTGAAACCAAATTCTAATATTACCAATTTAACAGAAACAAAACAAATCAAAAACACTCAAATCCCCAGCAGCGGCGCCAAAAACTTGATGTGCTCACCGTGTGCAAGTTTTAAAAATTTATAAACACGAATTATCCGGCAATTACTATAAACACATACGAGCAAGTATACTCGTTCGCGATAGCAAAGGTGGGTAAGTCGAGATCGTCCCTAGAGATTTGGTTTTAATTTGTTATAAAAATATTAGTAACAAGAAAGCTTGTCAAGGCTTCCTCAAAATTATGGTTTAGTGAAAATCAATATTAAGAACATATACTTGTGTGAAGTCCATAGGCAATCATAGAAAGTGTTCGTGAAGGCTTGGTGTAAACTCTTGATATGATGCACAAATCACAAGCAAATGATTTCCAACCCATGGTTTATGTTTTGTAAAATCATTTTAAGAACAATAACATGTAGGTAATCCTTTCGGTCCTTATCCTAATGATTATTCTTTAGAAAATCCACTTGTGTGTAAAAGGTTCTTATTAAACTTGTACCTACAAATCTTTCAACCTTTCGTGATGAAAATGTTTCTAGTCTTGTTTCAATAAGTAAACATGGTGGGTGTCAATCACCATATCCACATACTAGTTTGTCACTTAACTTTTTGGAATAAAACATAAGAGAAATCCTTTCGGTCCTTTTTTTAAACATGTTTTACCGACAAATCAAACAAGACTAGTAGTTTTCCAACAAACTCATTTAAACAAGATCATTTACATGCATCACATATAAGAACACTATTATGATTTCCTACATCCTTACACACAAGTATATTCAAGAATTACTCCATGACAATCATAACAAGACACAAGTAGTAACAAGGTAATTCAAACAATTCAAAAGAATAGAAATTCATGACAAGTTCCATAGAATACCTAAGCTTTTGGATTACAAGAATTAGAAATCGTAGAATATAGCAACCACACGCCTCCAATCGTCTAGCCTAACTGTACAACTCTGAATGATCAAACAATGGATGAGAATTCTTCTCTCTAACCTCCTGGACGTTTTACAGCAGTAAAAGGACTTTTGGGATGAATAATAAGGATTGGTAATAGCTTTGGTGTAAACTATTACACTTTTGGTTGTGTGACCCTAGACTACTAAGTCTAGGTTCATTTTATAGCTAAAGACCCTTAACTATCAGGCTAAAAACGTCCCTTACAACTTATTAACTGGAAATGATCGGCCTCTAATGATTAATGGAACTTAAGGCAACATTAAATGACAAAAGGTGTAACTCCAGGGTTCGCAGCCGGATCGTTTGCGAAGCAGCCAATCCGGTTGCCTTTTGACCATTAGCCCAACCGAATCGGTTGCGGGCTCCAACCGATCGGTTGGGAGTCTCTCATACACCCAATTTTGACTTTTGTTGACTTTTCTTGATTCGCGCCTTTTTCTTTGCTTTCGTTGCTGATTTCCAAGACCAAACTTGATCTTTACTTATTGTAGATACTTAGAAATCATTGCACTTCCTAATCATTGAGTCCAAGAGCTTCCTTACTTGACTTCCTTCCTCAGGAATTGTCCAAATGTGCATGAAATCTTCATTTCTTCATCTTTTGCGATATCTGGCTACATTCACATACAAATACACATCTTTTACACAAAACCAACAATAACGCTACTAAAAACATACTCATATTGAGCGTTATCAATAGATTTTTGATTCCATGTCTTCTTGATTGAGTTCAGTGTCTTCCATTAGAAGATGAATGTGTTCCCACATAGCTTTAGCAGTCTTCTGAGCATCAACACTACGAAGTATCGGATTGGGTAGACGCAAAAGGATATATTGCATTGCAATTTCATCAGCTTCTAAGTGAACAAGTTGTTCAGCAGTGAGTTGATCTACCCTGAGAATGTTGGTAACTTCATCTCTTGGTGGAGAAGCAGTTGGATCTCCGGGAATAGTGATGGTAGGCATCTGAAAAGGACCTTCAAGAATGACCTTCTTCAAAAACTTACCATGTGGTTTCTTGAGATAACAAAACCTAAAAAACCTTATCACCCATTGATCATAGTTTTCGGGAGTGAGCATTGGAGGTCTATGAAGGGATCCAGCTTCATGATGGATTGTTGGCTGCTTAAAGCTTCACACATCTTTGCAAACCAAGACGGTTCCTTCTGCGTAGTGACATTCATAGCATACTTAGTTGGAAACTAATATTGGAAGTAGTTACAATGTTGAACTTGTTGACGAGGGTTTGGTTGAGGGATTTGTGGAGGAAGAGGTTGTGCTCCTTGAGGAAAGTACACTTGAGATGGTCGTTGAAATTGTTGTTGAGGATATTGTTGAAATTGTTGTTGTTGTTGTTGTGGTTGAGGATACTCATGAGGAAAGTAGTTAGAGTATGGTGGTTGAGACATCTTGAAACTTGTGTTGAGGATGGATCTTTGTAGTCGAATGAAACTTGAGGTTTGTTGATGAATTAAACTTAGGCGTAAAAACAACTTAGGCGTAAACAGAGAGTCTTACGCGTAACTTCCTTCTTACGCGTAAACAATAGTGATAACATCAAATTATCCAGAATATTAAGTGTCAATTTCCCCCGATAATGCTTGTAATTTATATCATTTATATGGATTTACACTTGTTTTCCATTATATTTCACTTTCAGGTAAATTACGAGCATTGGAGCTAAAGAGACGCGGAATTGGAGAGTTTATTAAAGATTTATCTTAATATGCTCACTTTGAAGAAGTTATGGCGTAACTCATCTCTCACATTACGCCGTAACTAAAGCGTGGCTCAGAAAACCAACCTAACAGAAGATTACAGCGTAACTCTATCCAAGATTACGACGTAACCATATTAGGTCAAATGAGGTTCGGCGCCACTACTAATTACGCCGTAACTCATGCATCAACTACAGCGTAACCAAGATTTATTGAAGATACGGTGTAACTCCTTCTAGAGGTTACGCCGTAACCAGCATTATTAGTGCAAATTACGAAGAATTATATGTTACAGCGTAACCCTTTTAATAGTTACGCCGTAACTAGATCTGGCCTATAAATATCCCACGATTTCCAGCATTTCAAATCATCCCATTTCACACACAACAATCAGAGAACGTGAGAAGAAGTCAAAGGCAGATCTAGAGGAGCATACGGAGCTATCTCCAAGGGAGAAATCACTCCCCTACGATAAGCATTAGCTTTTTATCTTTTCTTTACTTTCAATTCATGTATTTTGTAACATTAAACATTGAATTGATTATTATGGTTAATATGAGCGGCTAAGCACCTCTTGGTGCTGGCCTAGTTATGATTCCCTAATTGTTTTGTTTGCATTTACATTGCTTCCGTATAATTATTTCTAAGTGTACGCATGCATAGTTTATTGGTAGCTACCCTTGTTTCGGTAGTTTTGAATAGCGGTAGAGGCTAGTTGCTTAGGAGATATGACCAACTGACCCTAAGTGAGTAGACTGAGACGGGAAGGGTAAGATATGACCAACTGAAGACCCTTTCTACTTGTGCAATTTGACCAACTGATCACCTACCATTTGGATGAACTTAAGAAGTAGGGGGTGAGTGTTTAAGATGCTAGCGCCCGGGCACTCACTATTATAAATCTAGCATGTAGCGGTACTTAATGACTTGGCTTAGGGGACCAGGAACAACTGGACTTATGAGGGGACACCTGACTTCTCCAGTGGTACCCTTTGCTGATAGGTTAGGACGAACTGACCAAATGCTGCCCTCTCGACTTTGACCCCACCTGAAGTAATTGGAAGTAATTAGACGTAAACACTACTAGTTAGGATGAATAACTAGGTTAGCACTACTCTCCTCTATTGATCACCACCTTTACCTTTATCTGCTTTAGTAGTTAATTAATTAATCCCTTGTTGAAATAATATTAAAATACTGTGACACCTAGACTTAGTATTAATCCACACACATAGCTCTTGGGACGACCTCGGTTTTACCGAATACTACACTACACACGACCGGGTAGACTGCCCGTTAGTGCATTAGGGTAGACCATAGGTATAACGAGACATGTAAATATTAAAACCTGGTCAGTAAAACCTGAATCAAGTTTTTGGCGCCGCTGCGGGGTAGTTATATTAGGATTACTATTAAGTCTTTCATTTTTTGTTTTAAATTTTTCTCAAATTCTCATGATCTCTTTTCAAGTTTTCAGGTACCATGGAAGTTGTTATCATTGATGACCTCACTCTTGAGGAATATTTGGCATTGACAAGAGAAGAACAAGGGTCGAGGCTCGTAAGACCAGCAATTGGAGCTGATGTCCGTTTCGAGATTAAAGTCCAGTTTATGAGGGAGCTTCGTGCTAACCCTTTTTCAGGAAACAGGGACAATGATTCGTATGAGCACGTTGAAAATGTCTTATACATCACAAGCCTTTTCAACATTTCGGGTGTGTCTCATGACGCTTTTATGCTAAGGGTGTTCCCCATGACTCTTACTGGGGCTGCCAGAAGATGGATCGAAAGATTGCCACGGGCGATTAATACTTGGGCTTTACTAAAGAAGCACTTCATCCAGAGGTATTGTCTGCCGTCAAATATATCTAACCAGCTCTTGGAGATCCATAATTTCAAGCAAGAAGACGATGAAACATTGTATCAAGCCTGGGATAGATACAACGATCTCCTCTACAAGTTTCCTACACATGATCTGAACAACCAGCAAAAGGTCAACATCTTCTACAAAGGAATCAACGTGACTACAAGACAAATGCTAGACTATCAAGGACCAATCCCGAGCATGACTCATACTCTAGCAATTGAAGCCATCCAAAAAATGGCTGATCATTCCCAATAATGGCACGATGGAGGAAGCAAAAGAAACCAAGGTGGAAGTTTTGATGGAATTGCAGCCATCACTAGCAAAATTGAAAATCTGAGTCGAGATATTCTAAAAATCAGAGAAATCGTTCATGCCATCCAAGTAGGTTGCGAAAGCTGTGGGGGAGGACATCTCACCAAGAATTGTCCTTACAATAATGAAGAAAACATAATCTGGGAAGCTAAATATGGAGGAAATCGACCTTTTTATGGAGATAATCGAAATAATAATGGCTATCATGGAGGATCTTCTGGAAACTACAATCGTGGGCCTTATAGAGAAAAAAGGCCCAACCTTGAAGAGACCATAAACAAATTCCTGGAAAGTTCAGCCCAAAGACAAAAGGATCAAGATGAATGGCTAAAGGAATTCCAGGAAAACACTGATAAAAGTCTTTCCAATCACGATACAACCCTAAAAAACCTTGAAACCATGGTGGAAAAGCTTAGTGAGAAGGTAAAGAAGAATAATACTAAATCGGAAGGGACAAAACCCACAATGGAATGTAAGGTCATCTTTTCTGATGAAGACTCAAAGTTACAAGCTAATTCTCACACCGAAGATTCAGATTCAAGTGAAAATTCCGGTGACAGATCGAAGTTAGGCCGTAACATGTCTGAAGAGTTACGGCGTAACTATGTTTTTGACAACGATCGTGGGATTATGAAAGATGTTGATAATGATAACTCAAGCTAGTTACGCCGTAACCAAACATCACAGTTACGGTGTAACTGGGATACGTGGGCAGACAGGTTTCTAGAAGTGGACGAATCAAGGACACAGGTAATTAACGGATGGTCTGACGATATTAAATTATGCCCTTTGTCCCCTTCTAAAAGAAAATATCACTGGAGCAAGAAAATACCCGTAGCTAAGGGGGACTGGTATGATCTTTGGGCTTCATGCGACCCTCGAAATGAAAGGAGGAACCGATAAGGATATGGTCAAAAATAACAAATTCATGTGCGCTGCATATACTGATGATGAAAGATTGGAAAAGCTCTCATTCGAGGATGAAGAGGAGCCACCTATCACTAACTGGTGCACTCCAATAATTATAACTGACGATGAGTCCACGCGAGCATGGCCTACGTACGACCCTTTCCGCGAGTATTGCAACGGTGGCGGTAGCCTAAAAGAAGAAGAATAGGCGTGCCCTCATGAGCTTGAAAGACATGATGTCAAGTTTAGAAATTTGTCATTTGATGATTGGTACGCGATACAATTCAGGAATGCTAAAATTAACCCGAATCTTATAAAAAAGCTCAAGATTGACTACGAGGATCATCATCTGAAAAAAAGGAATTGGTTAATGATGACATCTACTGCGTGGAAGATCCTTTAAGCAAAACTGATGACAAAATAGCCCGAATTCCTTGGTGTGAAAAAATAAAAAATCATGGGGAAGTTTTTTGGGCATCATGCAACCCTTATGACGATAAATATAATGGGTGAAGCAGTTTAATGAGAATTGGGAGGATGAATTCTTTTGGACCTCAACCAACGATACTGAAAGAACAAAATTGCCCTGGTTAGACAACTTGGAATTTGACAGTTGGGTCAAGATCAAATATGGAAAAGTAGATACGTTGACGAAGGAAAAGATCTGGAAAGAATATATGAGTAAAGAAAATCTGAACGACGAGAGTCCTAACAACTTGAGTGATATAACAATTGAGGATGCCAAAGAGTCGGTAAGAAATGAGAAGGAAGAATGCAAACGTGTACTGGTAGAAGATTTGCTCGACAAGGAATATTTTAAAGGCACCGATTCTGACGACGATGACATAGAGGGGATTTTAGATTACCTTGAGTTGCAAGGATAAGAGGAATTTACTGACCCCGACGATGAAGCATATGAGCAAAGGAGGTGCAAACTCCTTAGGATTCCATATAAGAGACCACCCCCGATTATTGCTGAAAAATATGAGTTTACTAGATACCACTTGGGGCCAGAGGAAAAATTTTGCAAAATTCGGAAGGTCGATACTAAAGAGTACCTCCGCACTGCCACAAATGTCGCTTGGGTCAGACATAACTTGATGAAGGACATGGAGGAAGTTGGCCAAGTCCAAAGGCCATCATAAAGCCCCGAGGCTCTGAGTCTAACTTAAAGACTAGTAAATAAAGAAAAGTGCTCTTTCAGGAGACAACTCGAATTATCCCTTTCATTTGTTTTATTTCCCATTTTTGTTGGGTTTTGTGTTTTTAACCATTTTTGTAAGAAATGAAGAAAAGTTACTGCTGCAGCATGCTGATCTGACCAGAATTACGGCGTAACTCATTCTCATGGTTACGCCGTAATAGGCTCTTTTGCAGCAGAACTTCAGATGCACTACTAATTACGGCGTAATACCATCTCAGTGGTTACGCCCTAGCTACACTTTTGCAGAGTATGCCAGGTTTTGCCTAGTTACGACGTAACTCCTTTTGACGTAACTCTCCTCTACATTACTTCTTTCATTTTAAACACAATAACCTTGTATTAGTCTTTTAAATGAACTTTGTGGGTATGTTCCATGTAAGCCCTCACGAGACTACACTCGTCCACTTGGGACACCAAGTGGTTTAAAAGGCTTGTTGCATGCTCTAAATGCAACCGTTATTCCTATGAAAGTGAGTTAGGTTTATTTTTCATTTTTTCATTTTTTTTTTAGAATTATGCATGTCGGTAGTGTGATTTCAGGGATTGGATTTTGCTCGTGGATGCTTATGCGAAGGAACGACTCTCTTTCGTGGGCCTTATTTCTTTTTGAAGCAAATTCCAAGGAAGTTCTCGCTCTAATTCTACTTTTCTCTTCACCTTTATTTAACGCTTAGTACAAAAGGGACTTTGTACAATTCAAGTGGGGGGACGGGACTAGAATTGTCTCTTGAACTTTATTTTGCCCTCGTTTTTCTAGTTTATTTTGAAAAATTATGCCATTTTTAAAATTTTGACATATTTTTCTTAACCTAACTAGATTAGACCTTAGCCGAGCACATACAACCCTTGATATTATATGGTGAGATTAGCCTTATCCGTTTCCAAAATTTTTCCCCAAATCCACTAAATTATGAGTGTGCCGGTAGCTTGTAAACTTTAAAACTTGGCCTTTGCATCATTTCAAGACCATATACGAGGTATGTTGAGTTAGCTCGATATATTTGGACTTTTTAGTTTAAGAAGGCAGTATTATAGGATTATCACCCAAATAGCCTACCATTATGTGTCTATCGATTAATCACCTCGACTTCTCGACCCCCATGTGAAACCCTTTTGTTGCACTCACCTTTAGTGCAAGATACCCCTAGATATACCCATCTGAGCCATTCCTTTCATTTTGTTAACCCAATATATTGTTTCGTTACACCTATACACCTTAGCCTACCCTGTATTCTTTATTTGTGATTGGGAAGTCATCATTTGCCTAAGTTCAAGGTTCAAGTGGAAAGGTTCGGGAATCACGCTTTCGTCGATGACATATTCTTAAATATCAGTGAAGACCCCTCCCCCCCCCCTCCCGAATTCCCATTATTCATCTCAAGTGGGGGGATGCTATGTTTATGTTTATGATTCCAAAAAAAATGTATTTGTTATTTAGTTGATTGTAAATTGCGATGTTATAAGAACTATTTTATGAGCTTAATTTAGATTTAGTATCGAGGAGGCCACCTCGGTCACATTTGAAGATTAGAGTTGGTAATTGCACCAACAGTTGGAGAAAAGGTAGTGTGCCCATCATGACGTTCTTTAATGACACATCTACCTAGTATATCATGATCCAGTTTCATAACTTCGAAACTTGAACTTTGGGCGGACGGTAAGTGGTGATGACTTGGTTATGTATTAAGAGTATTTGCTTGATTTTTATTTTACACCATTTATATATCCCATTTCTTATCCTACCCTCTAGTCATGAAGCGTGTCTAGGTGATGCAGCAAGCAATCTTTGGTGTCTTGGCCATGGATTTGGTCATGTATCATTGATTTTTTCCACTTTGCCGTGACATGTTAGTAATGACAAATCACCCTTAACCCTTGTCGTGTCTACCCATATTGCCATCGAGAATTGTTTTGTCCTTAACTCTAGTGGTGGAGATTTGTGTAACCGCCACGCTTATGATAGAATACATGCTATGATTCTGCGATTGGGTGATCACCTTGAAATTGACACTTAGAATAGTTGAGAGATTTGAGTGTTTCGTTCCCATTTCGTGAGATGTTCGGATTTGTTTTATTCTAGCATAAGGGATTTGTAAGCTTATATTTTCCAGGTAATGGGAGATATCTTTTTAGGAATCTATCTAATAAGGTCTACTTGAGGGCAAGTAGAGTTCAAGTGGGGGGATATATGATAACATCAAATTATCCTGAATATTAAATGTCAATTTCCCCCAATAATGCTTGTAATTTATATCATTTATATGGATTTACGCTTGTTTTCCATTATATTTCACTTTCAGGTAAATTATGAGCATTCGAGCTAAAGAGACGCGAAATTGGAGAGTTTATTAAAGATTTATCTCAGTATGCTCACTTTGAAGAAGTTACAGCGTAACTCATCTATCACATTACGCCGTAACTAAAGCGTGGCTCTAAAAACCAACTTAACAGAATATTACGGCGTAAATCTATCCATGATTACGACGTAACCATATTAGGTCAAATGATGTTCCGCGCCGCTACTAATTACACCGTAACTCATGCATCAACTACGGCGTAACCAACATTTATTGAAGATATGGCGTAACTCCTTCCAGAGGTTACGCCGTAAACCAGCATTCTTAGTGCAAATTACGAAGAATTGTATGTTACGACATAACTCTTTTAATAGTTAGGTCGTAACCAGATCTGGCCTATAAATACCCTACAATTTTCAGCATTTAAATCATCCCATTTCACACACAACAATCAGAGAAAGTGAGAAGAAGTCGAAGGCAGATCTAGAGGAGCATACGGAGCTATCTCCAAGAAAGAAATCACTCCCTTACGATATGCATTAGCTTTTTATCTTTTCTTAACTTTCAATTCATGTATTTCGTAAAATTAAACATTGAATTGATTGTTATGGTTAATATGAGCGGCTAAGCACCTGTTGGTGCTGGCCTAGTTATGATTCCCTAATTGTTTTGTTTGCATTTACATTGCTTTCGTATAAATATTTCTAACTGTATGCATGCATAGTTTATTGGTAGCTACCCTTGTTTCGGTAGTTTTGAATGACGGTAGAGGCTAGTTGCTTAGGAGATATGACTAACTGACCCTAAGTGAGTAGACTGAGACGAGAAGGGTAAGATATGACCAACTGACGACCCTTTCTACTTGTGTGATTTGACCAACTGAATAACTACCATTTGGATGAACTTAAGAAGTAGGGGGTGAGTGTTTAAGATGCTAGCACTCGGGCACTTACTATTATAAACCTAGCATGTAGCGGTACTTAATGACTTGGCTTAGGGGACCAGGAACAACTAGAATTATGAGGGGACACCTGACTTCTCCACTGGTACCCTTTGCTGATAGGTTAGGACGAACTGACCAAATGATGTCCTCTAGAATTTGACCCCACCTGAAGTAATTGGAAGTAATTAGACGTAAACACTACTAGTTAGGATGAATAACTAGGTTAGCACCACTCTCCTCTATTGATCACAACCTTTACCTTTATCTGCTTTAGTAGTTAATTAATTAATTCCCTATTGAAATAATATTAAAATACTGTGACACCTAGACTTAGTATTTATCCACACACATAGCTCTTGGGACGACCTCGGTTTTACCGAATACTACACTACACAAGACCGGGTACACTGCCCGTTAGTGCATTAGGATAGACCATAGGGATAACGAGACTTATAAATATTAAAACCTGGTCAGAAAACCTGCATCAAATAGCTTAGGCGTAAATCCTTCTTACACGTAAGCTTTAGGTTAAACGTAAGCTTAAGCGTAAACTTAATGTTTATAAGTAAGAACCTTACGCGTAAGTTAGACTTAGGCGTAGAGTGTTTACTCGTAAACTTTAGAGTTTAGGCGTAAAACTAGGGTTTTACCCAAAAATCCTTTACACTTATCCATGTGTAAAAGATATCCACAAGTCGAAGTGTTTTCAGGTTTATCCAAGCAAGAAAACACAGAGTAAACCAACAGCTTCGAAGATCAATGAAGAAAATCCTTACGTGTAAGAAACTGTTAGGCGTAAACAGGACTTAGGCGTAGAGCTTAGGCCTAAAACTAGGGTTTGCTTAGGCGTAGAAAAGGACGGTTTTACTAAGCTTGATTTTTATTCACTAACATTTTGTAAACCTGATGCTAATGATGAAACATCTTCAAAATCACCAAAACAACAATAAAGTTTGAGACTTGATGATCCAAAGTCACTTTTCAACCTTACGCGTAAACAAGTACACGTATCAAAAACCAAGTTTAAAAACTAAACTAAACACATAAAGTTTGAAACTTTTTTGCAAAAAACTGAAACTTTAACACCAAATAAACCTTAAACCATAAGAATCTTGAGTTTACAAGTGTAAAAATCAAAGCTTTTAAGCGTATGAAAAGTGTAGAACATTAACCCTTACGTGTATAGAACCAAAACTTCAAAAACAAAAGGTTTCACCCAACTAGATGGCGTATGACACCATTGTTAGGTCACCATAATATAACACAAGGATCAATATGTAAGAAATATAGATAAGATGATCGGATGAACATACACAAACACACACGTATGATAATGATGAAAAGTTATGCGTAGGAATGTATTAAGTGTGAACAACCAACCCTCAAATGAGGGTTTACCAGACTATTTATAGGGGAAGGAGCTAGGGCAACACATCTAGTCCCTTCCTTTCTTATTCGGCTTTTGCATAGGCTCATGGGCTTTCTATATGAGCCTTGCCATAATTACTAACATAAAAGCCTAATTAAGCAGCCTATTACATATTAATGACTAACACTTGAAATACAAGTTAGGAGTGATTCCAACAAACTAATTAGCTCAAATGATGTTCCACGCCGCTGCAAGCTACGCCGTAACTCTTTCCAAAAATACGGCATAACCATGATTTATTGAAGATACGGCGTAACTCATTCCAGATGTTACGCCGTAACCAGCTTTTCCAGAGCAAAATACGAAGAAATAGATGTTACGGCGTAGCTCTCAACTTAAGTTACGCTGTAACCAGATGTGGCCTATAAATACCGCCCAAAATTTTGCATTTCTCATCAATCACTCCACACACAAAAGCAAAAAACGTGGGTAGGAGGCTGAAGGCAGATCTCGAGGAGCATACGAAGCCATCTCCAAGGGAGAAATCACTCCCTAACGATAAGCATTAGCAATTTATCATTTCTTTTACTTTCAATTCATGTATTTCATTATGTTAAACATTGAATCGATTGTTTCAGTTAATATGAGCGGCTAAGCACCTCTGGTGCTAGCCTAGTTATTATTCCTTAATTGTCTTGTTTATGTTTACTTTGCTTCCGTATAATTGTTTCTAGTGTATGCATGCATAGTTTGTTTGTAGCTACCCTTGTTTCGGTAGTTTTGAATGGTGATAGTGTCTAGTTGCTTAGGAGATATGACCAACTGACCCTAAGTAGGTAGACTGAGTGGGAAGGGTAAGAATTGGCCAACTGACGACCATTCTTCGCTTGTGCAATTTGACCAACTGATCACCTACCTTTTGGATGAACTTAAGAAGTTAGGGATGAGTGTTTAAAATGCTATCGCCCGGGCAGTCATTGTTATGAATCTTGCATGTAGCAGAACTTAATGACTTGGCTTAGGGGACTAAAAACAACTGGACTTTCAAGGGTAGTAGCTTGATCTCCGGTGGAAACCTTTGCTGATAGGTTAGGACGAACTGACCAAATGTTGTCCTAGCAACTTAAACCCCCACTTGAAGCAATTGGAAGTAATTAAACATGGACTTAACATGATAGGATGAGTAACTAGGTTAGCACACTTCTCCTCTATTGATCACAACCCTCTCCTTTATTTGATTTCTAGCATTTCTTGCTTTAGTTATTAATCAATCATTTCAACCTTAAAATCTGTGACACCTAGACTTAATTAGAATCCGCTCACATAGCTATTGGGACGACCTCGGTTTTACCGAATACTACACTACACACGATCGGGTACACTGCCCGTTAGTGCATTGAGTAGACCATAGGTATGACAAGACAATTATATATATTAAAACTTGGTCAGTAAAACCTGCATCACTATCCTTTGGGTGTTGATAACGCTCAGAATGAGCATGTTTTTAGTAGCATTATTGTTAGTTTTGTGCATGATAATCGGTTATATTTACACATAATTGTTGCAAAATTGCAAAGGAAGCGTATTTGTATGTAAATGTAGCCAAGTATCGTAAAAGATGAAGAAATGATGGATTCATGCACATTTGGATAATTCCCGAGAAGGAAAAGAAGAAGAAAAGGCTCAAGGACTCAATGATTTGAAGCACGATGATTTCTAAGTATCTACATCAATAAATAATCAAGTTCTATCATAGAAATCCTTGTCGGAAGCAAGGAAAAAGACATGCATCGAGAAAAGTCAAGAAAAGTCAATATATGCTGTACGGATGATCTCCAGCCGATCGGTTGGAGCCTGCAACCAGATCGGCTGGATGGAGTTGATGGGACGAACCGATAGGCTGCCACCCGCAACCGATCAGTTGGGCAGTGTTGCAGTTAAAAAATTCTCATTTATTGAAGCCATTACTTCCATTAATCATTGGAGTCCGATCATTTCTTGATATTAACTCCTGGAGAACGTTTTTGGCTTGTTGGTTAAGGGTTCTTAGCTATATATTGAACCTAGACCTATGTGCTTAGTGTGACACACCCCAAGAAGTAATAGACTTACATTAAGGCTATTATTAACCACTTTTATTCAACCCAAAAGTCCTATTAAGTCTGTAAAACGTCCAGGAACTTGTTGAGTACAATTCTCAACCATTTGGTAGTAATTTGGAGTTGTTACGGGTAGTATAAGGTGATTAGAGGCGCGTGGTTGCTATAGTTCCACAGATTCTAGTTCTTGTAATCCGAGGATAGGTATTCTTATGTACTTTGTCATGAATTTTTTTTCTTATTAATTATATGAATTACATGTTTACTACATGTGTTTTGTTATGGTTATAATGGAGTAATTCTTGAATATATTTGTGTGTAAGATGTAGGCAATTGTTGGGAGTGTTATTATATATGTGATGCACGTAAATTTTTCTTGTTTAATGATTTTGTTGGAATAACATCTAGTCTTGTTTAGTTTGTTGGTACAACATTTGTAAGATAAATGGCCGAAAGGATTTCTCTTTATGTTTTATTTCAAAATGTTAGTGAGAAACTAGTATGGGGATATGATGATTGACACTCATCATATTTTCTTGTTAAACGAGACTAGAAACGATAAAATCACGTAAATGCCGAAAGTGTTCATAAGAACCAATTAAATAAGAATCATTTGCAAACAAATGGATTTTCAAAAGAATAATCAATCGGTTAAGGACCGGAAGGATTACCTATGTGATTGTATTCTTATAATGATTTTTACAAGACATAAACCATGGATTGTGAATCATTTGCCTATGATTTGTGCATTGCATCAAGTTTACACCAAGCTTTCATGAACACTCTAGATAATTGGCTATGACCTACACACAAATATATGTTTCTTTAAATTGGTTTTTAGAATAACAACAATTTCGTGGAAGGCTTGACAAACTTTCTTGTTTCAAACAATTTGATAAATAACCACAAATCCTTTGAGACGATCTCGACTTACCCACCTTTGCTATCACGAACGAGTATATTTGCTCGTATGTGTTAATGTAATTGTCAGGTTAAATCGTGGTTATAAATTTTTAAAACTTGCACACGGTTAGGACATCAAGTTTTTGGCGTCGCTGTCGGGGATTTGATTTGATTTGTTATTTTCTGTATTTCTGGATTTTTTGAGTCTTAATATAAGTGTTTTCCGGATTGTCCTGAAGGGAACTCCAAGCCTTGGACTTTACTATCCTAAATGTTCACGGTTTGACCTCAAAGGTTATTCTGACTCTGACTATGCTGGCTGCAACATGGACAGAAAAAGTGCCTCAGGGTCCTGTCAATTTCTTGGAGGAAAGCTGGTTTGTTGGAGTACTAAGAAGCAACAATCAGTGGCTGATGCAGGTTTTACTGATCAGGTTTTAATATTTATATAGTCTCATTATACCTATGGTCTACCCTAATGAACTAACGGGAAGTGTACCCGGTCATGTATAGTGTAGTATTCGGTAAAACCGAGGTCGTCCCAAGAGCTATGTGTGTTGGATTATTACTAAGTCTAGGTGTCATAGTTTTTAATATGATTTCGATAAGGAATTAATTAATTAACTACTAAAGCAGATAAAAGCAAAGGTTCAGTCAATAGAGGAGAGTTGTGCTAATCTAGTCATTCATCCTAGCTAGTAATGTCTACGTCTAATTACTTCCAATTACTTTAGGTGGGGTCAAAGTCGAGAGGACAGCATTTGGTCAATTCGCCCTAACCTATCAGCAAAGATGCCACCACTAGAGAACTCAGGTGTCCCATCATAAGTCCAGTTGTTCTTGGTCCCCTAAGTCAAGTCATTAAGTACCGCTACATGCTAGATTTATAATAGTGAGTGCCCGGGCGTTAGCAACTTAAACACTCACCCCCTAATTCTTAAGTTCATCCAAACGGTAGGTGATCAGTTGGTCAAATCGCACAAGTAGAAAGGGTCGCCAGTTGGTCATATCTTACCCTTCCCGTCTCAGTCTACTCACTTAGGGTCAGTTGGTCATATCTTCTAAGCAACTAGCCTCTACCACCATTCAAAACTACCGAAACAAGGGTAGCTACCAATAAACTATGCATGCATACACTTAGAAATAATTATACGGAAGTAATGTAAACGCAAAAAAAACAATTAAGGCATCATAACTAGCCAGCACCAAGAGGTGCTTAGCCGCTCATATTAACCATACAAATCAATTCAATATTCAATGTTACGAAATACATGAATCGAAAGTAAATACAAGATAAAATGCTAATGCTTATCGTTGGGGAGTGATTTCTCCCTTAGAGACAGCTCTGTATGCTCCTCTAGACCTGCCTTTGGCTTCTTCCCACATTCTTTGGTTGTGGTGTGTGGAATGGGATGCTTTGAAATGCTAGAAATCGTGGGGTATTTATAGGCCAGATCTGGGTTACGGCGTAAGTAATAGAATAGTTACGCCGTAATCTTCTATTTCTTCGTAATTTGCACTAGATCTTCTGGTTAAGGCGTAACCTTATAAGTGGTTACGCCGTATCTTCAATATTACTTGGTTACGCCGTAGTTTAAACAAGAGTTACGGGCGTAGTTATCACGGCGCGTGGATCCTCATTTGACCTAATATGGTTACGTCGTAGTCTTTTGTGAGAGTTACGACGTAATCTTCTGATGAGTTGGCTTTCTGAGTCACGCTTTAGTTACGGAGTAATGTGAGAGATGAGTTAGGCTGTAACTTCTTCAAAGTGAGCATACTCTGATAAATCTTTGATAATTCTCCAATTTCGCGTCTCTTTAGCTCCAATGCTCGTAATTTACCTGAAAGTGGAAAACAATGGAAAACAAGCGTAAATCCATATATGATATAAATTACAAGCATTGTCGGGGGAAATTGACACTTAATATTCAGGACTATTTGATGTTATCAGTGGCTATGTCTTCAGCTGAAGCTGAATATGTGGCAGCTGCAGGATGATGTGCCAATGTGCTATCGATGAAAAGTCAACTCAGTGACTATGACATCCATTACAAGATGGTACCCATCTTTTGTGATTACCAGTGCTATTGCAATCTCCAAAAACCCTGTCCTTCACCAAAGAACCAAACACATTGATATCAGATATCCTTTTATCAAGGACCACATCATGAAAGGAGATATAGAACTCCATTTCATCCCTACTGAATATCAGCTAGCTGATATCTTTACCAAACCTTTGGATGAACCTACCTTCAGGAGACTGAAAGCTGAATTAGGAATGCCTGATATTGAAAGTCAGCAACCTAATAACCAATCCTAATCTCAGCTGTTCTCTCTGAAAAGGTCCCTAGTCCCTGAATAAATTCTCCTCAAACACATCTTCTCATTGAATGAGTAAGACTCATTCAGGGTCCCTAACATTGGATAAAGAGAATTGAATAAGTAACTAAATGCACTAAGTATTTCAGTTATTTAATATCCTAGGTTGGTAAACACACCAATTTAATATAGGAATATATGTCTCAAAATCCTTTTGTCATCCATAATCAACCTTAACTCATCCCACTTGGCATTAAATGCCCTCACTCACAACAAATATCCCTAGGATATTTTAACTCTGCAAACGCACTTTTACTGTGCACTACAACTGTTCCCTTGAAAAAGGGGAGAAAACTGCGGGTAATGGAGTGGCTGCATTAAATGAGGTAAATGAAATGTTTTCAAAAATAACTTTACAAATCCTCACATGTGCAAAACTTACCCCTTCACCACTCTATAAATACCCTTCTCGGAAACTCAAAAACACACACACAAATTGATTTTTGCAAACAAACTATGTCAAAAAAAACTTTCAAAATCAAGAAACAATTGTTTGTTCTTTGTTTTAAAACAAGTTTAAGCAAAAACTCATCTTTGCAAAAAATATTCAAAAGTTTTTCACCACAACCTTTCAAAAAGGAATTACCTTCTTTGATTGTTCCTATCAAAATAAAAATAAAAACCTAATCTTTTTCGGAATGGCAATGGTAAGAAATCAAAGTCTTCAGTTTACACCACAGTGGGTAGGAGGTCTTGATAATGTTGAATTCAAAACAAACAATGTTATAGGAAACTTTGAATACCCCAATGATGTCCCTGCCTATAAGGGAATCATGAAATTTTTGTTAAACTGCCCACTAAAAAAGGCCTTTGTTCAATCATCCTCTATCTTGTACCAAAACTTCCTCAGAGAGTTTTGGGAAACAGTTGTAGCGTATGACCCGACACCCTCCACTGATGAGACAGAACTTAGACCCCCCAGGGAGTTTCTCATCAGATTTTCTATTTTAAATGGGGAACAAGCAGTCACCTTAGCCTACAAAACATTTTTCTCTTCAACATGGCTTGATTATAACCAGGGAAACTATGTTGCTCACCCTGACCCAGCCATTGTTAAGGCTGAGTTGGGTAAAATTGCTTTAGATCTAAAACTTTTGGACAAAACCCCAGTCACCAAGAACTCCTTTCCCGTGGCCTGGAAGATCCTATTCACTTTTGTGATTCAGGTTCTCGGCGGGAACCACTCATCCACCGAATGATCAATTCTATTCAGTTGATGATGGCCTACTGCTTGATGACTAGAACTAATGTCGACATAAGGGAGATCATTTACAGTGATCTCGTAACCAAGCTACAGAGCAAAACTAGGGTGAAATACGTTTCATACCCTAGGTTTGTCTCTTGTGCTTTACAAGTGTTACTGGGTTGCAACTAGGGGTGTTAATCGGGTCGGGTTGGTCGGGTTCGGGTCATACGGGTCGGGTCCAAGTCGGGTCGAGACTTAAAATAATATACCCGAACCCGACCCTATTTGAGGTCGGGTTAGTCGGGTTCGGGTCAAATTGGGTCAGGTCAAGTCGGGTCAGGTTAAGTCGGGTTCGGGTCTAGGCCATTTACCATATCACAGAATTTGATTTTTGCATAGTTACAGAATTTTGTAGTCCATATTGCTCAAGGCTGTTCTAAAGACGTATCATTTAAATCACAAATCTATTGCGCTTCTTGTTGTGAGTTGTTTATACTTGATATATTACCTTTTCAACATTCCCATATGAAAACTTGTATAGTTCAATATCTTCTCCTAATTGTAGTAATATTTGTTTCCCAGCATGCAGCACAAATTTGCTACGTCACTTGCATTTAGACAAAAACTCATAGACTTAAGTTGTATAGTGTGGAAATAAAAGAAAAGAAAGCAAATCAATATAACACAAATATTGAGTGCACAAGCAAATCAGTATATGCATTTGCTACATTACTACGTTATTTGCCTATGCAACACTAAGTTTGGTACATTATATGTACTATGTTTTTAACAGTTTTATCAAGTTTACTAGCAAAGTTATAAAACCACATGCAAAAAAATAAAAAATAAATAAATAATAAATAAAAATAAAAAATAAAAAAACTCGGGTTAGTCGGGTTAACCCGAACCCGAATAGGCAAAATATTTTGACCCCGATACCCGACCATAGTTCATACTCGGGTTAATTGGGTTGACCCGATTAACCTGAGTTGGATTTTGGACCCGAGTAACCCGACCCGATTATCCTTATCCTGGTTCGGGTCCGGGTAGGGTCGGGATTTATGACACCCCTAGTTGCAACTATACTCAGTATTTTCAATACAGCACTTACCCAGCCACCTTGAGTCAATCTAATTTTCAAAAGAACCGATCCCTGGTCACTGAAATTGAATTGACAGCCCACATGGTTGCTGTAAACAACCAGAGGGACTCAGTGTCTCCAAACCCTGCTCCCAAAAAGAGAAAGGGGAAATCTCAGACTGGGACTAAGACTAAACCCAAGTCTCAGGGCCCTGAGGCTTCTGGAACACAGCCTAAAACGCACAGAAAGCCCCAGACTGACAAGCCACCCAAGGGAGACCAAGCAATATCCACCCCGGTGACAACGAAGGACACTGATACATCATAATCATTTCCCTTGGTCCCAAAGACTACTCCCCAAGATCAAGAGGGAGACATACAACCCACTGGTAGGGGAGCGCCTTCCACTCAGCCTGATGAGGACATTTACCAATCACAGCTTTTATCTGAGGGCAAAACTACTGATTCCAAAGACTCAGGGTGAAACAAACAACCCACTAATAGGAATCTTACTGCCACTGCTTCTAAGGATAGCACTGGGAAACTCCCACCAGTGCTTGAAGGAGCAAAGAGGGACACATAGTCAGAGGGAAAGAAACTACCAGCTGATATGGAACTCATCACCAATCCTGACTCTAGAGAAGGCATTGGGAAACACCCACCAGTGTTTGAGGGGTCCTTGGGGGACAAAGATTCAGAGGGACAAAAAACACCGGCTGATACGGAACCCACAACCCCTCCTGGTCTTCTCACTGTTGCTGATGTTCAAGACATACTATTTTCTGATGAAGAGGTCAATGTTGACAGTGAGGAGGAAGTATTTTTTGCTGGTGAAGAAATGGACGTTGATCCAAAAGAGCCTGAAGAGTCACCCTTCCAACCTGAAGATGACTCATCTAACTCTTCAGACTCTTCAACATCTTCCTACCCTGAGGAATTGATGAAATATGACAATGTACTTCCTCTCACTGAAAGGCAATTGGTAATGTGGTTAAGGAGAGCTACTCAGAAGCTTTATTCTGGTTTTACTGATAGCCTATGGGATCAACATGTTGAAGCTGCTGCAAGATACATTGATATCAAAGCTAAAGTGGTTGCTACTTATGAAAATAATGATGAGCACAGGGATCTCATTTATGACCATCTTCACAAGCTGGATGATCACTTGAAGAAATTTCTCAAAACCTTTCAGGATGCTCATACCAAGCTTGATGACATCAAGAAATCTATCAAAGAAGACCCTGCACTAAACACTAAAGTGATTGAGGCTACAGAAACTTACATGAAGAACTCTTCCAGCCTCACTAAACTGATCACAATGCTTAGCGACTCTAATGTCCAGGGTCTTGCCACTTCAGTTCAGGCTATTCAGTCCACTCTGGGCTCCTTAGATGCGCAAGTTACTGAGCTGGCTAAATCATCATCTTCTATGGCCTGGAATCTCGGGCATAGAATGACTGCGCTTGAATCATCTCAAGCCACTCTTAGGGAGAAAGTAACTGGCATTCAAAAAGACACATCAGAAATCAAGTCAATGGTTTCTGAAATTTATCAGGAATTCAAAGAACATGCAGCTCCCTCGCGCTCAGTGCAACCATCAACTCTTGCTCTCACTGAGGGGGAGAGATCTAATGAAGAAACTCCTTCTCACACTGAGGGGGAGCCAACTCAACCAGTGACTGTTGTGCCTATCTCTTCAATCCCACCAACAACATTAGTAACAACAACAACAACAACAACAACACCAGTGGTAACAACATCAATAATAACAGCATCAACATGATCACACCAGATCCTGTAAAGATCCCCTTTGTAATTGGCAACAAAAAGTACTTGCTCAGTCCAGAACAGCTAACTGCCTACCTTGAAAAAGAAGACAGACTCAAGAAATAGGTTGAGGAAGAACAAAGAAGCAAAGCTGCCTTGGTCAAGGTGGTTACTAAAGAAGCTGAAAAGATAGGGATCGATCCTAAGACACTTGAAAAGGGACAAATCGGCCTAAAGTTCAAAGCAGCTCAGGATGCTGAGATGACTGCCCTAAGAAAAAGAAAGGATGAAAAGAACAAGAAGACTGCTAAGATAAGACAAGCAAGGATCGATCACTATAACTGGACCATCACTGATGTTTACATCATCCCCAAGTCCAAGCCAGTTGCAATGAATGTCTACAGAGGAGTGGACAAGAGAGACTTTGAGGTTCATGATCCCTTAAAATTCACTGACTTTGGGATCACTAAACTGGATAAGCTTGGTCCCATTCTTGAGAAGAAGAAGAATGTGGTTGTCAAGGATTTGATGAAAGCTATTAGCAGAAGATATGAAAGACTGAGGGATGCGCCCGATGAGCTTGGAATCCAATCTGCTCTCCCTGAAGCTCAAGGCACTCAACCTTTGTCATCACAAAGAAAAAGAAAAAGATTTGAATTTGAGCCTGAGGCCAAAGTCCCTGGTTTTGACTGAAATAGAGAGCTACCTGAAGGGGTGAAGTTTGTTAACTGCTTGGTCATTGAAGAACCTGAAAGAGGACTCTTATTCATTGACGTTTATGGAAACCAAGCATTCCAAAGATGGAGCGATATCGATCAGGTTGGCGTAGCTACAATGCTGAGTTACTTGACAGTAGCTTCTCAAATTTAGTCTCCTGAAAATATCAGGTTCTGTGCTGACCTGAATGCTACATAAGAGACCATCCTGACAAAGCAACTCTCATATCAAAGAAGCCAAAGCTTGAAGCCCTGGGCATCCACATTGAATGACATCACTGAAATATCTATCATTTCATCCTTTGTACTAGATAAGAACTTGTAATATATTATGAATAAACGATGTATTGTTTTGTTAAAGATCAGTGTTCCTTATTATGTTTACTAGTACATTCAGTGTAAGAAGAAGCCTCTTGCTCACTTACACTGATCAAAACACTTAGGCTATTTGTATATCCAAATAGAGGAGACTGTTGGGTTCAGTGAATACCCAAACCCCTTAATTCTAGGATTTGAATGAAAATACCCTAAGTGTTTATAACCTTAAACACTAACAAGTCACTGAGCGCATAACCACTCAGTGAGCTATCTTTAGGATACTCAGTACGAGACAAAGAAATAAAGTCTCTCAACTCAGTGAGGCGGAACTCAAGGAGTGAATACTGAGTCAAGAAGAAGATGGTAGATTCAGTGAGTGATGACAATAACTCACTGAATCCCAGAACTCCTCACCAACAATTATCATTGAAGACAAGACTGAAGATTAAATACTGAAGGCTAAGAACACTGAAGAATGAGCGGGACAAGGTGGGATAAGTTTGAACAGATAAGACGAAGTCCTTATCAACCCAAAGTCAAACTTTCCCTGAAACGCTAAAAACCATGATCAGTGTCATCACTGACAAGAAGAAGCAACCTTGTTACTTACTCAATATAGCCATTGTAAACAGAGACAACATACATCAGTATTTTGTCTTCTGTAACCTTGTCAGTTTGTCCTCTAGGATAGAGTCAAAAACTATACTTGTATAAATAGCCATAAGGTTGGAGTGAAAGATTAAGCTTGTGCATTAATTTTGAAACACATACACAAGCATCTTTCACTCCTCCAAATATGACTATGTCCCTGAGATAGCTCAGTGGTACCTGAATAGTTATGCTTAGACTTAGCCTAAGCTTCGTGAGGAGTTACACTATACTTGTCATTTGAATCCCAAGTACAGTTCCGCAAGTACTTGGGTAATGTATTCTTTTTTATTAGTTTTAATAAAGAATATAAATGTTGGAAAAATCCTTTGTGTTTTTATCTTGTTAAAACTTATCTTTATGTGCTTTACTTCAGTCATGATTCACAATTAGTAGTATTTACTGTTTAAGCTATTTGTGAAACGGAACAACACATAGTTTAGTGAACTCATAACACTTGTTACGTAGTACTTGTATGTCGTCGTACATAAAGTTCTTGTCACCATATTTAGGTTGATCATATGGATCGTGTAGATTGAGTTGATCATGTAGATCGGGTAGATCATGTGAAGATTGGGTAGATCATGTAGATCGGGGAGATCGTGAGTAGATCGGGTAGATCGAGTGTAGATCATGTGGATCTTGTAGCTTATGTGATTTGTGAGGATCGGATAGATCGTGAGTGAGATTGGTACTAGCTAGATTAGTACTCGACATTTAGCTTAATGTCCAAAAATAATGTAAGCGATGCGGTTTATGTGTTTAGGCCTCAAAACACAAGGTTTGTTATGTTGGGCCATAAAACATAACGGGTTTTGTTGTACCCGAAGAAGAGCTCGACATCTAGCTTGGTGTCAGAAAATATTGTAAGTGACGTTGTATGGTTTTCTCCGCCAAGAAATGAGCTTGTGAGTAACTCTCGAGTTGGGTACTCGAGGAGTGGAGTAGGGCGAAGAGGAGCTTCATGACCGACCCACTATAAATCATCGTGTCCGGTTTGCGCTTTCTTTACTTACCTCTTTACGTTTATTTTAGATTTTATCGCTTTATATTTATATTTGAATTGTGTTTATGTTTGTGTGGTTTGTTGTTTATAATATGTTGATTATGTTTGTGTCATGGTTTGATTGTGTTTGTGTTGTTTTACTTTATACCCTCTCTTGTTGTTGTATGACAATTGTTGACATTTTTCATATTACGTCATACTTGATCGGGTGTTTGATACAAAAAAATTCAAATTTTTAAACATGAATGTATTCATCCCCTCTAAGTTTTTAACAGATTATTTAAGTCACCGACAGGGGTACACAAGAAGTTATGTATAACATTTTTTTTGTCAAAAGAGAAGTTCTTCTTTAGCTTTTGTAATCCCAAAACATTTATAGAAAATAGTGTTTATCGTTTCAAATATAAGAAACAAAGGTAATACACGATACATTAGTGAGTTATGCATGCTAATTCGTCTAGTTTACTGAATTTTATTTTTGTTCATTTAAATTACAAGTTTGGTATTTTATCAATTAATACTGCTCAAAAGAAAAGATAAAAACTTGAACTTATGGAGGAGTAATGAATATAGGCTTGAATGTATTGGACCGTTTAGAGGTTGGTAGTCCAAAATATATAGACATGTTATCCCGCTTTACGATTATTGAGAATTTAAGTGCCTAAACTCTGAATTTAAACATTATGTGGGGGATGATGTTTTTTCTTGATATGAATCTTACTAACGAACCTTTAGCAAAAGGACCAGATGTCGACATACTAGATTGCAAATCTAGAGAATATGGAATGTTTACAGTTTGCTACATGAGTTTTGATTTCGACAACTCGAAGCTTCAGTTTAATTATAAAACGAAATTTAATAAGAATTAAAAATTTATTACGACACAACATTTGGAAGTTGCATACAATGGGAATACAGTGTAGTTGTTGACGTTGTGGTGAATTTTGAATTCGTAACAAATCTCACATACTATACAATAGTGGAAATAACTCCACAGCGAGAGAGATAAAAACCACCACCACCTCCTAAACGGCAACCCTAATCCGCCACCTCATCTCTACCACCACCACCACACTCACTACAACAACAACACTCTTCCACTTCGTCACCTTCACTCATTTGCTTTGTGAAATACAAGGCAATCAATTCATAAACCAACCAGGTGTTGCATATCACCTACTTGATAAAAATCCCCAACCCATTGTTATGGCTAGATCCAATTCTAACCCTGATGAATGGACCTAGGTCTTCGAAAAAAACAAAAAACAGCAATCAAAACCGATTGATAACCCGTTTGTGAAAGAGATGGAGCGAATCACTACGTCCTTCTATGTCACGAATTTTCCCATTTCTTTGGATGCTAAGGAACTTATGGAAAGAATTTCAACCTTTTGGATGCATTGTTGATGAGTTTATCGCAAACAAAAATTCAAAGCAAGGTAAATGTTTCAGTTTCGGTAGGTTTTTGGGTGTTCATAACGATGAGATGTTTGCCAAATATCTTTCGAATATTTGGATTGGGAGCTATCATGTATTTGTTTCGATTTCAAGATTCCAACGTAATCCTAAAAGCGCCTTGATTCCAATAAGGAAACCCAATTCCGAGAATCTTCAGATGCCTAGAACCACTCATGATCGCCCTATTTTTAGCACTTACAGTACCACTAATTTCCCCTCGAAAAAATCCTATGCTTCTGTTGCTCATGGTTATACGAGTTCAAAATATATTCGCCAAACCTTTGTGGACAACGTCAAGAGTATTCAATTAGGTGAAAATGATTTCATCAAGGTTGATGATACCTCCTCGGTAGTTTTGGTTAAAGTGAAGGAGATTGACACGATTAATAACATGTATCGAGTTTGCCAAAACGAAGGGTTTGTGGATGTTTAGATTCATTATGTTGGAGGTTTATGGGTGTGGATTCAATTTACCTCTTCGAAATCATGTGAAGCATTCAAATCTAATGAATCTTTGAAACTTCTATGGACGTCCATCAAAGTCCCCTCACCTTCCTTTTTTGTCCATGAGCGGATGGTATGGATTGAGATTAGTGGCCTCCCTTTGTGTGCATGGGGGTCAAGCACCTACAAAAAACCGGCAAACCTATTTGGCATATTCAACTTTTTTGATGACGATGCAGAAAACTCCTTGGATACAGGTAGGGCTTGTATTGCCACTAAATTACAATCTCTCATTTCTGAAAAGGTTAATGTCACTATTAATGGTGTTATTTTTCAAGCCCACGTCAAAGAAATTGGAACTTGGAGTATGCATATTTCAAATGATACTTAATCAAATGACTCTGACGATGATTGTGAATTTGATGAATGTAGTTCGACTAATGAGAATGTGGATCCAAACGAGACTTTTGATGACTTTGTTCAACAGGTTGCAGAGGAGGAAGTTGTATGGAAAACATCCACATAGGTTCACCATTCGGAAGGTATTATACCACCTGGTATTAAGATGGATTCCACAGGCAATGACGGGCTTACACCACAAGCAACTAAGGTGGGTGATTCTTTCTCCTCGGACCCGATAACGAAAGAACACATCGTTTCACAGTTTAATAATGTGACTGAAGAAGATGCGTCAGAGAGACCAGGAAAGTGTTCCACTTCTTTTGGTAATTACAAAAGAAAAGAGTTGAAAGGTTTTTGTTTTATCGACGAAATGAATCGGATGATTAAAGTGGGTAGGGCCCTTGGTTATGACGTTAAAGGGTGCAAAATATCTCTTAGGCAGATGATTAATGGAATAGGAGTGTCGATTGTTGATCAATGAATATCTTGCCTATCAATATTCGTGGTTCAAAGAAACGTAAGAAGAGTGTTTGGATTAAAGATCTTTGCTTTAAGCACAACATCCATATTCTTGGAGTTCAAGAAACAAAGATGACCAAACTGGATATTTTTCAATTAAGATCTATGTGGGGTAATTTCAAGTTCGATTGTGTGTGTAGTATGGCGAAAGGAAGATTAGGCGGTTTGGTTACTATGTTGGATCCCAATGTCTTTGTTAAAAAGAGAATGTGGTGTGGTGACAATTACATTATTGTGGAAGGTAAATGGAAGAATTCAGCGGAGGACTTCTATATCCTCAACGTGTACGGCCCCCAACATGAACTAGATAAATCTAATTTATGGTACTTCCCTCGTAACTTCATTCTTAGCCATCCCGGAAAAATTATTTTATTTGGTGATTTAAATGAAGTTAGAAGTGAATCGAAGAGGTCTGGCTCTATTTTTTCTAGAGGGGATGCGACCATTTTTAATGACTTCATTCACGCCACGGGTTTAATTGATCTTCCTATGGGTGGTAGGAATTTTACTTGGATGAATAAGGTCGGGTCTAAGATGAGCAAGTTAGACCGTTTCCTTATCTCAGATGGTGTCTTTCAAGATATCCCAAATTTACAGGTTGTTGCTCTTGATAGAATGTGGTCAAAGCATAATCCCATCCTCCTTCATTATATGAAGTGTGATTTTGGTCCGATCCCGTTTAAAATTTTTCACTCCTGGTTTGATCGCGTTGACTTTGAAGAGGTCGTCAAAGATAAATGGGCTGCTATTACAGGTGGCGATTTGGGTTCCACAAATCCTCTCCATATCAAGCTCAAAGACCTTAAATATCATCTTAAACTCTGGTATTCTCACACTAAAGAAGTCGAGCTTAGTAGAAAAAAATTCTATATTAGCTGAGTTGCGAGATTTAGATATTAAAATGGATGATGGTCATGCATCTGATGAGGATAAATCTACTCGTATCAACAGGTTGCAAGAACTTAACGTTCTTGAGAAGTTAGAATCGATGGATTTGGTTCAAAAAGCAAGAGTTAAGTGGGAGGTGGAGGGTGACGAAAACTCAAAATTCTTTCATGGCCTCATTAACTCTAGACGAAAATCTCAAATGATTCAAGGAATCATGCATGAAGGCGTTTGGTTATCTGATCCAATGGACATTAAAGAGGCTTTCCTTAACTTTTTTCAAGGATAAATTTAGTTGCCACGATTCTCAGATTTATTTTCCTTTTTTGGTTCCAGCTCATCGTCTTAGTACTACTGATCGGGATTTTCTTGATGCCATGGTCTCTATGGATGAAATCAAGACGGCGGTTTGGGATTGTGGTAGTCAAAAAGCTCCGGGTCCGGATGGTTACTCGTTTTTGTTCATTAAAAAGTTTTGGAATCTTTTGAAACATGACAAACAGGCATTTGTGGTTAATTTCTTCTCTACTGGTATGTTTCCTCAAGGTCCTAACTCTGCTTTCATTACGCTTATTCTTAAGGTTGATAATCTTTTGTTTATCAAAGATTATAGATGATGCGCTCCAGAACAGTCAAGCTTTATCACACAAGCCTGCCACTTGTGAATGGCGCATCCGAACAAGCTTAAAACGGCTCAGAACTAAATCAATGAAGATCGAGGAGTATAGGGTCTCCCGGTCGTTATGTCCCAAAGAGCTGTGCAATGGATTATCGACGATAGTGATCGGGAGATTTGAACGGAAAAGGAGATTGATAATTATTATAACTACAGAAAAGCCAACAAATTAAAACGGCTATTATAACTACGGAAAAAGTACATAAACTACAAGGGCTTAAATGCAAATTAAAGGAAATTAAAAAGATAAAATCTATTAAATAAACGCTATCACTAAAATTAAAATGATGTTTTTGTTTTTAGGTTTTTTACGAAACTGAAATTAAAATCTACGCGACGTACAAATTAAAAAAGTGAAACTAAATCAATATTAACCCTAAAAATATGAAAATGATGTTTTTACAATCCTAATGATGAAAGAAAATTTATGGAAAAAGAAAATTATTTTTATAACTAATTATCTAATTAAAAACTATTTTAAATTATTAAATAACTACCTTAAATACAAGAAAATATGAAATTAAGCCAGAAAAATAAGATTAAGACTTGAAAAAGTCTAAAATATCAAAATAGACTTTTCAAAACTATTTTTGTATTTTTCTGATTATTTTTCTATTTTCTATGAATTTTAAACTATTAAAAACTAATTTAATTACTAAAAATTACCAAATAAACTATGAAAAATCTGGAAAATTACTTTTTCACTACTTATATTTATCTAAACCTAAGAAAATTGAAATATTATTTTTTTGAACCTTTTCTGAATTTTTTGTATTAAATGCTATTTAAAAAGTGCTAAAAACTAATTAAAATCAAGAAAAATAGCAAAACAGCTTATAAAAATCTGAAAATTTCAGGGAAACTCTAAATTAATATTAAGAAGCTATGAAAATTGGAAAAACAGGTGGTTGTGTGGAGAAAAATGCAACTGATGAATCAAGAGCTTATTAAAATAAGCACTTGATAAGCAAATGAGCAAATAAGCTACCACACTGATCACAGAAGCTATAATATGCAAAAGTAACCAAAATACAACTAAAAGCAACAAGCTACAGCTACTGAATTGCAAGTTACAAGGATTTGGTGATTATGAGTTTAAGCTAAAACAGTCTCTATGTGTCTACTTTAAGCACAAGCACAGGGTACAAGTTAAGCTAAAGCTGGAAACTACAAGTTGGAACTTATTCTAGACCTGGTTGAGATCATATACTCCAAAAACTAGACTATGAGAAGTAGTTATAAGCCCTGTGCAAGCTTGGGTAAATCTGAGAAAACTCAAGATCAACCGAGCTTGGAGCAGGCAAAAGGACCTGACTTAGAGCTTATGAACAAGCCTATCCAGAAAGCTTAAGCTTAAAACAGATAAGAGGTTTTAAAGACCACCTAGTAAGCTACTTATAGACCAAAAACCAGAACCTACAAAGCCTTAATAAAACTCGTGGATCTGCCGCAAGTTCTCGCACAAATCCAAGTTTTGACAAGTTTTGACTTTTTGAACAAATTGACAGTTTGACTTTGATGAAGTTTGATCCAATTTTTATGACTGATCTAGGTGTATATTGATGAAAGGAAGTAAACAAAAGCTTTGTTTATGATTTTTAAACACAAAATAAGTATTTGAAATGCAAAAGTCTCAACAGTTGAGCATAACAAGACAGATGCATGTAATGTTGACTTAGGATGGTTGCAGGCACCAAACTAGGAAAGATAAGAGTATACATGGGCTAAACAAATGTGATCCAACTTATCTCAAACACTGAACAACCTTTGAAAACAGATGAAGCTAATAATCCAAACACCCCTATAACTACTGATTATGACTCAAGTTTGATCCAAACAATGATCCAACTGACAATAATGATCAATCTAAGTCAATGTAACTTAAATACAACTATTGGAACAGATTTTAACAAAGTTATAACTATAAATACAGATTAAGCAAGAATTGGAGAAAATCACTTACAAAGGTCCACAACCACAATGGCTAGCTATTACTGAAACAAATGGACCACTAACCTATATAATCCAACCCAACTAGCTACTATTCAACCCAAGTCCATGCTTGCAACAACCCTTTCCCATTTCTGCACCATTTATGCTTATGTTGACTTTTGTTGACCAAGGTCCAAAAGTGAATGAAACTTCAATGTGAGCTTATGGAAAGCTTTACTAAGCTATTTTGAGTATGATTGAGTTTAACAACAAGTGACTAGAAGTGTTGACATAGGATTTTGAGAGTGGAAATTTCAACAGTGGGTTTGTAACATGGAAATTGAACATGAACTGCAATTGATGCTTAAATTAAGTTGAGATACACTAAAATAGTTTACTTGAACACAATGGAGCTTTAAATTACAACTGCAAATCTACTTTAGACTAAAAAAACATGAAACGACATACATCTTTTTAAAAACTAAAACTATCTATCCCATCTTGCTTCTCTTAGCCTCTTTTTATGCACCAAAGTCTTTTCTCTCACCTTCTCGTCAAATCCCAAGATGAATATGAGCCCTTGGATGTCTAAACTTCATCTTGGCCCTTGATCTTGTTTTGGCGGAAAATCCGTACAAGGAAATTGGGACGAGGGACAAGGTGCATTAATTGTAGTGGGATGGTTGGTGAGGTGGGAGGACAACGGGTAAAATAGAGTGGATAATAGGTGCCGGTGGGGGCATGGTGGGCGCATAAGGGGAGGGAAAGGTGGGAAAGGTGGGCGGGTTTATTATTGTTTAAAAATTGGGTTGGGTGGGTTGTCGGTTGATAATTAGACCGGTTAACAGATTGGGCCAGGGGTTTAATATTGGGCTTGGGGTTATATATAAGGTCCATTTGGTTTGTTTAAGTATTAATACAAGGGACCAAATATGTAAAACTGAAATTCCCAGGGACCAAACATGTAAATTATGAAAAGTAGTCAAGGGGCTGGTCTTGCCAAGCTTTAATAATCCAAGGGTTGATTTTGACATTTTTGAAAATTTCCAAGGACTAGATTTGACCATTTTGGATTTTCAGGGACTAAATTGTAATTTTCTCAAAACTTTTAGATTTCTCACCAAAGGACTAAATATGACAATTTGTAATTTTAAAAAGACCTTTGGTGACTTTTCTTTGAAATTTGGGCTCAGTGGACTATTTTTGACAATTTTATAAACTTTGGGGACTAAAACTGCAATTTTTGCAAATTTGATATGTTTTTCATCTGATTTTGATATGTTTGTATTTAAAACACATAAAACACTGATTTGTGATATTTTGATCATTTTGATGTGTTTCTCGAAAGTGTTTTCGATGATTTTGCGCTTATTTTGTACAAAAATGATGAGTATTTACACACTCATCAATCCCCACACTAAACTATTGCTAGTCCCTAGCAATCTTTTGAGAAAAACTAATGGATTTCATCTCTTTACCAAAAGCCATTACTTCTCGAGTAGCCAAATGTTTCAGTTCAAGCAAGAACCATGGTACACCGATAACCATGTGATTTTGAGCAAACCACCAACTTTCAACGGATTTGATTTGTCTTTACCGAAGCCGCCCTTCTCGACTAGCCAACTCTTAGATAAATTATCAATATTATCTTTGGTGAGCCGATTACCAATTATGGTTTTTCCATTGCCTTTACCACAAGCCATAACCTTGCGGGCTAGCCAACTCTTCACTTTTAGGATATGGTGAGTCAATACCATACAATTTTGGGCAAATTGCAAGCCGTCATCGGATTTGAGATATCTTTACCAAGAGCCGTTTGCTCCTGGATTAGCCAATCCTTTTGTCTTACGCATGGCGGATCGATAACCAAATGAGTAAGTGAAAAACACTTACTCCAAAAAAAATTTTGGCCAAAAACGGGGAATTGGGTAGATAATATATGAAATTCGTGAGAATTCCCCCCCACACTTAGAAATGAATATTGCCCTCAATATTCAAAGTACCGGCGTTTATGCCGAAACAAAGAACGTAAAAGGAAATACTACGCCATTATTTAGAAAGAAGATTTTTTGAACATGTGGGGCAACCCCCCCACACTAGGGTGGTAGAAAATAGAAAGAAGTCAGAAATATGGGTGAAAACCCATATGGCATGCTATCGTTTTTTATTACCGAAGTCGCTAGCTTGACTCGACCCCGAATTAATTTGTTCATGGGGAAGCAAAGTGGAAGAAATAATCTCCATCGGACTTTCATTCAAGATGTTTGGATAAACATTGAAGTACGGGAAAGTTCCACACCGATGAGATATACATAGAACCGGCTCAAAAATGATAATGGTACATGAAAATGCCGGGATCAAAGATAATGTCTTCATTCCCAAAGGAGTGAAGAACAGGAGAAGCCACGGGATAGGTGAAGAAGAGATAGAAAATCATGATAAACATCATGACTAACTCATCTTCATCTATAGGAGGATCCATAATTTCGGGATTATGAATCTCATCATTTAAGCTTATGTGATCAAGACAAATCTCGGGAGTGTCTAGATCAAAGTAGAATTTATCATACTCCGTCGGAGATATGATATGAGTGAGTTCATCTGAGAACTCCATGAAGGTGAATGAATCATATTCAAAATTGATATGAGTGGGTTCACTGGTGAACTCCTCTAAAGTAAATGATTCATGATCAAGGAGAGAATTATGAGAATGAGAAGTGGTAATGCGCCACTAATCTTCTCTCCATATTATCAAAACAGAGGCTTTCATTTCCGGAATAGAATCATCGGGAAGAATGTCACTATCCTTAATGGGGATAGGAGATGAAATAGGTTTCTCTTTGAAAGCCTCGATTTTAGAAATGAGAAGACTGACATTCAATAATGTTTCTCGAAGAGCTTCATCTTTGATTTCAGTGTCAGTAACTTCATCATTCTCTTCTTCTAAGCTAACAAGCTTAGAAGGTAAATCTTCCGCATAAACGATGTCTCCACAAGATAACGAATCATCATCATCAGAATCGGAGAACATCTCAACATGATCTGTTTGGAAGACAAGAGGAGGAGGGATATCACACACATGATCAAGAATTCCCTGTGACTCTCTTTGGATTGGGACAAGGTCCTCAACACTAGACTTTATGAATTCGTCCCGATTCCTTTTCAGTGAACAAGTGTCGAGATGCTCGTCCCCCATAATAAGAGAGTGAGTGGGAGCCTCGGTGATAGCAGCTTGTTTGAGATGAAATCTCAATCCGCTGGATATCAACCGACCGAGGGGTTGAGAAATATTATTTCTAAAAGGATAAAAACCCTCCTCGTCATCATCATAAAGAGTTGCCTTAAGAAATTGGGAACGCCTTAGAGCTGCATGCTCTAGGGCTAATAATTCTTCCCTCGACATTGGCGGGCTCTCGCTTCGCTAGCAATTCTCCCATGGTCTTTTCACCACTCACTTGATTCTTAAAGTTTTGAATCATATCATCAAGTGTTTTCATTGCGGTTTCAAGATCCTGGGAGATTTCATGAGACAACGGCTCAGATGGAGTTTGAACCGTATAGTGCTGTGGAGGTTGGAAAGTATCAAACATGTGAGAGTCATGATTGTTACAAGGAACTGGGTTCCCTATTTGACAATCGGAGCTGAAATGGGGACCTCCATTAGTACTCACAACAAGAAAACTGTTGAGTCCGGATATGTGAATCATATGGATTTTGGTCATAACCAAAGTTCTCGAGCATCACCGAAAACTGCTTCATAGACAAACGTGTTTCCGGATCGACACTCAAATCCTTGGTGAGGACCTCCACAAAATTCACAGCAGTAGTGTTGATTATATGAAGATAAGTCGGCCTGTGGTGGGTAACCGGAAAAATTTGAGGGGTCGTTAAATGAGTTAGGATCATAATCAAATGAATTCCTCGAACCACAAAACAAACAACTCCCATTATGGATATCATTACCACATTGTACACAAGTACACCAACGACAGGGTGAACCATAAAGAGGCTCACCACAACCGACACAAGGAATAAACGATTGCATTTGATAGTTATGAAGAGGAATCGCTTATCCAAAGAATCAACAAAACCAACATGTTGATCCGGATGACTATCAAGTCTCGAAGAACATTCAGAAAGATCAGGAGGTGGGACAAGTGGTGTGCTCTGAGAGCTAGTAATTTCCACCACTTCCGTTATGGTCTCCGGTTCTTGAACGGGTTCATCGGGTTGTGGTGGAGGGTCGGAAAAACTTGGAGAATCATCGAGAGTTATCGATAATTCGCACCAATCACAATATTTGCTTGCACCCATCCTTCCACATCGCTTGCATAAACAATCCGATTCTGACAATCGAAATGATCCTCTTCCATACGGCTTTTGCAGTGGAAACAACGAGGATAACCGATCGTTGCCATGAGAATTAAACATGTAGAGGGTTAAAGAAATAGAATTAAACGGTTTTGAGGTTAAAGAAGAGTAGAATCAAATGGTACGAGGGGGTAAGAGAAATAGAATCATATAGATAAGAGGAATGAGAAGAGTGTTTTGTATTTTGGATAAGAAAATATAAACATATACAGATGGATGGTATGAACAAAGAGTGAATATCCAAATCACTAATCTGCTAGACGAAGATAATCAAGCACAGCTCCCGCAGCAATGGCGCCAAAATTTGATTGCGCTCCAGAACAGTCAAGCTTTATCACACAAGCCTGCCACTTGTGAATGGCAGACCGTAATAAGCTTAAAACGGCTTCAGAACGAAATCAATGAAGATCGAGGAGTATAGGGTCTCCCCGGGTCGTTATGTCCCAAATGAAGCCGTGTGCAATGGATTATCGACGATAGTGATCGGGAGATTTGAACGGAAAAGGAGATTGATAATTATTATAACTACAGAAAAGCCAACAAATTAAAACGGCTATTATAACTACGGAAAAAGTACATAAACTACAAGGGCTTAAATGAAAATTAAAGGAAATTAAAAAAGATAAAACCTATTAAATAAACGCTATCACTAAAATTAAAATGATGTTTTTGTTTTTATGTTTTTACGAAACTGAAATTAAAATCTACGCGACGTACAAATTAAAAAAGTGAAACTAAATCAATATTAACCCTAAAAATATGAAAATGATGTTTTTACAATCCTAATGATGAAAGAAAATTTATGGAAAAAGAAAATTATTTTTATAACTAATTATCTAATTAAAAACTATTTTTAATTATTAAATAACTACCTTAAATACAAGAAAATATGAAATTAAGCCAGAAAAATAAGATTAAGACTTTGGAAAAGTCTAAAATATCAAAATAGACTTTTCAAAACTATTTTTGTATTTTTCTGATTATTTTTCTATTTTCTATGAATTTTAAACTATTAAAAACTAATTTAATTACTAAAAATTACCAAATAAACTATGAAAAATCTGGAAAATTACTTTTTTCACTACTTATATTTATCTAAACCTAAGAAAATTGAAATATTATTTTTTTGAACCTTTTCTGAATTTTTTGTATTAAATGCTATTTAAAAAGTGCTAAAAACTAATTAAAATCAAGAAAAATAGAAAAACAAATTTTATAAAAATCTGAAAATTTCAGGGAAACTCTAAATTAATATTAAGGAGCTATGAAAATTGGAAAAACAGGTGGTTGTGTGGAGAAAAATGTAATCGATGAATCAAGAGCTTATTAAAATAAGCACTTGATAAGCAAATGAGCAAATAAGCTACCACACTGATCACAGAAGCTATAATATGCAAAAGTAACCAAAATACAACTAAAAGCAACAAGCTACAGCTACTGAATTGCAAGTTACAAGGATTTGGTGATTATGAGTTTAAGCTAAAACAGTCTCTATGTGTCTACTTTAAGCACAAGCACAGGGTACAAGTTAAGCTAAAGCTGGAAACTACAAGTTGGAACTTATTCTAGACCTGGTTGAGATCATATACTCCAAAAACTAGACTATGAGAAGTAGTTATAAGCCTTGTGCAAGCTTGGGTAAACTGAGAAAAACTCAAGATCAACTGAGCTTGGAGCAGGGCAAAAGGACCGTGACTTAGAGCTTATGAACAAGCCTATCCAGAAAGCTTAAGCTTAAAACAGATAAGAGGTTTTAAAGACCACCTAGTAAGCTACTTATAGACCAAAAACCAGAACCTACAAAGCCTTAATAAAACCTGTGTGATCAAGCTGCAAGTTCTGCACAAATCCAAGTTTTGACAAGTTTTGACTTTTTGAACAAATTGACAGTTTGACTTTGATGAAGTTTGATCCAATTTTTATGACTGATCTAGGTGTATATTGATGAAAGGAAGTAAACAAAAGCTTTGTTTATGATTTTTAAACACAAAATAAGTATTTGAAATGCAAAAGTCTCAACAGTTGAGCATAACAAGACAGATGCATGTAATGTTGACTTAGGATGGTTGCAGGCACCAAACTAGGAAAGATAAGAGTATACAATGGCTAAACAAATGTGATCCAACTTATCTCAAACACTGAACAACCTTTGAAAACAGATGAAGCTAATAATCCAAACACCCCTATAACTACTGATTATGACTCAAGTTTGATCCAAACAATGATCCAACTGACAATAATGATCAATCTAAGTCAATGTAACTTAAATACAACTATTGGAACAGATTTTAACAAAGTTATAACTATAAATACAGATTAAGCAAGAATTGGAGAAAATCACTTACAAAGGTCCACAACCACAATGGCTAGCTATTACTGAAACAAATGGACCACTAACCTATATAATCCAACCCAACTAGCTACTATTCAACCCAAGTCCATGCTTGCAACAACCCTTTCCCATTTCTGCACCATTTATGCTTATGTTGACTTTTGTTGACCAAGGTCCAAAAGTGAATGAAACTTCAATGTGAGCTTATGGAAAGCTTTACTAAGCTATTTTGAGTATGATTGAGCTTAACAACAAGTGACTAGAAGTGTTGACATAGGATTTTGAGAGTGGAAATTTCAACAGTGGGTTTGTAACATGGAAATTGAACATGAACTGCAATTGATGCTTAAATTAAGTTGAGATACACTAAAATAGTTTACTTGAACACAATGGAGCTTTAAATTACAACTGCAAATCTACTTTAGACTAAAAAAACATGAAACGACATACATCTTTTTAAAAACTAAAACTATCTATCCCATCTTGCTTCTCTTTGCCTCTTTTTATGCACCAAAGTCTTTTCTCTCACCTTCTGGTCAAATCCCAGCATGAATATGAGCCCTTGGATGTCTAAACTTCATCTTGGCCCTTGATCTTGTTTTGGCGGGAAAATCTGGTACAAGGAAATTGGGACAGGGACAAGGTGCATTAATTGTAGTGGGATGGTTGGTGAGGTGGGAGAGGACAACGGTAAAATAGAGTGGATAATAGGTGGCTGGTGTAGCTGGGCATGGTGGCATGCAAGGGGAGGGAAAGGGGGAAAAGGGGGGCAGGTTTATTATTGTTTAAACATTGGGTTGGGTGGGTTGTCGGGTTGGATAATTAGACCGGGTTAACAGATTGGGCCAGGGGTTTAATATTGGGCTTGGGGTTTTATATAAGGTCCATTTGGTTTGTTTAAGTATTAATACAAGGGACCAAATATGTAAAACTGAAATTCCCAGGGACCAAACATGTAAATTATGAAAAGTAGTCAAGGGGCTGGTCTTGCCAAGCTTTAATAATCCAAGGGTTGATTTTGACATTTTTGAAAATTTCCAAGGACTAGATTTGACCATTTTGGATTTTCAGGGACTAAATTGTAATTTTCTCAAAACTTTTAGATTTCTCACCAAAGGACTAAATATGACAATTTGTAATTTTAAAAAGACCTTTGGTGACTTTTCTTTTGAAATTTGGGCTCAGGGACTATTTTTGACAATTTTATAAACTTGGGGGACTAAAACTGCAATTTTTGCAAATTTGATATGTTTTTCATCTGATTTTGATATTTTTGTATTTAAAACACATAAAACACTGATTTGTGATATTTTGATCATTTTGATGTGTTTCTGAGTGTTTTCAGATGATTTTGCAGTTTATTTTGTACAAAAATGATGAGTATTTACACACTCATCAATAGACCTATTTCTCTTATTGGTCTCCATTATAAGATTGTTGCAAAAATTCTAGCAAACAGATTGTCTAAGGTCAATGACTCTATCATTAGTCCTGAACAATCTGCTTTTATTACGGGTAGGCAAATCCTTGATGGTCCTCTTATTCTTAGCGAGATTATTGATTGGTACAAGAAGTGTAAAAAGAAGATGATGTTATTTAAAGTTGACTTCTAGAAAGCATTCAATTCTGTTAGTTGGAGATACCTTGATTACATTCTAGAAAAGCTGGGGTTTGTAATTAGATTGCGTACTTGGATTAAAGTCGGTTTAATATCGGCTAGGACTTCTATACTTGTTATTGGGAGTCCTACTTCAGAGTTTTCTTTAAGGAGAGGCTTGAGGCAGGGGGACCCTCTTTCACCTTTCCTATTCATCATTGTTATGGAAGGTCTTCATATGGCTCTTATCGACGGTGTGGCAGCCAACATTTTTCATGGAGTCAAAATTAGGTCCTCGGGTATTCATCTTTCCCATCTGTTTAATGCCGATGATGTCATCATCATGGAAAATATCATTAGAATCCTCAACATCTTTTTCTTTGCTTATGGTCTCAAGATTAACATTCATAAGTCGAATGTTTTTGGAGTTAGAGTCTTGAATAATGAGATTGAATCTATGGCTGCGTGTACTGGTTATGAAGCTGGTTCCCTTCCTTTTTCTTATCTTGGTTTACCTATTGGTTCGAACATGAGGCGTATAGCGAATTGGCAGGTTCTCACTAATCGTTTTAAGGCTAGAATGTCGGGTTAGAAGGAAAACCTCCTTTCCATAGGTGGACGTCTTACTCTCATTAAATCCGTGCTAGGTAGTCTTGGTATCTATTACTTGTCTATTTTCAAGGTTCCTGAAATGGTTGTTAAATCTCTTGAAAGCTTGCGTGCTACCTTCTTTTGGGGTGGTCACGAGGACATCAAGAAGTTTGCTTGGGTTAAATTGTCTAACATTCTTGCTTCTCTTGATAAAGGAGGACTCGACGTTCGAAGCCTTAAAGCTTTCAATATGTCTCTTTTACTGAAATGGAGATGGAGTCTCTTTCAAAATCCGAATGCTCTTTGGGTTCAAGTGGTTAAAGCCATTCATGGTGTTGAAGCTGGTATTGATCTTAGAGGCTGTCAAACTAATGGATAATGGGCTAGTATTGTTGGAACGATTAATCATCTTCATTCTAGTGGTATCATTCCTCTTAATTCTATTTGCTTTAAGGTTGGTGATTGCTCGTCTTCCGTTTTTTGGAAAGACACATGGTTAGGGGATGACCCCCTTTACATTAGATATTTCACCTTGATAATAACAAAGATTGCTCTATTTGTCAGCGCATTGTCAGTGGCTCCTGGACTTGGGATTGGAGTAGGCCGATTACAACAGGTAGAACAAAAACTGAATTTGATAAGCTTATTCTTGACATTGCCGGGTTGGAAAGTGATGAAATAATAGAGTCCAACTCTTGCATTTGGAGTCTCTCTAATGACAATACTTTCTCGGTGAATAAGGTTAGAAAGCATATCGATGAGCATACTCTTCCCTCGTTATCCTCTAGCACTCGTTGGTATAAGATAATCCCCAAGAAGGTTAATATCTTCATGCGGCGGATGTTATTGGACAGGCTTCCTAATCGATTGAACTTGTCCTCCCGAGGTTTGGATCTTGATTCAGTTTCTTGCATGGTTTGTAACGGGTTTGTAGAATCAAATGCGCATACTTTTTTCACTTGTGACACGGCTTCTTCTGTTTGGCATCTTGTTCGCTCTTGGACTCGCTTCTCGTTCCCGATCTTTTGCTCATGTGAGGATTTAGACAATTCGGTTGATTCTTGGCGCGCTTCCAAGGACAAGAAGTCTCGTGCTTATGCCATCTTCGCGGCTACCTGTTGGCTGTTGGACCTTATGGCGTTTTAGAAACAATATCACATTCAACTCTCAATCTATGAGGAAATGTGATATTTTTTATTTTATTTGTCTTGTTTCCTTTTTTTGGCTTAAATTTAGAAGTAAACTTTGTAATATCTGGAACGATTAGTTGCAATCGTCTTTGTAATTTCTAGCGCATTTGCTAGTTTTCTTTCTTTTATATATTCTCCATTGTTGTTCAAAAAAAATAGTGGAAATAAAATATAAGGGGCAATTTCATATCTAATTTTATTTTAGTTTATTTTAGTTGAAAATTTCATATATATATATATATATATATATATATATATATATATATATATATATATATCCAAACATGCTTAAAACATTATATATTATGCATTTAATACTTGTACTTTGCATATATATATAAGAGGGGAGTTATTTTACATAACAAACTTTTTTTATATACCAAGGGACTCATCTCAACCATTTATTTAAAAAGAAATCAATGGTTGAGATTAAAAGCATTTTATTATTTCACCTATTTTTTATAATTTAAATATCTCTTAAACCGTTAATCTTTAACCAAAATTAATTACACCATCGCGACGAGCATTTAATTATCTTTCTATAGACGGGCACTTTGATATACTTTCGAAAAAAGAAAAAAAATATTTTTTTCACGTTTTTTCGTTTTTTTTTAATGTTTTTCTTCGAAACTGGAATTTGCATTAAATATCATATATGATTTAACACTAATTTGAATATCACATGTGATATTAGTGTTAAATCACATATGATATGTAATATCATATGTGATACTATTGTTAAATCATATATGATAAATCACATATGATATAAATATCATATATGATATAACACTAATATCATATATGATATAACACTAATAGTGTTATATCATATATGATTTTTTAATGTAAATTTCTGTAACGTAAAAAAACGAAAAACTTAAAAAAATACGAAAAATTTTTTTTTTGTCGAAAGTATATCAAAGTGCCTATCTATAGATAGATAATTAAATGCTTGTCGCAATGATATTTTTTTTTCCGCTTAACGATTAACGGTTTGAAAGTTATTAATATTTAAAAAAAGATGATGAAAGTGAGTTTTTTAAATTGTTGAGATTAATCTTATCAATTAAATCAAATAAAAATGAATGGTTGAGATTGATTCTATGTAAATAATTTTTTATAATCAAATGATCTTAAATCATATATATAAAAGTAGTCTTGAAAGTAGGGTTGTATATAAAATTAATCCAAAATATAAAATGGGCCCAAACATATAAACAGTATTCTGAATAAATGTTTTACAGCTATCCGCCTAAATAATGTTAATGGTTACATCAATAGAAAAGAAGACAATTGATGTCTTGGTGACATGTGTTGTCGTTTTCTCCATCTTTTGTAAATCAGGTTCCTTGGCTTTAGAGATTAGCAACACATCAGCTACCATAAAAAGCAAATATGATTTTTTTGGCAAAAGATTGCAAACATGACTTTTTTGTAAAAAGAAAAAATGCAAATATGAAATTTATTGTTGTAAAAATTGACAGCAAGACATATGCACTATGATGAGTACTCGCACATAGTTTGTCGGACTAATTTACCCGCTTTCTAACTTATTAGAGCATAGGGTATTTTTGGTATCGTTTCGTTTGTGTTATGAAAAAAATGTTATCACATCAACACATTTTTTTAATTGCTATAGTTCATCATAAAACCAAAAACACTCCTCACTCTTATTAAACCATATTCTGATGCGATTGTGCACCTTAGACCACACATATTTGATTTTATTTTCACGTATTTAAATATACAAAACATTTAACAAAAAATAAAATTTCATTAAATAAAAAAGTAAATTAAGAAAAAGTATCTCCAAAAAACCCAAGTTAATCGGCACCTTTTCCCGTCAAATTAGTATACCAATAACCCCATGCATAGCCCAAAATTTAGGATAGAGGCCCAAGTTATCAAAAAAATTGCACAGCCGAAACAATTATCTTTCACTAACATAACTAGCATATATAAAGCCATTATTATTACCCTAATTTCACGCCTACTTGTCTTTCAAACAACTATGCGGCAGTCATAAACACAAATCCACCGTTGTACTTCTCATCTTAAATCAAACCTCAAACACCGTTTTGTCTTCTCTAATTTCATTCGAAGCAATCAAGAATACAATCGGCTTCACAGTCTTTTACGTTATACAATTTAAAAAAAAAATAAAAAACGGGACCATGGTACGGGAAAACACGAGCCGCGGTGCGCATATGGCGACGTCCGGTTTTGTTTTCCATAACCATTTTAGAATGCTGACGATGGCGCATGACTCGAAAACGCGAGCCACGGTGTGGAGCTCGCGTTGTCCGGTCACGTTTTGCTGGAAAACGCCAGACTTGGCGCTGGGTACCGAGAGCTCTTATATGACCTGATCTTAGCGATATAACTTAGCTCAAAATCAAGGTTTTCAAAAATCAAATTACAAAAACTAATGCCATATACTTCGACGTATGAGAAATAACTGCCACATGTACAATAAAAATCGGTTAAAAAAACCCAAAACTGCAATTCTTTCGTTAGACAAAAACTAATATTTGCGGTGTGTGCAACAAAATCATATACTAAAGCTCCGCCGCAATGCTCGAGTTAAAATCCTTGTTTAAAAACTTTAACGGTAGTTGAGCCAATCTTTAAAGTAATTTGCGGTATCGTTCATTGCTCGTATATTATTACCTAGGTGTTATTACATAAAAGTTTTTACAGTCATTTATTTCTTTAGCTATATGAGCCCTCCTGATAAAAATGTTCAAGTTTTATCATTAGTTTTGAGAAAAAGTACTTTGGCCCTTTCAAACACTTCTTTTATCACTACCTTAATAACAAATTCTACCATCATCTTCTCAAAAAATATTGACCGCCCTAATTTCTTATTGTTAGAGCATTTATTATGGTAATTTCAAGAAAAAGTTTAAAACACATGAAATGGTTATAATTTGTTTTAACTATAATAAGTTGATGTTTTATATCCATATGAAATGAAGAGATTTGAAATTTTGAACTTTTTCATAATTTAATACATGTTTAATTTTTAAGTATTATACAAATTTAAAAGGTTTATACATAATACAACAAGGTTTATAAAATTAAAAACTTTATAAATTAATCATTTAATAAATATTCAAACCTTTTAAAAGGTACATCATTATGAATGCTCTTATGTTCAAGATAAACATAAATTTATTGATTTAAAATCATTTGAGGACAAAAGATATTTTACATATCAAGGGATCAATTTTCACAATTTATTTTTCTTTCATTTTTATTTGTTCTAGAGATTAATCCTAACAATTTAAAAACCCACTTTCACTATTTTTTTTTCCAAATATTAATATCTTTCAAACCGTTAATCGTTAAGCGAAAAAAAATATACCGTTATAACAAGGATTTAATTATCTTTCTATAGATAGGCACTTTGATATACTTTCGACAATTTTTTTTTTCGTGTTTTTCACTTTTTTTTACATTCGACAAAAGTCCACCTCCCTCTAAGAGCAACCACAACGTACAACCCAACTACCAACACAACAGTTGGAATCAAAACTTTCCTAGACCATATCAAACTCCAGATTACATGCCATGGAAATCTTACCCATCGTTTCCATACATGAATCAAATAAATGGTATGTTTAACCTAAACGGACCCATGAGATATTGGGGACTAAATGCTTGAGTTATTTGCTTCTTAGGTATGCTTGAAAGTTGGATTGGAACCTGATGAGTGGATAAAACATATAGTGGATGCTCACGGCACATGACGGGCAACAAAAGTCTCTTCTCATCATACCAAGAGTATGACGGAGGTAATGTCACTTTTGGTAGCAATCTCAAAAGCAAAATCATTGGCAAAGGTAAGATCGTTCATAACTCCCTAACTATTGAAAATGTTGCTCATGTAGATAGGTTAGGATTTAATCTACTTAGTATTAGCCAATTATGTGATAAAAAGTATAAAGTACTATTTGATGAAAATGGTAGTAAAATACTAAAAGATGGTATCACCATAGCTAAAGGAGTTAGGAAAAATAACATATACGTCATGAAAATAGATAAAACATCTAATGACAAACTTTGTCTAACAACGTTAGATGATAGCTCATCTCTTTGGCATAGACGCTTAGGTCACGCTAATATGAGACTTATACAAAACCTATCTTCAAAAGAGCTAGTTAGGAATTTACCAAAACTTAAATATGACCAACACTTTTGCGACGCTTGCAAAATTGGTAAACAAAACCATAAATAAAGAGATTATAAACATCAAAGAATCTAAAAGTCATCCTTTAGAAAAGGTCATAGGAAAACTTAATCAAAGAACCTTAAGGTCACAAGCGCAAAATCAAAGTAATTATTTTTGTTTTGTATCCACCATTGAACCGAAAAACATAAATGAAGCAATAAAAGATGAATCATGGGTAATTGCCATGCAAGAAGAGTTAAACTAATTCGTTAGAAATGATGTTTGGAAATTAGTTCCAAAACCTAAAGATCAAACTATAATTGGAACGAAATGGGTTTTTCGAAATAAAATGGATGAAAATGGTGTAGTATCTAGAAACAAAGCTAGGCTTGTTGCACAAGGTTATAATCAACAAGAAGAGATTGATTATGATGAAACTTACTTATCAAGGTAGCTAGACTCGAATCTATTAGAATATTACTTGCCTATGCATGTGCTTATGACTTTAAATTATTTCAAATGGATGTTAAAAGTGCATTTCTTAATGGGTTTATTAACGAAGAAGTATATGTTGCTCAACCTCCCGGTTTTACCGACTTTGAGAAACCACATCATGTCTTCAAACTCAAGAAAGCATTATACGGTCTTAAGCAAGCACCAAAAGCTTGGTACGATCGACTTAAGACTTTTATTGTTGATAACAAATACACTTTGGGATTAGTAGATAATACTCTTTTTACCAAGAAAAAGGAGTCACATATTATCATTGTTCAAGTATACTGTTAGGAATTAGAAATTCCCGGTATTAAAGAGTCGGTCACCTCAAGTATATGTAATCGTTAGAAGGCTCGTAGTCATAGTAATATTTAGTTAAGTAGTATTTAGTTAAGTAACACCGTGGAGGACGGACGGGTCTTTACCCACTGTATGCCTGATCCACAGCCCTGTGTGTGGCGATTTATGTAAGACTATAAATACTCTCTACCTCCCAAGGTAGAGAGTTGGAGCTCATAATAATATCTTTCACTTTCTCTCACTAAGTCCCCTAAACCTCTAACTTTCTCTCTCTAGAATTCCATCTATATGCTACTTTGTGTTATGGTTTGATGTGTATGTGAAAAGTTATATCTTACAATTGGTATCAAGAGCCATGGTTAGATCATATCTTGCACATCTTTGGATTTCTAGTGGTTTTTAGGTGGTTTTTGAGTTTGAAAAAGTTTAGTGGTTTTGCATCATTTGATTGATTTCTAGTGTTAAAGTTTCGATTTTGGTTGTACTTTTGTGTTTAGAATCATCACAAGTGTTTAGGTTTTGATCTAGAAGGTTTGAATCATAGTGGTTGGGTTGTTTTTGGATTGAAAAGTGGTGTTTATGTGTTTTCATGGTAGCGACTTGAGCCACGGAAAAGTTTCTTCAGAGCGACTTGCTTCACATTTTTGTAGCGAGTGACAGGTTTGGAGCTAGCGACTTACCTAGCGATTTACAGGACAAGTAGTGGACTCTCCACTACGGGTAGCGACTTGGTGGTAGCGACTTGGTCTCTAGCGAGTTGCTCTTTAGCGACTTGTATTTCTAGCGACTTGAGTAGCTTAATTGTCTGCCAAAATTTCGCTAGCGACTTGAGGTTAGCAAGTTACTACTTAGCGACTTGCATTTGTCTAGCGACTTGGGACTCTAGCGACTTAGTGGTGTAGCGAATTAAGCGTTAGCTACTTAGTGCATTATCTTCTAGCGACTTAGTGCATTATCTTCTAGCGATTTAGTGCATTATCTTCTAGCGACTTGAGTGATTGTTTACGGTTTTCTCTTGATTTAGTAAAATCCCGTGAAAGAATCTATTTCCGGGTTTAATCATAGAGTTATAAAATCCCGTATAAACTGTAAACATGTCTACCAACGCTCCTACTGTCATCTCCACTGTTGCCGAGGATGTTCAAGCACTGGCTCGATACTCGCCCACCCATGCTTGATGAATGACTACGATTCTTGGGATCAACGAATCAGATTGTACTGCCTTGGGAAGGAAAATGGTGTCAACATTCTCAAATCCATTGATGAAGGACCATATCGAGTTGAGACGACTAGAGACATACTTGATACTAATGAAGATGGTACTCCTGTTTACGGAATGGACAGACCTAAAATGTATGATGAGCTTGAGGATAAGGAGAAAAAGAGATTCGATGCGATATCGTGGCTTCAAACATTGTTCTTCAAGGTCTTCCTAAAGACATCTACAAGCTGATCAATCATAACACCGATGCAAAGGCAAGATGGGATAATGTTAAGATGCTTCTCTCAAGTTCAGAATTAACTATGGAAGACAGAGAATCCCAACTCTATGACGAATTTGAACACTTCAAGATGAAACCAGATGAGAGTGTCTATGAGTACTATGTGAGATTTCATAAGTTAGTGAATGACATGAGGAACATCGGAATGACTATGCCTAACATTCAGCTGAACTCAAAATTTGTGAACAACATGAATCCCGAATGGCACAAGTTTGTCACCGCTGTGAAGCTCACTAAAGGATTGAAGAATACAAACTATGAGCAACTCTATGCCTTCCTTCTTCGGAATGAGAGACATGCTATGTTTGAAAATTGATTCTCAATCAGTTCAAAACCAACCAGGGAGAGACAAGCTCGTCTAATGACTCAACCGCCTTCTACTCAAACATCGGAATCACAACCAAAGCATCACAAGTCATACCCTTGGGTAATGGTAATCACAAACTCATTCCCGATCCTATGTTCAAACAAGCCGATGCTGATCCACACGTGGGTAACTTCATTAATCAACTAGCTCTTCCGATTAGTCAAAACATGAATTCTCTCCCACAAACCAACAACAACCTCGAACAAAGATCTAACCCACACAATCAAGCCACTGTTAAAGATGGAAGGATCGTGGTGCAACCAGCCAGAAAGACAAGATGATCAGGGAAGAGGTGGAGCTGGTAGAGGTTATGTTGGTAACCAGAATCGAGGAAGGAATGGTAACCAAGGTCAAGCTAAGCCAATCAAATGTTATAACTGTGGTGGTGAGGGACACATTGCAAGGAACTGTACATCTCCAAAGCGCCCACAGAATGCCGATTACTTCAGAGATAAGATGTCTGCTGTACAAGCTCGTGACAATGGTGCTGCTTTGGATGAAGAGGAATTGTTGTTTCTAGCCGAGGGCAATGCCAAGACCTATGATGCAGATGTGGATGAGCACCTATTCAGAGATAGGTCACAATAATCAGAATGCCTTTCAAGTCGCTGATTGTGATGCATACGACTCTGATGTGGATGATGGACCTACGGCACACACAATTTTTATGGCTAGCATTTCTCCAATGGTTTCTCCCAAGGTCTCTTCACCACTAGTGGCCCATCCCGAGAAAAACTCATCTCAGAGGTATTAAAACTATACGATAATGCTGATGTGCAAAAGATGCATGACAAAGTACATTCAACTGAAACTATTGAATCAAATGTTGAAAATATGGGTAATATCGATATTATCCCATATGATCAATACGTGAAACAAAGTGAAAGTGAAGGTGTACCAAGTGATGCATCTTCTGCAGTCAACAATGACTATGTTTTTGATGAATACACTGCATGTGCCCCTCGATGATTCTGTAATTTCTTAACTAAATGCCTATAAAGAACGTGTTGCTATTTATGAACAACGTGCAAAATTTGAGTTGACCACTCGTGAGCAGGAAATGGATGACCAAGTGCGTACATTCATTAGAAAAAGTAATTTTAGAGAAGAAGTATTGAAACAAGAATTAAATTCCTTGCAAGAAAACTTTCTAAAACAGCTAAGCAAAAACAAGAACTTCAAGAAAATGTGAAAATGCTTAAGCAAGAATTTAATGCAAAGGAATCAAAACTCTTGAGAGATTTTTCTAATCTGAAAACTTTGAAAAACAAACTTGAAAACAAGTTGTACATACAAGGAAACACCATTCAGACTGCTCACATGGTCACTAAACATAGAGTCCTAAGCGATAAGCATAGTGTTCCCATTATAGATAAACCCAACCCGAGTACGAAGATAGCAAAATGCTCAAAGTGTGATCTCTGATGGCAATGAGATTCTTAAACCTAGACAGAAACCTAGTTGCGTTGAGTGCACTGAGGAGGATAAGAAATCAGATGAAGTCACTAGGGAAAGAATGAACAAAAATTAGATGATCCTAAATGCAAAGAGAAAAAAATAATTATCACTCCCCATGACTACAAAAGGAAAACTGGATTTCCTTGAACATGTTTAAGCCTCAGACATTGTTGACTCCCGAACAAGTTTTCTGAAAAAAGGATTTAGATAAGCAGAAAGCTGAAAATATTGTTGAAACAAACCCTCCCCTATGGAAAATGCCTAGAGATCGCCTGTGTATCCTCCTAACACACCAATGCATCTTGTTCCTAGAAAAATTGCCACTAAAAGCAAGACCTTAATTAGCCAATATGTTATATTTCAACTATTTGTTGATTTTGAGAAAACTTGCAAGAAAAGGATCACACCCAATGGTATAACGGAAGGAGAAAGGGGTTTTGAGCAAATGAAAGAATGTTATTTAACCGAGGTCATGCCTTTCTTTAAACTTCTAAAAGATCACTTTGAGAGTCTTAAAAAGGAGATAGAAACTGATATCAAGGGAATGGAAAAGGAATTTGATGCAATGGTAGTTGAAGTTAGTGATTATGAGCGTGCACTAAAATATAATGAGATTGAGAGGAAGAACTTGCATACATTAAATGAGACTCTTATTACTGAATGTGTTGCTCAAGATATCTTTTCACTGCTTCAAATTACTCTATTAATGCTTCCAAATTTCATGAACTATCTGTGGCCTGAAAGTCTCCCATGATCGTGTCATTGAGCTTGAAAAACTAATTCTAAACTAAACGAGAAAATTGAACTGGATGATCACGACAATTTGGTTAAACATTTTTCTAAACTAGAAGTTGAGCATTTTAATTTACAACTAAAATATCAACATCTTAAAGAAAATGTTAAAACTTCAAATATCAAGACATCGTCGATGCTCCGAGTTTGATGCGCTTTTCAAATTAACAAACGCGATGAATGATTCAAGCTCAGTGAAACGCGATCAGAAAGTTGAAAGCCCAAATCTCTCAATTAAAGGGTCAAACGAACAATATGACAGGCTCCCAAATTCCTCCTCCTTTAGATTCTTAGAATTCTCAAACTTTTCATCTTCAAAACTTAGTTGATGCCTTACAAAAGGAAAACGAGAGTTTTCTAGAAGAAAATGAAAAAGTTAAACGACATTTTAAAGAGTTATATGATTCAATAAAAGTCACCCGTGACCAAAACAACTAAAAAATAACGTCTCTACAAAAGGAAATTGAGAATCTGAGAAGTCAGGGAAATGGGAAACTGCCACTTGTTTTCAATAAGAATGTTGTCTCAAAGTCACCCTTAGACTGCAAATACACTGTGACAGTTAAATATATTCCTCCTCATCTTAGGAATAATGAACATGCTTTTCATGAATACTGTGCTCACCTTAAGGATAGTCTAGAATGTCTCCGTGAGATTGTCGAAGAGGATTTCATTAACAAACCTCTTGATAGTGAAATTAGGTTTGCTTGCCTCCAGCCAAACGATCTCAAGAGTTGCTAGAATGTGTAATTGCCACATGTCCCAAATCCTTAACCTTAGGTGCAAAAGGCAAAGTTGTGATGCCTTGTTCTATGCCTAGTGCCAAGCAGGAAATCCGTTCTATGCCCAGCCTTAAAAAAGGAAACACTAATGTGCCTTCAAGTAGTTCAGATTCCAGGTATGTTAGTGCTAAGAAAGTGAACTTTAGTGTGCCTGCAAAAAGCTCAAATCACAGCCTTAAAGTATACACTAATGTGCCTTCTAGTACTTCAGATCCTTGCACATCAAGTTCGGAATGAAAATTAGATCAACCAACTAATGTTCCCATTCCCTCTACAGAGTAATCGTGACTTTAAAGCGAAAGGTGTCAAAGTCTCAAGGTAATACAAGGAATGATAGGACCTTGCAAGCTAAGAATGTGCATTGGAAGAGAGTAGAAGACCAATCTAGGAACTTTAAGCTTGAGTTGAATAAAACGAATCGTGTTGATTCTAGTATTAGCCTTAGGCGCACTGTAATTAATTCGAATTCTGATACTATCTGCAAACCTTGTAATGATGTCCGCTTGAATTTCCGTTGCTAATCATGAATGTGGTGTGAATGCTTTGTCTAATGCTGTCAAATGCCCGTTAAAATTGTTAATGCTAATAATCGTGCAAATAAGGCAAAAAGGCAAAACGAAAGATTGTTAGAAAACAGTGGAAACCCACAGGAAGAACTTTTATAAAGATAGGTTATTATTGGATACCTTTTGGCCATAAGAATAATCGGTTTTGTTCTCAAACTGCTAAGATTATGCCCACTAGAAAATGGATGCCTACCGGTAGAACTATTCCCTTAAGAAGTGAACATACTTTGAATAGGTCAAATACGCATACACCAGATTGCATCTATTCCCAATGATTCCATTGCTTCTACTTCGATATGGATGTTTCTGTTTCGATGTGGGTGTTCCAATTACTGTTACTAACCAAGTGGAACCCATTCTTGCATGGGGATCCCAATTATCCAGTTATCCATTCTTGTCTGGTTCAACTGCAGATCATTCAAATCGCTTCGTGGTACCGGACTCAGCCGTTCCAAGCATATGACCGAGACCGTCACGCTGCTCATGAACTTCGTGAGCAAATTCATCGGGCCTGTTAGATTCGGTAATGATCATTTCGGTGCAATTAAGGGTTATGGTGATTATGTTGTTGGTGATAGTGTTATCTCTAGAGTATACTATGTGGAAGGTTTGGGTCATAATCTGCTCTCTGTTGGTCAATTCTGGATTCCGATCTAGAAGTAGCCTTCAGACAACATACCTGCTTTGTTAGAGATCTTAATGGTAAGGAACTGTTAAAAGGAACTCGTGGTTCAAATCTTTACACCATCTCTATAGAAGATATGATGAAGTCTTCTCCAATTTGCTTGCTATCAAAGGCTTCTAAAACAAAGTCATGGTTATGGCATCGACGTCTCAATCACTTGAACTTCGCCACCATCAATGATCTCTCCAGAAAGGACTTAGTTGTAGGTTTACCTCGACTAAAGTATGAAAAGGATCATCTTTGTTCAAGATGTCAATTGGGAAAAAGCAAGAAGTATGCCCATAAACCCAAACCTACTAACTCGCCACGAAGTTCTTCATACAATTCATATGGATTTATGTGGACCAATGAGAGTGCGGAATATCTTTGGGAAGAAATATGTGTTAGTTATAGTTGATGATTACTCTAGATTCACCTGGGTCAAGTTCTTAAGGACAAAGGATGAAACTCCCGATATCATCATCAAACTCATCAAACAGCGCAGTTCGACTTAACAAAACCGTCAGAATTATCCGGACAGACAATGGAACTAAGTTTGTTAACAAACAACTTAGTGAATTCTATGAAAGCATTGGAATCACCATCAAAGAAGTTCCACCTAACTCCTCAACGAACGGTGTAGTTGAAAGACGAAATCGAACTCTTGTAGAAGCCGCTCGAACAATGCCGATTTACTCAAAAGTTCCAATGTTTCTCTGGGCTGAAGCTATTGCCACTGCATGCTACACACAAAATCGTTCCCTGATTCACACCGTTCATGGAAAGACACCATATGAACTTGTCCACAACAGAAAACCTAATCTCTTTCCTTCGTGTGTTTGGTGCATTGTGTTATCCAACTAATGAGGGTCAAGACTTAGGGAAACTTAGGGCTAAAGCTGACATTGGAGTATTTGTAGGATATGCACCAAACAAAAAGGGATACCGAATCTATAACAAAAGAACCCGAAATATCATGGAAACCATTCACGTTACGTTTGATGAGTTGACCGGTCAAATGGCTCCCTGACACTCCAGCAGGACCCGCACTTCAAAACAATCCCATTGGTTCATCTCTTGTTCCAAACTCTTCTCAAGAAACTCCATATGTACCTCCATCTGAAGATGATTTAAAGAAATTGTTTGATCCTATGTTTGATGAACTGTATGATTCAATTACTAATGAGGTGTTGATCCCTACAAATGAAGATGCTCATATTCCGGTGAATGAAGTCAATCCCTCAGTCTCAATATCTTTAAGTCAAGAAGCACCTGCTGCTGATCCTTCAGCCTCATCAACAAATCATCATTCTTCAAATGTACATCATGGAAATGTTTCTGGCATCAATGATGAAGTTAATCCCTTTGCTACCCCTGAAGATGCTCCATTTGAAAACATATTTGCTACTCCCGAATCATCATCGTAACCATCTTCTTCGTGAGACATCGACTCGCTACCTCAGCCTCAACAACTACCACATGCACACCTTAGAAAATGGACTCACGATCATCCATTAGACAACATCATTGGAAATCCCTCTCGCCCTGTATCAACCCGGAAACAACTTGCAACCGATGCCTTATGGTGTTTCTTCAACTCCGCACTATCTAAGATCGAACCAAAAGATGTTAAAACCGCCATGAATGAAGACAACTGGTTCAATGCCATGCAAGATGAAATTCATGAGTTTGATCGACTTGATGTATGGGAGTTAGTACCGCCCGTGTGCTATGATTATTTCTCTAAAATGGATCTTCAAAGTGAAACTTGATGAGCATGGTGATGTGTTGAAAAACAAGGCCCGATTAGTTGCTAAAGGATATCGTCCAGAGGAGGGTATAGACTTTGAAGAATCTTTTGCTCCAGCTTGCTCGAATCGAGGCAATCGTAATCTTTCTGGCTAATGCCGCTAGTAAGAACATGGTAGTATATCGATGGATGTGAAGACGCATTTCTAAACGGAGATCTTAAAGAAGTCGCTCACGTCACCAACCTGAAGGATTTGTGAATCAAGAGCATCCTACTCACGTTTATCGTCCGAAGAAGGCTCTTTACGGTTTAAAGCAAGCTCCAAGGGCATGGTATGATACACTGTCAAAGTTTCTTCTATCAACCGGATTCAGCAAAGGAGCAGTTGATCCTACATTGTTCACCAGAAGTCGGCAAACATTTAACTCATGTTCAAATTTATGTTGATGATATTATTTTTGCCTCGACCGACCCAATGGAATGTGATCGTTTTTCTAATGAAATGAGTTCAAAGTTTCAAATGTCAATGATGGGACAAATGTCATTTTTCTTGGGATTACAAATTTCACAAAGTCCCGGAGGCATTTTCATAAATCAATCTAAATATGCAAATGAGATTTTAAAGAAATTTGGATTTGATTCAAGTGACCTTGTTGACACTCCCATGATTGATCGAACCAAACTAGATGAGGACCACTGTGGATCATGATTGACCAAACAAAATATCGTAGTATGATTGGATCCTTGATGTACCTCACAGCTAGTAGACCAGACATCTTGTTCGCTGTTTGCATGTGTGCTAGATACCGGGCTAAGCCTACTAAAAAGCACCTTGAAGCGTTAAACGGGTCTTTCGGTATCTCCAAGGAACCATCAATATGGGACTATGGTACCCGAAGGACACCGGTATGTCACTAACGGCCTATGCAGATGCCGATCATGCAGGTTGTCAAGATACACGCCGAAGTACATCCGAGGTGCTCAGCTTTTGGGTGATAAGCTTGTGCTGGTCTTCAAAGAAGCAAATGAGTACTTCTATTTCCTCTACAGAGGCTTGAATACATAGCCATGTCATCTTGTTGTGCTCAAATCTTATGGATGAGATCTCAATTATCGGACTATGGCTTTGTATTCAACAAAATCCTCTGTATCGTGATAATAAAAGTGATATTACTCTCTCATGCAACAACGTTCAACACTCAAGAGCAAAGCATATCGACATTCGACATCATTTCATCGGGAACAAGTGAAAAAGGTGTGGTGGAACTATATTTTGTGAGGTCTGAATATCGCTTAGCAGACATCTTCACCAAAGCTCTTCCAAGAGAACGTTTTGAGTTTATTCTTCCACGCCTTGGCTTGAAAAGCCTTCAACCAGATACTCTCAAACGTCTTCAGGAGGAAGACGAGGAGTAAAGGTCTATCTTCATCTATCTCTTGTATATATCTATTCAAAAATCAAAATACAAAATTATAAAACCTTCAAAATCCATAAAAATCAGAAAAATTCGAAAAATCTTCAAAAATATTGTCATTTTGTCATGCTTTTCTCGGTTCGATAATATCTACGGTCTTTGTGCTGTCATTCAAAGAATGACACGGACTTTAGATGTTGGTCGAATTCCAAAAAAAAAAAAAAAAAAAAAAAAAATTATGTTTGAGAGAAAGAGAAAAAATGGTTTATTGTCATTTTCGTGCAATAACCCGTTTTTAAAAGAAAGAACAGAGCCATGTTTTACCATGTTTTCAAATTCCATGCTCGGATTCTATAAACATTTATCTGCTGAAAACTAAATGCTTTGAAAAATAACTCAGTCTCTATTTTTGATAATCATAAGGACTTATTTGTCAAAATCTCTATCTCTCAATCAACAACCTATGTCATTGATTGAGGGGAGAATGATTTCAATTAAATTAAAAAGTTATTTGGCATTAAATTGTTTTCAAAAGATGTACATGCATGTTTTATCAATGGAGTTTAAAGTCTTAAATTCGATCATTATCGCTAAAACGCTTTCATAAACAAGTCACAATTCTCCTTAAAAGCTTTCAAAATCAATTTAAATCTATAAGAGATCACAAATCTCAAATGATTTGATAATTGTGATCGGGGAGAATGTGTGATTTAAATTGGATTTAAACTGATAATTCGGTAAATGGTTTTATAAGGATGTACAAGCTCTCCTTCCCCGTATGTGACAAACGATTTCAAATTTTCCATGCACATGTTGAGGGGAGCATCTATCTTAAACCACAATGATTTGAAACGTGATCACTTATCTCAATGTGCAGGTTCCCTCTAGTATGTGCAAAACTCTTTTCAAATCTCGAGGCACATATTGAGGGGAGCAAAATCATGAAAACCTCATCCTTCCCAAAATGCTTTATCTACTTGATTCGATTAGGGAAGTGATGTTGATATTTTTGAAAATGGTAATCAAAGAAGTTAATTCTTTCTCTTGCCTCCGTGTGAAAACTATTTCAAATACTTGATTCACATGTTGAGGGGGAGTTCTTCTTCAAAAATATCAAAAACAATTCAGATACAAAATGCTTTGATAAAATATCATAAGTATCTGGATTGATTTTCAAATGGTTTTCAATTGGTTCCTATGGCAGATGAACAATACCAAAAAGACCGACCAACTTTACATTATGTATGGTGATATAAGGACGATAAGGTTAGGTATGTGTTCCCATGATCCGCCAGAACCGGAGGGATCTACCCAGGACTATCCACTAGTTAGTGTAGAGTTCTTAGGTATGATGATAAAAGGAGAAAAATGAGATATGGGAAGAGTGCGGACTGAGATCGAGCTAGTACTGGAATAAACCCAACAAGGTTCTAGCTATGAAGTCTCAGTAAGCACTAAAGGGGTTGAAGAATTAAAAAGAATTGAATGAGAAAAGGGTGAAAACAAATAGCCCTCCATTTATTCAACCTTAGGGCGTAAACCGGTTCAATTCATATGCTACTGATGGTAACATCGGTATTGAAGACAAGACGTCATGGACCCAAAGGACGACTGCACTTCAACTTCCCAAACCACTCAAGTTCCTCTTAAAAGGACTTGTTTCATTCTCACGGGAACCGACATTATCTATCGACTTTCTCTTAGAGATTGTTGATATTGAAGGAGGAGACCCTCTCCCTAGTCTCGGATATAGGATCCAAATATGCACAAATTGAGTCTAGAGCCACGAGATCATCAATAAATCTCATTAGGACACTTTCAATGAAGACTCTCTGTTTCACACAATGTGGAAAGAGAGATTATATCTTGAGTCCTACGCATTATCCTTGTGGTATTGCCGTAACATCCGAGTGATGTGTTTACATATTCACTGTGAAGATGGAAAGCCTTCTGGAGCCAACATCTAACAAGCTCCCGGTAGGTGGCATGTGAGATCTATTATATAGATCAACCATGTGACAACTGAAGTAAACAATGGGGCGATTCATTCTTTTGAATCAATCCTGGTTCAGGTTATGGATTGACGGATACCTTTGAAAACCGGTCTTTGTGCTTTAAAACTCTTTTCATTAGCATGTCGACCGTGTACTAATTTTTCAAATCAAAAGGTGTTTTATGATTGATAATTGATTTTCATTAAAACCTTCGTTATATTGCAAAAACAATTTCTATTGAGCAATACACGATTGTTTTTCAAATTTCTTTTCATCAATCGTGGACGAATTCGCCTGGTTCACTCACTCCGTGTTGTCTTCTTTGAGACGTTCCGGTTTGAGAACAGCTAGAGCAGCTAAGAAACCCTGTCAAGGAAATTCTTCGGAATTATACCTGATCACAGGCAGTACTTGTACTGATCAACGGGAACCGTGGGCCGTGTACCTCAATTCATCGAAAGTGATCAAAGACACTTTCGTGCGCTTTTATTGCTAACTGCTTATGCAGTATCGCCGACGCTTGCAGTGATCGTAATGAAGCGGTCAATTCATACCCGCATGCTCACCTAACACATTCATCTCAAAAGAAATCATGATTAGTGCATCAATGACTCTGATATTTTCACTCCATGCTTCTGCTACGCTGCTGCCAATATCATGAATCAACGAATACTACATCAAGAATGCAAGATCAATTGTTAATGTAATATCTGATTGTATTCAATGTCATTTTAGTATATGTTTGAGGTGACCTCCCTTAGGGGGAGATTGTTAGGAATTAGAAATTCCCGGTATTAAAGAGTCGGTCACCTCAAGTATATGTAATCGTTTGAAGGCTCGTAGTCATAGTAATATTTAGTTAAGTAGTATTTAGTTAAGTAACATCGTGGAGGACGGACGGGTCTTTACCCACTGTATGCCTGATCCACAGCCCTGTGTGTGGCGATTTATGTAAGACTATAAATACTCTCTACCTCCCAAGGTAGAGAGTTGGAGCTCATAATAATATCTTTCACTTTCTCTCACTAAGTTCCCTAAACCTCTAACTTTCTCTCTCTAGAATTCCATCTATATGCTACTTTGTGTTATGGTTTGATGTGTATGTGAAAAGTTATATCTTACATATACGTTGATGACATCATATTCAGATCAACTTGTCAAGAGCTATGTGATGATTTCTCTAAAATCATGCACGACGAGTTTGAAATGAGTATGATGGGTGAATTAAACTTCTTTCTAGGAATTCAAATTAAACAACTAGAAGATGGCAAATTCTTTAACCAATCTAAATATATAAAAGACATGCTTAAGAAATTTGGTCTTGAAGATTCCAAACCAACTAAGACACCCATGTCCTCGGACACTAAACTCACCAAGGATGAGGAAGGTGAATCCGTAGATAAAACTAAATATAGAGGAATGATTGGTAGCCTACTCTATCTTATGGCTAGTAGACCCGACATTATGTTTAGTGTTTGTCTATGTGCTCACTTTCAAGAAAACCCAAAGGCATCACACTTAGAAGCCTTAAAAAGGATTTTTAGATACATTAAGGGAACAACGTGTTTAGGATTATGGTATCCCAAAGGAACGGGTGTAGAAACCATAGTGTATGCCGACTCGGATCATGCCGGTGACTATGTCGATAGAAAAAGTACAAGTGGTATTTGCACTTTTGTTGGACATTGTCTCACCTCATGGTTTGCAAAGAAGCAAACAACTTTAGCCATCTCAACTACTGAAGCCGAGTACGTCTTAGCCGGAAAAGCATGTCAACAAGCTCTTCGGATGAAGCAAGCTCTCGTAGATTACGGAATTCATCTCAACGATATTGTTATACTTTGCGACAACAAAGGAGCCATCGATCTCAGCAAAAATCCCGTTCAACACGCTCGTACAAAGCATATTGAAATCTGTCATCACTTTCTTCGCGACAATGTTCAAAAAGGAAACATCTCAATCGAGAAAGTATCCTCCGAAGACAACATTGCCGACATCCTAACTAAGCCTCTCAAAAGAGAACCATTCAATCTTCTTAGACTTGGTTTGGGGTTAATGGAACCAAACATGTAGGATAAACATAGCCTAAACATTAGAATAATCAAAACAAAACAATTTTGTTTTATACCTGCTACTGTAGCCACGGCACCAAACGACAACAAAGACGGAACCATTTTTATGGTGCCGTCTGGTCCGTGGTGACTACAGAAGCAAAACTGCTACCTACAAAACATCTTCTTCCTCAAAACCCACTTTACCAAAACGTGTAAACATTAAACCCAACTCATTATTGACACCTTCTCACCCACTAATCACTGGAGATAACATCATTGTAAGTATCCTAACTACATTTTATCTCTTAATTCTGAGTCTAGGATTCTTATTTGTGCACAAAATCACTACATGGGGTTTGTATATATTCTTATATAAAACATGGATTCAATTGACAAATTGCATAACTAGTCATTGAAATTAGGTACTACATTATCATATTGCATAAACAAATCATGCTTCCTACTAATCAATAGATAATGACTATAAGGCCTTATTCAAATAACCAAACACCCCATGTCAAAATATTTTGAAAAGCTTCTCACTTGTAGGAAAACAATTTTTCATTGTTAATACAAATAGAAACGTTAAATTTTCATCACTTGCATGCTCTTGAATACTAAAGGTATTTCATAACTAATATGCATTCCCGGGTATATTCAAATGAAGCCATATTAGCATTTGGGTTATCTCATGGTATTTGCCAAACACCCCACTAAAACCATTTTTGTGCATAAAATGAGTCGAGATAACCGCAACTCCAAATCGTTTTCATATAGGCACACACTAGAACCAAAATGTTAAGTTTATTCTCATTTTTAACATGTCAATTCTTGCTCCTAGGAATAACCATGGTAGCCGCAAGATTCTATGATCATAAGGATACCCTTAGCTACATTCCCAAACATCACAAAACCAAAGGACTCACCAAGGAACAATTCGAAATCTTTAAGAGTTTAGAAACTAGGTACTTTCATGAGGGTAGAACCATTCACTCCTCTTTTATCGAAAATACCAATCTCCGTGAAGAGCTAGCCGCTATTCAATTCGATTGTCTCTGATGAGTGTGTAAATACTCATCATTTTTGGTCAAATCTGAACTGCAAAACACTTAAAAATGCTCAGAAATGCATCAAAATACTGAAAATATCTCAAAATTGTATTTTATATGTTTCAGATGCAAAATGTTTAAAATCAGATGAAAAATGAGCTAAGTTTGCATAATTGGCAGTTTCAGTCCCCCGACTTTCAAATCTTGTCAAAAATAGTCCCTGAGCACTTATTTTAAAAGAAAAGTCACCAAAGGTCCTTTTGAAATCATAACTTGTCATAATTAGTCCTTTGGTGAACAATGTCAGAAGTTTTGAGAAAATACATGTTTAGTCCTTTGAGTTTCAAAACTGACAAGTTTGGTCCTTGGAATATTAGAGATTGTCAAGTTTGGCCCTTGGATTATAATTTCAGAATGTACATGATTGGTCCCTGGAAAATCAAAAATGGCAGCTTTGGTCCTCCATCTTTCAGAAATTACAAATTGGTCCTTATGATTATAAAAGCAAACCATGACCCTTTGGACCTTTGGACCCCTGCCATAAGCCACTTGACCCCCTCATTTTGACCCCCCTTTCATATATTAAACCCAAGTCAAACACCCCAGTCAACACTTTTCCCTCCAAAGTCTCTCCTTCCCACCTGCTTGCCTGCAACTCCCAGTCTACCCATCCTTCCAGCTAACTCTCACCACACCATGTTCCCCCCACCTCCACCAAACAACAAGAAACATTTAATGCTCCCTCCTCCCTTTCACTCAACCCTCCCACTGGCTAAAACCATTTTGGCGCCAAAAGTGATCAAACGGCCAATATCTTCTCAAGACATCCAATGGTCCCAAATGCAAGTGGGAATTGCTCTGATAGGAGAGAGAAGCAGTTTTGGTGTATAAAAAGGAAGAAAGAGAAGCTAGGAAAGGAGTACTTAGTTTTTAATTTCATATGTATGTCGTTTAAAATTTTCTATGTCTTAAATAGGTTCTCAGTTGTAATTTCAAGTTTAATTGTATCAAACTAAGCTATTTCAGTGTATTAAAACTAATTTCAAGTATCAATTCAAGTTTGCATTAATATTTCATGTTTTCATGTTCACTGTTGCAAAATTCAGTTTCAACTCTTATGTCCAAGCTTTTAGTAGCTTATTTTTAAGTTCAAATAAGTTTATTCAAGCTATTTATAGCTTTTGGTAAGTTTACAATTCAGTTTCAAGCAACTTTGGTTTTCGGTCAACAAAAGTCAACTGAAGCATCAAATGGACTTGGTTTGGAATTTGGTTGATGCAGAGCTTGGATGGGTTTGGATTAGACTAGGTTAGTGTAGGTTGGTTCTGGTTTAAGCTGCAGATAAGCTGGACTTGAGTAAGAACTATCTATACTTTGTTGTTTATTATTTTGAGCTCAAATCTGTAATATCTAGTTCTTGTAGATTCTGTGTTAAGTGCTTGTTTAAATCAGTGTATTATGCTTCACTTAGGTTAGTTACAGTTAGATTGAGCATTGGTTTGCATTGGTTAAGTAGTTTGTTAGTTAAAACTGCAAATCAGTAGTTAAAATAGTGATTGGTTAATCTGTCAAATCTGTGTTAGAGGGCTGTTCAGTAGTTAGGATCAGTTGTTTTACACTTATTTAGTCATTTGAAACTCATTCTAGTTCATATATACCCTCTGCATACACTCAAAGTCAAAATCACCTTTAAACTGTCCTAAATTCATCACTGTTGGGATTTTAAAGATCATGAGCTTGATTTATGTTTAGAAACTAGTTAGAGTAGCTTAATATGGCTTTAGTTTAGCTTATAACATCATAATCAGTTCATGATTTAAGCTCAAATCTCATTTTGGTCAAAGTATCAAAACTGTTATAAAGTCAAAAATTGCAATATCTGTTTTTCACCCAACCTAAGTGGATTTTTAGAGGATTCAATTCTGGGTCAAATCAAGTGAAACTTTGGGTTTAAAAACTTCAACTGGTCAAGAATTGGAAAATGATTTTTGGAAATTTTTTGTAAGTTCTTATAAGCTCCAAATCAGCTCCTCAATAAGCTACTTTTGCCCTGTGCACTGACTCAGTGTATATTGAGTGTGCACAGGCTTCTTGCAGAGCTTGTCACAAGCTCAATAGAGCTTATCTTGGTCTGGTTTTAGGTTTTTAAGTAGCTAGCCAGGTCTCCTTCAGGTTCCAACTTCTGGTTTTGATTTCCAGCTTATTGGGTAGCTTATTTTTAGGCTGCATAGTGGTAGTTAAAATCTGTTTTAAGCACTTGATTTCAAATCATCAAATCATAGCAGTTTGTATTTTAGAGGTTTAGGATAGTTGTAATAAGTTGCTTTTGAGTAGTTTTAACATATTATAGCTTCTGTATCAGTTTGGTGCTCATTTGTAGCCTTTGGCTTATTTCAAGTGCTTATTTATAAGCACTTGTCACTGCAGTTTCATATTCCTACACATAAGCTACTGTTTTTATATTTTTCATAGATTTAGAATATTATTTTAGACTTTTCTTGAATTTTTCATATTTTTCTAGCACTGTTTGCTATTTTTCTTTATTTTAATCAGTTTTTAAGCCTTTTTAATTAGCTTTTAATACAATTAAATCAGAAAAGTTTCAAAAAAATAAGTTTTCATTTTTCCTAGGTTAAGATAAATATAAAAAGCAAAAAAATAATTTTTCCAGATTTTTCATAGTTTAATTTGTAATTTTTAGCAATTTAATTAGTTTTAAATAGTTTTTAATTCATAGAAAATAGAAAAATAATCATAAAAATACAAAATTAGTTTTGAAAATTCTCTTTAGTTATTTTAGATTTTTCCAAGTCATAATTTCATTTTTCTAGCTTTATTTCATATTTTCTTATATTTTAGGGTATTATTAAATAGGTAAAAATAGTTTTTAATTAATAATAATTAAAAAAATAGTGATAAAAATAATTTTCTTTTTCGAAAAATTTTCTCTTATCATTAGGTTTGTAAAAATGTCATTTTCATATTTTTAGGATTAATATTGTTTCAGTTCACATTTTCTTTTGTACGTCACGTAATTTTTAAGTTAAATTTTATAAAAGAAAATTCAAAAACATCATTTTAAATATAGTGATAGCGTTTATTTAATATAATTTAGCTTTTTAATTTTCTTTAATTTGCATTTAAGCCCCTGTAATTTATAAACTTTTTCTTTAGGTTTAATCAATCATATCTCTTTTCCGTTCAAATCCTCTCGATCACTATTCGTTTGATTATTCTCGCACAGCTCGTTGGGACATAACGACCTGGGGAAACACTATACTCTCCTGGACTTCATTGCATTTGGTTCCAGACTGTTTGAAGTTTGTTACTGTTGACCATTCACAAGTGGTCAGCTTGTGTGACAAAACTTGACCGTCTAGGAGCGAATCAAATTTTGGCGCCGCTGTTTGAAGTTTATTACGGTTGACCGTCTAGAGGAGTATAGTGTTTCCCCAGAAACAATGAAAGGGAGGAGGGAGCATTAAATGTTTTTTTGTTGTTTGGTGTTGGTGGAGTGATAAGGTGGTGGTATGTTGAGCTGGAGGTGAGGGATTCTCTGGAAGTTGCAGAGGAGTGGTTGGGGAAGACAGTGGGCGGGAAAAGGTGGGTTTGGGTTAATAATTGACCGGGTATAGGGTTGAGTTGGATTGGGCCTGTGGGGATTTTGGGTTTGGGTAGTTAGGTTTAAGCTTATTGGACTTGGATTTAATATGGAGCCATGGTGTAGTTTAGGGACCTAAGGTGTACAATTCGAAACTCCAGGGGCCAAAAATGTAATTTCTGAAAAGTATTATCCAAGGGCCAAACTTGACAATCTCTAATATTCCAAGGACCAAACTTGTCAGTTTTGAAACTCAAAGGACTAAACATGTATTTTCTCAAAACTTCTGACATTTTTCACCAAAGGACTAATTATGACAAGTTATGATTTCAAAAGGACCTTTGGTGACTTTTCTTTTAAAATAAGTGCTCAGGGACTATTTTTGACAAGAATTGAAAGTCGGGGGACTAAAACTGCCAATTATGCAAACTTAGCTCATTTTTCATCTGATTTTAAATATTTTGCATCTGAAACATATAAAATACAATTTTGAGATATTTTCAGTATTTTGATGCATTTCTGAGCATTTTTAAGTGTTTTGCAGTTCAGATTTGACCAAAAATGATGAGTATTTACACACTCATCAATCCCCCACACTAAACTATTGCTAGTCCCTAGCAATCTTTTAAGAAAAACTTAATGGATTTGAATCTCTTTACCAAAAGCCATTACTTCTGGAGTAGCCAATTGTTTCAGTTCAAGTAAGAACCTTGGTACACTGATAACCAAATGATTTTGAGCAAATCACCAGCTTTCAACGGATTTGATTTGTCTTTACCAGAAGCCGTTTGCTTCTGGACTAGCCAACTCTTAGATAAATTATCAATATTATCTTTGGTGAGTCGATTACCAATTATGGTTTTCCAACTGCCTTTACCACAAGCCATAAACTTGCGGGCTAGCCAACTCTTCACTTTTAAGGATATGGTGAGTCGAATACCATACAATTTTGGGCAAATTGCAAGCCGTCAACGGATTTGAGAAATCTTTACCAAGAGCCGTTTGCTCCTGGATTAGCCAATCCTTTTGTTTATTAGACATGGCGGACTGATAACCATAAGCTGAGTAAGTGCAAAACACTTACTCCAAAAAAAAATTTGGCCAAAAATGGGGGAATTGGGTGGCATAATTACATGATAAAATTCGTGAGAATAAACTACACCATGGCTCCATATTAAATCCAAGTCCAATAAGCTTAAACCTAACTACCCAAACCCAAAATCCCCACAGGCCCAATCCAACTCAACCCTATACCCGGTCAATTATTAACCCAAACCCACCTTTTCCCGCCCACTGTCTTCCCCAACCACTCCTCTGCAACTTCCAGAGAATCCCTCACCTCCAGCTCAACATACCACCACCTTATCACTCCACCAACACCAAACAACAAAAAAACATTAAATGCTTTCCCCCCTCCTTGCACTCAACCTGTCCCAACTGGCTATATCAATTTGGCGCCGCTGCCGGGGAGTTGTGCTAATTATCTTACGTTTAGCAGATTAGTGATTTGAATATTCACTCTTTGTTCATACCATCTATATATGTTTATACTTTCTTATAAAAATCCAAAAATCCAAAAACATCTTAAAAATCAAAAACCCAAAAAGATTTTCTTTCTTATTTTTACAAAATGTTTTTCAAAAATACCAAAAATATTCCTCTTTACCCTCTTACCCTTTTTGATTCTTTATCCCTTTACCCTCTATCCATTTGATTCTAACTTCTTCTATTCTCATGGAATCTCTCGACTACGACGAATTTTGGAACGAATTTGAAAAAGTTCATACTTTATCACAAATGTCAAGAATTCGTGTTGTTCGTGATGATCCATTAATTATGCGTAGGGAAATGGAACGAGAAACCGGGTGACAAAGACCAGGTACTTCCCCTCTGATAATGGAAGTGCTAAATACGTCCAACCTACGGTTATCCAAAGATCTAACCCTCAATTGCTCCTAAGCCGTCTAAAATTGATCCTAAACTTTCACAATTTATAGTTAAAAGCAATCATGCAGAATTTAGACCGGTGACTAGCAAGAATGACTTGCCTAATCTTCACGTTTCTCAAGAACCTGAACCAGAGACCATAACGGAAGTGGTGGAAATTGCTAGCTCTCAGAGCACACCACTTGTCCCACCTCCGGATTTTTCAAAATGTTCTTCGAGACTTGATAGTCATTCGGATCACCATGTTGGTTTTGTTGATTCTTTGAATGAACCGATTCCTTCTCATAACTCTCAAATGGAATCGTTTATTCCTTGTGTCGGTTGTGGTGAGCCTCTTTTTGGTTCACCATGTCGCTGGTGTACGTGTGTACAGTGTGGTAATGATATTTGGAACGGGAGTTGTTTGTTTTGTGGTTCGAGGAATTCATTTGATTATGATCCTAATCCGAACTCATTTAACGACCCCTCAAATTTTTCCAACTACCCACCACAGCCGGACTTATCTTCATATAATCAACATAACTGCTGTGAATTTTGTGGAGGTCCTCACCAAGGATTTGAGTGTCAATCCGAAAACACGTTTGTCTATGAACAGTTTTCTAGTGATGCTCAGAACTTTGGTTATGACCAATATCCATATAATTCGCCAATCCAGCTCAACAGTTTTATTGTTGTGAGAATTGTGGAGGTCCTCACGATAATTTTCAATGTCAACCGTGGAATCAAAATTACTATACTTCCGTTTTTGACAATTTCCAACCTCCACAGCACCATACGGTTCAAACTCCACCAGAGCCGTTGCCTAAAGAAATTTCCCAAGATTTTGAAACCGCAATGAAAACACTTGATGATATAATTCAAAACTTTAAGAATCAAGTGAGTGGTGAGAAAACCATAGGAGAATTGCTAGTCGAAGAACGAGAGGCTCGCAAATCTAGGGAAGAATTATTAGTCCTAGAGCATGCAGCTATGCCTCCTAATTTCTTAAGGCAGATCTATATGATGATGACGAGGAGAGTTTTTATCCTTTTAAGAATATTATTTCTCAACTCCTCACAGTTGATATCCCAGCAGTTGAGATTCCATCTCAAACAACTGCTATCACACCCAAGCTCCTACTCACTCTCTGAACATGGGGACGAGCATCTTGACACTGTTCCTGAAAAGGAATCGGACGAAGTCATAAAGTCTAGTGTTGAGAACCTTGTCCCAATCCCGAGAGAGTCACAGGGAACTTCTGATCATATGTGTGATTCTTCTTCCCTTCTTGAGTGTTCAAAAGATCATTTTGAGACTTTCTCCAATTGTAGCGAAGATTGTGCATCATATGGAGACATCGAGTATGTTGAGGCATCACTTCCACAACTGATGTCGATCATCTTCTTGAGGCGTTCACCGATGAACTCACTCACATCAATCCACTTTCATCGGAAAGTAATGATAGTCTTTTGATTTCAAAGCCGATCTGGGAGAGACTGAAAGTCTCCTTGATAATGATCGCTCACTCACTTCTTATCCCAACAGTCCAATAGAGAATATTAATCACTTTGTTCCTGAAGCATTCAAAACAACTCTCACCAATCCTCTATTTGAATTCGAATCTGAATTCACCTTGATTTCTGACAATCCAATCTTTGACAAGGATAGTGATGAGTCCACAATGGAACAAGAGTTCACAAATTCACATCATGTGAATGATTCTTTTCATGAGGAGTTCGCCGGTGAACTCACTCATATCATGACTCACCGGGAGTATGATCGCTGGATGGCAAAAATCATGATCAGGGGGAAAAGTTCTCAATCATGAGAGTTTGTATTTCTATGACAAATTTTCCAACCCTCCCTCCCGAGATGCTTTCCAAACCAAAGAGCTCAACCGATAAAATCCAAACGAGTGCAACCGCACTTGATCCTGAGGAAGAAGATCTTATCATGATCGCCATCATGACTTTCTTTCTTTTCTTCACCTACCTGGTGACTTCCTCTCTTCTTCACTCGCTCGGGAGTGAGGACACTATCTTTGACCCCGACATTTTCATTTATTATTTGTAAGCCGGATCTCTCTATATCTCATCGGTGTGGAACTTTCGCGTACTTCAATGTTTATCCAAACATCTTGAATGAAAGTCCGATGGAGATTGTCTCTTCCACTTACTTCCCATGAACAAATTAATTCGGGGTCGAGTCAAGCTAGCGACTCGGTAATCAAAAACAGTAGTTAAACATGGGTTTTCACCCGTGTGTACCACCTTAGTGTGGGGGAGTTGCCCCCCGCTGTTGTATATAAGTTTTCTAACATCAAAAAAAAAAAAAATTAAAATAATGGCCGTAGTATTTCCCTTTTACGTTCTATGTTTCGGCATAACCGCCGGTACTTCGAATATTGAGGGCAATATTAATTTCTAGTGTGGGGGGGAATTCTCACAAATTTTATCATGTAATTATACCACCCAATTCCCTATTTTGGCCAAATTTTTTTGGAGTAAGTGTTTTGCACTTACTCAGCTTATGGTTATCAGACCGCCATGTCTAATAAACAAAAGGATTGGCTAATCCAGGAGCAAACGGCTCTTGGTAAAGATTTCTCAAATCCGTTGACGGCTTGCAATTTGCCCAAAATTGTATGGTATTCGACTCACCATATCCTTAAAAGTGAAGAGTTGGCTAGCCCGCAAGTTTATGGCTTGTGGTAAAGGCAGTTGGAAAACCATAATTGGTAATCGACTCACCAAAGATAATATTGATAATTTATCTAAGAGTTGGCTAGTCCAGAAGCAAACGGCTTCTGGTAAAGACAAATCAAATACGTTGAAAGCTGGTGATTTGCTCAAAATCATTTGGTTATCAGTGTACCAAGGTTCTTACTTGAACTCAAACAATTGGCTACTCCAGAAGTAATGGCTTTTGGTAAAGAGATTCAAATCCATTAAGTTTTTCTCAAAAGATTGCTAGGGACTAGCAATAGTTTAGTGTGGGGGATTGATGAGTGTGTAAATAATCATCATTTTTTGTCAAATCTGAACTGCAAAACACTTAAAAATGCTCAGAAATACATCAAAATACTGAAAATATCTCAAAATTGTATTTTATATGTTTCAGATGCAAAATGTTTAAAATCAGATGAAAAATGAGCTAAGTTTGCATAATTGGCAGTTTCAGTCCCCCGACTTTCAAATCTTGTCAAAAATAGTCCCTGAGCACTTATTTTAAAAGAAAGGTCACCAAAGGTCCTTTTGAAATCATAACTTGTCATAATTAGTCCTTTGGTGAAAAATGTCAGAAGTTTTGAGAAAATACATGTTTAGTCCTTTGAGTTTCAAAACTGACAAGTTTGGTCCTTGGAATATTAGAGATTGTCAAGTTTGGCCCTTGGATAATACTTTTCAGAAATTACATTTTTGGCCCCTGGAGTTTCGAATTGTACACCTTAGGTCCCTAAACTACACCATGGCTCCATATTAAATCCAAGTCCAATAAGCTTAAACCTAACTACCCAAACCCAAAATCCCCACAGGCCCAATCCAACTCAACCCTATACCCGGTCAATTATTAACCCAAACCCACCTTTTCCCTTTGTCTTCCCCAACCACTCCTCTGCAACTTCCAGAGAATCCCTCACCTCCAGCTCAACATACCACCACCTTATCACTCCACCAACACCAAACAACAAAAAAACATTTAATGCTCCCTCCTCCCTTTCATTGTTTCTGGGGAAACACTATACTCCTCTAGACGGTCAACCGTAATAAACTTCAAACAGCGGCGCCAAAATTTGATTCGCTCCTAGACGGTCAAGTTTTGTCACACAAGCTGACCACTTGTGAATGGTCAACCGTAACAAACTTCAAACAGTCTGGAACCAAATGCAATGAAGTCCAGGAGAGTATAGTGTTTCCCCAGGTCGTTATGTCCCAACGAGCTGTGCGAGAATAATCAAACGAATAGTGATCGAGAGGATTTGAACGGAAAAGAGATATGATTGATTAAACCTAAAGAAAAAGTTTATAAATTACAGGGGCTTAAATGCAAATTAAAGAAAATTAAAAGCTAAATTATATTAAATAAACGCTATCACTATATTTAAAATGATGTTTTTGAATTTTCTTTTATAAAATTTAACTTAAAAATTACGTGACGTACAAAAGAAAATGTGAACTGAAACAATATTAATCCTAAAAATATGAAAATGACATTTTTACAAACCTAATGATAAGAGAAAATTTTTAGAAAAAGAAAATTATTTTTATCACTATTTTTTTAATTATTATTAATTAAAAACTATTTTTACCTATTTGGCGCCGAATTGATATAGCCAGTTGGGACAGGTTGAGTGCAAGGAGGGGGGAAAGCATTTAATGTTTTTTTGTTGTTTGGTGTTGGTGGAGTGATAAGGTGGTGGTATGTTGAGCTGGAGGTGAGGGATTCTCTGGAAGTTGCAGAGGAGTGGTTGGGGAAGACAGTGGGCGGGAAAAGGTAGGTTTGGGTTAATAATTGACCGGGTATAGGGTTGAGTTGGATTGGGCCTGTGGGGATTTTGGGTTTGGGTAGTTAGGTTTAAGCTTATTGGACTTGGATTTAATATGGAGCCATGGTGTAGTTTAGGGACCTAAGGTGTACAATTCGAAACTCCAGGGGCCAAAAATGTAATTTCTGAAAAGTATTATCCAAGGGCCAAACTTGACAATCTCTAATATTCCAAGGACCAAACTTGTCAGTTTTGAAACTCAAAGGACTAAACATGTATTTTCTCAAAACTTCTGACATTTTTCACCAAAGGACTAATTATGACAAGTTATGATTTCAAAAGGACCTTTGGTGACCTTTCTTTTAAAATAAGTGCTCAGGGACTATTTTTGACAAGATTTGAAAGTCGGGGGACTGAAACTGCCAATTATGCAAACTTAGCTCATTTTTCATCTGATTTTAAACATTTTGCATCTGAAACTTATAAAATACAATTTTGAGATATTTTCAGTATTTTGATGCATTTCTGAGCATTTTTAAGTGTTTTGCAGTTCAGATTTGACCAAAAATGATGAGTATTTACACACTCATCAGTCTCCTTGACATCGATGAACCTATTTGTCCTAGGTTTGTATTAGAGTTTTATGCTAGTGTCACCGGTTTCATTGACGAAGATGATGAGTTTAGCCTTAGGTTTAAGATCAATCAAAACGACTACACCATCTCCTTAACCAACTTTTCTCAAGTACTAGGAATTCCCAACCGAGGGACATGTGTCTACTCGGGTAAGTGGTCACTCACCATCCTTGATGCAATCAATGACCGCTCTCTTCCCTACCAAACACCCTTAGCAAATAAGGATGTCATCCGTGAGCACCTATTTATCCCAAGGGGAGATACAACCCGAGTCTCCCAAAAAGGAAAAGAAGTGAACCGAGATCCATATGGAATGGAGCTCAATGAACTTAAGCCCGAATTTAAGAAATGGGAAGAACTACTTAGAGCCAACGTCATTAGCACCATAGGGAATAGGGATCACATCAATGCTTGCCTTTGCCACATGCTCTACAACTTGTCCACCCGTCAACCATTAAACTTAGCCTACTACATCGCTAGGAGAATGATTGACATCCCAACTCAAGGATCGGTTTCTCTTCAGTACGGGATGCTTCTCACCCGTCTCTATAGAGCCTATGCCCCAATTCCACCAAGCCCAAAAGGGATGCACCTTCACTATGAACTCATCCCTCACATTTTTGTACCCTTGAGTGACGAGAGAGTTGCTAAGACAAAAGACAAGAGAGCAAAACCTCCAACTCCATCATCATCATCATCAAATAGCTCCGAGGATGGTCTTCCAAACTCTTGCCTTCTACCTCATGAGTATTATGCATCTCTTCCCGAGATCTAGAATGCATCAGCGGAGTTCAAGCAAACCAATGGGATGTTCAAGTGCCTTGGTAGGATGATGAACAAGATTTACAAGAAATTGGACAAGTAAAGGTCCTTTTAAGGAGTGTTTGGAACAATACATTCTCTTTAATGTTTGATACAATTTGGTTGTTTTTATTTTGTAGGATGATAATATAACTAAAAACAATGATGTATGCTAACAATCTTATGCAGGGGGATAGCACAAGTATGCTATCAAATTTTACCCATTTTCACTATAATGTGAAAATCGCTTGGCCTCACTCAAAATCTATGCTCCACTATGTTTGTGTATGCGTTATTTACTTTTCCTAACTAGAAGTAATTAATGTCACATGTTTTGAGCAAAATTTCAGGTTTCGAAAACATCCCCGACACTTAAAAAGGTGTTCTGTCTGCTTTTCTGGTCTGCACGGATCAGACGGCACCAAAAATTTGGTACCGTCTGTTATGCAATTTGGTTCCGCCGTACCTGAACAGGCGGACCAGGCGGAACCATTTTTTTGGTTCCGCCTGTGTAAAATTTTGGTGCCGTGGATCCTCCAGGTAACTTTATGAATTTCGATCATTTCGACATTCCAAATTACCATATATTGCTTGTAAGTTAATCTTAACTAGTTTGTACCCATATTAGAACTAATATAGCATACTTAGGCATATAAGAAATCCACTTCCCACCAAAATTCACCCCATGAGCCCTTTTGCATAAAGGAAGGAACCAAAATTTTGGTACCTTGCAATCCGTGGGTAATCTGATTGTTAGGATCTTACAATCATTAGAACACATTTATTGCAAATCTTTGCCTCTTCACTCCATCCCTCTTGTATGGCTTGACTTGGGTGATATGACTAGCATTTAACCCACTTCTAAATCATTAGGAACCTCATCCCTTCTATAGTTTAACATCAAATCAAATACATTTCTCCATAATTTTTCACTTCTATAAATTAAGAGGTTTTACCATGATCATGTTCACACCTTCTTCATTCTCACCATCATCTAGCAAACACACAAGTCAAAATGACAAAATCTTCACCTTCAACCAAGCCTTGCAAGAAAACCGCTAGGATTAGCGTAAGACCTTGTTGTTTCGTCAACTTGAGATCCTCATCCGAGTCATCTCCACTCACAATCTCAACTCCCATAAGGGAGGACACAAGCCTAACCTTGGCTACTCCTACTCAATCACCCATTGTCATCACTACTCCACCACCCACAAAAACACCAACCTCACCACCACCAGCACCCCTCCAAACATCAAAAACACCATTACCACCAAAGTCTCCAACCCTCATTCCTTTGGAGTTATTCTCCACACCTCCCACTTCTCCAAATCCTTTCTTGGAGGACTTGGAAGATTTGCCTCCTAGGCCTAATCATCCACCACCATTGCCATCATTTGGCACTATTCAGCGGATCGCTCATGAGTCTCCTAGACCCTCGTTTGATCCAAATGCCCCGTTAGGGCCAAGACCTCTTCTCTTCCACCTTATTCACAAAGAAATCCATGGTCCTTTGTATGGGGATCAACCACTCCCTACATCAATGTCCCCTCACATAGAGGACATTGAGGAGTCCATGCGGGATGATCATCCCACAAGAGAGGAGATTCAAGAGGAACTTCAACATCTCCACCAATTCTCAAATATGGTGGATTCTCACCTAAATGAGACTATGCAAATGCAAAGTGCTTTGCTAGCCTCCATAATCACCGGCCCAAACACCAACACCAACATCAACACATCTACCATTCCACCACCACAACCTCATCAACCATACTACCCCCTAGGCATGGTTGCTCAACTTGTGAGCAAAGCTCCCAAACCGTTGATCGGACCCGGGTAATGGTCCATGAATTCCAAGAGGAAATGAGGTTCATCCTCCATCACATCCTTGAGCGACTCAACGCTCTTTCTCATCCACCATCTCATTAGAATGGTCCTAGATTAGCTTTTCTAAGCATTTATTTATTTTATTTTTCTAGGATTTTTTTTATTGTACTAAAACACTTCATTGTGTTCTCTTTTCATGGTTTTTAAATCATGAAAAATTTTACCTAATGAATGGTGTTTTCTATATTATTGGTGCTTATTACATAGTGTTTGGAAATGCTTGTGAATGATGATTATTACTAACAAATCTTTTTGTAGCTTTTTCACAATCCATGTATCTTCCCATTGGCACCCAATTTAGGGGGAGCTTTGATCAAGGGGGAGATAATCGTTCGGGCTCATTATCCATTCTGCATCGCATCTTCTTTTTGTTGAGACAAAAAGGGGAAGAAATATATAGAACTTGGTTATATTTGACTTTTTTGAAAAAGTCAAACTGCATACATTGACTTTCTGAAAAAGTCAATATGATACTTCATTGGTAGTACTTGACTTTCTGAAAAAGTCAACTGCATACTTTGACTTTCTGAAAAAGTCAACATCATGCCTCAACTAGTGAAGACTTTGACTTTCTAAAAAAGTCAAACATCATACACTTGCATTATCATTTCTTTTTCAAGTTCTAAAACTAATATTTTTATAACTCTTGTACAATCTTTGTATCTTTTATAAAAATAAAATTTATATTTTGTCCTCAACAAAAAGGGGGAGATTGTTAATGCAAATATCGTCATTAAACGTTATTTATATTTTTGATCTTTACCTAAGTTTTGTTAACGACAAAAGTAAATTTAATTTTTATAAAGCTTAAAGCTTGTCAAGTTTAATAGATATTAAAACAAGCTTTTTCAAACAATATCTTCATCACTCAAGCATTTACATTGTGATTAATCATATCTTAATATAACTCTAACCATAATGTATGATAGTAGTTTTTAGAATGTTTTAGTTTCTTAAAAACTAAACATTACTTATGTATTTGCATATTTCTAAAAATAGAAAAACAACACATGACATCATGTGATGCATCATGGAAATCATTGGAAGATTTCATTAGATATTTTGTGTAGATTTGGACTCTTCATATCTTACACAATCTTGCATAGATATGGTTGACTTTGGAAAGATCTTGATATCTTGCTGTCAGACCTCGGCGGCACCAAAATCTATAACGCGTAACCCTTTTTAGGGTCCGCGGTCTGTGGTGCCTGCTGATGGTTTTGGCTATAAATAGCAAAGCCAAACCAAGTAGTTTTTCATCCCTTTCTGTCATACTCTCATACATATCTTCTCTCTAACCTTTCTAACTCAGTTTCATATCATATTAGTGATCTCTTTGTAGCAAAGAAGATCAAGTCACATTCAAGCTTCAACGAGAAGTTGGAAGTCTTGTTTGTTTAGTGTTGTATGATCTTGTGTTGATTCATACTTCATTGTTGTACTAAACTATCATAATCTTGTGAGTGTGAGTGGTTAGTATTTTAGTCCTCAAAATACATTGTATGTGGGAGTGGTTGTACCCTTGGAAAGAACTTGACATTTAGCTTAGTGTCGGAAATAGTGTAAGCGAAGTGTAAAGGTTTCTCCACCTGTGAAAGGAGCTTGTTGACTAGTGAAGTTAAAATCTCGAGTGTGAGACTCGGGGAGTGGAGTAGGGCAAGGAGAAAGAGTCCTTGTAGACCGAACCACTATAAACAACTTGTTGTGGTTTGATCATTTCTTTCCTTATTTAGTCTTTACATATTGCTTACATATTTCATTAACATATCTAAGATCAATATCAATTGATCTTTCAATAAGTTTCAAAACAAAGTTTTTAGTTGGTAAACTATTCAACCCCCCTTCTAGTTTTCTACACTTTTCAACTATGATTCACTCATATAAGAAATTATCTAACAAAATTTTAATTGTATTTTTGTGTATAAAAAAGCTGCTATACTTGGACTCAACAAACTACCCGAGCTTCCAAGTTATGCGTCACCGCCCAGCCCTCAGAAGTTGGAACACTTCAAAAATGAGGAAAAGAATAAACATGGAAATGAGAGACGGTTGCTTGGGGACGTTAGAGCATCAAGGAGAGTTTGATCCTGATGAGGAGCAAACCGGCCTGAATTTGTATAAGGGAGCAGACATATACTATGAACCGTTGCCTCCCAGAAAGCCAGTGGAAAGAGAGGTAATTTTATTGAATTCATTTATAAAAATGCAGTTATAAAAAAGTATGTTATGATATATTTTACTTGTTATTAAAAAAGCATATTTAAAAGAGTTAACAGAAAACAAAACCTTAAGCTTGGGCGCAAGCATAGCCTTCGGCTAAAGCCGAAGGCTATGCCTGCGCCTAAGCCTTCATGCATAGCCTTACTAAGCCTTCAGCAGGCTAACATTCAGCTGTGCTTGCAAAAATATCATATATGATAAAACACTAAGATGAATATCACATTTGATATTAGTGTTAAATCATATATGATATGTAATATCATATGTGATATTACATTAATATCACATGTGATATTACATATCATATATCATATTACACTAATATGATATTTTTTAAAATCATATATGATTTTGCATATACATTAAAAAACTAACCTGAAATACTTACTTTACAGGAGTTTTATGAAAAGATTGATGAGAAATTTGAAATAATTTCAAAAGAAAAGATAGAGTTGGTTGAGACAATGAGAGAGGGATTGAAGAAGTTCAGGGGAGACAAGGTGATGTTGACCTTGTGCAAGAAGTACAAGAGATTGTTCAACAAGATCGATTTTGATATAGAAAGTAGTTCGATGGAAGAGGATGATGATAGTGATAGTGAGAACGATGAAATGTTAGGATTTAGAAAATCCAAGTGTTAAAGTGTCGGTCACCTCAAGTATATGTAATCGTTAGAAAGCTCGTAGTCCTAGTTATTTAATGTTAGTTAGTATTTAGTTAAGTAACACCGAGGAGGATGGACGGGTCTTTACCCACTGTATGCCTGATCCACAGCCTGTAGGAGGCGTATTTTGTAAGATACTATAAATACCCTCTACCTCCCAAGGTAGAGGGTTGGAGCTCATAATAAGATTTTTTTTCTCTCACTAAGCTTCCTAAATCTCTTAACTTTCTCTCTCTAAACCCTAAGCCATACGCCCCATATATACTATGGTTTGATGTGTTTGTGAAATCCAATATGTTACAAATGGTATCAAGAGCCATGGTTTGATCATCCCTCTTACATGTTCTTGGATTTCTAGTGGTTTTATATGGTTTTTGGGTTTGAAAAAGTTTAGTGGTATTTGCATCATTTGGACTATTTCTAGTGTTAAAGTTTGGATTTTGATTGTACTTTTGTGTTTAGAATCATCATAAGTGTTTAGGTTTTGATTTGGAAGGCTTGAATCATCGTGGTTGGGCTGTTTTTGATTTGAAAAGTGGTAGTTTTTGAATATTGTATGAAGCGAGTTACGCCTCGTAGTACTTTTTCTTAGAAGCGAGTTGGTTTGTTCTTTGAAGCGAGTTGTCACTTAAGCGAGTTGTGAGTTATCAGTTTCTGCGAGTTGTCTTTTAACCGAGTTATATCTTAAGCGAGTTGTCTTGGAAGCAAGTTGGTTGCTTAAGCAAGTTGTCACTTAAGAGTTGTGTTCTATGCGAGTTGGTTCTATGCGACTTGTCTATTAAGCGAGTTGTCGACAAAGCGATTTGATGAAGCGAGTTGACTTCAAAGCGAGTTGAGTAGGGTGCGACTTGTCTAATACACTACTTGTCTATTAAGACTTGTCACTTCTTAGTGTTACATTTTACGGTTTTCTCTTGATTTAGTAAAATCCCGTGAAAGAATCTATTTCCCGGTTTAATCTAAGAGTTATAAAATCCCGTAGAATCTGTAATCATGTCTACCAACGTGCCTACAATCTTCTCTTCTGTAGCTGAGGACATTCAAGCAGCAGGATCAGATACTCCTCCACCCATGTTAGATAGGACCGATTATGACTCATGGGCTCAACGAATCAGGTTGTACTGCTTGGGTAAGGAAAATAGGGTTAACATTCTCAAATCAATTGATGAAGGACCATACCAAGTTGAGACTACCAGAGACATACTTGAAACAACTGTTGATGGCTCAATGACATTAGGATTGGATAGACCAAAGACATATGATGAACTTACTGATAAGGAGAAAAAGAGATACGATGCTGATATTAGGGCCTCAAACATTGTACTTCAGGGTATACCAAAGGATATCTACAAGCTAATCAATCACAACACTGAAGCCAAAGCAGTTTGGGACAATGTCAAGATGCTTCTCTCCGGTTCAGAATTAATTAAAGAAGATAGAGAGTCTCAATTGTATGATGATTTTGAGAACTTTAAGATGAACCTAGGGGAAAATGTCACTGAATACTATGTAAGGTTCCACAAGCTCGTGAATGACATGAGGAATATCAAAATGACAATGCCGAATATCCAGCTAAATTCAAAGTTTGTGAACAACATGAATCCCGAATGGCACAAATTTGTCACAGCAGTCAAACTTAACAAAGGATTACGGAACACCAATTATGAGCAACTGTATGCTTATTTACTACAAAATGAGAAACATTCTTTGTTTGAGCGAATGATCATGAAAAGTTCAAGACCAATGTTGGAGATGCAAGCTCTTCAAATGACTCAACTGCATTCTACACCAATGTAGGGATTACTACCAAAGCATCACAAGTCATACCTACTGGAAATGGTAACCACAAGCTTATTCCTGATCCAGGGTATAAGCCTCCTGATGCTGAAGCAGTCATGGAACACTTTGTCAATCAACTAGCTCTTATGGTCAAGCAAAACTTGAATCTCACCCCAAACACCAATAATCATCTCAGAACTGCATCAAATCTTCACAATCATGCTACTATTAAAGAAGGAAAGATAGTGGTGCAAAATGTGCAAGGAAGACAAAATGCATACCTTCCACATAATGAGCAAGGGAACGTTAGAGCTGGATATGGGAATGTTAGAGCTGGATATGGAAATGCTGGTGCTGGATATGGGAATGTTGTCGGTGGTGGTGGATATATGGGTAATCAGAATCGTGGAAGGAACATGGCTCAAGGTCAAGTAAAGCCCATTAAATGTTACAACTGTGGTGGAGAAGGACACATCGCCAGGAATTGCACTCTTCCAAAACGTCCACAAAATGCAGAGTACTTCAGGGACAAGATGCTGCTGGTCCAAGCTCAAGACAGTGGAGCAATGTTGAATGAGGAAGAATTGCTATTTCTTGCTGAGGGAAATGCCGAACTAATGATGCCGATGTGGATGAATGCCAGTGCATGGTATGGGTCAGAACAATCCCAATGCATTTCAAGTCGCAGAATGTGATGCATTTGATTTAGATGTTGATTATGAACCAACTGCCCAGACCATCTTCATGGCTAATATCTCACCAATGGTAACTCCAAGGGTTTCTTCACCTAAACAGGCCACTCCTTCCAGGGAATCTATCATCTCAGAGGTATTAAAACTATACGATGATGTTGATGTGCAAAAGATGCACAACAAAGTCTAATCAACTGAAATTATTGAATCAGATATTGAAAATATGGGTAATATCAATGTTGTCCCATATGAGCAATATGTGAAACAAAATTAAAGTGAAATTGTACCGAGTAATGCATCTTCTGCAGTCAATGATGACTATATCTTTGATGAATTCACTGCGTGTTCCCCTGATGATTCTATTATTTCTGAACTAAACGCCTATAAAGAACAAGTTGCTATATGTGAACAACGGGCTAAGTTCGAATTGACCACCCGTGAGCAGGAAATGGATAACCAAATACGTACAATTATTAGAAAAAGTAATTTTAGAGAAGAAATGTTAAAACAAGAGTTAAACTCCTTACAAGAAAAACTTAAAAAAACTGTTAAGCAAAAGAAAGAACTTCAAGAAAATGTTAAAGTGCTTAAACAAGAATTTAATGCTAAGGAATCAAAACTTTTGAATGACTTTTCTGATAAGGTTTTAAAATGTACCTTTTTGAGGGGTCATTTAAGCCTTTATTTGATCACTTTTGTATCCGTTATTACTTAATATCGTTCCTTTTCACTTTTTAGGTCTCTTGAAGGCAAATTGCTGTAATGGCACTTATTTGGACGAAAAGGCGCGGATATACGAAGAAAATGGCCAAAGTCAAGAATCGAGACACTCCAACTGCTGAAAATACAAGGTGACGGCGTCAAGCTTATCTGCGACGCCGTCGGAGGATTTTGTGACGAGACAGAAGCCAAAACTCTTATTTTCAACTGACGACGTCAAGTTATAAAAGAGTAGGCCGTCGCAACTCAGACGGCCTAGATTCAATCCAGACGGCGTCAAATTCTGAAGTGGACGGCGTCACAAGCACAAGGTGACGCCGTCGCAAGTCTAACGTGGCCAAGACAAAACCCTAATGACGGCGATCCGACGGCGTCACAAAACATAAGGTGACGCCGTCGCATGTGTAATCTTATATATAGAATCCAAATTTTTCAGTATTGATGTGTAGTCTTTTGGAGTAAAAACCTAAACCGAACCAAGGCTATCTTGTACAGTATTTTAGGGTTCCAAACCCTATCTTACGTCAAGATAAGTGCTTTACTTCATTAATACAATTATGTCTTTGATTATTTGTGTGTATGCTTGCATGTTCTCCATGTCCGGCTAATTTACTTTTGTGTTTGCTTAGGGAATATGAAACTTAATTATTGAATATTGATTGGTTGTCTCTTATCTTAGTTTGTTAATGATCTAGTAATGCGATAGGTCATTCGTTGTGTACTTAATGCTTGATTAAATCTTTGTGAACCTTAGAATATAACTCCTTGAGTAGTTGTAAGCTAAACCATCCAAAGAGTGCCTTAGAGTAAGAGTTTATTATCCCTAGTGGGTTTTGTAGACGAGACCCTTTGGTAAGTTCAAAGAGTTAGGGAGAAACGCATACCCTACAACTTTAGACGCACAACGCAACTAAGAATAAGGACGTGACAATTCAACCACCAATAGGAGATAATTAAGGAGTAGTAAAACCTAAGTAGACACATCTTTAAACTATCATACGAGCACACAATAATTAGACATAGACTACATACACCTTAGATTAGATAATTAGATAAGTAGAGTAATCGGTAGAAATACCAACCCCCAAATCCAAACCCCGAGATTCGTACCTTTCAATTTCCTAAAAAACATAAAAAGATAAAAGAATAATCTTCCTCAACCCCAACCTTAGCGTAGTAACTTCTTACTAGCATTCCTATTCCCCTAGAGAACCATATCAATACTCGTGGCTTACCCTAATTACTACACTACAACGATTAGGTTCACTGCCTAGGGGTTATAAAACTTGCTCAAGAAAAGGAAGTTCCTTTGACCAACCACGCTGTAGCGTTATCAAGTTTTTTGCCGGGAATAGAATAGCTAGTTAGTAGGCCACCTCGTTTAGGTTCTTTGCTTGATTCCTATCAAGTAAGTTATTCTTAGCTTTCATAAAGTCCTCATCAACGGAGACCAAGCATAGGCTGAACACCATCTTCCCGATAGCCCAAACTACGGCTTGCGATCAAGTCCAATGGATTTTCTTCGATTCCATCATGTCTAATACCACGCGTGGCTCTTCCAATTTCTCTACGAGACCAAGCTAGTAATTGGCTTGAGCGACTTCCTCCGTCTCCATCTCAAGTTGGGATGATCTCACCCATCCATCTTGATGTTCCATTGACATGGACAAAGGACTTAAAGCGCATTGATCCTTCAAGGATCATGAACTTCTCCACCAAGCGATCCATTGAAAACTTAGTGATCTTACCGCAGAAGAATCATGGGGTATAATAGAGGACCTTGCTCTCTATGACAACGAAAGTTGGAATGACCCCGTGAGTTGCCCAAAACCGTTAAGGCAATCTCCTTGCCTCCCATTGACTCACAATCTTCCGACCCTAGGATGATCGAACTTGAAGATCAAGTTAAATTCCTAATGAGTTCCTACTAAAACCCTAAGTCTTCACGCCATGTGAACAAAGTTTCTTCCTCGTGTGAGCCATTTTATGATCCTCATAACACGCGCACTTGCACCCATCCCCAAACATGCTTCCGTTGACTACACATCCTCGCGTACTAATGGAACGGGAGGAAGATTCCCTACAATACCCGGACCTAGGAATTTCAATGAAACCCTAGAAGCATGGAAGGGCAAGCCCGACTTCTATTGGGGACAAACCAAGGAGTTCATTTCCAATGATTTTTCATGGCCCCCATCCCACAGTCCTAACCAACAAAACATTGAAGGGATGTTGCAAAACCTAGTTGCAACCCAAGAAGCCCAAATAGCTAAGCTCTCGGGCCGCTTTAACCAACAACAAGCCGAAATGGATAGGAAGATAGACAACCTTTTGAAAGCCATGACCAATAGTGATAGGAAGGTTAACGCTATCTCAACTCCCGAGCCTTCCGGTGTAGAGATTAAGGACCCAAGTAAGTTAGCTAAGCATGTCCAATTCGTCAATACCATCGCCTTAGTGAAACCTAATAGAACCAATGATGAAGAGGACCATACACGTGAGACTAATGAAACAACCGAGGAAGTAGGTGAAGTAGATAATGACTATTTCAATAAGTTTCCTATGGAATAAGAGCTAACTCGCCACCCTCACTTAGTACGTGACCTCCGTCACATGTATGTTAGGAAAAGACCTAGAATCAAGTTTGGGAACCCTTGGAATCTTAACATACCATGTTGCATAGGACACCTTTTCGTGGCAAAGGCATACATTGACCGCAAATCCCCAATCAACATAATGAGTAGCACCTACTACAATTGGGTAGTGAAGAAGCCGATTCCAACTAGGCAAGACCCCGATGATCCTAGTGTTAGTTGCAATTTTCTTGGTAGAGTTAAGGGATTTCCGCTTATGTAGGTAGTTTCACATTTCCTACGGACTTCATAATTGTGGATGATATTAGCACGGCCATAGACCCTAGCTTTTCCCACGTTATTCTAGGAAAACCTTTCATAGAAAACACCGGGATGACCTATGATCCTTCATTAGGAATAGTGCGATTCAAGGATGAGAACGACGACATAGCTTACCAAATGCCGTTCAAGATTGAGAAGTTCTCATCACTCTCTAATGATGAAAAGGAACTTAAACTATCGGTCTACTATAGGAATGAGGAGGATAAAGAAAAAGGAGTAGATTATGTTATGGCTAAGATTTTCGGATTCTATAAGGATTGTTTGAACCTAGGACCGAAATATAGGACCGAATGGGGAGAAGACGAACTCTTAGAGAAGTGCGTCATAGGGCACTTCTACAACATGGAATCCCCCGATAGAGACCGTCATGAGGAAGAAGATGACGGTAATGAAGTCACGTGAGGGCACGACTACGAGTCTAGCTACAAGACTCTTAAATAAAGAAAAGCGCTTTGTGGGAGGCAACCCATGCTTAATTGTTTGCTTGTTAGTGTCATATATCTTTTACTAATTGAATATTCTCATGTTTAAATTTGTAAAAATGCTTTATTTTGTTTTTAACCTCGTCTTAATTGCATATAAAGGTATTTTACATAAAGGATAACTGTAGGGAGGATTACACACGTTTTCAAAAGAAACGTAAACATGAGAATAACAATTCATTAAAAGATATATATGTGTGTTTGTTCGAGTCAAATGCTTGTATCAAGTCATAATGGATGTTTTGCAGAAAGTTTTCCAGATTCTAAAGATGTAAATTTTCCAGAATTTTTCCAGAAAATCGCAGACCGTTTTTGTCAAGATAACTTGACGGGCGTCAGATTGCAACCTGACGGTCCAGGAAGAAGTAAAACATCGATTACTTTTTCTCGTTATCTGAGCTACTTATAAATTTTTGGAATTTTCCAGGTCTTAATTTTCCAAAAATTCTGTAAACATCCATTCCATAAGCATTATATCCTAGTTTAGTAGAGTCTTATATATATTATTACCTCCGATTTTACGCGAAGGTTTCGTTTGTTTTCTTCAAATGTGCAGGTTTCATTTATCAAGAAGAAGAAACAAAAGATTGGAAGGAGCTTTTCACGCACACATTCTTCTTGGAAAGGATTTAACCACTACTTCACATACGGATCCTACCGAGCTAATCAGGGGAGTATTAGTTTCTTTCGTTTTTTATTACCTTCCATTATCATAACTTTGATACTTTCGGGGAACATTGGGGACAATGTTCAGTTTAAGTGTAGGAGAGAAAATAAAACTGGAACTTTGAAACTATGCTTATCCTTGATTATTTGCTTTGTCCAAGTGTATTTGTGTAATAAACCATGAGAAAATGTCGGTTAGGGTAATTTTGGCACCAAATTTTTAATTTTTCATGACATATAGGAGTGGGCCATTAGTTTTAACAAAAGCGCCTCACGGATAGGAAGTTGCATGACTAGCACAAAAACCCTTTACCACCTAAATTCCACCCAAAATGTGAGGATCGCCTTAGATTAGTAGGAATTAAAGCATTCATCTTTAATGCTTAGAGTGTGAACCGGTAGTATATTAGATTCTAGAACTTGTTTTGTGATGCATTCCGAGATCGCTAGTAAGACTACACTTGTGTAGTTAGGAATAACTAAATGATAAGAGGCATTAGGATAACCCTTGTTTGATACCCGTAATATAATTACTTCTTCCACATCGGTTGAGTAATTCCCCACACCCTTTGCGTTGTACTCATCTTTAGTACACGATACCCCTAGTTAACCCCTCAGAGCCTATCCTTTTCGCGGTTCTCTTGATTTTTCGGTTTTCCGGAATATCAATGAAGAGCATTGTTTACACCCCACCCCCAAATATACACCCAAATCGCCTTAGCCTACCCTTTATGCACTCACTTTTAGTGCATTTTTGTTATCACCCTAAACCCTTAGTTCAATTATCTAGTTGCTTGCATGAGTTGCTAAGTCGAGTCATATCCTTTGTACACAGTTTTGAGACGATTGGGACGATTGGGAAAAAGTTAAAGTTTATAAAATGATTGAAAGGGAACGTTAAATTCCCTTATTTGCGTAATAACATACCCCAAGTGTTTTTGATCTTTTCAATTCGGGTCAAATTAGTGTTAGAGTAATAAAAACTCAAGTCTAGGGATGTGGCTATAAATCCCTATCATTTTGATGTTACCGTAGAGGATGGTAGAGTAAAAGTGTATGAAAAAAAAAAATCGAAAAAAAAATAGAAAAAAAGAGAAAAGAAAAAAAAATAGAGTGAAAAAAAAAAAAAAACATACGGGCTACCATCCTACATCTATCCTTTAAATTTATGTTTGTTTGTTTCAGTTAGCTAGAATCTAGAGTGTCGAGTCTTGGCTTAGCAATGCCATTCTTCGTATGCATTTAACATAGAGATTTTTGACTTGCCACCACTAAAAAGCCTATCCCACCAAACCCTTTGTTTCCCTACTGTAAGCCTAACGTTACAACCCTTTAAAGACCTCTTTGATAGTCTTTCCTAGGTGCTTACGCCAAAGCGATGGAGGTTTTATCTATTCTCAAGCCTATGGTAATCTATGTACTAGGACCGGTTAATGAGTGTTTATCTTCCATTTCCAACTTGTTATATTTCATATACACCCGAGAGAGATGTGAGTATCCAAACACCCCATGTGAGGTGCTAGTATGTAATTTTCGTGCTTGTTATGACTTTTGCGGGGCTTATATGTGTTGTGGACTGTTTTAAACCAATGCTTCATGACCCCTAACTTATAAATTAATTGGCTAAAAGCACATTTGCTTGAGGACAAGCAAATACCAAGTGTAGGGATATTTGATAAGGTTTTAAAATGTACCTTTTTTGGGGGTCATTTAAGCCTTTATTTGATCACTTTTGTATCCGTTATTACTTAATATCGTTCCTTTTCACTTTTTAGGTCTCTTGAAGGCAAATTGATGTAATGGCACTTATTTGGACGAAAAGGCGCGGATATACGAATAAAATGGCCAAAGTCAAGAATCGAGACACTCCAGCTGCTGAAAATACAAGGTGACGGCGTCCATCTGCTATCTGCGACGCCGTCGGAGGATTTTGTGACGAGACAGAAGCCAAAAACTCTTATTTTCAAGTGACGACGTCAAGTTATAAAAGAGTAGGCCGTCGCAACTCAGACGACCTAGATTCAATCCAAACAGCGTCAGAAGCTGAAGAGGATGGCGTTACAAGCACAAGGTGACGCCGTCGCAAGTCTAACGTGGCCAAGACGAAACCCTAATGACGGCGATCCGACGGCGTCACAAAACATAAGGTGACGCCGTCGCATGTGTAATCTTATATATAGAATCCGGATTTTTTAGTATTGATGTGTAGTCTTTTGGAGTAAAAACCTAAACCGAACCTTTTTAACCGGGGATTTTTGTCCCTTTTACCCAAAAAAAAAAAACCTAAACCGAACCAAGGCTATCTTGTACAGTATTTTAGGGTTCCAAACTCTATCTTACGTCAAGATAAGTGCTTTACTTCATTAATACAATTATGTCTTTGATTATTTGTGTGTATGCTTGCATGTTCTCCATGTCCGACTAATTTACTTTTGTGTTTGCTTAGGGAATATGAAACTTAATTATTGAATATTGATTGGTTGTCTCTTATCTTAGTTTGTTAATGATCTAGTAATGCGATAGGTCATTCGTTGTGTACTTAATGCTTGATTAAATCTTTGTGAACCTTAGAATATAACTCCTTGAGTAGTTGTAAGCTAAACCATCCAAAGAGTGCCTTAGAGTAAGAGTTTATTATCCCTAGTGGGTTTTGTAGACGAGACCCTTTGGTAAGTTCAAAGAGTTAGGGAGAAACGCATACCCTACAACTTTAGACACACAACGCAACTAAGAATAAGGACGTGACAATTCAACCACCAATAGGAGATAATTAAGGAGTAGTAAAACCTAAGTAGACACATCTTTAAACTATCATACGAGCACACAATAATTAGACATAGACTACATACACCTTATATTAGATAATTAGATAAGTAGAGTAATCGGTAGAAATACCAACCCCCAAATCCAAACCCCGAGATTCGTACCTTTCAATTTCCTAAAAAACATAAAAAGATAAAAAATAATCTTCCTCAACCCCAACCTTAGCGTAGTAACTTCTCACTAGCATTCCTATTCCCCTAGAGAACCATATCAATACCCGTGGCTTACCCTAATTACTACACTACAACGATTAGGTTCACTGCCTAGGGTGTTATAAAACTTGCTCGAAGAAAAGGAAGTTCCTTTAACCCCGAACGACGCGTGTAGCGTTATAATTTTCCAATCTAAAAACGTTGAAAAATAAACTTGAAAACAAACTGTACGTACAAGGGAACACCATTCAGACTGCTCACATGATTACTAAGCACAGAGTCTTAAGCGATAAGCATAGTATTCCCCTAGTAGAGGAGCCAAATCCCGAGTACTGTAAAAAGGCTAAAGCTTGCCATACGATTGTATATGATGGTAATGAGATCCTCAAGCCTAGGCAAACACCATCATGTATTGGAAGCACGGAAGAGGATAGAAAATTAGAAAATGCCTCTAGGGAGAAAATGGATAAGAAGCTAAAAGATCCTGAGTGTAAAAAGCAAAACATAACGATCAAACCCCATGATTACACTAAAGAAAATTGGATTTCCCTGAACAAGTTTAAGCCTCAAACTCAATTAACACCAGAACAAGTTTTTTGGAAAAAAGACATGGATGTACTTGTTGAAACAAACACTCCCCTTAGGAAAGTGCCTCCAGCTACTGTGTATCCTCCGAATACACCAATGCATTTAGTTCCTAGAACTCTTCCCACTAAGAGCAAAACCTTAATCAACGTGTATGTTGTTTATCAACTATTCGTTGTGTTAGGTCACTAGATTTACAACACAAGCTTAATAGAAAGAGATAAAGGCGATTGAACAATAAACCAAACACACACACACGTTAGACTATGATAGTTATGCGTAGAGTATGAGTGAAAGGAAATGAATTGAACAACCAACCCTCAAGTGAGGGTTATACAAGAGTATTTATAGGAGGGAAGCTAGGGCAACACTCCTAGTTCCCATAATTTTCCTTATTGGGCTAGGCCTAGGCTTATGGGCCTTCTACATAAGCCTAAGGCTAATAACAAACATAAAGGCCATAATTAAGCTAACTATTACATGTGAATCACTAACACTTGATTAAGGTTTAGGAGTGATTCCAACAATCTCCCCCTAAGCGTTAGTGATGAATGAATGTAAACGGTGAAGGAGCAGATGTAATAGTAGCTTTGACGTCTTCTGACATTCTTCTTTCTTGTGAGAACATTTGCCTTGATTCGAACAATCTCTCCAGTGTAGAGAAATTGTCTTCTTTGAACAGTTCTGCTTTGACGTCATCTTGTCTTTGTTCATTGATCATTGTTCTTTGTGATGGTAGTGATAGTATGTTGTAGTTGTCTGCATCAAGTCTGCCTCAGTGTCCGCTTCATCGCTCCAAAGTGTCTCTACGCCATTCTTCAACACGCCATACGCTTTTGACGTTGGATTTTAGTACCGATGAAGTTCTTTAAGTCTTTAACTTTGTAGATTCTTTGGTTTGACGAAGAATCATTCCGACTTTTGTGTTGCTTTTAGATAGAACTTCCATTAGTGATGATGTTGGTATGAGCATGCGAAGAATCTGCATGATCATTCCGCTCAAGAGCTTCCATAAGAAGAAAACATGAAAACGGTTAGTAATAAGCGGATTCCGGCACTCACAAGTTTGAACTTCGAGAGTGTTAAAAGCATAGTGTGAAAACACAACTCTAATTCTCACAAAGGCCGTTCCTGAACCGAGTCCCACAAGTGAGATAACGCGATGTACCGAAGTACATCTACGGTTCAGATGAGTCGCTGTGGTACAAAGCATCACCTCACGATCGTAGACCGTTTGAGACCACTAAGCCTAATCCACGGAGTTACCGAAGCAACCTGCCGGCCGTGTCTGTTTGATGTTGACTCTGGCAGGAGTTTCCATTCAATCATTGAGGATCACAGATGTGAACCTCTCATAAATGTTCTCGACAGATTGCTAAGATCTGTGAAGGACTCGATAACGTACCACTGATGTTCTTATTGTTGAGCATCAAGTGATGAAATGTCAAGTGTACCTAAGAGATCTTTTGATGAATCTCGTGGCTCTAGACTCAATAGTGCTTTTTGGTTTTCCTGAGCGGAGACTTGGGAGAGGGTCTCCTTCTTCAATACCAGCAATCTCTAAGAGAAAGCCGATAGTTTACGTAGGGTTCCCAGTGAGAATGAAACAAGCTTCTGTTGAGAGAAACTTGAGTGGCTAAGAAGGTTTAGTGCATGCGTCACTGGGTCCATGACGACTTTTAATCTTAAATACCGGTGTCATCTAGTGACAACCAGTAGCATATGAATTGAACCCGGTGTCTGCCCTAAGTTGAATAACTTGGAGGGCTATTTCTTTTCACCCTTTTCTTTGCATTTCTTTTAATTCTTCAACTCCTTCTTTCTCCGATTCTCATTTTCTCCTTTTTTATAATCATACCTAAGGACTTCTAAATTCTAACTATTGGTAGTGTCCTTGGGTAGATCCCTCCGCTCAAGGATCATAGGACGGTTTTTCCTAACCTTAATCACCTTATAACTCCATTGCCATAAAACCATTTTCAAGAAAATCTCTCAAAGGGTTTGTAAATGAAAACATGTTTGAACCACTGTGAGAGTTTTATCTTTAGCGAAATACTCCTCCACATGTGCTTTTGAGTTTAGACAGAAATCTGCACAGTGAGGAAAGAGCGCGCACTTTTGAATTGATCAACTCAAGATATACAATCCCTTGCGAGACACGATTACGTTGTATAGTTAAAGAGATACATTGTCAGCTTTTAGGTGACAACTAGCTCTAATAACTATCTTGAAGGTGTGGACAACCCCGAAAGATTGTCAAACCCGTCAAAGTTCATGTCTACCAACAGTTTCTCGAGTGGTACTTTCTACTCGGACAAGTCCTTTGCGAGACACGTTTACTTTACTAGCGAACTAGCTTGAAATTATTACCCGTCCTGGACAAGTCTTTTCGAGTTACTAACAGTTAAGATCTCGTCAATTCGTGGGTTGAAGTCTTTTTGCACGAGAATTCATGAGCAAAACACAACATATTTCTTATCACGTATTTTTCTCCCCCTCAAAAATGGCATATAAATGTTATTTTTGAAGAAATGTTGACAATAAATATGACCATTTTGAGTTTTGTGGGAAGATAACCACTAAGAACAATTGGAGAACAAAGTTTTAAAGTCAAATACTCCCCCTCAACAAGTGATATAAACGGTTGAGGTTTTGAAAATCATAAGGGGAAGTACTTGTTCTTTTGAGCAAAACCTTGAAAATTGAAATGTTTGATAGGTTTTACTCAAAAGTAAGAAGCTTTCGCTCCTTTTATAAGGATTGTGGCACTGAAGCGTACCACAGGGTACTTTATTTACAAGAACGGGTTGTACACTGTAATGTGTGCACAAGCCATCGACATAATAAATCATACATCCAAAGTTATAATGAAAGAAGCAGTTCAAGGGGTACCAGGTAGTCCAGAGATGTTGCCAGTGTGAATCGCGTGAAAGCCGGTGATGTTACTCCTGGGTCGACCTCCAACATAGCTTTCCAATCTTCTGAACTGATCCCTTCGATACAACCGTTCATCAATCATCGTGATGATCCTCTTCACATCCCTTCGATCCTGAGAATTCCATCGCTTAGGAGACCCAATCTTTTGACGTATATCCTTCAACTGATAAGCCAATCCGTCCCTAATCATCTATAAAGTGTGATCCCCAAACTTGTGAAGATCTCTGCACGCCATTAAGCAATTTCTTTAAAGTTCACTGCGGTAAACGACGCTTTAATGGTTTGTGATAAGTGTATATTGTGAGAGCTGGATGATGTCGGGAAGATCAAGCTGCGGTGGAGTGAAGTTGACACGGGTCTGATAAGATTCAACTGCAAGCTGGAGGTCTTCTACACGTTCTTTGATGACTATGCGTCTGATGAAGATGAGCAATGACTTGATGAATTCACGTTGTACTTCAGTGGAGAATTGTCTCATGCGACCCTGTACTTTGGCAAGGTACATGTCTTCAATGTCGTTGATAGACTAATTCTCAAAGTCAGCTTCAGAGAATGCAAAATCCCTTTCGTCTTGCCTTTTGACCACAATCTTCTTGAGAAAAGTGTAGTCCCATTTGGACGAAAGATCAACGTGTTTGATGGCAACGATTGTAACGCCCCGACCCGACAAGGGTAAAGGAATCACAAATAATGGTGTCATATCAAAGCAAACATAAATATCCAAAAGAAGTCTTAACATAAATGCTGAAATAATTCAAGTCAACATGACTTCAATACATAGGTCCCAATGGAAAAATAAACTCCAACAAAATATCTGAAATAATGAAGTCTTAAATGGCATCATAAGATCAAAGCTAAACATCTTTAAGGTAAGTCCACTCAGCACTCATCCCAAAGCAAAACCCAGCTCCAATGCTTAGATACCTGCCGCGGAAGAAAAGAAATGCGGCTGAGCTTCAAAAGCTCAGTGAACAGATATAAAAGCAAAGAGAATACGAAACGATATCGAATACGAAATATAACGAACGAAAAATAGCAAAATCATAATCATTTTCAAAGTATAAATCAGAATTAACGAATAAAGTTTATAGTTAACTACCACGAGCCCAGAAACATATATCAGATCATAATCATATTCACATAAGGCAACATTTGTAGGGGAGACCTACCAGTGTTATGAAGGACGTGCATGCACGCAACATCAATCATCGATAACAGATAACATATAATGAGCAGATAACAGATAACAGATCTAGGATGCATCCATACGCCCACGCAGATATTGGTCATATAACATAACTTGAGCTCATAACAGATAACAGATAAAGGACGTGGCAGAACATCACTCTACTGCCCTAGAGTCATGTCAGAGGTGCATCACTGACACGGACATGGAACCCCATGACTAGTGAAATATTTGGCTCGGTGTCAAACTATCTTAGGTCAAATCAGAATGTCAAAACTGACACAAATCATACTTCATCATAAGGTTAATCATATTTTCAAAATCAGAGTTTTCATATTATATAGTTCAAAATCAGATGTTTCATAATTCAGAAATCAGAGTTCAGATAAGCAACAACTCAAACAAACAGAATGGGGTTCATAGCAAAGGCTTAGGAAACCCTAATATAAAAGCTAACGAAAGAAAACGTTATAAGGAACCTTTACTAAAAAGGTCAGAATATCTGTACCTTATTCCAAAGCAAATGACCAAAAAGCAGAAATACGGAAAGCAAAGGATTACTCCTTCTTCACAGAACCTATACACATTAACGGTCGTACATGTTATTTATGATTCCATAATTGTCGAAATGATCTTTTAATGTTTGGTGTTTATACTTAGAGTATTCAGTGATCTTAATAATTTAGAGATTTATGATTAAATGAGACTTAAGTGTTTTATAACCAATATTGTAGGTTAGGGTTCATTATGTCATTTATTAAAGTTTAGGGTTAAGTGTGAAAATAGTTTAAAAGTCATAACTCACACAACTCATTAACTCTTGTTTATTTACTCAACACCTTCATGACTTTAACCATACGTTACTTATATACATATTATACGTCAACTCTTATACCCATGCACGTTTATGATTTCATGTGACAATAAAAGTTACTTATTATCCGGATTAGATACACAGCGACACACACATGCACAATAGCTTCGAAAAGATATGGGCACGTACTACGTTTACATATCTACAAGCTCACTTGACTCACAGCACACGCGCATGATACACGGTTCACAAATCAATTGGTTCGGTTCACACATCACTTAGGGTTTAGGTTTTGCATGTTCTTTACTCATTTAACTCACGTTCACAAACACTCACATGGTTCGGCTAATATATATGTTTCGGCTTCCATGTTTTACGCAAACCCTAACTCCTCTACGTACCTTACATATTTACGTTTGCATGTTATACCTTGGCCGATTTATTATATATGTGGTTCGGTTTATATATAGCTCGACATACTTAATACCGATTCACACAACACATATTACAATACATGCTCTCTAATATTTATAAGGTCCGATTCATATAAGTTGTTTCGGTTTCATATGGTTCGGCAAAACACAAGCTTCGATTAAAACAAAACATGTTACAACATATAATAACGTTAGGTGTATCAAAGTGAGATGAGAAGAACGTAGTTATACCTTAGCTTGTCACGTTGGAACCAAAACTTCGACACCAAGGGGTGTTAGCAGTCGGCCGAAAGAAAAGAAAAAGAAGAGACAAAGAAAATACCAAACTTGCAAACTAGGGTTCCAATTTGTGTTAATGTATTTGTATTTATAGGTGGTACAAATCGGATTAGGCTTGAGGTGTGCGGGCTTCGGCTTGATCCAACCGAACAAAAGAAACACGGCCCAAATGGGCTCTCGGCTTGAGTCCAAACCAACAAAACGAACGGCCCAACTTGTTTCACAAATAAGCGAAAGGCGAGACCCAACTATTTATGCGAGACGTTTAACTTTTCGTCATACAAATGTCGATTTCTTAAATATATCCGTTAGGTTTTAATTATAGATAAGTTAAGTTTTTAATTTCGTTAAATGAATATAAATGTCTTTTACGTATTTTATAAATTTCGATTCCAAGGGTATTTTAGTCTTTATTCATGTTTTAGATTTTCAGGTTTTACAACTCTTCCCCTCTAAAAGAAGAATTTTCGTCCTCGAAAATTGAAATGAAACGAAACGAAAACAAAATGAGAACATACCAAACTATTCAAAGAAATGAGGATAACTAGCTCGCATCGACTCCTCGGTTTCCCAAGTAGCCTCACGCTCCGGGTGATTTTCCAAAGAATCTTAACGAACGGAATGACTTTATTTCTCATGACTCTTTCTTGCCTTTCTAAAATAGCTTCCGGTTCTTCAGATAAAGACATATCGGATTGAATTTGATCAAACGGATAAGAAGCAACGTGTAACGGATGATAGTTGTATCCCCTTAGGAGAGATACATGGAACACATCATGAACATGCGATAACTGAGGCGGAAGTGCTAACCGATACGAAACTTCTCCTATACGCTCCAAAATTTCAAACGGACCGATGAATCGAGGACTGAGCTTGCCCTTGATTCCAAAACGTTTCACACCTCTAAACGGTGAGACTTTCAAAAATACACGATCTCCAACCTGAAACTCCAAATCACGACGATGCTTGTCGGCATAACTTTTCTGACGAGACCTAGCCTCCTTCAACTTTTCTCTAGCAACAGCTACTTTCTCATTACTGATCTCAATCATTTCCGGACCTTCAATTAAACGTTCACCTACTTCATCCCAACAAGTAGGTGATCTACATTTTCTCCCATAAAGAAGTTCAAACGGTGCTGCCTTAATGCTAGCATGCCAACTGTTGTTGTATGCAAACTATACTAAACACAAATATTCATCCCAGCTGCCCGTCCATTCCAAAGCACAAGCCCTTAGCATGTCCTCTAAGGTCTGAATAGTCCTTTCTGACTGACCATCTGTTTGAGGATGAAATGCTGTACTGAAATTAAGTCGAGTACCCCAAGCTTTTTGCAAACCTTTCCGAAACGGAAGTAAAACACGGATCTCTGTCGGACACAATAGATTCCGGAGTACCATGAAGCCTAACGATCTCTTGTTGAAAAATTTCTGCCAATCTACCAATACCATAATCCTTTCTAATTGGTAAGAAATGAGCAGATTTGGTTAGTCGATCAACAACTACCCAAATCGCATCATGCTTCTTCCGAGTAAGAGGTAGTCCAGTCACAAAATCCATAGATATTTTATCCCACTTCCATGTTGGAATATCCAATGGCTGTAACAGTCCACTAGCCCTTTGATGTTCAATCTTAACCTGCTGACAAATCATACACTTCGACACAAACGTCGCCACATCTTGCTTCATGCCATTCCACCAGAAGTACTGTTTCAAATCCCTATACATCTTGGTAGAACCAGGATGGATAGTGAAAGGAGAACTATGAGCTTCAGTCATAACTTTCTCGCGAAGTACCGAATCATTGGGAACACAAAGCCTATCTTCATACCATACAATTCCGTCATCATCAACCTTAAACTCCGTCTGCTTACCTTCTTCAACATTTTGCGCCACGGCCCACACCGCCATCATCTTTCTGAGCTTCTTTAATTTGCAGTATAAGGTTCGACTCTACCTTCATACTAGCCCAGTATCCATCAAAACCTCGTACGCACAACTCAACATCCAAACGCTCTAAGTCACGAAGAATCCTAGATTCAATTTCAATACTTGCAAGAATGCCTGATTTCCGGCTAAGTGCGTCAGCAACTACATTAGCCTTACCTGGATGGTACTGAATGTTGGTGTCATAATCCTTAAGGAGTTCTAACCATATTCTTTGTCTCATGTTAAGTTCTTTCTGAGTGAAAATATACTTAAGACTCTTATGGTCAGTGAAAATATCACACGTCTCTCCATACAAGTAATGCCTCCAGATCTTCAACGCGAACACCACTGCAGCTAACTCAAGGTCATGAGTTGGGTAATTCTCCTCATAAGGTTTCAGCTGCCTTGACGCATAAGCTATTACCTTTCCATGTTGCATCAAAACACAGCCCAATCCTTTCTTAGATGCATCACTATAAATCTGGAATCCTCCAGAACCAGATGGAAGAGTCAAAATAGGAGCGGACACCAATCTCCGTTTCAACTCTTCAAAACTCTCTTCTCGTTCATTCGTCCATACAAACTTTTCACCTTTTCTCATCAGTTGGGTTAGGGGCAAAGCTAAACGAGAGAAACCTTCAACAAAACGTCGGTAGTAACCAGCAAGTCCTAGAAAACTCCTAACCTCAGTCACTGTCGTAGGTCTTGGCCATTTAGTGATAGCCTCAACCATAGACGGATCCATGGTGATACCATCAGCAGATACAATATGACCAAGGAAAGCGATTTGTTTTAACCAGAACTCACACTTCGAAAATTTGGCGTACAACTTTTTCTTCCTCAGAATCTCCAAAACTATCCGGAGATGTTGCTCATGCTCTTTTTCAGACTTGGAGTAAACCAAAATGTCGTCGATGAAAACGATAACGAACTTATCGAGGAACTCATGGAAAACACGATTCATTAGGTCCATAAACACCGCAGGCGCGTTTGTCAAACCGAAAGGCATAACGAGGAATTCATAATGACCATATCTGGTACGAAACGCGGTCTTAGGAACATCTTGCTCCCTCACATGTAGCTGGTGATAACCAGATCTCAGATCAATCTTAGAAAAGAATTTAGCTCCTTGCAGTTGATCAAACAAATCATCAATACGTGGCAGAGGATAACGGTTTCGAATGGTAATACGGTTGAGTTCACGGTAGTCGATACATAGACGCATGCTTCCATCCTTCTTCTTCACAAACAAAACAGGTGCACCCCATGGAGAAACACTGGGTCGAATAAATCCATTTTCTATCATCTCTTGCAGCTGCTCCTTCAACTCCTTCAGTTCTACAGGTGCCATACGGTACGGAGCCTTCGAAATTGGTTCAGCACCAGGAATTAACTCACTGCTAAACTCAACTTCTCTAGCTGGGGAAGACCGGGAAGTTCATCGGGAAAAACGTCGGTGAATTCACAAACAAAAGAAAGGTTTTCAATGTTAGGACTCTCCAAAGATATGTCCTTAACAGACGCCAGAAAACCTTGGCACCCATGAGCAATCATGGCCCGTGCCTTCATAGCAGAAATAAATTTAACAGATTTGAGGGGTTGAGAACCATAATAAACAAATTCAGGGTGTTTTATGTCTCCAAAGATCACCGTTCTAGCATAGCAGTCGATGGAAACTCTATGGTAAGCCAACCAATCCATGCCTAGAATGATATCAAAGTTGACCATATCGAGAGGATACAGATTTGCAGGGCGAATACGATCATCAAAACGAAGAGGGCACTTAACGTATTTATGATCAATGATCATGTGGTTTTTCATAGGCGTAGAAATCGATAAGTGATTTGTTAGTGGTTTGGGCTTCATATTAAGTTTCTTAGCAAATGTGACAGATATAATGGAGTGTGTGGCACCGGTATCAAATAAAGCGAAGACAGAATAATCATCAATGAAAAGAGTGCCCGTAATGGTACTGGTGCGCCCGCCTGATTCCGAGTAGTGGCATAAACACGTCCAGTAGTAGGTGGCGGCTTGATGTAGTTTCCAGGAATCACCGGGTTCTTCTTAGGGCAATCCTTGATCTTGTGAGTAGTGGAACCACAAGAGAAACATCCACCAGTGGCCTTGAAACACGGCCCCGGATGAGCCTTTCCACAAGTAGTACAGAGAGGTGGGGGAGGCAAAACCTCAGCTGTCCTTTGTGACGAAGATCCTGAAGCACGACCCTGATATGATCCTCGAGCTGACTGATCCTTGTTGTAACGTTGGTTATTGTTACCTTGGTTCTGACGATCATTTCCATTCTTGCCAGCAGCTCTGCTATCCTGACTCCTCGCATCAGGGCGCCTAGAGTCCACATTCCTTCCTGACTGACCCCGCTGATCATAACTCCTATCCACTTGACCCTTCGAATCATAACTCCTGCCAGAATTTCCCTTATAATCATTACTTTGAGTCCTACCTTGAATCCGATCACCATCGCGATTACGCTTGTTGGAACCCGAAACCTCATGAAAGATCTCAATGTTACGAGATGCGTCATTGCAGGCCGACACATCCTCATACTCGATATTAAGCAGTCGGTCCAACACCCACTTCTTCAGTCCCCACTTGAAGTGCTTAGCTTGGCGTCTACCATCTCCAGCAATCGTTCCCACAAAACTTACCAGCCTCATAAACCTGCCCATGTACTCATTGGAGTTCTCATGATCAAACTGGTAAATCGCCTGATAATCCCTCTCATACCTTTGTGCCAGATCAGGGAAGTAACGGTAATAGAAGATAGTCCGAAACTCAGCCCAAGTACAAGTAACAGCAAAAGCATCTCCTCCTCTTGCCTGTTTGAGTGCCTTCCACCAATTCAAAGCATCACCCTCCAACTTAAATGTAGCCAAACGGGTCTTAAACTCGTCTCCACAACCCAACACTTCAAACAGCTTCTCAATATGAGTGATCCAGTCCTCGGCCTCAGTGGGAGTAGCAGCAGTGCTAAAAGAAAGAGGCTTGAGCTTACCAAAACGCTCGAGCCAAGTGTGAATGCCGGTGGGTTGATTACCTCCACCACTACCCGAAGCACCAGTCTGATTACGAATGTTGTTGATCACCTGTGTCATCATCTCAGGTGTGGTGAGACCAGGGAAAAGAGTGTTGAGAGCATTAGCAATCGCAGCATCCAAGTTAGGAGCATCATCGTCTCCATCCAAGTTACCGTTACGACGAGTTTGAACCATCTGAACGATATTCAAACGATTAGCAAAATGAACAAAGATGAGATACGAAATGGAAGTACACAGAAGGAATCCTAAAGTCTACCCAATCCTCACAGGTCATAGCCTAAGCTCTAAGGGTCTCAAAACCTAGGGTCCATATGTCACAGGTCCTGACTACAAGTCGTAAACCTGGCTCTGATACCATAAATTGTAACGCCCCGACCCGACAAGGGTAAAGGAATCACAAATAATGGTGTCATATCAATGCAAACATAAATATCCAAAAGAAGTCTTAACATAAATGCTGAAATAATTCAAGTCAACATGACTTCAATACATAGGTCCCAATGGAAAAATAAACTCCAACAAAATATCTGAAATAATGAAGTCTTAAATGGCATCATAAGATCAAAGCTAAATATCTCTAAGGTAAGTCCACTCAACACTCATCCCAAAGCAAAACCCAGCTCCAATGCTTAGATACCTGCCGCGGAAGAAAAGAAATGCGGCTGAGCTTCAAAAGCTCAGTGAACAGATATAAAAGCAAAGCGAATACGAAACGATATCGAATACGAAATATAACGAACGAAAAATAGCAAAATCATAATCATTTTCAAAGTATAAATCAGAATTAACGAATAAAGTTTATAGTTAACTACCACGAGCCCAGAAACATATATCAGATCATAATCATATTCACATAAGGCAACATTTGTAGGGGAGACCTACCAGAGTTATAAAGGACGTGCATGCACGCAACATCAATCATCAGATAACAGATAACATATAACAGATAACAGATAACAGATCTAGGATGCATCCATACGCCCCACAGACAGATATTGGTCATATAACATAACTTGAGCTCATAACAGATAACAGATAAAGGACGTGGCAGAACATCACTCTACTGCCCTAGAGTCATGTCAGAGGTGCATCATTGACACAGACATGGAACCCCCATGACTAGTGAAATATTTGGCTCGGGTGTCAAACTATCTTAGGTCAAATCAGAATGTCAAAACTGACACAGATCATACTTCATCATAAGGTTAATCATATTTTCAAAATCAGAGTTTTCATATCATATAGTTCAAAATCAGATGTTTCATAATTCAGAAATCAGAGTTCAGATAAGCAACAGCTCAAACAAACAGAATGGGGTTCATAGCAAAGGCTTAGGAAACCCTAATATAAAAGCTAACGAAAGAAAACGTTATAAGGAACCTTTACTAAAAAGGTCAGAATATCTGTACCTTATTCCAAAGCAAATGACCAAAAAGCAGAAATACGGAAAGCAAAGGATTACTCCTTCTTCACAGAACCTATACACATTAACGGTCGTACATGTTATTTATGATTCCATAATTGTCGAAATGATCTTTTAATGTTTGGTGTTTATACTTAGAGTATTCAGTGATCTTAATAATTTAGAGATTTATGATTAAATGAGACTTAAGTGTTTTATAACCAATATTGTAGGTTAGGGTTCATTATGTCATTTATTAAAGTTTAGGGTTAAGTGTGAAAATAGTTTAAAAGTCATAACTCACACAACTCATTAACTCTTGTTTATTTACTCAACACCTTCATGACTTTAACCATACGTTACTTATATACATATTATACGTCAACTCTTATACCCATGCACGTTTATGATTTCATGTGACAATAAAAGTTACTTATTATCCGGATTAGATACACAACGACACACACATGCACAATAGCTTCGAAAAGATATGGGCACGTACTACGTTTACATATCTACAAGCTCACTTGACTCACAGCACACGCGCATGATACACGGTTCACAAATCAATTGGTTCGGTTCACACATCACTTAGGGTTTAGGTTTTGCATGTTCTTTACTCATTTAACTCACGTTCACAAACACTCACATGGTTCGGCTAATATATATGTTTTGGCTTCCATGTTTTACGCAAACCCTAACTCCTCTACGTACCTTACATATTTACGTTTGCATGTTATACCTTGGCCGATTTATTATATATGTGGTTCGGTTTATATATAGCTCGACATACTTAATACTGATTCACACAACACATATTACAATACATGCTCTCTAATATTTATAAGGTCCGATTCATATAAGTTGTTTCGGTTTCATATGGTTCGGCAAAACACAAGCTTCGATTAAAACAAAACATGTTACAACATATAATAACGTTAGGTGTATCAAAGTGAGACGAGAAGAACGTAGTTATACCTTAGCTTGTCACGTTGGAACCAAAACTTCGACACCAAGGGGTGTTAGCAGTCGGCCGAAAGAAAAGAAAAAGAAGAGGCAAAGAAAATACCAAACTTGCAAACTAGGGTTCCAATTTGTGTTAATGTATTTGTATTTATAGGTGGTACAAATCGGATTAGGCTTGAGGTGTGTGGGCTTCGGCTTGATCCAACCGAACAAAAGAAACACGGCCCAAATGGGCTCTCGGCTTGAGTCCAAACCAACAAAACGAACGGCCCAACTTGTTTCACAAATAAGCGAAAGGCGAGACCCAACTATTTATGCGAGACGTTTAACTTTTTGTCATACAAATGTCGATTTCTTAAATATATCCGTTAGGTTTTAATTATAGATAAGTTAAGTTTTTAATTTCGTTAAACGAATATAAATGTCTTTTACGTATTTTATAAATTTCGATTCCAAGGGTATTTTAGTCTTTATTCATGTTTTAGATTTTCAGGTTTTACAACTCTTCCCCTCTAAAAGAAGAATTTTCATCCTCGAAAATTGAAATGAAACGAAACGAAAACAAAATGAGAACATACCAAACTATTCAAAGAAATGAGGATAACTAGCTCGCATCGACTCCTCGGTTTCCCAAGTAGCCTCACGCTCCGGGTGATTTTTCCAAAGAATCTTAACGAACAGAATGACTTTATTTCTCTTGACTCTTTCTTTCCTTTCTAAAATAGCTTCCGGTTCTTCAGATAAAGACATATCGGATTGAATTTGATCAAACGGATAAGAAGCAACGTGTAACGGATGATAGTTGTATCCCCTTAGAAGAGATACATGGAACACATCATGAACATGCGATAACTGAGGCGGAAGTGCTAACCGATACGAAACTTCTCCTATACCCTCCAAAATTTCAAACGGACCGATGAATCGAGGACTGAGCTTGCCCTTGATTCCAAAACGTTTCACACCTCTAAACGGTGAGACTTTCAAAAATACACGATCTCCAACCTGAAACTCCAAATCATGACGATGCTTGTCGGCATAACTTTTCTGACGAGACCTAGCCTCCTTCAACTTTTCTCTAGCAACAGCTACTTTCTCATTACTGATCTCAATCATTTCCGGACCTTCATTAAACGTTCACCTACTTCATCCCAACAAGTAGGTGATCTACATTTCCTCCCATAAAGAAGTTCAAACGGTGCTGCCTTAATGCTAGCATGCCAACTGTTGTTGTATGCAAACTCTACATAAACACAAATATTCATCCTAGCTGCCCGTCCATTCCAAAGCACAAGCCCTTAGCATGTCCTCTAAGGTCTGAATAGTCCTTCTGACGACCATCTGTTTGAGGATGAAATGCTGTACTGAAATTAAGTCGAGTACCCCAAGGTTTTTGCAAACCTTTCCAGAAACGGGAAGTAAAACGCGGATCTCTGTCGGACACAATAGATGCCGGAGTACCATGAAGCCTAACGATCTCTTGTTGAAAAATTTCCGCCAATCTACCAATACCATAATCCTTTCTAATTGGTAAGAAATGAGCAGATTTGGTTAGTCGATCAACAACTACCCAAATCGCATCATGCTTCTTCCGAGTAAGAGGTAGTCCAGTCACAAAATCCATAGATATTTTATCCCACTTCCATGTTGGAATATCCAATGGCTGTAACAATCCACTAGCCCTTTGATGTTCAATCTTAACCTGCTGACAAATCATACACTTCGACACAAACGTCGCCACATCTTGCTTCATGCCATTCCACCATAAGTACTGTTTCAAATCCCTATACATCTTGGTAGAACCAGGATGGATAGTGAAAGGAGAACTATGAGCTTCAGTCATAACTTTCTCGCGAAGTACCGAATCATTGGGAACACAAAGCCTATCTTCATACCATAATTCCGTCGTCATCAACCTTAAACTCCGTCTTCTTACCTTCTTCAACATTTTGCGCCACGGCCCACAGCTCACCATCATCTTTCTGAGCTTCTTTAATTTGCAGTATAAGGTTCGACTCTACCTTCATACTAGCCCAGTATCCATCAAAACCTCGTACGCACAACTCAACATCCAAACGCTCTAAGTCACGAAGAATCCTAGATTCAATTTCAATACTTGCAAGAATGCCTGATTTCCGGCTAAGTGCATCAAAGAACTACATTAGACTTACCTGGATGGTACTGAATATTGGTGTCATAATCCTTAAGGAGTTCTAACCATCTTCTTTGTCTCATGTTAAGTTCTTTCTGAGTGAAAATATACTTAAGACTCTTATGGTCAGTGAAAATATCACACGTCTCTCTATACAAGTAATGCCTCCAGATCTTCAACGCGAACACCACTGCAGCTAACTCAAGGTCATGAGTTGGGTAATTCTCCTCATAAGGTTTCAGCTGCCTTGACGCATAAGCTATTACCTTTCCATGTTGCATCAAAACACGCCCAACTTTCTTAGATGCATCATTGTAAATCTGGAATCCTCCAGAACCAGATGGAAGAGTCAAAATAGGAGCGTACACCAATCTCCGTTTCAACTCTTCAAAACTCTCTTCTCGTTCATTCGTCCATACAAACTTTTCACCTTTTCTCATCAGTTGGGTTAGGGGCAAAGCTAAACGAGAGAAACCTTCAACAAAACGTCGGTAGTAACCAGCAAGTCCTAGAAAACTCCTAACCTCAGTCATTGTCGTAGGTCTTGGCCATTTAGTGATAGCCTCAACCTTAGACGGATCCATGGTGATACCATCAGCAGATACAATATGACCAAGGAAAGCGATTTGTTTTAACCAGAACTCACACTTCGAAAATTTGGCGTACAACTTTTTCTTCCTCAAAATCTCCAAAACTATCCGGAGATGTTGCTCATGCTCTTTTTCAGACTTGGAGTAAACCAAAATGTCGTCGATGAAAATGATAACGAACTTATCAAGGAACTCATGGAAAACACGATTCATTAGGTCCATAAACACCGCAGGCGCGTTTGTCAAACCGAAAGGCATAACGAGGAATTCATAATGACCATATCTGGTACGAAACGCGGTCTTAGGAACATCTTGCTCCCTCACACGTAGCTGGTGATAACTAGATCTCAGATCAATCTTAGAAAATAATTTAGCTCCTTGCAGTTGATCAAACAAATCATCAATACGTGGCAGAGGATAACGGTTTCGAATGGTAATACGGTTGAGTTCACGGTGTAATATGGAGGGTTGTCCCGCTTAGTAAAGTCGATGTTTGCTTCTGGGTTGAGCCAATCCATGTTATTAGACATAGCTCGAGCAATGTTTTCAAGGTGATATTCGACCTCGATGGCACTTTCTGAGCTATCTTTTAACAGTTGAAAAGCTTCATTCTTGATTCGCCGCAACTCATATTTCGTCATCTTCTTTACTCGGAATTTTTCTTGCAGTATCTTAGCATGCTCCAATGTATTACCGTCTACCAGATCTTGACCTTCACCAGGGTAGGGAGTGGAATTAACAAGTGTAGAAAACCAGTCAAATTCCTCTGTGTTATCTTCATCTAGCCATGATAGGACGTCAGCCTTGGGCGCCTTCTTCTTCTTTGTCTTAGGCCTAGATGAGGGTTCTGGTTTCTGTACTTTGTTGGGAGAGGCGGGTTGTTGTTGGGGCTCATGGTATTCTTCATCGTCACCCCCCGTATACTCAAAGTGGTCACCGGTTTTCTGAGTCTGGGGTGGTGTCTCAGAATCCTGAGGTTTATCTGCAGAAGAGGGAGGATGGGATCTTTGTTGAGCAGGAGTCCTTCGTGGTGGAGGCTGCATTGAGTACTGAAAGGGAAGATGATTCACCAGACTTCTTTGTGCGTTTAGGCTCCTTATCCTTATCTTGATCTTTGTCTTCGTCATCTCTTGAACGTTTAGGCCTTACAGCTTCTTCTCTGAATGATGACTTGAGCTGGTATTCCAGCAATGCTTTAAACAACTTAGCTTCGTGGGAGGCAAACGTTGCAGAGCGTTTCGACATTTGGGCTACTAGCCGGTTCACCAATTCATCATCTGAGAAGATTGTAGTTTCAACTGGATTGATGCTCAAATTCATCGGAGTTGATTTCATGGCTTGCTTGGCTAAATGTAAGAGATTTGGATACAGTTGTCTGGTATACATCTCCTTTGTTAGTTTCGGAACGACCTCCATAAGGAACTTATGAGAGTATCCTTTGATCATCTCATCCATGCTTCCTTGAAGATCATCCTTCATAAGCTTCTGTACATACTCCCTTTCAACTTTCATCTCGTCTTGCTCATCATGAAGATGCTGTATTTGGTCAGCAAGGAAATTCAACTTTCTGTAGAGAATATATTTCTTTCTGACTCGTTTTACAGCTTTAACGATTCGATTCTTTGATTGAGAGATCCAAGATGGAGTTGGCTTCTTTACTGATTTGGATGATGCTTTGGTTGATTTCTTTGATGGTGGTGGTGAAGAGTGAGAAGATGAATCTGATGACGAAGAGATGTGAGGAGACTCCGGGTCCTTTGGTGGCTCAGAGGTTTCTTCCTTTGATCGTGCAGGACTATCTAGAAGAAACTTATCATACTCAACGTCTTCTTCATTTACAGACTTAGCTTTTTCATCAGCTTTGGCTTTGGCTGCAGCTTCTTCATCAGCTTTTACCTTCTCTAACTTCTCAGATTCTGGTTCTTCAAAGTCATATTCAAGAGTGTCCTCCACACGTGTTTGTTGTTGTACCAAAGTGGTGGCACCAGATCCCTTATCGGGTTGATTAACCGCATCAGGACCTGGTGAAGGTTGAGCTCCACCACTCGACCCTCTGGGGCCACCCATTTGTTCTTGAGCAAATTGTTGTGCAACGTGTTGAAGTCTAACGAATTTGAACTTCTTCCTGTATGATTTATCCAGTTGCTCTTCATCTGAGCTTGAGCTTTCTTCATAAGGCACAAGTACTGGAGTCTTCCCTTTTCCTTGATCAGCTGGAGGACTAGGAGGTTTAGATACTGTTGTAGTGTCATCTTTAGCAGTTTCAGAGTAGAAAGTCTATTCATCTGATGCAGTACCCTCAGAGTCCTCGTCACTTAGCTGTCTTTGCGGTTCAGGCTTAGATACGGGAATAGGAACAGCTTCCTTGGCGGGAACTGTCCCCTTTCGTGGAGGATTCCTCTTGGGGAACGTCCTCTGACTCTCAGTGCTTGCAGCACTTCCTCCACTTCCTCTTCTGGTTTTCCTTATAGGTGTTCTAGAAGACTTCTCATCGAGATGACCAACTTTGCCTTCTTTTACTGCTACCAGATACCTTTTGTATGTCTCGAGCTTTTTAATTTCATTAGTTAGAAGGTGATCAGGTAACACAGCACCCTGTTTCTTTGTTGACGATTCCTTGATTCTGACTGATAGGGTAGGCTCAATCAACATATCGTGATTGTCGGGGTTATTGAGCCTCTTGGGAATATCAGGATGAAGTCCAAGTGCTCTCTCGATCAAAAGTTTTGTGTATCTGACGTAGGGAATCTTTGAGCCAAGTTTCTTGAGAAATGACATCATGTCTTCCCATAACAGGGCTTCAATTTCGATGTCCTTTTTGTTGATTAATGACCAAAATATTTGTAGTTCCATGAGCTTGGGATGCTCATAGCCACTATCACGCACGAGACAGATTTGGTAATAATGATGTAGAGGGTTCTCCACGGTTGAGGAATGTTCTTAAGCTCCACATGAGTGCTTAGTGATTATTCCTGAAGCTTCATCATAGCCAATATCAATCAGAATTTCAGAATCTCTTCAGTAGGTGTGGCATAGAAGTCGGTTGGCTCGATTTCAGGAATTAAAAGAACATCCGTAGATCTGCTTGTGTGATGGTGATTTTTTGTGATTGAGCGTCACAGTCACCGCACTTTGACCTTTGATCCTTTGCATTGAATTCCAGAATTGTTGAATGTAGATCTCTGGAACAGTAGCAGAGTGTGAGAGCATGTTCTGGTACGGATGATTCTTTAGAACATCCACAGCAATCAGGCAGGAAGACTCTGAGCATGAAAGAGTTTCAAAGTCAACTCTTAGATTTTTCTTTCCAATCTTTCTCGGATAGCCATGTCGTGATATGAAATAACATTAGCCAAAAGAACCAACATATCAAAAGACATAATGTTAGTCAACAGAAGGTTTTAATGTCTAATTATTGAACATATAATGTCAATGGTTGTTACGAGTCCAAAGTCACTTGTATGTCTAATAGTCCAATGACGTCGTGAAAAGTTTCGTGAGTTAGTTAACTTTAAATTTTAAAGTTTATGTTATCACTTATTAATCACAACATATAGAACGTTTAAGCTTATTAGTGACATTATTGGTTTCGTGACGTTATGATTCATTTATTTACAAGTTTGCACGCGTAACAATTCATAATGAATGTTTGATCAAGGCTTATGCGTAGAAATTGTAGCTTATGCGTAAACAGGAGAAGTATACGCGTAGACGCAAGCTTATGCGTAGGAATCTGACTTACGCGTAAGAAATGTTACGCGTAGGAACAAAGTAACCTTATGCGTAGAGCTTACGCGTAAGCGCATATAACACCTTACGCGTAAGGCTTACTCGTAAGAGTAGACCTTATGCGTAGAGGTCACTGTTTACGCATATCCTTCACAGGATACGCGTAGTCCTTTTGTAGAACCTTACGCGTAACAGTTACGCGTAAGATTTCTCTTACGCATAACTTTCTACGCGTAAGGTGATCCTTATGCGTAGATTTTCAATGACCTTGATTCTGAGTTTTACGCGTAGCAAGCCTGAAATAAAATCATCATCACATCAATTTTGACACTTACATTCATCTTATAACAGATCATGGCATGTATATTCATCAAGCAGTTTACGCGTAGAAAACCATACGAGTAGAACTTAAACCCTAAAGTTCATGAATTACGCGTATCAAATCTAGCCATAGGATTTGCACTAAAGTTATTCTGTTGGTTTATAGTTGTCATGTGAGTGTAATAACCAAGTTTTAACATCAAACTCCCAATGAATCATAAATACCCAAAAGCGAAGAACATTAAACCCTAATCTCTAATTTTCAATCAATTAGAGTTTCTGGGTTGTTTTAAGGCCTGGATATCATCAATTCATCATGATATCAACATCACACAACAATCTTTTTGACCAAAAACATTCACATTTGAAAATACCCAAATCCACGCATAAACCCTAATTTCAAAAATCATTCAATTCGTGATTCTGGGTGGATTTTGAGGATAAACAAAGTATCATAGATGTTTATTAAACGTTTTGGCACTCTTGTTTTAACCACAAACACACACCAATGATTGTGTGTTCATACGCTTATACGTAGAACACATAATCACGCATAACTATCGTTTTAGCCGTTGGATTTGCATAAAATTCAAAATCCTTGCTTAAAAACTTGTTAAGAACACAAAACCACTTACAGATTGAAGATCAGATAACCGGATTTGAAGAGTGATTTTTGTGCGTAGGATTCGTTTGGTTAGTGTAATAAATGTGAAGAGAAAGGTTAGGTGGAAGGGAGTTTTATTAAAACAGAGTTTAACCTTTTGACAGTTTTTGTCCCTCCACCTTTTCCATTTTCATCCAAAGCCATATAACTTCCATTTTGGTTACCAAATGATAGATTTTAAGAAAGAAACTTGACGACACTCCCCCTCGACTTAAGAAATATTGAAAGGTTACAAATTTTAGTCCGAGGAGTGTCAGTGAACCAGAAATGTGACCACCATTGATGAAAGAAATAACCAGAATATGATAACATGCAAGTACACGGATGTTTTGAAACAGTTAAGTGTTTATTTTCTCCCCCTCAACACTTGATCGAAAAAATACAGAATTTTGAAAGATTATAGTGTTGACGGAAGAAATGTACTTGCAATGTTGAAAGAAAAAATAGATAGAAGAATATTTTTGTTGTTTTGACATATTTTATATTTTTGTATTTTGTTTTTTTTTGAAAAACTATTTATAAAAGAGGTTTTGGTGTTTGACAGGTTTTTAAGACAGTTTTAGGAGTTCATCCAATTCCTCTTGAATCAAACACCTCATACCAATCCGGTGGACCAACTCATTAAACCTAGCAGGAGGCAAGGCTTTGGTGAGTAGATCTGCCAATTGGTATTCTGTACCCACAAAATATAATTCAACAGTACCCTGTTCCACGTGGTCCTTGATGAAATGATATCCAAGATCGATGTGCTTTGATTTCGAGTGTTGAACTGAGTTGCACGAGATTGCAATAGCACTCCGATTGTCGCAGTACATCGGAATTCTGTCAAATACGTAACCATAGTCTTTGAGTTGTGTTCTCATCCAAATGACTTGAGCACAACACGCCGACATGGCTACATATTCTGCTTCGTTGAGGACAGCCGATGTACAATCCCGCTTCTTCGATTGTCATGACACCTTTGTCACCAAGAAATTGTAAAGCTCCAGAAGTGCTTTTCTGTGAATCTAAGCATCCTGCGTGGTCAGCGTCTGAAAAAGCGATTAGTTCAAAACCTGAATCCTTCGGATACCAGATTCCCAAATTAATGGTTCCCTTGATGTATCGGAGGATTCTTTTAGCCTCAGAGAGGTGGGTTTCAGTTGGTCGTGACTGATAACGGGAGCAAAGATATACAGCAAAGACAATATCAGTGCCGCTAGCTGTTAGATACATGAGAGACCCAATAATACTACAGTATTTTGTAGGGTCCACCAATTTCCAATGTAAATCAGCGTCTAGCTTCTTGGTATGAGCCATTGGTGTGGCATAGGTGTCACAGGTTTGCATTCCAAATTTGTGTAACAATTCAAGGGCATATTTGGACTGACTCAAGAAAATACCATGAGGTGATTGATGAACTTGCAGTCCTAGAAAGAACGTAAGTTCACCCATCATGGACATTTCAAAATGTTTCTTCATTAGTTTTGCAAAAGCGATTGATTACTTTTTATGTGTTGACCCAAAAATGATGTCATCCACGTAAATTTGAACAATTAAGATATGTGCCCCGTGATATTGTATGAAAAGAGTTGGGTCGCCGAACCTTGGTAAAGTTATTGGTAATGAGGAAAGATGATAGCTTATCATACCATGCCCAAGGGGCTTGTTTGAGACCGTAGAGAGCTTTCTTAGCTTTTGTAGACATGATTAGGAAACTCTGGATCAATGAATCCTTCTGGTTGACTAACATAAACCGTTTCTTTCAGTTTTCCATTGAGAAAAGCAGTTTTTACATCCATCTGAAAGACCGTGATGTTCATGTGAGCCGCAAATGCCAGAAAAATCCTAACAGCCTCAAGACGAGCAACCGGAGTGAATGATTCTTCAAAGTCAATACCCTCTTCCTGTCTATAACCCTTAGCCACCAGACGTGACTTGTTTCAGATAACCGCATCAGGACCTGGTGAAGGTTGAGCTCCACCACTCGACCCTCCGGGGCCACCCATTTGTTCTTGAGCAAATTGTTGTGCAACGTTTTGAAGTCTAACGAATTTGAACTTCTTCCCGTATGATTTATCCAACATTACTCTTCATCTGAGCTTGAGCTTTCTTCATAGGCACAAGTACTGAGTCTTCCCTTTTCCTTGATCAGCTTGAGGACTAGGAGGTTTAGATACTGTTGTAGTGTCATCTTTAGCGTTTGAGTAGAAAGTCTATTCATCTGATGCGCATACCCCGAGAGTCCTCGTCACTTACTGTCTTTGCGGTTCAGGCTTAGATACGGGGAATAGAACGCTTCCTTGGCGGAACTGTCCCCTTTCGTGGAGATTCCTCTTGGGGAACGTCCTCTGACTCTCTCGTGCTTGCAGCACTTCCTCCACTTCCTCTTCGGTTTTCCTATAGGTGTTCTAGAAGACTTCTCATCGAGATGACCAACTTTGCCTTCTTTTCTGCTACTGATACCTTTTGTATGTCTCGAGCTTTTTAATTTCATTAGTTAGAAGGTGATCGGTAACACAACACCTGTTTCTTTGTTGACGATTCCTTGATTCTGACTGATAAGGTAGGCTCAATCAACATATCGTGATTGTCGGGTTATTGAGCCTCTTGGGAATATCGATGATGAAGTCCAAGTGCTCTCTCGATCAACAGTTTTGTGTATCTGACGTAGGGAATCTTTGAGCCAAGTTTCTTGAGAAATGACATCATGTCTTCCCATAACAGTGCTTCAATTTCGATGTCCTTTTGGTTGATTAATGACCAGAAGATTTGTAGTTCAATGAGCTTGGGATGCTCATAGCCACTATCCCGACCGTGAGACGAGATTTGGTAATAATGATGTAGAGGGTTCTCCACGGTTGAGGAATGTTCTTAAGCTCCACATGAGAGTGCTTAGTGATTATTCCTGAAGCTTCATCATAGCCATATCAATCGAATTTCTTTGTCTCTTCAGTAGGTGTTGCATAGAAGTCGGTTGGCTCGATTTCAGGAATTAAAAGAACAGCCCGTAGATCTGCTTGTGTGATGGTGATTTTTTGTGATTGAGCGCACACCACCGCACTTTGACCTTTGATCCTTTGCATTGAATTCCAAAATTGTTGAATGTAGATCTCTGGAACAGTAGCAGAGTGTGAGAGCATGTTCAGGTACGGATGATTCTTTAGAACATCCACAAGAATCAGCAGAAGACTCCGAGCATGAAAGAGTTTCAAAGTCAACTCTTAGATTTTTCTTTCCAATCTTTCTCGGATAGCCATGTCGTGATATGAAATAACATTAGCCAAAAGAACCAACATATCAAAAGACATAATGTTAGTCAACAGAAGGTTTTAATGTCTAATTATTGAACATATAATGTCAATGGTTGTTACGAGTCCAAGATCACTTGTATGTCTAATAGTCCAATGACGTCGTGAAAAGTTTCGTAAGTTAGTTAACTTTAAATTTTAAAGTTTATGTTATCACTTATTAATCACAAACATATAGAACGTTTAAGCTTATTAGTGACATTATTGGTTTCGTGACGTTATGATTCATTTATTTACAAGTTTGCACGCCACAATTCATAATGAATGTTTGATCAAGGCTTACGTAGAAATTGTAGCTTATGCGAAACAGAGAAGTATACGCCAGAGACGCAAGCTTATGCGTAGGGACCTGACTTACGCGTAAGAAATGTGCAGAGGAACAAAGTAACCTTATGCGTAGCTTACGCCGTAGCGCATATAACACCTTACGCGAAGGCTTACCGTAAGAGGTAGACCTTATGAGAGGTCAATGTTACGCATATCCTTCACAGATACGCGTAGTCCTTTTGTAGAACCTTACGCTGCATTTACGCGTAAGATTTCACGCGATAACTTTCTACGCGTAAGGTGATCCTTATGCGTAGAGATTCAATAAACTTGATTCTGAGTTTTACGCGAGTAAAGCCTGAAATAAATCATCATCACATCAATTTTGACACTTACATTCATCTTATAATGGATCATGGCATGTATATCATCAAGCAGCTTAACGAGAAAACCATACGCGTAGATCTTAAACCCTAAAGTTCATGAATTACGCGTATCAAATCTAGCCATAGGATTTGCACTAAAGTTATTCTCATGTTTATAGTTGTCATGTGATAGTAATAACCAAGTTTTAACATCAAACTCCCAATGAATCATAAATACCCAAAAGCGAAGAACATTAAACCCTAATCTCTAATTTTCAATCAATTAGAGTTTCGGGTTGTTTAAGGCTGGATATCATCAATTCATCATGATATCAACATCACACAACAATCTTTTGACCAAAAAATTCACATTTGAAAATACCCAAATCCACGCATAAACCCTAATTTCAAAAATCATTCAATTCGTGATTCTGGGTGGATTTTGAGGATAAACAAAGTATCATAGATGTTTATTAAACGTTTTGGCACTCTTGTTTTAACCACAAACACACACCAATGATTGTGTGTTCATACGCTTATACGTAGAACACATAATCACGCATAACTATCGTTTTAGTCGTTGGATTTGCATAAAATTCAAAATCCTTGCTTAAAAACTTGTTAAGAACACAAAACCACTTACAGATTGAAGATCAGATAACCGGATTTGAAGAGTGATTTTTGCAGGATTCGTTTGGTTAGTGTAATAAATGTGAAGAGAAAGGTTAGGTGGAAGGGAGTTTATTAAAAGAGTTTAACCTTTGACAGCTTTTGTCCCTCCACCTTTTCATTTTCATCCAAAGCCATATAACTTCCATTTTGGTTACCAAATGATAGATTTTAAGAAAGAAACTTGACGACACTCCCCCTCGACTTAAGAAATATTGAAAGGTTACAAATTTTAGTCCGAGGAGTGTCAGTGAACCAGAAATGTGACCACCATTGATGAAAGAAATAACCAGAATATGATAACATGCAAGTACACGGATGTTTTGAAACAGTTAAGTGTTTATTTTCTCCCCCTCAACACTTGATCGGAAAAATACAGAATTTTGAAAGATTATAGTGTTGACGGAAGAAATGTACTTGCAATGTTGAAAGAAAAATAGATAGAAGAATATTTTTGTTGTTTTAACAGATTTTATATTTTTGTATTTTGTTTTTGAAAAACTATTTACAAAAGATATTTTGGTGTTTGACAGGTTTTTAAGACAGTTTTAGGAGTTCATCCAATTCCTCTTGAATCAAACACCTCATACCAATCCGGTGGACCAACTCATTAAACCTAGCAGGAGGCAAGGCTTGGTGAGTAGAGATCCGCCAATTGGTATTCTACCCACAAAATATAATTCAACGTACCACTGCTCCACGTGGTCCTTGATGAAATGATATCCAAGATCGATGTGCTTTGATTTCGAGTGTTGAACTGAGTTGCACGAGATTGCAATAGCACCCCGATTGTCGCAGTACATCGAATTGCAAATACGTAACCATAGTCTTTTGATTCTCATCCAAATGACTTGAGCACAACACGACACGGCTACATATTCTCGCTTCGTTGAGGACAGCGATGTACAATCCTCGCTTCGATTGCCACACCCGTTTGTCACCAAGAAATTGTAAAGCTCCCCAAGTACTTGCGGAATCTAAGCATCCCTGCGTGGTCAGCGTCTGAAAAAGCTATTAGTTCAAAACCGAATCCTTCTGGATACGAGATTCCCAAATTAATGGTTCCCTTGATGTATCGGAGGATTCTTTTAGCCTCAGAGGTGGGTTTCATTGGTCGGATGATAACGGAGCAAAGATATACAGCACAATATCAGGTCTCTGTAGCTGTTAGATACATGAGAGACCCAATACTACGGTATTTGTAGGGTCCACCAATTTCCAATGTAAATCGGCCTAGCTTCTTGTATGAGCCATTGGTGTATGAGGTGTCATGGTTTGT
>OU343219.1:85308231-85471699 GCA_910596185.1 Chrysanthemum makinoi | reverse complement strand
CGACCGACTTCGCCATGTATTGTACACAAAAGTTTTAAACTCTTTTAAGTTTGTTTATAGTAGATGATTTCTACAAGATTGATAAATCTATTCGTTTGGATTAAATGCTTTTGTATCACGAGGAAGCTGTTTTGACAAGTTAACAACTCGACCTTAGCTTTTTTAGTTTCAAGGTGAGAAGCGTTAATTTGCTTTTATATTCATGTTTGATTGTTCCTATTGAGACAACAAAACATTCTTCGGCGGCTAGTCAGCGCATACGATATCCAGAAAGTATTGTTCGATTTTGATGAAGAAGGATTTGGCAAAGGCGCTTCAAAACCTTTTTCACATTTTCTTGAGTTTTGAAAAAGTTGAGAGTTGCTTTTGTAAACATTCAAATCCTTGGTTAACAGGTGCATTTTGCTTTTCAAGTCACGATTAATTGCACGACATTCTTCCACTATGGTTTGTTGGTCTTGTATTAAGCGAGCAAAATCTGGATGAGGAAAAAGTTCGGCGTGTTCAACGTGAGTTACAACATGATCATTACTTAGATCTCCAAGTATAACCCGCGAGTCAATTTGATTATCAAGGGAAACCATAAGGTCATCTTGATCGTCAAATATAACTCTGAGGTCTATTGAAATCGTGAATGAGGCGCTGGATGACTCATTTTGAACATTCGAGCCTGCCGGATTCGGATGTTGGCGGAGATATTAGATCGAATAAATATAGTTTGTTGGTGCACGAGACAAGCCGCCGGTGTCGCTGCGGGCGTGTCACTCATGTAACTCATACATATTAGCCATCAACATATATTTTTGTGGCGCAATCCTCCATATCATCATCTCGATGCATTTGCCATAAAGCTCGTTCTTTGTCTGTGAGAGTTCCACCGGCTTCATCCTAAGAAGCGAGAAAGAGCTCTTTGTGATAAACACGCCCCTTGCCGGCTTTGGGCATGCATTAGCCAGGTGTCCTTTCTCATTGCGGTTGTAGCATCGAAGACCATTCAACCCATTCCGAGCATTTCCTGTTCCACCGCCCAGGCTACGTTATTTATTCCTACCGAAGCATTAAACCCTTGACCACCACCCATCGGCTGACCATAACCACGATTACGAACTCCAGCCTGGTCCATTGTTCACAATAGCTTGATTCGTGTGTAGATGAGCGAATCGATTGTTGGATTTGTTGGTATATGACTAAAAAGCATTAGCAATCATAACAAATCCTTGTTGCAATGCTTGAGCAGTTAGTTCCTCATTAGCTTCACTTACAAGTGCTTGAGCATTGTTGTTGTTGTATGGAACCAATTGATTTTGTTGAGATTGTTTCTGTGAAGGATCATATGGTGTGATTGTAGCGGTTGGTTGAGTTCTTTGGTTGAGAAGATAATTGTTTTGAGCATACAAGGCAAGTTGTTGATTTTCGGTTTTGGCGTTGAAGCAATTTGAACACGGAGAATCCTTTCCTATCAACTTCCTTTTCATGAGGCTTCAGTAATGTGCACAACAATCCATATGTAGAATGATGCATGTTCTTAACATGGAGAAAAATGACATACTTCTCCCATTGAGGACCAAGACTACTTTCGGGAACTTAGTATTAGCTGCAATTCTTGGCATGATGATGTTGTGTTTGTCCAAATAATTTATGATATTAGAATGCGATGATGATAAGACTCTAGTGTCTCTCGAGGTTCAATCATGAAGTATTCATAAGCCAAGTAAATTTTGGATTCCATATCCTCTTGATTGAGTGCAAATCCTTCCATAAGAAGATGAATATGTTCCCACATCGCCTTTAGGTCTTTTGAGCATCAACACTTGAGAATTGGGTTAGGTAATCCTAAGGGATATATTGCATTGCAAGCTCATCAGGCTTCATAGTGTAGAAGTTCTCGCATTGGTGGAAACTTGTTAGCAATGTTTGATTGTTCATCTCTTGGTGGATTAGCATTTGGATGCCGGGTACAATGGCAGATGAGCATCAGAAATGGACCTTCCAAGATAACCTTCTTTAAGAAGTTTCCATGTGGCTTCTTGAATCACAAACCTAAAGAACCTAATCACCCATTGATGCATGAGTTTCTAGAGTGAGCATTGGAGGTCTATCAAGTGATCCAACCTCATGAATTGATTGTTGGTTGCTTAAAGCTTCACACATCTTTGCAAACCAAGTAGTTCCTTCATGTTCCTTGATGGATATTGATTGAAGTCATTTGTGTAGGGTTGAACTTGAAGACTTGGTGGTGGTTGAACCATTTGAGATTGTGGAATTCGGCAAAGTTATGGAATGTGTTGTTGATTAAATTGTTGTTGATAAATTGCTTGTTATTGATTCCATTGTTGATGTTGTGGACTTAGTTGTTGTTGACGTTGAGAATAAGTGTAAGGAAATAGTTAGAGTATGGTGGTTGTGACATGTTGAAAACTTGTGTTGGTAAAATGGATCTTTGTAGTCGAATGAACCTTTGTTGATGAAGTGTCCTTAGTCGTAGAAATCACAAGAAACCAAAGTAGGACTTATCGTTAAAACACCAAAGTTACCGTAACAATGAGAGTTCTGTGGTTTTAGCTACAGCGTAAGTAGGGAAAAGACGCTAAAGTTATGCGTAGACACAAAGTTATGCGTAGAAACTTAGGCGTAGGATTACCTTATACGTAAGACTAGGCTTAGGCGTAAGATGAATCTTATGCGTAGGATTTCTACGCGTAAGCTTTATGCTTATCTTTATTAAGTTTAGGGTTTGCCAAATGATCTTTACACACTATCACGGTGCAAAATATCCAAAGTCGGCGTATTTCGTGCTTATCCAAGCAAGAAAACATGGAGTAAACCGAAACGAAGATCAAACCAAGGATAAAGTTAAATAAAACTAGGGTTTTCATCACGTAGCTTTACTCGTGAAATTGATTTTGCCCAAAGTTGTTTCTAAACCAGATTTTTGTGATGAGATAGCTTCTATATCACCAAAATAACATAAAAGTATGAAACTGATGAACCAAAGCGTCTAAAATGGTTAGGAAGAAAACACCCTCGTCAAAAACTAGCTTAAGCGTAAATCCACGCGTAAAGTTTGAAACTTTTGCCAGCAGGTTATTTTAACACCTTAAAACCATTGAAAGTACAAGAATCTTGGATTAAAAAGTGTAAAAAAGCGTGTTTTAAGACCAAAAGTATCATTCGTTAGCCTACGCGTAGGACCAAAACCCAGCAAAAGCAATAGATTCACTATTAGGCGATTGATACCCTTGTTAGGTCACTAGATTTACAACACAAGCAATAGAAAGAGATAAAGCGATTGAACAATAAACCAAACACACACACTGAGTTATTATGATAGTTATCGTGAAGTGGAAGAAATGAATTGAACAACCAACCCTCAGTGAGGGTTATACAAAGTATTTATAGGAGGAAGCTAGGGACACTCTAGTTCCCATTCTTTTCCTATTGGCTGGGCACAGGCTTATGGGCCTTTTTCATAAGCCTAAGGCTAATAACAAACATAAAGGCCATAATTAAGCTAACTATTACATGTGAATCACTAACACTTGATTAAGGTTTAGGAGTGATTCCAACACGTTGATTTTGAGAAGACATGTAAGAAGAGAATCACACCTATAGGGATAACTGAGGGGGAAAAGGGTTTTGAGCAAACTAAAGAATGCTATTTAACTGAGGTCATGCCTTTCTTTAAACAATTAAAAAATCAATTTGAGAGTCTTCAAAAGGGGATAGACCTAGAGATTAAAGAAATGGAAAAGGAATTTGATGAAATGATAGTTGAGGTCAATAATTATGAACGGGAACTCAAATATAATGAAATTGAAAGGAAGAATCTGCATATCTTAAATGAGAACTTGATATCGAGTTGTGTGGCTCAAGATGTGTTTTATATTGTTACTAAGTATTCTATTCCGCTTCTCAATTTCATGAATTATGTTGCTTTGAAAGTTTCTCATGATCGTTGTCGTGAGCTTGAAAACAAAAAATCAAAACTAAATGAGAAAATTGACCAGGATGATCACGATAATTTGGTAAAAACATTTTTCTAAGTTAGAAGTTGAACATTTTGATTTGCAACTAAAATATCAACAACTCAAAGAAAATGTTAAAACCTCAAACATCAAAATACTCCAGATGTTCCAGTTTTGATGTAGTTTTGAAATAAACAAGCGTGATGAACAAATTGAGCTCAACGTAACATCGAGAAAGTTGAAAACCCAAATTTCACAATTAAAGGGTGAAAAGAACAATGTGATTGGCTCCCAAATGCCTCCTCCTTTAGATTCTCAATTTTCTCAAAACTTTCATCTTCAAAACATCATTAACGTTACAACAAGAAAATGAGAGTTTTCTAGAAGAAAATGAAAAGGTCAACGACACTTCAAAGGATTATCTGATTCAATGAAAGTCACTCGTGACAAGAAAAATGAAAAAAATAACTGTTACAAAAGGAAATTGAGAATCGAAGAGTCATGTAAAGGGAAAATGCCACTTGTGTTTAATGAGAATGTTGCATCTAAGGCATCACTTGAGATTCTAAATATATTGTGGTATTAAATACATTCCTCCTCATCTTAGAAATAATGAACTTGTGTTTCATAACTATTTCTGTCACCTTAAGGATAGTCTAGAATGTCTCCTTGAGATTGTAGAAGAGGATCGCATAAATTAGCCACTTGATAGTGAAATTAGGTATGCATGCTTATATACCAAGCGATCTGGTTGTTAGAATGTTTAAGAGCAACATGCCTAAATCCTTATGTGAGAAAGATAAAAGCATGATGCCTTGTTCTATGCCTAGTGCTAAGTATGCAACCCATTCTATGCCTTATTCTATCTTGAAAAGTCAAGCATGTGAGCTTTGATGTGCCTATAAGTACTTAGATCGGTACGTCCTAGATGAGGAATGCAAAAAGTAGCAAAACCAACTAATGTTCCCATAATTCCTCTACGGAGAGTCAGGTGGTACAAAAGCAAGCGGGTCAAAGCCTCTGGCAATACAAAGCAAGATAGAACCCTGAAGCTAAGAGTGATCAATGGAAGAGTGAAGACCACCTAGGAGCATTAAGTTTGAGTTGAATAAAACGAATCGTGTTGATTCTAGTATTAGCTATAAAGTCTTGTAATTAATTTGAATTACGCTACTATTTGCAAAACATGTAATGAATGCTTGATTTGTGTCATGAATGTGTTGTGAATGAGATGAGTATCTTGCAAAATTTCTGTTAAAATGGTTAACACTAGACAACAAGATAAAAAGGTCGAAGACCAAGGAGAAGAGGGCTAGAAAACATTGGAAACCAGCAGGGAAGAAAATTAGTAATGTAGGTTATCATTGGATTCCTAAGTAAATTCATGCTTAATGAGTTGTGCCCTAAATTATCTAGATCAATGCCCATTAGAAATGAATGCCCATTGGTAGAACTATACCCTTAAGAAGTGAACATACTGAATAGATCTCTTGTTTCTAGCAGGCATCTACATCTAATGATTGTATTGACTGGGTTTACGATGTGGATGTTCCAATCTCGTTTTCTAACCAAGTGGAACCCATTCTTGCATGGGGATTCCAATTGTCCAGTTATCCATTCTTGTCATGTTCAGCTGCCGAATTCGTTAAATCATACGTGGTACTGGACTCGAGCTTTCCAAGCATATGACTTGAGATCATTCATGTCATGAACCCGTGAAATAAATTTATCGGATTGGATTGAGAGCGACCATTTTGGGGTAATTATGGTTATGGAGATTATGTGGTTGGTAATGAGTGTAATTTCAGGGTATCTTATGTTGTTGAAGGTCTTGGTCATAACTTACACCATCTCTATCGAAGATATGATGAAGTCTTCTCCATACTTGTTGTCAAAGGCTTGAAAACAAAGTCATGGTTATGGCATCGTTGTCTCAATCGAACCGGCACCATTAATGACCTTTCAGGAAAAGACAGTAAGAGGCTTACAAGATTAAAGTATGAAAGGGATCATCTTTGTTCGGCATTGATTGGGAAAAAACAAAATATGCCATAAACGAAATTATAAACTTCGTTTGGAAGTTCTTACATACCCTTCATATGGACTTGTGTGGATCGTGAGTGCAAACAATTAATGGAAAAGTATGTGGTGATGCGTTGTGACTACTCTCGATTCACTTAGGTTAAGTTCTTGAGGACGAAGATGAAACTCGGTGTCATCATTAAACTTATCAAACATTAGGTTCGACTTATTTGTTAGAATCATACGAGCGGACAATGGAGCTGGTTTGTTAACAAAGAACTAGGTCGATTTTATGAAAGCATTGGAATCAGTCATAAAGAAGTGTTCGAACTCTCCAACGAGCGGTGTAGTTGAAAGCAATCGAACTCTTGTGGAAGCCGCAAGAACTATGCTAATTTACTCAAAGGTTCCAATGTTTCTCGGGTTTGAAGCCATTGCCACTGCTTGCTACACCAAAAATCGTTCTCTCATCCACACCACTCATGGAAAAACTCCATGAACTTGTCCATGTCGAAAGCGATCTCTCTTTCCATCGTGTGTTTGGTGCTTTGTGCTATCCAAGAATGATGTTAAGATTTAGGTAAAATTAAAAGCTAAGGCGGACATTGGTATTTGGGTTATGCACTAGCAGGGAAGGGTTAGAATCTACAACAAAAGAATATCATGGAGCTGTTCACGTGTGTTGATGGTATTGGAAAATGGCTCTAATCAAGTTAAGGACCGCATCTCAACATTCATTAAGTAATCCCATTAGTTCTTCTCTTGTTCATAACCCCTCACAAGCAATCCCATATGTACCCCACTTGGGAAGATGATTTGAAGAAATTGTTTGATCAATGTTTGATGAACACTATGAGCCTGTGCTAATGATGATCAAATACATCAGCAGTGCCCTAACCTAGTCAAGTAGATAACAGTTTCTATGTGGTTGAGTCAAAGCCTCACCGTCACTCATCTTCATCATAATCCTCAATCATCGAGTGTACATCATGGAAATGTTTACGGCACCTATGATGGAATAACACCTTTGCTACTCAGAAGATGCTCCATTTGAGAACATATTTGCTCTGAACCATCTTCAGCCGATCGAGCTACCGCTTCTTCGGTTCCTCAACAACAACCACATGAGTACCTTAGAAAATGGACACATGACCATCCATTGGACAACATCATTGGAAACCCTTCTGGTCGCTCTCACTTTCGTAAACAAATTGCAAGCGATGCCTTGTGGTGCTTCTTCAACTTAAGTCCTATCTGGAATTAGAACCAAAAGACGTTAAAAGCGACCATGACTGAAGGCACCGGTTCATACCATGCAAGAAGAAATTCATGAATTCGATCGACTAGATGTATGGAATTAGTACACACTCGGCGGTCTTATGATCATTGCTCTAAAATGGATCTTCAAAGTAAAACTTGATGAGCATGTTGATGTGCTAAAGAACAAGGATCTATTGGTTGCAAAGGATACCGTCAAAGGAGAATATTGAATTTGAAGAATCGTTTGCTCAGGTTGCAGCGTGTCGAGGCAATGAGAATCTTAAGTGGCTAACGGTACAAGTAAGAACATGGTAGTCTATCGGATGGATAATGAAGCGAACTTTATTAGGAGATCTAAAAGAAGTAGTATCGTCGATAACTGAAGGTTTTGTGAATCTAGAGCATCCTACTCATGTCTGTAAACGAAGAAGGCCCTTATGGTTTGAAGCAAGCTCCTAAGGGCATGGTATGACATCTTTATCGAAGTTTCTTATCAAATGGATTCACAAATGAAGCGGGTTGATCCGACATTGTTCACTAGAAAGTCGGGGCAAACACTTAATTCACATTTAAATCTATGTTGATGATATTTATTTTGCCTCGACTGACCCCAATGAATGTGACCATTTTTCTAAGGAGATGGGATCCAAATTTCAAATGTCAATGATGGGACAAATGTCATTTTTCTTGGGATTACAAATTCACTTGTCAGGAGGCATTTTTATAAATCACTCTAAATATGCAAATGAGATTTTAAAGAAATTTGGATTTGATTAAGTGTGACCTGATGACACTCCATGGTGGGCGTCTAATTTGGATGAGGACACTCAAGGATCTGGTTGACCAAAATAAATATCGTAGTATGATTGGGTCCCTGATGTACCTTCGCGATGGAGCAAGACATTCTGTTAGTTGTATGCATGTGCTAGATACCCGGCTAAACCTACCAAAAAGCACCGAAGCGGTTAAATGGGTCTTCGATATCTCGAGGAACCATCAACATGGGACTTTGGTACCGAAGAACAGGTATGTGATGAGTGTCTAAATACTCATCATTTTTGTATAATCTAAAGCTGCAAAACATGCGAAAACACTTTCGAAACACATCAAAATGATCGAAATATCACAAATCAGTGTTTTATGAGTTTTAATTGCAAAAATATCAAAATGGATGAAAAATGTATAAAGTTTGCAAAATTGGCGGAGTTTAGTCCCCAAGTTTTAAAGTTGTCAAATCTAGTCCACCAGGTTCAAAATGGGAAATTTATCATTCAAGGTCCCTGAAATCTTTTAAGTTGTTAAAAATGATCCTTGAATGATTCTTTGGTCAATGGCAGAAAGGTCCTAAACTTTGAAATATTGCAAAATTAGTCCTTGGACCTTTGAAAATGGGTTTTATACAAAAAGGATCCTTGTTTTATCAATATTTTTCATGATTGGTCCTTGTGAGAAGTTTGGAAAAGTTGCATGATCAGTCCTTGAAGTTTGGCAAATTTGCAAAATTGGTCCTTGTTATTTACCACTTAATGACAGTACACCTTATATCAATCCAAACCCAATCTAGGCCCCAAAACCATCTAAGCCCAGACCTTGACCCGCCCTTTGTTATTACTTAACCGGTCAAAGAAGGTTGAACTCCACCCTTAAGCGTGAAATACCCTTCCTTTAGCACTCTCTCCCCGAGCCCGGATATCTCAAAACCAGGTCATGGTTTCCTCCCTTTCTCACCTCTCCCTACTATGTTCCTCCTCCTCCACTAACAACAAAAACCTTAATTATTAGACAAACTCTCATTAAAGCAAAAACGCTTTTGAAGATATTTGAAAAAGCAAAATGCGGTTTGATAATTTAGTGATCAAGGGCTCAAAAGTGGTGAAACATCAGTACATCAAAGGTCTTAAAGTCTATAAAGAGAGAGAGCATTGTATCAGGATATCTAGAGTAATTTAAGTTTTTCTTAAAGTGGTTTTTATCAAGTCTTATATTGTATGTTTTCAATTCCAAGTGTTTTGTTTAAGCTTATTAAGTATATTTGAATCTTTTCGGTTATCAATTGCAATTTTTCAAGTTCATTTTCGGTTTGTTCAAATTTTCAAGTACTCAAATTCTCATGAATATTTGAATGTTGTTAAGCAAGTGTTAGTATGGACTCTTAAGCTCATGTAAGCTCCCATATAGCTTATACAAGCTATTAGAAACCTTTAAAATTGTTTAAATCAAAAAGTAAAAATACAAAAAAATACAAAAAAAAAATGTTGAAAAATAAAAATCCATGGTGAAGAAGAAGATCAAGAAGTTTGGAGCGGGGTTTATCTTGGATGGCCTTGGTTAGTGCTTCTTGGGAAGCTATAGGAATTGGTTTGGATCCTAGTTCTCGGTTTGTGCCTTGGAAACTACTTGTAAGCTTTTACTCATTTTTGCATTTCCTTTGTTTATAGTGTTCTTAAGTTTGAATATTCTGTTTCTATGTTAATTAGTCATAGTTAAGTTAGTTTAAGCCTTAAAATCAGTAGCTTGTTCTTTTCATTTCATAGTTTACAAAAATTTAGTTTTAACGGTTAAAAAGCGCATTTATCATCAATTCTTAGTTTATGGTTGTTATAGTTGTTGATTTAGTGTTCATTAGTTCTAATATAGGATTATACAAAGTTTGAAATCACTTTCATGGTTTAAATTTATGGTTTGTCTTGAAAAATCTTCAAAACAGTCAAAAAGAGTGTTTTGGATTTGAGAAGTGAAATGGTGCTAGAGGTTGGTTAAGTTTGTAAGTTTTGTTGTATTGAGTCACACTTGGTCTCATAAGCGGTCATACAAGAAAAACCAACACTTCTTTGGATAAAAAGTCAAATATCCATTTGATTAATTTGTGTAATCCTTTGTTGAGATTTCATGATCATGATCATTGTTTTGTGTTTAAAAGTTGTTAATCTTGCTCAATTAGGTCTTAACATACTTTGTAACATCATATTCAGTACTTAGAATCAGATCAAAATCCATCTTAGTCAACATTTTGGTTTTTATCAAAAGTCAAATTGTCATTTGAGTTTTTGAATAAAATTTGGAATTTCATTGTGGGTTTTATTAATAGGATTCACTTATAAGCTTTTGGATTTTTAAAGTTTAGTTGCTAAAGAAAAATACAAAAATGCTAGTTCTTGGTTTCTCAGCTTTTTAAGTGCTTATTTCTTAGCTTTTGTAGTACATGCGAGATAAGTGCCACAGTACACGGTTATTGGTTCCATTTTGATAAGCTTGCTTGAGCTTATTAGTTGTCCAATCTTGTGTTCTCTGGTTCTTTGGAAAGCCAACGGCCTCTTGGAGTGTCAAGTTTGGTTTCACTTTTGAGCTTGTTAGCTAGAGTACGCTAAGGCTTAAAGTTTGTCCCATTTACGTTTTTCATCATAGCCAAAGTGCTTATTGGCTTATTAGAGCTTATCAGTTTGCTTGTTTGTATCTTTTAGCTTCATTTAGTTCTCTAGCTTATTTGCATCTTAATTTAGCTTTGTTTCAATTTGTTAGCTTGTTTGAGCTTATTTCACCAAATAAGCTAAAAAACTACTTGTTGGATTTTTAAGCCATCAAAGCAACTTATTTGTGTTTTGTAAATTTTTTGTCTTTATTAAAGTTTCATATTATTAGTATTTAAGTAGTTTTCAAAAAGAAAATCCAGAAAAACATCAATATAAAATAGTGATAGCGTTTATTTAATATTTTTTAGCTTTTTGATTTTTCTTTTCAACTTTTTAATAAGCAAATCTTGTTTTCTATTTTCTTAGGTTTCTGTCATCATATAGGATTTTTTAGAAAAAGTTTCATATTTTTTCTTTTTTTTTAGTATTTATTATAATTTTAAATAGTTAATAAATAATAAATAATTAGTAATAAATAATTAAAAAGCCTAAAAAATATCTTTTCTGTTTTAAAATTAGTTTAATCATATTTTAGATTTTTCAAAGTTAAAATCTTATTTTTTTTCAAGTTCATTTTATATTTTCTAGTATTTAAGTGAATTTTAAATAGTTATTAATTAGTAATAATTAAATAAAAAGTGTGAAAAATATATTTTTAGTTTTAAAATTAGTTTTATAGTATTTTAGATTTTTCTGAATCATAAGTATATTTTTCTAGCCTTATTTTGTATTTTCTTTTATTTTAGAGTATTTATTAAATAGTTAAAATAGTTTTTAATTAATAATAATTAATTAAATAGTGTTAAAATAATTTTCCTTTTCTAATAATTTTATTTTAGGATTCCAAAAATGTCATTTTTATATTTTTAGGTCTTTTATTTCTTAGTTTTCACTTTTATTTTTTAGCATATCGTAGTTTTAAACTTACGTTTACGTTTCTTTCATCGATTGTTGTGCTTTCCAATTCGTACTCCATTCCATTCCAATCAATGTTAGTGTAATAATTCTAATCATAACAACTACGGATCACTATCCTTAGTGATCACTTCCATTATCGAGTCGGTGTTTGCACCATTGAGTCTCAGTGGGACTAGCGACGGGAATTCAATCTATTCTCGAGGACTTCATTGCATTTGTGTAAAGCTTTTAAGTCACGTTTAGACTTCAGCCAGTTCGTATGAGATCAAATTTTGGCCCATTCTTGAGTGGAAGCTTTAAGCGTGTGTTTAGCCATTTTGGATCCATTGTTGCACATACCCACCATTTGTAAAAGTTTTTGTAAAGTTATAAGAAAATCAAAAGTTCATTAACACTTTTCTAAAGTGTTAAAAACAAAAAATATAAAGCGTTTTTCTATTTTGTATTCTCTTTTAAGGTGATTCTTGAAGAATCACGATTTGGTTAAGCGGGGATAACAAAAATATTGTCCAAAGTTTTAAACCCATCTGCACAAATCTTACCTCGTCTTTTGGTGGTACTTAAAATATATAAAATCAACCACATAAATCAAAGGCGATGCACTACCTAGCGGGGGTGCGACCATTAATAAGTTCGAACATCGATTTAAAACTTGCCTTTGTGTCCTTGTGATTTGGTGTACCTTTTCAAAGAAGCCATTTCATTTGTGATTATTGGTTAAGTTCACTTGTGTTTTGCCTCATTTGTTTTGAAAATTGATTTTTATACTTAGTGCATCTTTTCGTTCTTCGATTCTACAAGTCCACTTTCGAACTTGGAAACATTCCTCGTGAGCGTAGAGGGCGTTCGGCTCCTTCGGCCGTGGCCGAGCGTCTACCACCACCACCTCTGTCGAAATGGCGAAGACAAACCTGAATGAGCTTCTCCAAGCACCCATGAGGGTTCGGAGATGCCATTGTTGTTCGACCATAAGTGGTGACACTTCGAGCTCAAAACCGGGTTGCTCAATCTAGTAACCCAAAGCCAATTCTATGGTTTTGAGAGGGATGATCCTCATGCACACATTCGATGGTTTAACAAGATAGCATCTACCATCAAGTACAAGAATGTCCCACATGAAGCTATCAAGCTTCTTAAGTTCCCATTTTCTCTAGAGGACAAGCCGAATTGGCTTGAGAAACAACCCCCTCGTTCTATAGAGACATGGGAAGATCTTGTCACCAAGTTTGTTAACGAGTTCTATCCTCCATCTCGAACCACAAGTCTTAAGAATGAGATAATGAAATTTTCTCAGAGATTTGATGAATCATTAGGGGAGGCATGGGATCGTTACAAGAGTTCCATGAAGTGTCCGCATCGCGGTTTTACAGTTAATGCAAATGGATACTTTCTAAAATGGTCTCAATCAGACTAATCAAGACTCTTTGAATGCCTCCGGAGAGGTAATTTCTTGAGCAAGACCACCAAAGAGGCCTTGCGGATCATTGAGAACAAATCTCAGTCCGTCCTTTGAGCTAAGACATATGGTCTAATCTTTGGACCTTCTTCTTCTTCATGAGGTACATCTAGCACCGATGCTAAGATTGATAAACTCACGAGACATTGTTCGAGCTTTGGTTCTTGCTAACGGAAGAAAGTCTCCTTCACTCGGACACCACCACATCTTTGAAGTGAAGAAAGTTGAAGTTGTGTCACTTGTGGTGGTCCCAGCTTACTACAATTATGCGCCACGATGGTAGTCCTTTTGAAGCAAATGCTTTAGCAGGTAGTTCACAACAAGGAGGTAATCAATACCGTCCTCAAAATGAACCACACTACCGTGCTAACACTAATCGAGCACCACCGGTTTAACCAAAATCATAACATGCAAAGCGGGTCGGAACCAACCAAGAATGAACCAAGGTTATCAAAACCAAGGTAATTTCTATCATGGACCCAATCAAGGTTTCCAACATCAAGGAAACCTTCATCAAAACAATTTCAATCGAGGGAATCAATTTCATGGGAATATGAATCCTAATCAGGGAATTTTGGCTATAATCAAAACATACGACCTCAAATTGTCCCTCCGGCTCCTCCGTCATTACTCCTCGGGACCATCATCGATGAGTTCTTGGAAGCATGAAATCCCAAGATGAAATGAGCAGGTTGTTGGTCGGTCAATGCTGATCTCGAAGAAGTCTTTAAATGATGCGACCCTCGGGCTCGGGTACTTTAGCAACACGATCGCTAACTTGAGGCGATGCCAAGCGTCCAACCGAAGTGGTGTTTCATACTTGGACCTCTTTGTTCCTACTACCTCTTCTTCTTCTTCTCTCCAAGGTAGTGGGCGGAACCTCCGACACACAATGGACCTCACGACTCCAATGCCCTCCTCGGTGGCAATGAGTCAAGTTACCAAGGAAACACGGACAAGGTGCATTATTCAGTCCCGAAGTACGCTGCGTCAACCTTGGTAGTCAACCTCAAGTGGTCGAAAACCCAAGTCAAATCAAGGAGTTGTTTTGAACCTCCTGTAGCTCTGTTGAGAATCGAGAAATCCAAATCTTCTATTCCTTATCCATCGCGTTTGAATGAGCAAAAGCTCCGTGAAAAAGCTAGTCATCAAATGGATAAATTTTTCCAAATTTTCCAAGAGTTACATTTTGACATAAGCTTTGCGGATGCTATCATCCTGATGCCCAAGTTTGCATCAACTCTCAAACACATGTTAAGCAATAAGGAAAATTTTTGAAATGGCTAAGACTCCTCTTAGCGAGGCTGCTTTCGATTATCACGAAAAAGCTTCGAGAAAAGCTTGGAGATCACGGGAAATTTCTCTTACCTTGTGTATTCCGGGGAATGGTTGAATGCTTTGCCCTAGCGGATCTTGGTGCAAGCATTAATCTTATGCCATATTGGTGTGGAAGAAACTTTCTCTTCGGAACTCACTCCTACATGCATGACTCGAGCTTGAGATCGTTCCATATCGATCCTCTTGGCATTGCAGGGGCGTATTTGTAGTAGGAAAGTTCCATTTCGGTGACCGTGGTTGTTGATTTTGATGCCGATCATCGGGTTCCTCTCATTGTTGGTCGAGGATTCGAGAGCGGGCGTGCTCTCATAGATGTATTTGAGCAAGAAATCACATTGCGTGTTGGTAATGAAGTTTCAACCTTGACCAAACTTGAGGTACTCGCAAATTATGATTACGAATCGGTTAACGAATAGATATCATTGATGTTGCTTCGGCAGTACTCTCAAGAAGTTCTTGGTTATTCTCATAATTACGTGGTGGGGATTCCACCACATCTTCTCAACCTATCATAGCCAATTCTACTCCTTCTCTCACTCCTTTTGAGGGAAGCGACTTCATCTTAGATGAGATTGAAGCATACTTGGCTAGTGATTATGTTCCTTGGGAAATTGATCGCTCAATTGATATTGAGGGGGATATACTTCTCATTGAGAAGTTGCTTAATGATGATCCATCATCAACCCTTCCTCTAGTGATTCAATCCGGTTGAGATTAATCAAAATGAGATTAATCACGGAGGAGATATTCTTCTTGAGAAGTTGTCAAATCTGGATACTTCTCTTCCTCTCCTCCCATCAAACTTCATAACAAAGGAAGTCAAGTCGGTTGAGAAAACTGAAGAATTTCCTGAGGTTGAGCTTAAGGACTTACCTCCTCATCTCGAGTATGCATTTCTTGAAGGTGATGATAAATTACCCGTCATTATTGCTCGAGATTTGAGTAAAGATGAAAAATTTGCTCTCATTAAAATTTTGAAGTCACACAAGCAAGCAATTGCTTGGAAACTCTCCGACATCAAAGGTATAACCACGAGTTTTGTACTCATAAAATCTTGATGGAGGATGACTTTAAACCAGCAGTTCAACATGAGAGGCAGTGAATCAAAAATCCATGATGTTATCAAACAAGAGGTTATCAAACTTCTTGATGCGAGGATTGATTTACCGATCTCGAGCGGTCCTTGGGTCAGCCCAATTCATTGTGTTCCAAAAAAGGGTGGCATTACTGTTATCACAAATGAAGATAACGAGTTAATTCCAACTTCGATTGGTTGAGGATGGCGTGTTTGCATCGACTATAAGTAAGTTGAATGGCGCCACCCGTAAAGACCATTTTCCTCTACCCTTCATGGACGGATGCTTGAGAGATTAGCATGGAATGAATACTATTGCTTCCTTGATGGTTTCTCGGGTTACTTTCAGATCCCCATTGATCCCGGGATCAAGAAGACCACATTCACTTGCCCATACGGAACTTTTGCCTACAAGCGTATGCCTTTTGGCTTATGTAATGCTCTGGCGCGTTCCAGCGATGTATGATGGCCATTTCCACGCGACATGATGGGAAACAATGGAGGTGGTTATGGATGACTTCTCGGTCATTGGGGATTCTTTTCAATCATGTCTCTCCCATTTAGATAAAATGCTTCAAAGGTGTGAAGACACCAATCTTTGTCTAAGCTGGGAGAAAAGCCACTTTATGGTCAAAGAAGGCATAGTCCTTGGCCATAAGATTTCAAAAACGGGATTGAGGTAGATAGAGCAAAAGTCGATGTTATTGCTAAATTACCTCATCCTACTACCTTCAAAGGTATTAGGAGTTTTTAGGTCATGCCGGTTTCTATCGTAGATTCATTCAAGATTTTTCTAAAATCGCCCGACCTATGACCCATCTTCTTGAAAAGGATGCTCCTTTTATCTTCTCACCCGAGTGCATCAAAGCTTTTGAAACATTGAAGAAAAAGCTTGAAGCACCATTCTCGTTGCTCCCGGCGGGACTTGCCTTTTGAGCTCATGCGTGCAAGTGATTTTGCTATCGGTGCAGTCCTAGAACAGCGAAGAAACAAGCATTTTCGACCTATTCACTCACATAAACAAGACTATGGTGAAGCTCAAACTCATTACACCACCACGAAAAAGCTATTAGCGTGGTGTATGCATTTGAAGTTTCGGCCTTATTATCTTGACCAAATCGTGGTGTATCACGGATCACTTCGGCTCTTAAATATCTCTTTGCAAAACAAGATGCAAAGTCGAGATTGCTTCGTTGGATTCTCCTCCTCCAGGAATTTGATATCATTATCGTGATAAAAAGGAGCGAGAATCTAGGCTGGCGATCATCTGTCGGATTAGAAAACCCTCACCAAGATGTTTTGAGAAAAGGATAAATGAAACATTTCCTCTCGAGACACTCAATGCGGTTTCTTTTAGGTAAAATTCTACCACCCCATGGTTTCTTTGACTTTGCAAATTACCATGCGGGTAACTTCATGTGAAAGGGATGTCGACCCAGCGAAGAACAAATTCTTCAAAGATGTTAAACATTATTTACGGGGCGACCCTTTCTTGTTCAAAATCTGTGGGATCAAGTCATCCGGCGGTGTGTTTATGAAGGAAGCTATTGACATTCTCACGACTTGCCATCTTTGGACCCACAGGGGGCCATCATAGTCAAACTACACCGCCAAAAGGTGTTTGATTCGGGTTCTATTGGCCCACAATCTATAACGAATTTGTCAAAGCACGTGGCGCTTGTCAGCGTCATGGAAATATATCTCAAAGGAATGAAATGCCACAAAATGCCATTCAAGTTTGTGAGATATTTGACATATGGGGTATTGATTTTATGGGGCCATTTCCATCTTCGTGGTAACAAGTACATACTGCGTGGTATTTGACTATTTGTCAAAATGGGTTGAAGCAAAAGCTTTACCCACCAATGATGCCTGAGTTGTTGTGAAGTTTTGAAATCTCGTTTGCGGGTTTGGAACTCCGAGGCGATGTCGGTGATCGTGGTACACATTTTGTAATGACCAATTTGAAAGAGTCATGCAAAGTATGGTGTTACCACCGTCTCTCTCTGCATACCACCCCGAACAAGTTGGCGGTGGAAGTTTCAAACCGTGGTATTAAAGGATTCTTGAAAGGGCGGATGGCGAAAATCGTGCATCACGGTGGGATAAGCTTGATGGCGCACTCGGGCCTTCGATGCGACTTACAAAAACCCATGGGTGTACTCCATACAAGCTAGTGTGCGGAAAGGCATGTCATCTTCGATTGAGTTAGAGCACAAGGCATCTTGGGCCTTAAAGCATGCAAACTTGATATCTGAGGGCGGTAGGTGATCTGAGAAAAGTTCAAATGAACGAATTAAATGAACTTCGTGATCAAGCTTACGAGAACTCTTTGATCTACAAGCAAAGACAAAGAAGATTCATGACTCCAAGATCAAGAACAGCGTTTTCAACGTTGGTGATCGAGTCCTTCTTTTCAATTCAAGATTGAAGATTTTCTCGGGAAAGCTTAAGTCCGTTAGTGCGGTCCATTCACTATTGCTAAGGTTTATCCTTATGGTATCGTTGAGTTATCTCAACCCGATGGTCCTAATTTTAAAGTGAATGGTCATCGAGTTAAGCATTACTTTGGAGAGGACATTCCCCACGTGGTTGTCGGTTACAAACATTCCCCATGAACCAATGAATCGCGGATCGAGTCAAGCTAGTGACTTCGGTAATCAAAAACATGCTTACGCACCATATGGGTTTTCACCCATATTACGTCTTCTTACCCCTTTCTACCACCTAGTGTGGGGAGTTTCCCACAACATTGTATATTCTCATTCTTTCTAAAAAAATCTTCTTCTAAATAAATGGCGTATATTTCCTTTTTCACGTTCTTTGTTTCGGCATAACCGCAGGTACTTTGAATATTGAGGGCAATATTCATTTCTAAGTGTGGGGGGGAATTCTCGCGAATTTCATATATTATCTACAATTCCCTTTTTGGCCAAAATTTTTGGGTAAGTGTTTTACACTTACTCATTTGGTTATCGATCGCCATATGCGTAAGACAAAAGGATTGGCTAATCGAGAACAAGCGGCTCTTGGTAAAGAATTCTCAAATCCGTTTATATGGCTTGCAATTTGCCCAAAATTGTATGGTTCTCAACTCACCATATCCTAAAAAGTGAAGAGTTGGCTAGCCATAAGGTTATGGCTTGTGGTAAAGGCGTGGAAAATCCATAATTGGTATTGACTCACCAAAGATAATTACGATAATTTATCTAAGAGTTGGCTAGTCGAGAAAGTGCGGCCGGTAAAGACACATCAAAACCGTTATATGGTTTATGATTTGCCAATAAATCATTTGGTTATCGTTGTACCAAGGTTCTTACTTGAATCAAAACAATTGGCTACTCCAGAAGTGATGGCTTTTGGTAAAGAGTTTTTCAAATCCATCAAGTTTTCTCAAATCATTGCTAGGGACTAGCAATATCTCGATGTGGGGATTGATGAGTGTCTAAATACTCATCATTTTGTATAATCTAGCTGCAAAATCATCGAAAACACTTTCGAAACACATCAAAATGATTAAAATATCACAAATCAGTGTTTTATGTGTTTTAAATGCAAAAATATCAAAATCAGGATGAAAATGTATCAAGTTTGCAAAATTGGCGAGTTTAGTCCCCAAGTTTTAAAAGTTGTCAAATCTAGTCCATGGAATTCAAAAATGTGGAAATTTATCATTCAAGGTCCCTGAAGTATTCTAAGTTGTTAAAAATGATCCTTGAATGATTCTTTGGTCAATTAAAGAAAGGTCCTAAACTTTGAAATTTTGCAAATTTAGTCCTTGGACCTTTGAAAATGGATTTTATGCAAAAAGGATCCTTGTTTATCAAAGTTTTCATGATTGGTCCTTCTGAGAAGTTTGGAAAAGTTGCATGATCAGTCCTTGAAGTTTGGCAAATTTGCAAAATTGGTCCTTGTTGTTACCAAACCAAAGCGGACACATATATCAATCCAAACCAATCTAGGCCCAAAACCATAAGCCCAAACCTTGACCGCCCTTTGTTATTAGCAGCGGTCAAAGAAGGTCAAACCCACCCTTAGCAGCCCAAATACGAGTCAACTGTAGCACTCTCTCCCCGAGCGGATATCTCAAAAACGGTCATGGTTTCCCTCCTTTCTCACCTCTCCCATACTATGTTCCTCTCTCCACTAACACCAAAACCTAATTATTGAACCAAACTCTCATTAAAGCAAAAACCGCTTTGAAGATATTTGGTAGCCAAAATGCAAGGTGTACGGTTTTGATGATGGTGATCCAAGGGCTCAAAGTGGTGGGAAGATTGAGTACATCAAGGAGTGCTTAAAGTCTATAAAGAGAGAGAGAGAGAGGCATTATCAGGATATCTAGTGTAATTTTAAGTTTTCTTAAATTAGTTTTTATCAAGTCTTATATTGTATGTTTTCAATTCCAAGTGTTTTGTTTAAGCTTATTAAGTATATTTGAATCTTTTGATTATCAATTGCAATTTTCAGTTCATTAGGTTTACAAATTTTCAATTACTCAATTCTCACCAATATTTGAATGTTGTTAAGCAAGTGTTAGTATGGACTCTTAAGCTCATTAAGCTCCCATATAAGCTTATACAAGCTATTAGAAACCTTAAAAATGATTTAGTATCAAAAAGTAAAAATACAAAAATAAAAAAAAATGTTGAAAAATAAAAATCCATGGAAGAAGATCAAGAAGGTGGGCGAGGGTTTATCTTGGATGGCCTTGGTTAGTGCTTATTGGGAAGCTATAGGGGTTGGTTTGATCCTAGTTCTCGGTTTTGCTTGGAAACTACTTGTAAGCTTTTTACTCATTTTTGCATTTCAACTTTGTTTAAGTGTTCTTAAGTTTTGAATATCTTTTGTGTTTTGTATGTTAATTAGTCATAGTTAAGTTAGTTTAAGCCTTAAAATCGATAGCTTGTTCTTTTCAATTCATAGTTTACAAAAATTTGGTTTTAACGATTAAGCTGCATTATCATCAATTCTTAGTTTATGGTTGTTATAGTTGTTGATTTAGTGTTCATTAGTTCTAATATAGGATTATACAAAGTTTGAAATCACTTTCATGGTTTAAATTTATGGTTTGTCTTGAAAAATCTTCAAAGCAGATCAAAAAAGGGTGTTTGGATTTGAGAAGTGAAATGGTGCTAGAGGTTGGTTAAGTTTGTAAGTTTTGTTGTATTGAGTCACACTTGGTCTCATTAGACAGTGCATACAAGAAAAACCAACACTTCTTTCAGATAAAGTCAAATATCCATTTGATCTTAATTTGATACTTGATCCTTGTTGAGATTTCATGATCCATGATCATTGTTTGTGTTTAAAAGTTGTTAATCTTGCTCAATTCAGTCTTAACATACTTTATAACATCATATTGATTACTTAAATCAGATCAAAATCCATCTTAGTCAACATTTTGGTTTTGTCAAAAGTCAAATTGTCATTTGGGTCGTTTTTGAATAAAATTTGGAATTTCACTATGGGTTTATTAATAGGATCCAGCTTATAATCTTTTGGATTTTTAAAGTCTAGTTGCTAAAGAAAAATACAAAAATGCTAGTTCTTGGTTTCTCAGCTTTTTAAGTGCTTATTTCTTAGCTTTTTTGTGAGTACACATGCGAGAGATAAGTGCCACATTACTTACGATTATTGGTTCCATTTTGATAAGCTTGTCTTGAGCTTATTAGTTGTCCAAATCTTGTGTTCTCTGGTTCTTTGGAAGCCAACCGGCCATCTTGAAGTATCAAGTTTGGTTTTCACTTTTGAGCTTGTTAGCTAGGTACGCTAGGCTTAAGTTTGTCCCATTTTACGTTTTTCATCACAAATAGCCAAAGTGCTTATTGGCTTATTAGAGCTTTCGGTTTGATTGTTTGTATCTTTTAGCTTCATTTAGTTGCTCTAGCTTATTTTCATCTTAATCTAGCTTCTGTTTCAATTTGTTAGCTTGTTTGAGCTTATTTCACCAAATAAGCTAAAAGCCTATTGTTGGATTTTAAGCCATCAAGGCGACTTATTTGTGTTTGTAAATTTTTTGTCTTTATTAAAGTTTCATATTATTAGTATTTAAAGTAGTTTTCAAAAAAGAAAATCAGAAAAACATCAATTTAAAAATAGTGATAGCGTTTATTTAATATTTTTTAGCTTTTTGATTTTTCTTTTCAACTTTTTAATAAGCAAATCTTGTTTTTCTATTTTTCTTAGGTTTCTGTCATCATATAGTATTTTTAGAAAAGTTTCATATTTTCCTTTATCTTTTAGTATTTATTATAATTTTAAATAGTTAATAAATAATAAATAATTAGTAATAAATAATTAAAAAGCCTAAAAAATATCTTTTCTGTTTTAAAATTAGTTTTATCATATTTTAGATTTTTCAAAGTTAAAATTTTATTTTTCCAAGTTCATTTTATATTTTCTAGTAATTAAGTGTATTTTAAATAGTTATTAATTAGTAATAATTAAATAAAAAGTGTGAAAAATATATTTTTAGTTTTAAAATTAGTTTTATAGTATTTTAGATTTTCCAGAATCATAAGTTTATTTTTCTAGCCTTATTTCCTATTTTCTTTTATTTTAGAGTATTTATTTAATAGTTAAAATAGTCTTTAATTAATAATAATTAATTAAATAGTGTTAAAAATAATTTTCTTTTTCTAATAATTTTCTTTTTATTTTTAGGATTCCAAAATGTCATTTTTATATTTTTTAGGTCTTTTATTCCTTAGTTTCACTTTTTATTTTTTTTCATTATCGTAGTTTTAAACTTCGTTCACGTTTTTCTTTTGTCGATTGTTGTGCTTTCCAAATCGTACTCCATTCCATTCAATCAATCAGTAGTGTAATAATTCTAATCATAACCTTTGAGATCACTATCCTTAGTGATCATCCATTATCACGAATTTGTTTGCACACCATTGAGTCTCAGTGGGACATAACGACCAGGAATTCAGTATTCTCGAGGACTTCATTGCATTTGTGTATGCGGCGGTTTTAAATGCGTTTAGACTTGGCCGGTTCAAGCGCGGTCGGTATGTCACTAGCGGCTTATGTAGATAATCTCTCGACCATGCGGGGGTGTCAAGATACATAGAAACGCGATGCGGAGGGTGCTTTCCGGTTTTGGAGTGATAAGCTTGTGAAATTTTGGTCTTCAAAAACAAATGAGTACTTCTATATCCTCTGGTCGAGAATACATAGCCATGTCATTTTGTTGTGCTCAAATCCTATGGATGAAATCCCAATTATCTGACTATGGCTTTGTATTCAACAAAATCCCTCTGTATTGTGATAACAAAAGTGCCATTGCTCTCTCGGCACAATTTCAACATTCAAGAGCAAAGCATATGAGCATTCGACATCATTTCATCGAGGGCAAGTGGGCTTGATGCGGTGGAACTATATTTTGTGAGCTGAATATGGGATTAGCGGACATCTTCACCAGCTCTTCCTAGAGCGTTTTGTGTTTATCCTTCCACGACTTGGTCTAAAGAGTCTACAATAGGAAACATAAATCTTCAGAAGGAAACGAGGAGTAAAAGCTTTTCTTCATCCATCCCTTGTAAATATTTATTCAAAAAAGCTAAATACAAAATTATAAAACCACAAAAAATAGAAAAATATAAAATTTCAAAAAATCTATAAAAAATGAGAAAAATCTTTGAAAACAAAAGCCAATATATATATATATGTGTATATATATATATATATATATATATATATATATATATATATATATATCACGGTCTTTGTTTGTCACTCTAGAATGACACGGGTGTTTAGATGAAGTTAGAATGTATATAAGCTTTAAAAAAACATTTTGAGAGAATGAAAAATAAGGTTTATAGTCATTTTGAATTTGTACCCCATTTTAAAGAAAGAAGCAGAGCCATGCTTTATCTTACTTTTCAAATCTCATGAATGCGATTCTAAAAACAAATGTTTTTCACCAAAAGACAAATGTTTCCTTCACAAATATTTTTCCTTCTATAAATTCTTTGAAAAATATTTGTTATCTTATGAAAACTAAATAACTTTGAAAATAACTCGGACTCAATTTTGAAAAATCATATGAACTTGACATTTGTCAAAATCTCTATCTCTCAATCAACAACTTATGTCATTGATTGAGGGAAAATTTCAATTAAATCAAAAGGTTATTTGTCAAACAATTACAATATCTTATACAATTGGTTCGGACCTTGGCTAGATTTATGTTTTCATAAGATACTTAGCATGCTTGAACATTGGAGTTTAAAGTCTCAAAATATGATCATATCGGTTAAAATATTTTTCAAAAGCAAATTACTTAATTCTCCTCCAAAGTTTTCCAAAATTAATTTAAATCAATAGAATCACAAATCTCAATGGATTTGAAAAATTGTGATGGGGAGAATATTGTGATTTAAATTGGATTTAAACTGATGATTTGATAAATGGTTTTGTAAGTGATTAGCAAGCTCTCCTCCACACATGTGCCAAGCGATTTCAAAGTTTTTTATGCACATGTTGGGGAGAGCATCTATATCAAACCAAAAGGATTGGCGTGATTGATTTGTCTCTAAGTGCGGTTTCTCTAATATGTGCAAAACACTTTGAATCTCGATGCACATATTGAGGGAGCAACTTTTGAAAACCACATCCTTTCCCAATAATAACTTTAACAAAGTATTTGAAATACTAATTTTGATCGGGAAGGTGATGTCGATATCTTTAGAAAATGTTGATCAAAGAAGTGAATTCTTCCTCTTGCCTCCATGTGCCAAAGCGATTTCAAACATCGATGCACATGTTGAAGGGGAGCTTTTAAAATATAAAAACAATTTAGGTACAAAATAAGCTGATAATAGATCACAAAATTACGGGTTGATTATTCAAATGGTTTCAATTGGTTTCTTGTGGAAGAACAATACCAAAAGGCCGACCAAATTTATTTTTATGCATGGAGATAGGATGGTTAGGTTAGGTATTGGTTCTACGATCCCTTGAGCGGGAGGGATATACCGGGGAGACAATCCACTAGATAGTGTAGAGTCCTTAGGTATATGATGAAAAAAGGAAAAAAAGAGAGAAAAGGGAAGGTGCGGTAGTGCGAGCTAATCTTTGAATAAACCCAACAAGGTTCTAGTTATGAAGTCTCATTAGCTTGAAGGGGTTGAAGAATGAAAAAAATGAAATGAGAAAAATTGAAAATAAATAGCCCTCTTTGAATTCAACCTTAGAGGCTGACGGGTTCAATACATATGCTACTAGTGGTTACTAAGGTAACACCGGTGTGAAGACAAGGCGTCATGGACCCGATTGGCCTTTTACAACTTCCCAAACCACTCAAGTTCCTCTTAAAAGGACTTGTTTCATTCTCACGGGTAACCTACAATATCTATCGACTTTCTCTTAGAGATTGTTGATATTGAAGAAGGATACCCTCTCCTAGTCTCGGCATAGGAACCAAATGTACTATGAGTCTAGAGCCACGAGATCATCAATATCTCTCTAGGACACAATCAATGAAGACTCATTGTTTCACACAATGTGGAAGAGTGAATTATATCTTAAAGTCCTACATTATCCTTGTGTTGCGGAACATCTTGAGTGATATGTAAAGTGTTCACGATGAAGATGGAAATCCTTCTAGAGCCAACATCAAACAAGCTCTTGGTAGGTAACATGTGAGATCTATCCTATAGATCTAACTTGTGACAACTAGATAGAAACAATGGGGCGATTCAAGATTGAATCAACCTTGGTCGAGAAATGGATTGTCGGATACTGTGAAAAACCCGATTCGTTGTGCTTAAAATTCTTTCTCTAGCACATACATTTGTGTATAATATTTCAAAATAAAAGGTGTTTATGATTGCTAATTGATTTTTCCTTAAAACTTCGTTGTATTGCAAAAAACACTTTATATTGGCGATTACGATTGTTTTCAAATCTCTTTCATCGTCGGTGAATCTCAATTCATTTGGATTTCACTTTCATCTGTGTTGTCTTCTTTGAGGCGTTCGGTTTGAGAACGGCTAGAAGCATTGTGAAACCCATCAAGAAGATTCTTGAATTATACACGATCACATGCAATACTTATGCTTGATCACGGGGAACCGTGTACCTCAATTCAAGCGAAAGTGATCAAAGATACAATTTTGTGCATTTGGCCAACTGCTTATTTGTATGCGAGGTACGGTGATGAAATGAAGGTCAATCCATGGCCGCATGCTCACACAACTTTTCATTTATAGAGAAATCATGATAAGTGCATCACTTGGGCGATATTTTCACTCCATGCTTACCAGCTACTATTTAGCTGCAATATCATGAATCAACTAAAGCTTAGTTACTGCGATGAGAAAATCATGATCGGAATGTGAGCAATAATGGGTCCAACTGTCTAACATCACATAATGTCAACACTACAAAGTAAGAGTCCGGAGATTCATGATAGTGATCTGAAGGCGGCTCAAACTCATCATCCGTGGATCGTTAAAGACCTCCCTTGGATTAACCAAACATGCAAAACATGAAGAATCAAAGACTCACGAGCTCTTGAGCAAAGGGCAATCAAGAATCTAGAACAATCAAGTAATATCTGTTTGTATTCTTTGTAAGTTGAGTGACCTCCGCTTTGGGGGAGATTGTTAGGATTTAGAAAATCCAAGTGTTAAAGAAGGTAATAGGTCACCTCAAGTGTAATGTTAGAAAGCTCGTAGTGTATTAGTTATTTAATGTTGGTTAGTATTTAGTTAAGTAACAGTGGAGGAAGGGCGGTCTTTACCCACTGTATGCCTGATCCATAGCCCGTAGGAGGCGTAGAGGGTTGGAGCTCATAATAAGATTTTTTTTCTCTCACTAAGCTTCTTAAACCTCTTAACTTTCTCTCTCTAAACCCTAAGCCATGAAAGTGAGAGCAAAAGTGAGGATGAGGAACAAGAAAAAAGAACAAATAGAGGAAGGTGGTTGAAGGCGGTGGGGTTGAGGAACAAGAAGAAACAAATGAAGAAGAGAATATAGTTGAAAAAGAGAATGAAAGTGAGAGTGAAAGTGAACAGGAGAATGAAAGAGAATGTAGTTGCAAGGAGGGTGAGAGCAAAGATGAAATTGAAAGATGATATATGGAAAACAAAGCTGAGAAGGAAAGCGAAGTTGGAAAAGAAGAAGCAACTCAAGCGAAGCATGAAAACAACGACAAAGCGAAGCGGAGAAAAGAAAGAAGTTCGAGTAGTGAAGGTGAGTGTGAAGGAAAAACAAGTGTTCCATAGCGAGGTGAGGAAGGAAAAACAAGCAGGATTCGGTAGCGAAGGTGAGTGAGAAGGAAAAAGCCGATTGAAGTTGCAAAAGGAAGTAGGAACTTTCAAACGTGGAGATAACACAGGGTTATAAGTTGAGGTAGCAACTCAGTTGAGTTTGGAATCGAGCTTTGATATCTGGAGTGAGTCAGCGGAGAACAAGATTATCAAAAGCCCATGGAAATAAGAAGAAGTGATCAAAAGAGATTGCTTTCAGACGCGAGAGATGATGAGTGACCCAAAAGAGATTCGCGGGACAACAGAGATAGGTGATCAAAAGAAATTCAAGGGTCAAAGAAGATGACAAGAGGAATAATAAGAAATCAATGGCATACCATCTAAGAAAATGACAAGAGGAAAAGATAAGAAAATCAATGGCGCCACCATCTTTAGGTCTTGGTATAAGCCCAATAGCCTTGGTACATTGTTGAGGCTGAAACTTGACATCAAAGCGGAAGAAAAGGCAGAAAAAAGGGTGAGACAGCGTCTTGGGCTGAAGCAGGGATAAAACAAGAAGAAGAACATCGGCAAAAAGAGTCAAAAAGCGAGTCCACGTTTTCGATATCACCATACATGAGCGAAACTGCAATCCACACACCACGGGGAATCAGTTAGTGATGATAGCGGGGCCTTTATTTTCAATGGAAGGAAATCCGATTAATAAGTTTGCTATTTCTTATTTAAAATCATACAAAGAATAATAATATTGTGATAATAATATGTATATGATTTAAATTTTGTGTAGTGACTTTGTCTTTGAACCAAGCGTGAAGGGAGCCCCTACCATAAGGGACAACATGCAAACACTGGAACCAAAATTGAAGGTGGAAAACTATTTGACTTTGCTTCTCTTTTGAACCTCTCTGAGAAATGGTGACCAATACCGAAAAAGATGAAGTACTTTCACACGGAATGTTGGTAAGTAGATAAAAACTTAGAAACTAATTACTAATCTGTTTGCATTATTTATATGATATTGTTGATTTTTACAACAGAACAAGCCAAATGGTAAGTTGCGAAGAAAGATGAGGCTAAGCAATATAAACTCCTTGATTGCATGACAAGCGAGTTTCAAAGAAAACCCAAATGACATGTCATTGCAACATCAAAATGAAACAACTTATTTCACTATTATGAAGAAAGGTATCCCAGACTTTTTATTTGAATTAAAATGAATATAATTTTCTTTCAATTTGTACAGGCATTCTTCAGTGTCGGCTCATGAACACTTCTAATAAGGTTGTATTCCAATCTAGCCAAAGGGCTACGTGATCATTGACAACTCAACTCACAGGCGGACATGATACCAAATACAAGAAAGAATGCAATGTTTTGGTATGTAACTCAAACTAGGCATGGAAAGAACATAATTGCATTTAATATTAGAAACTATAATATGACGGTAAAATATGTATATGATATAATTGTCTTTGAATATTACAAACTAAAATATGGTAGTTAAATATCATATATGATAAAGCACTAGCATATAAATTAGCTTTGTTTGAAATATCGAGATATGATAAAAACACTAGTCGTATTAGAATAACGACATTGCTGAGAAGAGTGTTTTCACAATATTTGGAATCATTCAACCATCCAAAAGCAAAAGCAGGATAAGAAAAACAAGACCTTGATCATGAAGGTCAAATGGGCAACAAGAATGTGATTGGGAGTTTTGTTATGATGCATGGAGATGTACAATGGTGAAACGACAAAGAAATGGGTGTTGAACTTTCCAACTAAAGAAGAAGGCCAAGAAATGGCAATATTCAAGCTAGGTAAGTATGGAACAAAATGTTAGCATGAAATTGCAGTCACATAGAGCGGAGGAAGCACACTGCATTTGCAAGGCATCTGAGACAAAGCAATGAAACAAAGATACATAAAGGATCAAATAGAAAAAGAAGAAGAAAGAACAGATGCAACCCTTATTTGCGGTGTAATTGAAGGTAAAGTTACTAGTAAGGCGGTTGATAGATGGTAGGGTGACAGATAGATGGGAAGAAAAAAGTCACTCTTTTTGGGGTAAAGGTGAAGTGACAATGGGGATGAAGTTAGAAACTTACTTCTACTTAGTTAAATTTGAGATATCGTATGTCATTTAGAATGGTTAGAACAATATATTTATGTCTTATGGTACAATGTCCGAATGTTGTATGGTATGCTACAATATGCATTAACTAGTATTACACTTCTATCGATAGTTTATCTAATGAATATGGCTGGCACATCATTGGATGTGATTTTTGGATATATGTGTTCTTGTACAAGTTTTGCTACAAAAAGCTGATATATTCGATAAAATGATTTGCTAACCGACTCCAGCGTTTTTATAACACATTGGATAAAAAGAGTAAAACTATAAAAAATCAAAAATATGATAGTTGGATATGTACAAAATACAATTTGAAAACATATAGGCGGTCGATTTACAAATGTGCTAATGGTAGTATCACATATGATTTTTGAAAATAAAATATAATAGTAAAAAATCAAATGTGATTTTGTATGTATATCAAATATGATATATAACAGGAAAAACTACTTGATAAATCAAATGGTATTCTCATAAAAGTAACCACACAAGAAAAAAGATAAATCACTTAACACGAAAAAATAAAATCCATTTCATAAAAACAAAATGTAAACAATCAAAGAAGATTAAAGTACTTCAATCAAAATTCTTATTTGGACAAAAAGCATTAAAAAGATTTATGATATAACCCGATTGAACCAAATCTTGTACTCTATACTTTATTTGGACAGGTCACTCTTGTTGTAGCCATCTTTAGCTCACATATTGAACATGAATTCACATTAGTGAACTCTCGCTTGCTCTTTTTCCACCTTTTATCTTAGCGACTTTTAGGGTCCTTTGGGCTTCTGATGGGCAGTTCTTAACGGCAACTACGAGGAAACTTTGGCACTCGACAAGCTCTTCAAGATATCAAGCTTTTCCTTTGATGGAATTAGGGCAATCAGCTTCAACATCTAACTTTAGCCTTCAACTTCTCAATAAAGCGGCTAACCTTGTCTGCGTCTTTTGCTCAACATATTCTACGGTGATCAACAATGAAGTAGCCTCATTTTAGAATAATTCTCAACAATAAGCCTTCTTCTCACCCATTACGAACCTTTTGTTCCTCAAGCAATTATCAAGTTCTTTGTCAATGCCTCGAAGATGTATTGATTTGAGATCATTACAACATTCTCATTCTTAAGACACAAAAATGTGTCTACACAACATTCAACTCTAACAAAAAGGCGGCGAGGACAAACAAGCAGTCCATCTTCTATGTTTATAAAACCTCCATGCAAAAAAACAATACATAGTCAAAAAATCATATATGATAGATCATATATGATACATCATTTGATATATCATATATGATATATCACATATGATATATCATATAAATATACATATGATATATCACATATGATCTATCAAAATTATAAAAAGGATAAAATTAACACTAAAAAAGCTTTAAAGACCATCAAAAGCGGTTAGAAAACTAACAAACCTTATCTGATTATGTTAGGAGTGGAAATTCCATGTTAAAGTGTCGGTCACCCCAATTGTAGTCTAGCATATGTTAGCTCGTAGACTTGCAGTTATTTACGTTATTAAGTAGTTAATTAGTTAGTTTGTAGCATAGTATAGTTTAGTGTAACACGTGGAGGAAGAGACGGGTCTTTACCGGTATGCACGATCACGATGCGGTGGGAGAGCACGTATTCATTGTAACTATAAATACCTTCCATCCATGGAAGGGGTGGTGCCTTATATAATCTAACCTTACATTTGTGAAGCAAGTCTCTACCAAGAAAACACCATCTCATCTCTTTCTCTCTCTAAATGGCTAACATGTATTTCCATCATCAAGACACTTTGAATCATACAACTGTAAATATAGGTCCTAAGCGGTACCAAAACCAAGTTTTGTTGTTTTGATGATTTGTATGGTTTATGTGGTTCATTTATATGGTTTGTTTTATGCGGTTTGGGATGTTTGGATACGGTTTGATTCGTATGGGTTGTGATAACTAAGTTTTGTGTTGCTTGTTGGTCGATTCTTGCCTTTTACACTCGATGTGGCTTTTAGGCGGTTTTGATATGATTTTAATGATGATATTCATATTGATGGCCAACAGTTTTTAATGATTGTCACGAGTTTTATGGAGTCTTTTTTATTGTAGTATCGATTTTAAATGTTTTGGTATTTGTTTTCGGAAAGTGACTATTTATTTGAATACGATTATTGGCGTTTACTAATTTGGTCTTTATTCTTTGTTCATCATGTTAAATGGTTTTGATCTGAGTTTATTTAGTTTGAATCAGTTTGATATTCTTCTTCTTGAGGTTCTTCTAATAGCGAGTTGTTGTGCATTTTGAATGCAACCACGTCACTTTGTCCTTTTGGCTAGAGACTTGATTACATCCAATAGCGACTTGTGCTTTTTCTTTGAAAGCGACTTGTTAACAGCATTTTAGCGACTTGTCTTGGAGTTGTGACTTAAAATGGTAGTGACTTGTGACTTAAAATCATAGCGACTTGTGACTTCAAAATCATAGCGACTTGTCTTTACAAGTGCGTAGCGATAATTCTAATATCGAATTGGCGGTTTGACTTTTGAGTCAAACTGGTAGCGAGTTGTTAAAGTCATATGGTCAAAATCGAGTTGATTTTATAAATTGTTAGCGACATGTGAAGAAAAAAAGAAGTAGCGACTTGTTGAGTTGAAATATGTAGCGACTTGTGAGAAACTAAGAAGAAATATGATTACAAGCGTATTTTGTCATAGCAACTTGTTGACCCCAGAACAAATACTAATTCAAATGAAAATCTTGACATCAAGCGCCTACCATTTGTCTACACTATCACGATGGTGTGTAAATACTCATAGTTTTATCAAAATAAAGCTGCAATCATGCGAAAACACTGAAACACATCAAAATGATCAAAATATCACAAATCGGTGTTTTATGTGTTTTAAATGCAAAAATATCAAAATCAGATGAAAAACATATCAAATTTGCAAAAATTAGGTTTTAGTCCCCAAGTTTATAAAATTGTCAAAATAGTCCTGAGCCAAGATTTCAAGAAAAAGTCACCAAAGGTCTTTTTTTAAAATTACAAATTGTCATATTTAGTCCTTTGGTGAGAAATCTAAGTTTTGAGAAAATACAATTTAGTCCTAAAAATCCAAAATGTTCAAAATAGTCCTTGGGAATTTTCAAAATGTCAAAAAGTAAACCTTGGACTATTAAATATTGGCAAAACAAACCCTTGGATCCTTTCTTCATAATTTCTGATTGGGTCCTCATCTCCAAAAGATTTACATGTTTGGTCCACGTGTTAATATGTCTACAAACCAATGGACCCCTTTTATCACCCTTGGCTAGCTGTTGGCCCAATCCATCCCCTTACAGGTGTTTAACCCGAATCCAACCCACGCTATTATTAAACACTTGGAATTAATGGGTTTGACACCCACTTTCCTCTCTCCACCACATGTTACCCAAGCTCCATCATCACACGCATATCACTGATCCTCCACCTCCCCTCATCATACTACTTTCCCCCTCCAAACACAGAGCCAAAGAAGCATTAAATGCATTAACGATCCCACTCAATCTACTTAAGCGGTTAAAAAGGTTTGGCGCCAAAACCTTTAAATAATAGGATCACTTTGAGACATCCTATGGTCAAGATTCATGGGAACTTTTCAGAAAAAGGAGAGAAGGAGACTTGGATGTATAAAAAGCCAAAGAGATGCATCAAGAGATAGTTAGTTTTATTTTTTTTTTCTTAAATATATATGCGTTTTAGCTTATTATGCTTAAAAGTAGCTTTAGTTGTAATTTTCAAGTATTTTTGTATCAATTAACTTATGTAAGCATATTGCAACTATTTTGATCATCAAATTCCAAGTTTAGTTCAAATCCATTTTATGTGACAAGCTTTGAAATTTTAAGTTTCAAACCATTTGTTAAAACTTTAAGCATTTCAATTTCCATCTTGTCAAGCTTATATAAGCTCTCAATAACTTTTGTAAGCCTAGAATCAATTTTCAAGTATTAGAAATCTGGTCAAGAAAGTCAATGGAGGCGAGATTTGATGCGAGAGAAAAAATGGGAAAGGGTTGATCTGAACAAGAGAATGGGTTGCTTTGGAGTGATTTGATTGTATTAGGTAGTGGTTCTTGTTTCACATTTGGCTATACATTGTGGCTTGGACATTTGTAAGTCAAATTTATAAAGCTTCTTTAGCATAATTAGTTCTTGTGGTTTAAACTTGTTAAAACTTGTTCAAATAGCGATAATGAAGTCATCTTAAGTTAGTTTGATCATAAACATAAGTTGGTTTGTGATTGGATCATTTTAGTTACAAAATCAAGTCATAAAGGGGTGTTTGGAATGCTGTTCTTTACGTCTTTTTTAAGCTTATCTGATTGGTTCAATGTTGTGCTTCATGTTTTGTTAAGTAATTCTTATGTTCAATTAGTAATATTGGTGCACGCAGCAACAAAAAGTCAATCTTGCACTCAAATCTCTCTCACACCTGATGCTTTGTTGGATTTTAGATCTGCTATTGCTTATTTTGTGTTAAGTAATCTCAACCTTTGCTTGCATTACATTTGTTCCATCATATAACAATCTCAGTCAAATATTGGATCCAAGTTCAACTTAGTCAAAGTTCTTAATATCTTCAAAAATTAGTTAAAGTGGTTTTGGAAACCGGATAGAAGGATTTTCTTGAGCCAACCTTTGGGTCTAATCAAGTGAATCTTGGTATTTCAAAAGCTGGCCGGGGCTCTTTCTTGCCATTATTTTTGCACGATTTTTACAATTTTTGCAAAAGCTTCAAATCGGCTTCTCTTTGACGAATGTGCTTTTGCTCCAAAAAAGTCGAGTGAATCTGCGACTTTTCCTGAATATTGTAACTTGTACACAGTGCTCATAAAATTGTCATAAAGCTGATTTTGGAACAATTACTCTCACCCAGGTCCTTTACAAGTCTCAATTGGTAGTTTTCAATTTGAGCTTATTTTTCAAGCATTGCATGTGCTAAACTTAGCACTTAGAATCTGTTGTAGACTTAAATTTCATAGAGATCAAATCCTTGTAGTTGTTATTCAGTGATTGAAGTTTGTTGATTTTGGTTGCAATTGGTCACTTTTAGTAGTATAGAACATGCGTATTCAGGTAGGTAGCTTGTTTATTCATTTGGCTTATTTTAGTGCTTATTAATAAGCACTTGTTTACAGATTTCATATTTCTCCACATAAGTGCTGTTTTTCTATTTTTTTTATATTCCTAGTATTATTTTAGAGTTTTCTTGAAATTTTCAGATTTTTCCAAGTTGTTTTGCTATTTTTCCTAATTTAAAGTAGTTTTAAGCATTTTTAATTAGCTTTTTATATAAAAAATTCAGAAAAGGTTCAAAAAAATAATTTTTCAATTTTATTAGGTTTAGATAAATATAAGAAATGAAAAAAGTAATTTTCCAGATTTTTCATAGTTTATTTGGTAATTTTTAGTAATTTAATTAGTTTTAAATAGTTTAAAATTCATAAAAATAGAAAAATAATCAGAAAAATACAAAATTAGTTTTGAAAATTCTAGTTTGATATTTTAGACTTTTCCATTTCATAATTTGATTTTTCTAGCTTTGTTTCCTCATTTTTTGTATTTTAGGTAATTATTAAATAGTTAAAAATAGTTTTTAATTAATAATAATTAGATAATTAGTGATAAAAAATTTTCTTTTTTCCATATATTTTCTTTTATCATTAGGTTTATAAAATATCATTTTATATTTTTTTAGGGTTAATATTGTTCTAGTTTCTTTTTAATTTATGCGTCGTAGATTTTTAATTTCAATTTTATAAGAAACATAAAAACAAAAACATCATTTTAATTATAGTGATAGCGTTTATTTAATATATTTTATCTTTTTAACTTTCCTTAATTTGCATTTAAGCCGTTGTAATTTGTTGGCTTTTTCTGTAGTTATAATAATTCAAAAATCTCCTTTTAGTCCAAATCTCGATCACTTTCGTTTGATAATCAATTGCCGCGGCTCATTTGGACATATGACAGGAAACACTATACTCCTCGATCTTCATTGCATTAGTGCTTGAAGCAGTTTTAAGCTGGTTCTGATCCGCCATTCACAAGTGGCGGGCTTGTGTGTTAAGCTTGACGCATCATTTGGCGCCCATTGCAGTGAGCTATCTTCGATAATCTTACGTTTACTTGGTGTAATTTGGATATTCACTCCTTGTTTATACCATCTGTATATGTTTATATTTTCTTATCCAAAAACCCCAAAAATATTCTTCTCATTCCTCTTATTAGTGATTCTATTTCTCTTACCTTTTTTGCCGTTTTAATTCTATTCTTACGTATCCTCTCAACCATTGATTCTCTTCTTAATCCTCTATATGTTTTAATTCTTATGTAGACATTAAGTCAACTTCATCGTCGAGAAATGTGTGGCGGTGTGGAGGTCTAGTTCAAGCGAATTTTGCAATTAGATGCGAATTATCCATCAAAAATGCTTTTCAAAGTTATTTAGACCACCATACAACACGAAATACATTCTAATCTTGACAAACCAGTTCAAACATCCAGACTACCCCAAGCACCCATCGAGGATTCTGGACAACCTCTTTGAATCTAGAGCGGTAATCTGTCGAACAAATTTATGTCGATGAAAAAGGTCAAAAATTAGAATTGATTCACGATGAACCGTTCAAACACGGTGACTAGCAAGCATGACTTTAATCTTCCGTTTCTCAAGAACGGGCCGGAGACCATAGCGGAGTGGTGGAAATTGCTAGCTCTCGAGCACACACACTTGTCCCACCTCTGATCTTTACGAATGTTCTTGAGACTTGATAGTCATCCGGATCACCATGTTGGTTTGTTGATTCTTTGAATTCCTCTTCATAACTTTCAAATGCAATGTTTATTCCTTGTGTAGGTTGTGGTGAGCCTCATGGTTCACCACATGCGTTGAATACTTGTGTACAATGTGGTAATGATATCCATAGCGGGGGTTGTTTGTTTTGTGGTTAGGGAATTCATTTGATTATGATTCTAATCAGAACTCATTTAACGACCCTCAAACTTTTCAATTACCCACCCTGACCCGACTTATCTTCATATAACCAACAGTTTTCTTTGTTGTAATTTTGTGGAGGTCATCACCAAGGAATTGAGTGTCAATCCGGAAACACGTTTGTCTATGAACAGTTTTCGGTGATGCTGAGTTTTGGTTATGACCAATATCCATAGTTCACTGTCGAGACTCCATGATTTCTTGTTGTGATGCTTGTGGAGGTCCCCATTTAAACTCTGATTGTCAAGCGAGGAATCCATTTCCTTGTAACAATCATGACTCTCACATGTTTGATAATTTCCAACCTCAAAGCACTATCACGGTTCAAACTCCATCGGCCGTTGTCTCATGAAATCTCCGGGAGGATCTTGAAACACTTAATGAAAACACTTGAGGATATGATTAGTAACTTTAGAATCAAGTGAGTGGTGAAAGACCATAGAATTGTTAGCGAAGAAGCGAGAGGCCATGTCGAGGGAAGAATTATTAGCCCTAGGCATGCGGCTCTAAAAAGGCGTTCCCAATTCTTAAAGGCTGCTCTTTATGATGGCGAGGAGGGTTTATCCTTTTTTTAGAAATAATATTTCTCAACCTCCTCGGTCGGTTGATATTCCGGCCGGTTGAGATTCCATCTCAAACAATTTGCTATCACACCCGAATTCACACTCACTCTTATTATGGGGGCGAGCATCTTGACCTTTGTTCTGAAAAGGTCGGACGAATTGATAAAGTCTAGTGTTGAGGAACTTGTCCCAATCCCAAAGAGAGTCCGCGGGAATTCTTGATCATGTGTGTGATATCCCTCCTCCTCTTGTCTTCCAAAATGATCATGTTGAGATGTCCTCGATTCACGATGATGATGATTGATTCTGTGGAGACATAAACATGTGGAAGATTTACAGCCGAGCTTGTTAGCTTAGAAGAAGAGAATGATGAGATTCTTGACAACTTGAAATCAAAGATGAAGCTCTTGAGCAACATTATTGAATGTCGGTCTTCTCATTTCTAAAATCGAGCTTTCAAGAGAAACCTATTTCATCTCCTACCCCCATTAAGGGTAGTGACATTCTTTCAGATGATTCTATTCGGAATGAGCCTCTGTTTTGATAATATGGGAGAAGATTAGTGGCGAGTACCACTTCTCATTCTCATAATTCTCTCCTTGATCATGAATCATTTACTTTTGAGGAGTTCACCATTGAACCCACTCATATCAATTACGAATATGATTCATTTACAGCCATGGAGTTCTCGGATGAACTCATCATATCATATCTCAGCGGGAGTATGATAAATTCTTTGATCTAGACACTCGAGATTTGTCTTGATCACATAAGCAAATGATGAGATTCATAATCTGAAATTATGGATCCTCCTATAGATAATGAGTTAGTCATGATGTTTATCATGATTTTCTATCTCTTCTTCACACTATCCGTAGCTTCTCTGTTCTTCACTCCTTGGGGAATGAAGACATTATCTTTGATCCGGCATTTTCATGTACCATCTGTGAGCGGTGCCTCTCTATATCTCATCGATTGTGGAACTTTCCGCACTTCAATGTTTATCAAACATCTTGAATGAAAGTCGATGAAGATTGTTTCTTCCACTGCTTCCCCATGAACCAATGAATTGAGGAATCGAGTCAAGCTAGCACTTCGGTAATCAAAACATTAGCACACACCATATGGGTTTTCACCTATTCCGACTTCTTTCTATTTTCTACCACCCTAGTGTGGGGTTGCCCACATGTTTAAAAAACTTTAAATAATGGCGTGTACCTTTACGTTCTTTGTTTTGGCATATGGCGGTACTTTGAATATTGAGGGCAATATTCATTTCTAAGTGTGGGGGGGAATTCTCACAATTTTATTATAATTATACCAATTCCCCGTTTTGGCCAAAAATTTTTTGGAGTAAGTGTTCTACACTTACTCATTTTGGTTATCGATCGCCATGCGTAAGACAAAAGTTGGCTAATCGAGCAAAGCGGCTCTTGGTAAAGATTTCTCAAATTCGTTTATATGGCTTGCAATTTGCCCAAAATTGTATGGTATTCAGCTCACCATATCTTAAAAAGTGAAGAGTTGGCTAGCCCGCAAGATTATGGCTTGTGGTAAAGGCGGTGGAAAAACCATAATTGGTGTCGACTCACCAAAGATAATATTGATAATTTATCTAGAGTTGGCTAGTCGAGAGAAAGTGCGGCTACGGTAAAGACAAATCAAATCCGTTGGAAGCCGGTGGTTTGCTCAAAATCACATGGTTATCGGTGTACCATGGTTCTTACTTGAACTGAAACATTTGGCCTCGGAAGTAATGGCTTTTGGTAAAGAGATAAAATCCATTATGTTTTCTCAAATCATTGCTAGGGACTAGCAATATCTCGATGTGGGGATTGATGAGTGTGTAAATACTCATCATTTTTATACAAAATAAAGCTGCAAAAATCATCACGAAAACACTTCGAAACACATCAAAATAATCAAAATATCACAAATCGGTGTTTTTTATGTGTTTTAAAATGCAAAAATATCAAAATCAGATGAAAAACATATCAAATTTGCAAAATTGCGTTTTAGTCTCCCCGAGTTTATAAAATTGTCAAAAAATAGTCCACTGAGCCAAGATTTCAAAAGAAAAGTCACCAAAGGTCTTTTTAAAATCACAAATTGTCATATTTAGTCCTTTGGTGAGAAATCTAAAAGTTTTGAGAAAATTACATTTAGTCCACGAAAATCCAAAATGTTCAAAACTAGTCCTTGAATTTTCAAAAATGTCAAAAACTAAACCTTGGACTATTAAATATTGGCAAAACAAACCTTGGATCACTCTTCATAATTTCTGATTGGGTCCTCATCTTTCAAAGATTTACATGTTGGTCCACTTGTGTTAATATGTCTACAAACCAATTGGACCCCTTTTATCACCTTGTGGCCCAATCCATCCTTTGCAGTGTTTAACTTGAATCCAACCCACACCCTATTATTAAACCTTGCGGATCAAATGGGTTTTGACCATGGCTCCTTTCACATGTTACCCCAGCTCCAAATGTCACACTGCATATCACTGATCACCTCCACTCCCTCCATCATCACTACTTTCCCCCTCCAAACACAAAGAGCCAAAGCATTAAATGCATTAACAATCCACTCAATCTCACAAGCGGTTAAAAGGTTTTGGCGCCAAAAACCTTTAAATGGCTAGGATCACTTTGAGACATCATGGTCAAATTCATCTTGGGAACTTTCGAGGAAAGGAGAAGGAGACTTGGATGTATAAAAAGCCAAGAGATGCATCAAAGAGATAGTTAGTTTTTATTTTTCTTAAATATATGTCGTTTTGGCTTATTATCTTAAAAGTAGCTTTTCGGTTGTAATTTTTCAAGTATTTTGTATCAAATTAACTTATGTAAGCATATTGCAACTCTGTTTGATCATCAATTCAAGTTTAGTTCAAATTCCATTTTATGTGACAAGCTGAAATTTAAGTTTCAAACCATTTGTTCTTTAAGCGACTCATTTCCATCTTAATACAACATATAAGCTCTCAATAGCTTTGTAAGCCTAGAATCAATTTTTCAAGTATATTAAATCAGGTCAAAGAAAGTCAATATGGGCTTGATTTGATGCAGAGAAAATGGGAAAGGGTTGATCTGAACAAGAGAATGGGTTGCTTTAGGTGATTTAAGGTTGGTTTTGTATTAGGTAGTGGTTCTTGTTTCACATTTGGCTAGCCATTGTGGTTTGGACATTTGTAAGTCAAATTTATAAGCTTCTTAGCATAATTAGTTCTTGTGGTTTAAACTTGTTAAAACTTGTTCAAATAGCGATAATGAAGTCATCTTAAGTTAGTTTGATCATAAAAATAAGTTGGTTTTGTGATTGGATCTGTTTTAGTTACAAAATCAAGTCATAAAGGGGTGTTTGGAATTCTTGTTCTTTTACGTCTTTTAAGCTTATCACAGGTGGTTCAATGTTATTGCTTCATGTTTGTTAAGTAATTCTTATGTTCAATTGAGTCAATATTGGTGCCTGCAACAACAAAAAGTCAATCTTGCACTCAAATCTCTCTCACGTGCTTGTTGGATATTTAGATGCTGCTATTGCTTATTTGTGTTAAATGTCATCAACAACGCTTGCATTACATTTGTTCCATCATAACATTAATCTAGTCACAAATATTGGATCAAAAGTTCAACTTAGTCAAAGTTCTTAATATCTTCAAAAGTCAAAGATTAAAGTGGTTTTAGGCACGAGATAGAAGGATTTTTCTTGAGCCAACCTTTAGGTCTAATCAAGTGAATTGGTATTTCAAAAGCTCAATTTAGGGCTCTTTCTTGCCATTATTTTTACATTTTTACAATTTTGCAAAGCTTCAATCGGCTTCTCTTTTTAGGCCAAATGTGCTTTTGCTCAAAAGTCATTGAATCTTTGACTTTTTCCTGAAATTGTAACTTGTACGGTGCTCATAAGAGCTTGTCATAAGCTGATTTTTGGACAATTACTCTCACCCAGGTCCTTTACAAGTCTCAATTGGTAGTTTTCCATTTGAGCTTATTTTCAAGCTTGTGCATGTGCCCAAACTTAGCACTTAGAATCTGTTGTAGACTTAAATTTCATAGAGATCAAATCCTTGTAGTTGTTATTCAGTGATTGAAGTTTGTTGATTTTGGTTGCAATTGGTCACTTTTAGTAGTATAGAACATCTGTATTCAGTAGGTAGCTTGTTTATTCCATTTGGCTTATTTTAGTGCTTATAATAAGCACTTGTTTACTGATTTCATATTTCCCCACAAGTGCCATTTTTCTATTTTCTTATATTCCTAGTATTATTTTAGAGTTTTCTTGAAATTTTCAGATTTTTTCAAGTTGTTTTGCTATTTTTCCTAATTTAAAGTAGTTTTTAAGCATTTTTAATTAGCTTTTTATATAAAAAATTCAGAAAAGGTTCAAAAAAAATAATTTTTCAATTTTATTAGGTTTAGATAAATATAAGAAGTGAAAAAAGTAATTTTCAGATTTTCATAGTTTATTTTGTAAAGTTTAGTAATTTAATTAGTTTTTAATAGTTTAAAATTCATAAAAATAGAAAATAATGGAAAAAATACAAAAAATAGTTTTGAAAATTATAGTTTGATATTTTAGACTTTTCCATTTCATAATTTGATTTTTCTAGCTTTGTTTCCTCAATTTTTGTATTTTAGGTAATTATTAAATAGTTAAAAATAGTTTTTAATTAATAATAATTAGATATTTGATAATGTTTTCTTTCCATATATTTTTCTTTTATCATTAGGTTTATAAAAAATATCATTTTATATTTTTTAGGGTTAATATTGTTCTAGTTTCACTTTTTAATTTATGCGTCGCGTGGATTTTAATTTCAATTTTATAAAAACATAAAAACAAAAACATCACTTTAAATATAGTGATAGCGTTTATTTAATATATTTTATCTTTTAACTTTCCTTAAATTTGCATTTAAGCGTTGTTTTGTTGGCTTTTTACTGTGATTTATAATAATTCAAAAATCTCCTCACCTAAGTCCTCTCGATCACTTTTACGTTTGATAATCCATTTAGCATTTCATTTGGGACATAACGACCGGAAACACTATACTCCCAGATCTTCATTGCATTCGTTAGCGAAGCGGTTTTAGACGGATACGATTACGCCATTCTGGTAGGGCTTGTGTGATGCTAGCGGCGTTTGGCGCATCAATCTACAACAATTTCTACAACTAATTTGGAAGCGGATGAAAGTCAATATTCATAATCTCCGGATTCATCAACGATTTCTCACATCATTACAAGACATCTTTCTCGTTGAACAACATCACTTAGATCATTTTATGAAGCATGGCCTCAATTACTCTTCGAACATAAAGTAAGATGAATAACAATTGTGTTAATCTCTTAAACTTTGGTTCTTTCAAAGGACACTACCAATGAATACTTCACTAATTGTTTATGCGAGACCTCAGTTAATTTGTTTCGTGGTTCTCATAATGAAAAACATCCAAGACTATCAAGAGCCTCAAACACGAAATAGAAATAAAACCATCATCAATCAGTTATCATTGTTTGAAGCTATGCCTCACGTTTTTATTTATCCGACACAAAAGAGAAGTTTGATAACAACAAATGTTACCCACTTCTCTTCGTTCGATCTGTTACTCTAACATAAATGTAATTCGAGAATCATTCGACCTACCTTGGCTTAATCGTGTAACCACGTCCATATACTCTTTCCATCCATGTGGCTACAATCTCAGCCATCCATGTGGTGAAGTATTTAGATCAATTGAAGAATGGTTGTGTTTGATTTGTTTCATGATCTTGGTATTTCTTCATGTCGTCTGGTTTGAGAGATAAGATGGGGGCAGAGTACTGTTATGAGAGGATTTAGGGAAAGGTAATTAGGGTTTGTTACTCAAAGAGGCGGATGAAACAATTTTTAGGGTTCGGTATTATGTGTGGTGTATGTGTTATATACATCCGATAATTAGGGCGTAGGTGATGTTCATTCAGGATTGCAATGGGCCCTCATGGGCTGATTATTATTTTAATGTACATGGGCTGCAAATTGATATCGTGTACATGGGCTTGTGGTGAATGATATTATGGTAATATTGAGTTTTTTTGTGTGATATATGAGAGTTGGACATAGTGAGTTGAATTTCATGATGAGCTTCTTGATAATGGGCTTGATTTCGGTGTGCGATTTGCACTTTGGACCGGGTATTATCCGTTTATAGTTGATTTGGGTCTTGAAGTTGCAGGCATGGTCGGACTTATTGCTATTAATGATTTTTGACATGGACCGAGATTGAGTATTCATGGGGTGTTGGTATGCTTTTCAAAGTAATGTGTAATTTGATATCATGCGATCTAATGAGACTTGTTGGGTTATGAGACCTGATAATTTGTTTTGATGAGATTTGATGAAAAAATTTGTCAATGTGATTTGGTGTGATCTGATGAGATGATGAGATTTGTTGATATAAGAGGTTTCATACTTTGGTTTATATTATTTCACGATGGATACTATTTCCCGGCTTGAATTAATGGTTGAACAAATTTGACTACGGGGTTGTTTGAACGGTATTTCTTATTTGGATTTGAAGTGAGATTTTTCCGGGCACGTTTACTTATTTCGTCTTCTTTCTTTCTACCCTTCCGCGAAGATGACTTGTTTGGGCAGTTAAAGTGTGTGATAAAGACTTGGCTATTTACTTACGGTTGTGATTCTTTCTCGATTAACCCACAACGTAGCTATCACTTCGGTGTCTCACGCGGTTGAGGATATGTCAAGAGGTTTTGTACATTGGGTACACCGTTTCTTCTTCACAAGGATTAGTGCAAGCTTAAGTAACAAATCCGGGGAATGTTACGTCTTGTTCAAGTTTGGCATATCGGGTCTATTTCTCCATGTGGTCACTACAATAGCCGACATAATGCGTGATTGATGTATTTACCAAAGTGTTTATTGGATGGTTGGTGATACTGTTGATGTTGGATAATGAACCGCTGCATGTTCCCCTAAATCAGATATTCACCGAAACCAAAGTTGTCATATCACATTCAAGCTAACATTGTTCACGGTTTTGTCTTGATTTTGTAAAATCCCGCGAAAGAATCTATTTCTCGGTTTAAATCATAGACTTGTAAAATCCCATGACAATGGAAACATCCTGTTAATTGAAAAGTGCATTTCCGGATCTATCTTATGGTTTATTCTTGGTTTTGTAAAATCCCGCGAAAGATACTATTTCTCGGTTTAAACTATAGAATTGTAAAATCCCGTAATGATGGATTCATCCTGGAGAAAGGAAAAAGTATTTCTGGACCTTATCTGATCTTTGGTGCTACGATTTCTACTTCGAAGAAGGGATAAAAGAGTGTGCTTCATGAATTGGGTGTGTGTTTGGGTTGTCTTCATGGCAGTTTGGTTATTTCAATGTTTACGGGGTTATGTGCTTTTAACCATGGTCGGGATGAAAAACCATTATCATAGTTCACTTAAAACGTCAAAGGAGGCTAGAGTTGAGCTTTTAACCAGAAGATGTGACAACGGCGTTAATCCACTATTATTTATTTGAGGTTGAAGTGAAATATCATGGGCGAGTGTACTTAGTATCTGAAGGTATCGGGGATGGATGGATGAAGATTCTTCAAGATCCTTGTTCGAGCTTATTATCAAAACGAAGACATGGAAATCTAGTTATTGTTGGGTGACTTTTTCCTTTTCTTTTACCACTTGGGGGAATTGGGTTCGTACCACCACAAAATAACTATCACTTTAAGGAGTTACGTTGTAGTGCTCAGTGTCACATTTAATTGTTGATTTTCAAGAGGTGATGTACGTCTTATATTTGATGGTTGGTTGGATGAAGAGTAAAGAGTACTTAGAGATTCAATGGAGGATGAAGTCTCGGCACCGATGTTTGTTACATATGTGCAAGTTTAAGTCACGAGTTCGGGTTGTTTTACTTCAAGGTCAAATTCATCATATTGGGTTTTCTCCATCAGCTGTCACGACAAAGATCCTACTGAATGATAGTGGGGTGATTACATGTTTTGCCAAGAGATGATGAAAAGAGAGATATTATGACGTATGAACACAACAGTTCATTCCTCGTACTCTAAAGAAAAGAAAAGTGTACGTCTCAGTGCGCTTTATCTTCCGAAGAAGAGAAATCTTCTTATGACGTTTGAACACAACAGTTCAAGCCTCGTTCTCTAAAGAAAAGAAATGTGTACGCTTCAGTGCGCATTATCTTCGGAAGAAGAGAAATCTTCTTATGATGACCATTCTCATCAACATGCTTCATGCTTTTTCCATGTGCTTTCGATTATCAAGTGAACCGGGCTACCGTTGATTGTTTTCTTATTCCACTTGCTCAACTATAATGACGATGGCGACATCATGTGCTAATTTTGCTGGGGAGAAGTGTGAATAGACTACATTTGTTGAAGATATTCAATCAAGAATGGCAATTCCGTATACAATTCTTGAGGGGGAGAAGAAGTGTGAATTTACAGCATGGTTGATTGATTTTTGAGAATAAATGGTCAAACGGCTCCAAACTCATGTAAGAACCGAGCTTCTTCTTATCGGGTCATCTTCACATGAAGTTTTCTTCTAAGAGTTGTTGGTTGCATCTTCACACGGGCTGATTTAACTAATGACAAAGTGCTTCTAGTTGCTGGGCTAATTTCCTTGATGAACATCTTTCTGTTCTTGTTTGATTGGGAGGGATTTGAGTTAAGGAGATTTGCTATATATAAGTTAACGGGAATGCATTTGGTGAGATGAAGATGTTGACTTTCTATTCCCCAACTGGACAATCTTGAAGAAGGTCGAGTCTACAGTCTGTTCTACATTTTATGATGCATGTTAGAAGATTAAGACGAGTTGCATTTAACAATCTAAAGACTTCTTCTTAATCCGGGCATTTATCAAACAGATTGTCGGTTTAGGGGAGAGCACTAATTGGGGGAGAGTGAAGCCAATGTTAATCCCTAATTAGATTTGCTCACAATATTCTTCAGCAAGTTGATTCTCACAAAGATTAAAAGTGGTCTACTAAAAAAGATTTCAAGTATTTGGGCTGATAAGATGTTGCTGATTCTGAAGTGTCAAAACCAGCAAGGGGGAAGGAGACAAGCATCTAAGCGCGAGTAAACTTGATGAACTTAATACTTCTAAGTGATTGAAGATATCCGGAAGACGAAGGTCATTACCACAGAGAAACTCAATGTTTATCTCATGGCGTTTAGTGTTCTTATTCCAACTATGTGGGGAAGAGATGGAAGAGTTAGTTTCTGGTGATAAAAGAGTTACACAAGTGTGTGATGATTTTGATGTTATCACAATCATCAGGGGAGAGAGATTGTGTACATTGGGGATGCTCAATTGTTTTACTTGAGGGCTTAATCAGTGATTCAGAGATATAATCACTTATTCGTGTGACATCCGCAGAGATTGTCACCCGAGAGATAATCATGATTCGACTGCTTCTTCAATGTTATCAGTTATTCTCTCTTTGGGAATTCGGGTACTTCGGGTTCTTGAGCTTCATACACTTTCTTCAAGGGGAGAGAAAAGTATACATCGGGGTTATTCTTTGGCTATCGGACTTAATCTGCTACTTCGATTGTATAAGTTTCTCTGTCTTCGGGTATATGTGTATTCGGGTTCGTGAGCTCTAGTCTAAGAGACTGACTGCATCAATTCAACTACGTGGGGGAAGTGGTCTCTTGACACCTTTTGGAATGGATTGCTTCTGACTTCAGTGGAATGAAATTTGAGAAGAGATATTCATATGTGGGATGATACGTTGTTGTTCTTCTATTGGATGGTATAACCTCGAACGGAGAATCTCGATTATCGTTCTTAAAAGGAGCAGCGGGATTTACGATAATGGTGTGCTTCTTCGTGCACCTGGCTAAGGCAAGCTTGAAATAGAGCTTCGAATCTGCTCATCTAATGGATTTTCGGTTTGGGGGGGAAGCTGCCAAAGTCTCTCTTTCTCAAAGGCTCATGTTCTATCTTCTATTCTGGAGCCTCGGAAGCTTCGGTGGTGGAAGTTTAAGAGATGACGAATTCTATCTTCTACGACGCTCTGTTCGATATCATTATCTCGGTACTCATATCATCATCTTCTTAAATTATATCATTTACTCTATCTTTGTAAATATTTATTTAAAAACAAAATACAAAAATATAACACCAACAAAAAGAAAATAGAAAAATATAAAACCAACAAAAATCAATAAAAATCAGAAAATTTGAAAAATACTAAAAATATTGTTTTCTCAAGACATGTCTTCTGGTATCGATAACATCTGTGGTCTTAGAAATGTCATTCAACAATGGCACGGGACCATAGATGAAGTTCGAGCAGGAGGTGTAAATATTCTTTTTCAAAACATGTCTCAAACTATGGCTTACAGTTATTTCAGACTGTAACCCGGGCTTCAAATGATGGCTTGCAGTTACTTCAGACTGTAACCCATGCTTAAAACTATGGCTTGCTATTATTTCAGATAGCAACCCGTTCTTCTAGCAAGGAAAGTGCTGCGTTAAACCATTTTTCAAAATTCATGCACTTATCCTAAAACAAAATGAGGAAAGTATGTCGAAGGACTGCTGTTCCCACACAAATGTTTTTCCGTCTAAAAATTCTTCAGAAAAATATTTGTTGTATTCAAAAATTGGTGGAAAATGAGTTGCTTTCAAAACAATCAGATTCAGAGTTTTTATAAAATTTGCAAACTCAATCAATGACTTTAGTGCTTTTAAACATTTCAAAAATTGAGTCATTAATTGAGGGGGAGAAAGTTTTCAAATTTATATCATCTAACGGACTTTCTTAATTATCCTACGTGCTTAATTAAAAATGATGTTAACCTACGTTGAAGGACTAGGTGCCCAGGATATGATTGTTAGGATTAGATGAGTAGAGTTTGATAAACACATTATTCCCATACTTTATATGAACTGATTGATATGTTGAATTGACTTTTATTAGTCGATTGCTGTTTGGGTGATGTCGACCACCATATATCTATTTGTGTCCACTAACGTATGCAGGTATTTTGGTATATAAGAATGTTCCCGATCCAATGAAGATGATTGGATGCCGAAAGGAAAGGGTAACTATATCTTGGGTTGACAAATGAATAAACGGAGCTTAATTGGACTTCTATGGAGAGTTGGCATGGAAAAATGCAACGTAAGAGGTCTCACTGCATGAGCAGATGGTTTTCTTCATCAACAAATGAAGAAACGGAGCTTAATTTGACCTCAGTTGTCATTAAAATGCAACGTAAGAAGTCTCACTGCATCTGCAGACGGTTTTTCTTCCAAGCCCTACAGCAACAACATAAGCTTCTCAACCACCGAATGTATCTTTGTGCAGGATACCATTTTTAAAACAATTTTGAAATAATTTGATTAAATTGTTTTGAAAATGGAAAATATTGTTTTGAAAATTAATTGGACTTAATTTTGAAAATCACCGGACTTCAATTTATGAAAACTTAAGTCACTCAATCATCGACTACGGTCATCGATTGAGGGGGAGAGTGATTTAAAATAAATTATTTTCAAATAATATTTCTTCATAAAAGTCCGGATTGTACAAAATAAGTGGTGATCTAAAGATTTAATGTTATGTCATGGTATGATTTTTCTTTTGAATCAAGGTCTTTCAAAATAAAAATTTTTCTGTTCTTGTTTGATTGTGAAATTGTTTTATTTTACTTAAATATCTCTTCAAAATATCATACCTGACACTAACAATCTTTAATGTCTTAAAATGGTCCTTATCTATCATTTTTCAAAATCAAATCTTGCCACGTCTTTCCCTAAACTTTTCTAAATGATTTAAATTAGTTGGGATCACAAATCTGAAATGGTTTGAAATTTTTGATCGGGGGAGAAATCGTGATTTAAATCTCAAATCTGTTTAAATGGAATTGGTTTTAGTTCTTAAAGGCACTCCTGCCTCCATGTGCCAAACGATTTCAATACATGATGCACATGTTTGAGGGGGAGCATTTATCCAAAAACAAGATGAGTATTTAAACAAGGCACACATTCTCCCATGTTTTCTAAACCTGATTAAATCACTTGAGATCCAAAATCTCAAAGGATTTGATATTTTTGATCGGGGGAGAATTTGTGATCTAATATGAAATTTGATAAATGATGATCGACTTGATTCAAAAGTTCATGCTGCTCTCCCATATGTGCTAAACGCTTTCGAATCTTGAAGCACATATTAAGGGGGAGCATTTCAAAAGAAAATAAACTTTCAAGGTACAATGATTTCTATGTTTTAACATAAGTACCTTGATTGATTTTCTAAATGGGTTCTTAATGGATTTTGTGATCGTGGATTTACTTCAAATGAACTTTTTCCTCTATGTGATAAAATGATTTCAAAATATCCTATGCACATTTTGAGGGGGAGAATTTACCAAAGAAAATCAAAAGGCTTTTTCTAAGGAAATTGTGATCAAAGAAATTATTTCTAAAGAACTCTTGCCTCCATGTGCTAATCAATTTAATAATCATATGCACATGTTGAGGGGGAGCATTTCTAAAATGATCAAAACAATTAAGGTACAAAATGCTTTGATATTATATCACGAGTACCTTGATTGATTTTCCAAATGATTTTTCAATACCAAAAGACCGACCAATTTACTTCATGCATGGTGTTATAAGGATGGTTAGGTTAGGTATTCGTTCCCACGATCCCGCCAGAACCGGAGGGATCTACCCACTAGATAGTGTAGAGTCCTTAGGTATGATGAAAAAAGGAGAAAAGTGAGATATGGGAAGAGTGCGAACTGAGATAGAGCTAGAACTGGAATAAACCCAACAAGGTTCTAGTTATGAAGTCTCGATAAGCACTGAAGGGGTTGAAGAATGAAAAAGAAATGAATGTGAAAAAGGGTGAAAATAAATAGCCCTCCAATAATTCAACCTTAGGGCAGTAACCGGGTTCAATACATATGCTACTGGTGGTTACTAAGGTAACACTGGTATTGAAGACAAGACGTTATGGACCCAGTGACGCACTGCACTTAACTTCCCAAGCTACTCAAGTTCCTCTTAAAAGGGCTTGTTTCATTCTCACAGGGAACCGACATTATCTATCGACTTTCTCTTAGAGATGGTTGATATTGAAGAAGGAGACCCTCTCCCTAGTCTCCGTCATAGGAAACAAAATGCACTATTGAGTCTAGAGCCAAGAGATCATCCACAATATCTCATTAGGATACAAAATTAATGAAGACTTGTTGTTTCACACAATGTGGAAAGTAAGAATATTTTAAGAGTCCTACGCATTATCCTTGTGGTATTGCCAGAACATCCGAGTGATATGTAAAAATATTCACGATGAAATTGGAAATCCTTCTAGAGCCAACATCAAACAAGCTCTTGGTGGGTGACATGTGAGATCTTTTCTAAAGATCAAGCTTGTGACAACTGGATAGAAACAATGGGGCGATTCATTCTTGAATCAACCTTGGTCCAGGAAATGAATTGACGAATGCTTTTGGAAAAAACCGTTCGATGTGCAAATCTTCTTTTCTCTAGCACCTCGAATGTGTATTCATTTTCAAACACAAAAAGTATCTCTGATTGAAAAAAAAATACTTTTGGAAAAACTGTTCGATGTGCAAATTTCTTCTTTTCTCTAGCACATCGAATGTGTACTCTTTTCAAATACAAAAGGTATTTTGATTGAAAATTGATCTTTCTCATAAAACCTTCATCATATTGCAAAACTCTTTCTTCAAGTAATACACGATTGTTTTTCAAATCAATTTTTCATCAATCAGTGAATCTCAATTCGTTGGTTCACTCACTCCGTGTTGTCTTCTTTGAGACGTTCCGGTTTGAGAACAGCTAGAACAGCTACGAAACCCTGTCAAGGAGATTCTTAGGAATCCTACCTGATCACAGGCAGTCCGTGTACTGATCAACGGGGAACCGTGGGCCGTGTACCTCAATTCAACGAAAGTGATCAAAGACACTTTCGTGTGTTTTATTGCTAACTGCTGTTTGTAGGTACATTTGGACGGTTGCAGCTGATCAGAATTGAGAAGTCAATCCAAAGCCGCATGCTCACAGCATCCACACTTAATTTGAAGAAATCATGACAAGTGCATATCTACATAACCTGGCTCTGATATTTTTATACTATGCTTCTGCTACGCTGCTGCAAATATCATGAACCAGTAAAGCTTCCGCTACTCTGATGGAATGATGTCATGATCCAGAAAGTGTGAGCATGTTGGTCCGAAAGTCACAACTTCACATGATGGCAACACAATAAAGGGTGATCCAGAGATTTACAGTGGCTGATGATCTCCTTAAAGCTCGAAGATCATCAAAGATGTGGATCAGTTCAAAGACCTCCACTGAAAGTACAAAACTATGCGGACTTTGAAAAATCGCTACTAAAGCACAAAGATTGCGGAAGTGAAGAATTCAAGTCTACGAGCTCAAGAACGAAGTCAAAGATAGAATGCTAGGAAGAAAAATGTATTTCATGGGGTGACCTCCCTTAGGGGGAGATTGTTAGGAATTGGAAATTCCATGTTAAAGTGTCGGTCACCCAAATTGTAGTCTAGCATATGTTAGCTCGTAGACTTGTAGTTATTTACGTTATTAAGTAGTTAATTAGTTAGTTTGTAGCGTAGTATAGTTTAGTGTAACACCGTGGAGGAAGGACGGGTCTTTACCCACTGTATGCCTGATCCACAGTCCGATAGGAGGACGTATTCATTGTAACTATAAATACCCCTTCCATCCATGGAAGGGGTGGTGATTTTCTCATAATCTAACCTTACATTTGTGAAGCAAGTCTCTACCAAGAAAACACCCTCTCATCTCTTTCTCTCTCTAAATGGCTAACATGTATTTCCATCATCCAAGACCACCCGAATCATACAACACAATAAATATAGGATCCTAACAGTCCATCTTCTCTGTGAAACAAGTTAATCGGCTCCTCTTCTTCTTAATTTTTATCATTATCATCACCTTTTTTTCTTAAATTTCTCTTTTTTCTTAGCTTTCTTCTTCTCCATTAATTCATCAACAAACTTTTTCTCTTTAATAACAGACACCTCAGATCCTTCAACCAAACTTTTGGTATCTATTTGGCAAAACCATGTCCCTGCAAATATTTCAGCTTGAACCAATTCAAAAAGGGGACGAGTATAAACCTTTGACGCATGACGTTCAATCTTAAGATAGGTTCTATGTATAGGAACATAATCAATCGACTTATGATCTAACCTCTCTTGTATATGCCTCTGTTTTTCCATTTCCGTCTCAAAACAATTCATAAAATTCATGAGAGTCGAACTGGAATTAGTAAAATGAGAGAAAAAGGAATTCTCACTCTCAAACCTAGAAGTTGTCCTCATCAAACCACACAAAGGAGAGTCCACAAAAAAAAGCAGGAATCAACATGAACATATGCGAAAAATCTTTGTTAACCACTTATGATTATGCAAATTAAACTCATCTAATAACTTTCCCCATTGATACTCAAACTCATTGATCCATGCCAAACCGTCAAGTTTTCTCACGCAAGCTGACCACTTGTGAATGGCCAACTGTAAGAGACTTAAAACGGCTCAAGCACGAATGCAATGAAGATCAGGGGAGTATAGGGTTTCCCCGGGTCGTTATGTCCCAGCGAGCTATGCAATGGATCACCAAACGTGTAGTGATCGAGAGATTTGAACGGAAAAGAGTATTTGGTATGATTATAACTACAGAAAAAGCCAACAAATTACAACGGCTTAAATGCAAAGTAAAGGAAATTAAAAAGATAAAAAATATTAAATAAACGCTATCACTATTTGCAAAATGATGTTTTTGATTTTATGTTTTTATAAAACTTAATTTAAAAACTACGTGACGTACAAATAAAAATGTGAAACTAAAGCAATATTAAGCCTAAAAATATGAAAATGATATTTTTACAAACCTAATGATAAAAGAAAATTTATAGAAAAAGAAAATTATTTTTATAACTATTTAATTATTTATTATTAATTAAAAACTATTTTTAACTATTTAATATTAACCTAAAATACAAGAAAATGTGAAATAAAGCTAGAAAAATAAAATGAAGACTTAGAAAAATCTAAAATATCAAAAGAGAATTTTCAAAACTATTTTTATATTTTTCTGATTATTTTTCTATTTTCTAGGAATTAAAAACTATTAAAAACTAATTAAATTATTTAAAAATACAAATTTAACTAAGAAAAATCTAGAAAAATACCTTTTTGGCTTTTTATATTTATCTAAACCTAGGAAAATGAAAAATTATTTTTTTTGAAGCTTTTCTTAATTATTTGTATTAAATACTAATTAAAAATGCTTAAAAACTAAATTAAATCAAGAAAAATACTAAACAGACTTGGAAAAATCTGAAAAATTCAAGTTAAGTCTAAAATAATGTACTGAATCAAGAAAAAATGGAAAAACAGGTGGTTGTGTGTGAGATTATGGAACTGCTATGGAATGTGCTTATGAATAAGCACTTGAATAAGCCAAATGAGCACAAACAAGCACCACACTAGAACAGAAGTTCTACTATGCTATAATAACCAAAATGCAACTAAAAACAATAAGCCATAGCCACTGAATTGCTAACTCAACAGATTTGGATGATATGATTATAAACTAAAAACAGGTTTGAGGTGCCTACTTTAAACCCAAAAATAAGCACTCAAATAAGCTACAAATCAAAAACCAATTATGGAGACTTAAACTAGACCTGGTCAAGAGTTTATGAGCCAAAGACCAGACCAAGGTGAGCTAAGTTGAGCCCTGTGCAGGCCTTGCACAAAACTGAGAAAAACTCAGTGTTAACTGAGTTGTGTACAGGGCATATGAGACCTAAAAGACAAGCTTGTTTGAGACTTATAAAAAATTCACAAAAATGTATAAAAATGCTAATAACAAAATAGACCAGTTGAACTTCAAAAACCCAAAATTTCACTTAATTTGGCTTAAAAATGAATCAAGGAAAAATCCTTTCAGTTTGCCTCAAAATGACATTTTCACTTTTGACTTTTTAAAGCAATCTTGATATTTTGACTTTGGTGAGATTTAAGCTCACTTTAAGGACTGATTATGATGTTAATGGTTGAAATGAGACTAACACAAGCTATGTCTATGGATTTTGAACACAAAACAAGTGATTTGATTTCCAAAAATCCAACACTTAAGCTGTTGAGACAGATTTGATGTAATGTTGACTTTTGAAAAAGTGCAGGCCCAATTTGTTGACAGATATGAGCTAATTAGAGCTAAACAAACTTGACACAACAGGTTCTGACTACTGAATACACCTTTAGAACAGATTAAGCTATAAAACCAAACACACCTTTAAACAAATGATTTGCAACTAAAACTGATCTAATCACTGAACCAACTTATTTAAATGATCAAACTAAGATTAAATGACCTAAATACTACTATTTAAACAGGTTTTAACTACTGGTAACTACAAACACTGATTATGCCATGAAACTTGGAATTAACTTACAAATGTCCCAGCCACTATGGCTTGCCACCATTGAAACCAGAGCCACTAGCCTATCAAAACCAACCCATTGAACTCAAAACCCACCCATTTCCATGTCTGCATCAACTTTGCTCCCAGTTTGACTTATATTGACCAAAGTCCAATATTGCTTGAAATTGCAATGTGAGCTCACAGAAAGCTTTAGTAAGCTTGAATGAGCATGTTTGAGCTAAGAAATAAGTTAATGGAAGCTTGTTCACAAGAGTTTAAAAACTGAGAATTGCAACAATGCATAAAAATTTGAAATTGTAACATTAACTGAAATTGATGCTTGAATTTAGTTGCAATACACTTAAACACTGTAATTTGATACAAGGAAACTTGAAATAACAACTCTTAATCTATTTTAAGACTTAAGAAATGAAAACGACATACATTTTTTAGAAAATAAACTAACTACTATCTATTCTTCCTTCTTCTTCCTTCTTTTTATACTCCAATCTCCTTCTCTCCTCTTTCTGAGCATATCCCAGCAATTTTCAGGACCCTTGGATTGGTTGGTATCAATCTTGGCCGTTTATGCATTTTGGCGCCAAAACTGGTACAAGCCAGTTGGGACAGGGAAGGGATGCATTTAATGCATTTGGAGGGTTGTTGAGGTGGGGGGAACAAAACATGGAGTAGGGGTGGAGAGTTGTTGGTGGCTGGAGGTGAGGTGGAGGGGACATGGTGGTCGGGGAAGACAGGAAAAGGGGGCGGGGTTGTTTATTTTGAAACGTGGGTTGGATTCGGGTAAACGGGTTGGGGATTGGACTGGACCGGGTAAAAGGGTAATGGGATTTTGGGCTTGGGCTAGTTTGGATAATAACAAGGGTTTAGGACTAGTATTGGATCCAAGGTGTATTTAGGGACCAAACATGTAAAATCTAAAACTGCAGGGACCACTCATGTAAAATCGAATTGTATTCCAAGGCTAAACTTGACAATCCCCAGTACTCCAAGGACCATTTTAACCAATTATGAAATTCCAAGGATTAAACATGAACATTTTTAAAATACAAGGACCAAATTTGTAATTTCTCAAACTTTTGGAACTTTTCACCAAAGGACTAAATTTGACAACTTATGATTTAAAAAGGACCTTTGGTGATTTTTCTTATAAAATAAGTGCCTAGGGACTGATTTTGCCATTTTCTGAAAGTCGGGGGACTGAAACTGCCAATTATGCAAACTTAGCTCATTTTTCATCTGATTTTAAACATTTTGCATCTGAAACATATAAAATGCAATTTTGGAATATTTTCAGTATTTCGATGCATTTCTGAGCATTTTTAGACGTTTTGCAGTTCAGATTAAACCAAAAATGATGAGTATTTACATACTCATCAATCCCCCACACTAAACTATTGCTAGTCCCTAGCAATCTTTTGAGAAAAACTAATGGATTTCATCTCTTTACCAAAAGCCATTACTTCTGGAGTAGCCAAATGTTTTAGTTCAAGTAAGAACCATGGTACACCGATAACCATGTGATTTTGAGCAAACCACCAGCTTCTAACGGATTTGATTTGTCTTTACCAGAAGCCGTTTGCTCTGGACTAGCCAACTCTTAGATAAATTATCAATATTATCTTTGGTGAGTCGATTACCAATTATGGTTTTTCCACTGCCTTTACCACAAGCCATAAACTTGCGGGCTAGCCAACTCTTCACTTTTTAGGATATGGTGAGCTGAATACCATACAATTTTGGGCAAATTGCATGCCGTCAACGGTTTTGAGATATCTTTACCAAGAGCCGTTTGCTCCTGGATTAGCCAATCCTTTTCTTTATTAGACATGGCGGACTGATAACCAATTGAGTAAGTGTAAAACACTTACTCCAAAAAAAAATTTTTTTGCCAAAAATGGGGGAATTGGGTGGTATAATTACGTGATAAAATTCGTGAGAATTCCCCCCCACACTTAGAAATGAATATTGCCCTCAATATTCAAAGTACCGGCGGTTATGCCGAAACGGAGAACGTAAAAGGGAAATACTACGGCCATTATTTAGAAAGATGATTTTTTTTTTTTTGATATATACACAACATGTGGGGCAACCCCCCCACACTAGGGTGGTAGAAAGATAGAAAGAAGTCAGAAATATGGGTGAAAACCCATATGGCATGCTACTGTTTTTGATTACTGAGTCGCTAGCTTGACTCGATCCCCGCATTCATTGGTTCATGGGGAAAGTTTGTAAGTCCGGGACAACCATGGATGGGATGTCCTCTCCAAAGTAATGCTTCACTCGATGACCATTCACTTTAAAATTAGGACCATCGGGTTGAGATAACTAAATGGTACCATAAGGATAAACCTTAGCGATAGTAAATGGACCAGACCAGCGGGATTTTAATTTTCCCGAGAAAATCTTCAATCTTGAGTTGAAAAGAAGGACTCGATCACCGACGTTGAAAACGCGGTTTTTGATTTTTGAGTCATGAATCTTCTTTGTCTTTTGTTTATAGATCAAAGAGTTCTCGTAGGCTTGATCACGGAGTTCATTTAATTCATTCATTTGAACTTTCCGATGATCACCAGCTGTCTGAATATCAAAGTTAGCATGCTTCAAGGCCCAGTATGCCTTGTGCTCGAGCTCAACCGGTAGATGACATGCCTTCCCGTACACTAGCTTGTATGGAGTGCACCCGATGGGTGTTTTGTAAGCTGTACGGAAGGCCCAGAGTGCGTCATCTAGCTTATCCGACCAAGAGGCACGGTTTTCACCAACCGTCCTCTCCAGAATTCTTTTAATCCCCCGGTTGGAAACTTCCACTTGCCCACTTGTTTGTGGGTGGTACGCAGTAGATAGACGGTGAGTTACACCATACTTCTGCATGACTCTATCAAACTGGTCATTGCAGAAATGCGTACCACGATCACTGATTATGGCTCGTGGAGTTCCAAACCTAGCAAACAGAGATTTCAAGAATTTTACAACAACTCGGGCATCGTTGGTAGGCAAAGCCTTAGCTTCAACCCATTTTGACAAGTAGTCAACGGCCACGAGTATGTATTTGTTACCACGGGAAGAAGGAAATGGCCCCATAAAGTCAATGCCCCATATGTCAAAAATCTCACACACTTGAATGGCGTTTTGCGGCATTTCATTCCTTTGTGAGATATTCCCGTGACGTTGACAAGCGTCACAGGTTTTGACGAATTCATGGGCATCTTTGTAGATAGTGGGCCAATAGAATCCGGAATCAAACACCTTCTTGGCGGTGTAGTTGGGGCTATGATGTCCCCAGTAGGTCCAGAATGGCAAGCCTTGAGAATGTCAATGGCTTCCTGACCATATACACACCGCCTGATGACTTGATCCGCGCAAATTTTGAATAAGTAGGGGTCGTCCCAGAAGTAATGTTTCACATCTTTAAAGAATTTATTTTTCTGTTGGGACGACATCCCTTTCACCAAAAAGTTACCCGCATGGTAATTTGCAAAGTCAGCAAACCATGGGGTAGAAGAGTCTCCACGAAAAGAAACCAGATTGAGTGTTTCGAGAGGAAATGTTTCATTAATTTCCTTTTTCTCGAACACATTTTGGTGAGGGTTCTCTAATCGGACAGATGATCGCCAGTTCTCAGCTCCTTTTATATCACGTATAATGATATCAAATTCTTGTAGGAGGAGAACCCAACGGAGCAATCTCGGCTTTGCATCTTGTTTTGCAAAGAGATATTTGAGAGCCGAGTGATCCGTATACACTACGCATTTGGTCAAGATAAGGTATGGCCGAAACTTTTCAAATGCATACACCACAGCTAATAATTCTTTTTCTGTAGTGGTGTAATGGGTTTGAGCTTCAGTCATAGTTTTGCTTGCGTAGTGGATAGGCTGAAAATGTTTGGTTTTGCGTTGCCCCAAGACTGCACCGATAGCAAAATCACTTGCATCGCACATGAGCTCAAAGGGTAAATCCCAGTCTGGGGCAACTAGAATGGGTGCTTCCGTAAGCTTTTTCTTTAGTGTTTCAAAAGCTTCGATGCACTCAGGAGAGAAGATAAAAGGAGCATCTTTTTCGAGAAGATGGGTCATAGGCCGGGCGATTTTAGAGAAATCTTGAATGAATCTACGATAGAACCCGGCATGACCTAAAAAACTCCTAATACCTTTGACGGTAGTAGGATGAGGCAGTTTAGCAATAACATCAACTTTTGCTCTATCTACCTCAATCCCGTTTTTTGAAATCTTATGGCCAAGGACTATGCCTTCTTTGACCATAAAGTGGCTCTTCTCCCAGTTTAGACATAGATTGGTGTCTTCACACCGTTTTAGCATTTTGTCTAAATGGGAGAGACATGTATGAAACGAGTCCCCAATGACCGAGAAGTCATCCATAAACACCTCCATAGTTTCCCCGATCATGTCGTGGAAAATTGCCATCATACATCGTTGGAACGTGCCAGGAGCATTGCATAAGCCAAAAGGCATACGTCTATAGGCAAACGTCCCGTATGGGCAGGTGAATGTGGTCTTTTCTTGATCCAGCGGATCAATGGGGATCTGAAAGTAACCTGAGAAACCATCAAGGAAACAATAGTATTCGTTCCCTGCTAATCTCTCAAGCATCTGGTCCATGAAGGGTAGAGGAAAATGGTCTTTACGGGTGGCTTCGTTTAACTTACGATAGTCAATACACACACGCCATCCCGTAACCAATCGAGTTGGAATTAACTCGTTTTCTTCATTTGTGACAACAGTAATGCCACCCTTTTTAGGAACGCAATGAATTGGGCTAACCCAAGGACTATCGGAGATCGGGTAAATCAAACCAGCATCAAGAAGTTTGAGAACCTCTTGTTTGATAACCTCATGAATCTTAGGATTCACCCTTCTCTGATGTTGGACTGCTGGTTTGAAGTTATCCTCCATTAAGATTTTGTGAGTACAAAACTCAGGGTTGATACCCTTAATGTCGGAGAGTTTCCAAGCAATTGCTTGCTTGTGTGACTTCAAGACCTTTATGAGAGCAGTTTTCTCCTCCTCAGTTAAGTCTTTAGCAATTATGACGGGTAATTTATCATCACCCTCCAAGAATGCATACTCTAGATGAGGAGGTAGGTCCTTAAGTTCAACCTCGGGAAATTCTTCAGTAGAAGTTTGTACTGATTTGATTTCCTCAATTGTGATTTCTTTCGGAGGGAGCGAAGGTAATGGATCTTCATTTAGCAATTGCTCAAGATAAAGAATATCCCCCTCCGAATCATACACACCATCAATTCCAGGCGGAATTGATTCATCAGTAACAAGAAATTCATCGATCTCTTCCAGAAGGAAGTCACCTCCCTCGAATGGAGTGAGGGAGGGGGAAGAGTCGGCAATGATAGGTTGAGAAGATGTGGTGGAATCCCCACCCACAGAATTATGAAGATAACCAAGAAACTCTTGAGAGTACTCCTCTGAAGCAATATCAATTAAATCGACTCGATTAACTGATTCAGTATCATAATTTGAGGAGTACCTCGAAGTCTGATCGAGGTTAAAGGTAACAGCTTCATTACCCACACGTAAAGTGATTTCTTGCTCAAATACATCAATAAGAGCACGGCCCGTTCTCAGGAATCCTCGTCCAACAATGAGAGGAACCCGATGATCGGCATCGAAATCAACAACCACAAAATCAGCTGGAAAATGGAACTTTCCTACTTTCACAAATACATCCTCGGCGATGCCAAGAGGACGCGATATAGAACGATCTGCAAGCTCAAGAGTCATGCAGGTAGGAATGAGTTCCGGAAGAGAAAGTTTCTTCCATACTGAATAAGGCATCAGATTGATGCTTGCACCAAGATCGGCAAGGGCAAAGCATTCAATCATCCCAGGAAAAACACAAGGAAGAAGAAATTTTCCGGGATCTCCCAGCTTCTCGGGAAGCTTCTTTAACAAGACTGCTGAGCAGTTCTCGTTCAAAGGAGTTTTGGCCATTTCAAACAGCTTTTCCTTATTGCTCAACATGTGTTTGAGGGTCGATGCAAACTTGGGCATCAACATGATAGCATCCGCAAAGCTTATGTCAAAATGAAGTTCTTGGAAAATTTGAAATAATTTTTCCATTTGATGACTGGCTTTTTCGCGGAGCTTTTGCTCATTTAAACGTGAGGGGTAAGGAATAGAAGTTTTGGATTTAGGGTTATCAACTGGAGGTTCAAAAACAACTCCATTTTTGGTTTTGGGTTTCGGGACAACCTGAGGATGGACATGTGCTGTACTTTGTGAGCTAGTAGGTTGCACTTGGTCCTTTGTCGCCTCAGGTTCACTTTCCACTACCTTCGGGAGAGAAGAAGAAGGGGTAGTAGGAATAGCGGGTCCATCATAAGAAGCACCACTTCTGGTTGTGATCGCCTTTGCATCGCCCCTCGGATTAGCGATCGTGTTGCTAGGTAAAGTACCTGAGCCCGAGGGTCGATCATTTAAAGACTTCTTAATGTCAGCAATCTGGCTAACCAACAACCGATTCATTTCTTCTTGGGATTTCATGAATTGTTTCAACAACTCATCAGATGATGGTCCAGTTGGAACAATGGCTTGATTTTGCACAGGAAAATTCTGGCCTCTATTGTTTGGATTAGGGCCTTGATTTTGGAAATTTCCTTGATTATTGCCATGAAAATACCCTTGGTTGAAATTTCCCTGACCTGGGTTTCTATTGAAATTTCCTTGGTGTTGGAAATTTTGATTCTGATTTTGAAAACCGTTGTTTGGACTGAAATTACCTTGGTTTTGAAAACCTTGGTTTGGTCTATTCTGATTTTGACTACGGTTTTGATTGAAACCGGGAGGTCCAGGGTAGTGGTTAGGACGGTGGTTCGGGTCTATAGGAGCACGATATTGGTTGCCTCCTTGATTAGAAAACCCGCCCACAACATTGGCTTCAAAAGGGTTACCGTCGGTGGCCATACAATTGTAGTAAGCATGGGGGCCACCACAAGTAACACAGACTTCCACTTTCTTAACTTCAGCAGGAGGTGAAGTTTGTGGAAAAGAGACTTTCTTTTGGTTGGAGAGAACCAAAGCTTGGATAGCTTCCGTGAGTTTGTCAATCTTAGCATCGGTGCTAGATTGACTCACGGGCGATGAAGAAGAAGGACCAACACGGACTTGGGAAACAACCGGCTTGCTTCGTGCAGTGCGGACTTTAGACTTGTTTTCAATGATCGCTAAAGCTTCTTTGACAGTTTTGCTCAAGAAATTTCCTCCAGCGGAGGAATTGAGAGAATCTTGATCAGATTGACTCACTCCATTATAGAAAGTATCGAGTTGCATCAACTCGGAGAAACCGTGGTGAGGACATTTGCGAAGCAATTCCTTAAAACGATCCCACGATTCACTGAAGGATTCATCAAACTTTTGAGTGAACTTGATGATTTCATTTTTAAGACTCGTGGTTTTGGAAGGTGGATAAAATTCATTCACAAATTTCTTCACCAGATCTTCCCATGTCTCAATTGACTGAGGGGTTGTTTTTCAAGCCAAATCCGGGCTTGCCCTCAAGAGAAAATGGGAACAGAAGAAGCTTGACAGCATCTGTAGGGACATTCTTGTATTTGATGGTAGATGCAATCTTGTTAAACCATCGAATATGAGCATGAGGATCATCCGCTCAAAACCGTAAAATTGATTTGAGGTTACAAGATTCAGTAACCCGGTTTTGAGTTCAAAATTTTCAGCCACAATGGCTGGTACAACAATAGCATCTCCATACCCCTCGATGGGTGCCTGGAGAAGCTCACACATAGGGCGTTCTCCCGCCATGGTAACGGAAGTAGTGTGAGCAGTCCGGATCTCAGATCCGACTGATGGAGCAAAAATTCTACGGACACGCCTTCTTGGAATCTTGACAAGCTCACGAAATGGGCTCACAGATCTAGAAGAGCGAGTGCGCATACACTAGAGTTAACTCTAAGAGACCTCAGAGTTAAGGAGAGAAAAGGGGATTATGAAGGGAATTATAAAATTTTGGGGTGAGAAGAATCTTTATGGGTTTTCTGGTTATGATAAGTAGATATAACAACAAAATCAATTAAAAAAAACTCGAGGCAAAACAACAGTGAACTTAACCAATAATCACAAGATGAATGGCTTCTTTGAAAAAGGTACACCAATCACAAGGACACAAAGGAAAGTTTTAAATCTTTAGTTCGGGAACTTATTATGGTCGTACCCCCAGTTAGGTAGTACACTGCCTTGGTTTGTGGTGGTAATCTTTTAAGTTGTTATTATTAAAGAAAACGACAAATCTTTTTGTATTTTTATATTTGATACATATATAGAAACAAAAGAAAAAATATTTTTGTGTTTTATACGTTTTTAGCTGTTTTTGGGTTTTTGGATTTTTTATAAGAAAATATGGATATATATATAGATAGATATGGATGATATAAACAAAGAGTGAGTATTCAAACTACTAATCTGCTAAACGGAGGATAATCAGCATAGCTCCCCGGCAGCGGCGCCAAAAATTTGATCCGTGCCAAACCGTCAAGTTTTCTCACGCAAGCTGACCACTTGTGAATGGCCAACTGTAAGAAACTTAAAACGGCTCAAGCACGAATGCAATGAAGATCTGGAGAGTATAGTGTTTCCCCGGGTCATTATGTCCCAGCGAGCTATGCAATGGATCACCAAACGTGTAGTGATCGAGAGATTTGAACGGAAAAGACTATTTGGTATGATTATAACTACAGAAAAAGCCAACAAATTACAACGGCTTAAATGCAAAGTAAAGGAAATTAAAAAGAAAAAAAAATATTAAATAAACGCTATCACTATTTGCAAAATGATCTTTTTGATTTTATGTTTTTATAAAACTTAATTTAAAAACTACGTGACGTACAAATAAAAATGTGAAACTAAAGCAATATTAAGCCTAAAAATATGAAAATGATATTTTTACAAACCTAATGATAAAAGAAAATTTATAGAAAAAGAAAATTAATTTTATAACTATTTAATTAATTATTATTAATTAAAAACTATTTTTAACTATTTAATATTAACCTAAAATACAAGAAAATGTGAAATAAAGCTAGAAAAATAAAATGAAGACTTAGAAAAATCTAAAATATCAAAAGAGAATTTTCAAAACTATTTTTATATTTTTCTGATTATTTTTCTATTTTCTAGGAATTAAAAACTATTAAAAACTAATTAAATTATTTAAAAATACAAATTTAACTAAGAAAAATCTAGAAAAATACTTTTTTGGCTTTTTATATTTATCTAAACCTAGGAAAATGAAATATTATTTTTTTTGAAGCTTTTCTTAATTATTTGTATTAAATACTAATTAAAAATGCTTAAAAACTAAATTAAATCAAGAAAAATACTAAACAGACTTGGAAAAATCTGAAAAATTCAAGTTAAGTCTAAAATAATGTACTGAATCAAGAAAAAATGGAAAAACAGGTGGTTGTGTGTGAGATTATGGAACTGCTATGGAATGTGCTTATGAATAAGCACTTGAATAAGCCAAATGAGCACAAACAAGCACCACACTGGAACAGAAGTTCTACTATGCTATAATAACCAAAATGCAACTAAAAACAATAAGCCATAGCCACTGAATTGCTAACTCAACAGATTTGGATGATATGATTATAAACTAAAAACATGTTTGAGGTGCCTACTTTAAACCCAAAAATAAGCACTCAAATAAGCTACAAATCAAAAACCAATTATGGAGACTTAAACTAGACCTGCTCAAGAGTTTATGAGCCAAAGACCAGACCAAGGTGAGCTAAGTTGAGCCCTGTGCAGGCCTTGCACAAAACTGAGAAAAACTCAGTGTTAACTGAGTTGTGTACAGGGCATATGAGACCTAAAAGACAAGCTTGTTTGAGACTTATAAAAAATTCACAAAAATGTATAAAAATGCTAATAACAAAATAGACCAGTTGAACTTCAAAAACCCAAAATTTCACTTAATTTGGCTTAAAAATGAATCAAGGAAAAATCCTTTCAGTTTGCCTCAAAATGACATTTTCACTTTTGACTTTTTAAAGCAATCTTGATATTTTGACTTTGGTGAGATTTAAGCTCACTTTAAGGACTGATTATGATGTTAATGGTTGAAATGAGACTAACACAAGCTATGTCTATGGATTTTGAACACAAAACAAGTGATTTGATTTCCAAAAATCCAACAGTTAAGCTGTTGAGACAGATTTGATGTAATGTTGACTTTTGAAAAAGTGCAGGCCCAATTTGTTGACAGATATGAGCTAATTAGAGCTAAACAAACTTGACACAACAGGTTCTAACTACTGAATACACCTTTAGAACAGATTAAGCTATAAAACCAAACACGCCTTTAAACAAATGATTTGCAACTAAAACTGATCTAATCACTGAACCAACTTATTTAAATGATCAAACTAAGATTAAATGACCTAAATACTACTATTTAAACAGGTTTTAACTACTGGTAACTACAAACACTGATTATGCCATGAAACTTGGAATTAACTTACAAATGTCCCAGCCACTATGGCTTGCCACCATTGAAACCAGAGCCACTAGCCTATCAAAACCAACCCATTGAACTCAAAACCCACCCATTTCCATGTCTGCATCACCATTTACCATTTTTACATCAACTTTGCTCCCAGTTTGACTTATATTGACCAAAGTCCAATATTGCTTGAAATTGCAATGTGAGTTCACAGAAAGCTTTAGTAAGCTTGAATGAGCATGTTTGAGCTAAGAAATAAGTTAATGGAAGCTTGTTCACAAGAGTTTAAAAACTGAGAATTGCAACAATGCATAAAAATTTGAAATTGTAACATTAACTGAAATTGATGCTTGAATTTAGTTGCAATACACTTAAACACTGTAATTTGATACAAGGAAACTTGAAATAACAACTCTTAATCTATTTTAAGACTTAAGAAATGAAAACGACATACATTTTTAGAAAATAAACTAACTACTCTCCCTTCTTCCTTCTTCTTCCTTCTTTTTATACTCCAATCTCCTTCTCTCCTCTTTCTGAGCATATCCCAGCAATTTTCAGGACCCTTGGATTGGTTGGTATCAATCTTGGCCGTTTATGCATTTTGGCGCCAAAACTGGTACAAGCCAGTTGGGACAAGGAAGGGATGCATTTAATGCATTTGGAGGGTTGTTGAGGTGGGGGGAACAAAACATGGAGTAGGGGTGGAGAGTTGTTGGTGGCTGGAGGTGAGGTGGAGGGGACATGGTGGTCGGGGAAGACAGGAAAAGGGGGCGGGGTTGTTTATTTTGAAACGTGGGTTGGATTCGGGTAAACGGGTTGGGGATTGGACTGGACCGGGTAAAAGGATAATGGGATTTTGGGCTTGGGCTAGTTTGGATAATAATAAGGGTTTAGGACTAGTATTGGATCCAAGGTGTATTTAGGGACCAAACATGTAAAATCAGAAACTGCAGGGACCACTCATGTAAAATCTGAAATTGTATTCCAAGGCTAAACTTGACAATCCCCAATACTCCAAGGACCATTTTAACCAATTATGAAATTCCAAGGATTAAACATGAACATTTTTAAAATACAAGGACCAAATTTGTAATTTCTCAAACTTTTGGAACTTTTCACCAAAGGACTAAATTTGACAACTTATGATTTAAAAAGGACCTTTGGTGATTTTTCTTATAAAATAAGTGCCTAGGGACTGATTTTGCCATTTTCTGAAAGTCGGGGGACTGAAACTGCCAATTATGCAAACTTAGCTCATTTTTCATCTGATTTTAAACATTTTGCATCTGAAACATATAAAATGCAATTTTGGAATATTTTCAGTATTTCGATGCATTTCTGAGCATTTTTAGACGTTTTGCAGTTCAGATTAAACCAAAAATGATGAGTATTTACATACTCATCACTCATCAGGACCAATATACATATTCCACACAATTTGATTGAATTTCCTTTTAAAGTCTGTGTGATCATAAATTTTTGAGCATATCTGCAAACAAATATAACATATGATTTAACAAATGATTTACCAAATGAAAAAAGTATGAAATATCACATATGATAAATCATTAGAAACTACAAGAAAACAAATAAAATACAAGAAAGCACATAAAGTTTCACATATGATATAACAAAATAAAATACAAGAAAGCACATAATATACCTTTCCAGGAAGCTTTTGTGTAATATGCCACATACACAATCTGTGTTTCGATCCAGCAAATTCTTGTTCAATCGCCTTTCTCATAGCCCCGTCCTGATCAGTGACAATAATACTAGGAGCTTTACCAAAAGCTTTTATAAATGCTTTGAGAAACCAAATATAAGAGTTTGCAATTTCATTCTTCAGCAAGCCTGCAGCAACCGTAACACACTTCCTATGATTATCAATTGCTGTAAAAGGAACAAACATCATTTTGTACCTGAAAAACAAAAACAAAAATAGTTAAAAAAACAAATACGAAGACAAAATACAAGTAATACAATAAAATATGATATATATCACTCAAACACTTACTTATTTGTCCTGTACGTAGCATCAAAAGAGACAACGTCACAAAACTCTTTGTAATTGTACTTGGAAACTTCATCAGCCCAGAAAATTGCAGAAAGCTCAGCATTCTCAACCAAGTAATCAAACAAAAAATCTGGAACATGCTTCTGTCTATTTTCCATCTTAGCTATAAGCATCTGTGCATCACTATCGCCTATATAACAATTCACACTCCTAAAAAAGTTCTTAAAGTCAAAAGTTGTACCATGAACAAGCAAATACGATCCCTTCAGACCAGTTAACAAGTGATGAGCTCTCGTTGCACCTATATTCACGCTCGCAGCTTTAACAATAAACAACAGCTCAGCATATGTTAACTGCCTTTCGGTCCTTGACAAATGCTTATATTCTTTACGTTCAAGCTCATGGTTATGTATACTATCAAAAACAGTCAACTTATACTTTGTAGAACCAGGAATCAACTCAAACATAACACGTGCTTTGCAACCTGTGATATGCAGGTTCAAACTTCTCTTCTGCTTGTCGCTATTCTCTAAATCTAGTGTGTCTACATGAATTCCCTTAGGACAGCCTTCCCTATTACACACTAGATACTTTTGCTTAACAATACCGCTCCTCAACCTTTTCTGACATGATTTCCTAACCACAAACCCTGCTTTTGAAGCATATTTCATATCCGAACTAATGCACTCATCAACTGAATTAAAAACATTGCCCTTAGCTAGTAAAAACGTCGACATGAACTTTAGGAATATAATAAACCGTTCCACCAGGAGTATCAAAATTAGAGTCAGTAGAGAATGATTCAGGAGTTTTCAAAGCATTCAGTTCTGAAAAAACAAAAAGCACAAAATAAAAACATTGATCAAGTAAAAATGAAATAACAAACACAAGTTCTTATGATCACATATGATATAACACATGTGCTGTATGTAACAGATATATATCACATGTGATATCACATGTAATATCATATGTGATATCAAATGTGATATCACATGTGATGCAAAATAAAAAGTGCTTATCAAAACATAACTAATAGCTTATTCAAAAGCTTAAACTACTTAATTCAATCAAAGCATAAACTAATAGCTTATTCAAAGCTTAATATGCTTAATTCATCAAAAAATAATTAACAGCTTAATTTGAATCTAAACGTAACTAATCGCTTATTCAGAGCTTTAAAATGATTAAAACCTTATCCATCTTCTTCACGTAACACTAAACTAACAGTTTAGTTCAATCTAAAGCTAAATAATAGCTTATTCACAGCTTGAAACTAACTTAAAACTTCTTAATTCAATCTAAAACTAGATTAAAACTGCTTAATTCAATATAAACCTAACTAAATAGCTTATTCATAGCTTAAAACTGTTATTCAAACAGAAAACACAATGAAAAACAAAAATTAAACAAACTTACTCTTAATAGATGCGGATTCATCACCGTGTTCATAAGCTACAATCTCCTCCCTATACTTAGCGGAAACATCATCACTAACAACAATATCTTCAGTTGCAGATTCAGTTATAGAAACAACGACGTTTTCAGTTATAGAAGAAGAACGATCAGATTCAGTTATAGAAGAAGAACGATAAGAAGAAACTGAAGAATTTGGAATCGAATCCATAAAAGGATCGTTTAATTAAAAACGAATTAGGGTTACGTGATGAAGAAGATGAAAAAACGAGAGAATAGAGGGAAACACACACTTTGTGTGTGTGAAATTAAAGAGCGTTTAATTGAAAGAAAGATAAAAAAAATGCTTTTTATATGAATGAAAGGTGGGGATTCGTCCCTTTGTAAAAATGAATGAAAGGTGGGGATTCGTCCCTTTGTATGTAGATAAAGTTTTGTCCCTAAATGATCTTTTATCAAATAAATAAACCTAACAACTAAAAATTTCTATAAGCATATAGTTTGACCAAATAAAAAAGTAATTCTAAACTTGCTACCGTATTATGTACGAGTTTTACCAGATTTTTTTCTGTTTTTTTCTTTTTTTTTGTGATTCATGAAATTTGAATTAATCATCACACCAACTTAAACAAAGTAAATCCTTATTTTTTCAAGAAATTGATGTGACCACTTCACGTTTACTTGAGACTACACATATCTTATTGATGATAATCACAAGTATTTTGCCATTAGATCACCCTTGAGTGGTTATGTTTTACTACAATTTATACATGTTTGTGTTAGTTATGACACATATAAAAAATGCCATTTACAAATTTGGGAATGGTTTGGCGCGTATTTGTGGCTTAAAATTGGGGTTAACTACTTGTGAATTTGATTTACTTGCTATTTTTTTTTGTGTAGCAAACAATTCTTTTTTGTCTCTTTATACTTATACTTTGAATTTCGATATTTGTGCGTATGGCGTGACCAATTATGTGTATATTTTGACCATTTCACCCTTTAATTTACACCATTTTATTAACCGAGTGAGGGGGTTAATATGGTCAAATAATACACAAAATTGGCCACATAAGATCGAAAAGTAAGGGTACAAAGAAGAAAAGTCATTTGTATTCTACACATAATTAGAATAAGGGGTAAATTGCAAAAATGGTCCCTAAAGTAGCCCAAATGCGCAAAAAATACACCGAGACAAAAAAGTATTGCAAAAGAGACATTAATGTTTCATATTTTTGCAAAAAGTCAACGAGAGCTACTTTCTGCTAACCTTCGTTATGTTTCTCGTTAAGTACCTCGTCACCGAGGGCATTATTGTCATTTCACTCGTCTCAGTCTCTCTCGCCAATTATACTTCAAGGACAATATTTGCAAAGATAAATTAACGTCATTAAATCAACTAGAGTAGGCTTTTGCAAAAAACATTAAATTGGCACAACCAGAATAAATTAACTTCATTTAACATACTTTCAAATCGATAATCAATAGTCAAACCCTAGCTTTTAATAAATGATAAAGTCTTTGAGGAAGTTATGGCTAGATTTGGTGATGAAGTAATTGCCAAGTATGGTTCGTATAAGAACATAGGGAAGGAGATGATAGAAGTTATTCTTCAATGACTGTGGAACAAAACTTACAACTAACCGAATACGAGTGGTAGTGGTGCAATATCTATTCCTGCCCTTGGAAGTGGTAGCAGAACCGACAATGAGGTAGTTGTAGAGACAAAAAGAGTGAGGGGAAGCCCAAAAAAAAGGTAACTTTTTTTGTACCAATCCATAATCCGAGTACAATGTCACCAAAAATGAAGAGGGGAAGGCCTGTTGGGAGTGGGAGGAAGAGGGAGGGGAGTGATAATCCAAGTACAATGACACAAAAAAGGATGAGGGGGAGGTCTATTAGGAGTAGGAGGAAGAAGGAGGGTATGTTAATGTATTATAATTCATTTATGTGTCATTTTAATTTCTTATGTTGGATGTTGTGATCTTTTTGATAAATTGTTTTATGCTGATATTGAGTGTCATGATTGAGTGCCCTGATTGGTTTAGGATCAACAGAGTATTATGGTTCTAAGTAGGCCATTAGAATGGAAAATGTAGGAGTGTTTGGCATAGAAGCTGTACTGCTATACTAACTAAGTTGTCACATTGAATTATTAGCTAAACTACAACTATACAAGATACATAATTAATAGGTTTACCTCTTCAGTAAGTAGAATTGATGTCTTGTATAGTGTGGTGAGATATATAATACTGCATTACAATGCTTCACTTAAGCCTGTACACTTTAGTCTGCACTTGTCTGCATAACTGTTTGTTGTAGTAGCTGTAGTAGCTCTTTAGACTTAATGTTTTAATTAAAATGATAAATGTGAATAGTGTGTTACTTTAATTGACTATTGACGTTGAATTTAAATGGTGACAGGTTTAATTGCTTATCAGGATGAAATTGTGTTCAGGATGCACAATAATGGATTATTTGAATTTGTTCCATTGAGGTATGTACAAGGGAATGTTTCTATACTTTCTACCTTTATCTCTGATAGACATATCTTAAGTATTGGTCTGGATCATATGTTATCACGCATTAAGGGAGAAAAATGAGCACTGTTCTTTTGTTTTCCTGGAAAATCATTAGAAGAAGGTTTGAAGTTGATTCACACAGACAATGTGCATACAATGTTCGAACTAGGTTGTCAGGATGGTTTTGTAGATTTGTTTGTTACTCACAAAAAACAAAGGTTATCTGAATACTATTTAAAAAATATTGATTTAGAGGGTGATGGTGAGGAGGTTTTTGGATGGGTAGAAGAAGATGCTAGCTTGCGGTTCTCTAGTACTTCAACTCCTTTTATGACTAGTACTTCAACTAGGGAGAGAATTATAGACTTGAAAAGAAAGGATGTGGGTGATGTTGATCCTGAATTAAGGAAGAATAAAAAGCTGGCGAAGAGGTATGTGGATAAGGGAAAAGGAAAAATGGCTGATGAGGATGATGTTGTTAACAGTAAAAAACCGAATGGTATTTTCATTAGAAAGGGTGGTTCTCTGAAGAAAACAAGTGTTTGTTCAGTGAATGTGGGAGCTAGGGGTGTGGGTTTTTTGAGATCAAGAAGTGATGTTAAAATCACTAATTGCGTACTGGGTCTAAGGGCACCAAGATCAATGGGAAACAAAGTGGTGTTATTTTGACTAGGTGAGTCTAATGAATTGTTTAGCAAATTTTTTGGATACATTGCATTGCATATTATACTAACCTCATTACATTGCATATTTTGATTGTGCAGGTATAGGTGATCACTTGTTTGTTCATCCAGTAGAAGCTTTTGAAGTTTGACAAATGGGTTCATCTTTTGGGATTATGTAATGTAAAGAAACAAAAACAGTTTTAATTTGGTTGTATATTACGTATATAATTTGGCTAATGTAACTTGAGCTATATTACCTCTGTTTGGATAGACGAAGGGCTATGTGGAGGTAGTGCAATGGGTTCATCTTTTTGGTACATGCCAAACGAAATTATGTAACTTGAAGTATTACATATGGGTTAATCTTTAGTGGTGGTTCACTCCTAACAATATGCCGGATACTAATTAACATAAACAAGTATGGTTCTTGTGGTTAGGTCAAATTTTAGAGAGAGTAAAAGAGAGAGAGAGAATGGGAGTTCTAGAGAGAAAAAAAGCGAAAGAGAAATAATGAAGGTTAGATTAAAAACTCCAACCCTCTTCCTTGGTTGAAGAGGGTATATATAGTCTTTACATAAAACTCCCCTACTTGGGCTGTTGAGCGAGCTGACAGTGGGGAAAGCTGATAAGGATTTAAAACGTACATTTTTAAGGGGTCATTTAAGCCCTAAATCGACACATTTTATATCCGTTATTACTTAAAATCGTTCTTTTTCACTTTTTAGGTCTTTTTGAAACAAAATGCTGGAATGAATCATATTTGGACGAAAAGGAGTGGAAACATGAAGAAAATGGCAAAGTCAAGATCAAAGGTCATCCAGCACACATGACGGCGTCCTAAACAAAGGGCGATGTCGTCCCTCTATTGAAGACTTGATCAAAAGTGCACGCAACGGATCAACGAAAGTTTTGGTCCTAAAGCCTGACGGCGTCACGCCTTGATTCTAGAGGGCGTCACTCACAAAATCTACACCAGACGCCCAAGATCCAAGATTCAGACAACGTCCTGCATGAAGACTGACGGCGTTACACGTCTCAAATGACGCCGTCCCAATGATGACTTGGTCCAAACGAAACCCTAATGACGGTGACCTGACAGAGTCACTAGCAAAAGGTGACGCCGTCTTATTTGTAAATCTATATATAGAATTCGATTTTTCTGTATTTAAGGAGGTAGAATTTTGGAGAGCAAACCCTAACTCAGTTGTAGTCTGACTTGGACAGTATTCTAGGTTCCCATACCCTATTTTACACCACAAGATAAGTTTGTTTATCCAATTTATCCTTATTTCTACCCCATGTACAGTTAATTGTGTGTATGCTTGCTTGTTTAACCCCATGTTCAATTGATTGTGTTTGCTTAGATCTATGAAACCTAGTTATTAATTGTTGTTAGGTTGTCTCTTGTCTTAATTGGTAGACGCTAGATTAAGGAAAACTGGCTTCTTGTTTCATTGTTGCAAGCTTGAACGTCCTAAATAGCAAAAAGCCATAGGAGTGCACCTAGGCTATCGTTGTGTTTATTGCGTGAGTTGTAGCTTTGGGATAGTAGTGCATTCGGGGGAGATGCTATTACACTTTCCGATCCCGGTTATTCTAAAGGAGAGTTACAATTCATAGAACTAGGGGTTTAGGCACCGCCCTACGACTAATCGAAATACAACGCACCAATTAAGATAAAGGAAGTGACAATTCAACCGACCAATAAAATATAACTAGGGAATAATAGCATCTAAGTGAACACATCTTTAATCATCATACGAGCACACCTCAATTAGCATAATTTATCCGTAGTTAATTAGATAATTAGTTAAGTAGTAAAATCGGTAGAAGTACCACTCCCAATCATATACCCCGAGATTTTACCCTTGCTTTCTAAAAAACATAAAAAAGACTAGAAAGAATCATCCTCAACTCCACCTTCTCGTCATATATCTCTTCTAGCATTCCTATTCCCCTAGAGAACCGAATCAATCCCCGAGGCTTACCCCATACTACACTACAACGATTAGGTTCACTGCCTAGAGGGTTAAAAAGCTTGCTAGTAGAAAAGGAGGTTTTCTCGACCCCGAACCCACGCTATCAAAATCCCCGACTCGACTCCACGGGTGTTACTCTAACTAGTCTAATACTAATAAGCCTACGAGCTAACTTATGTTGGACATAACTTGCGGTGACCGAGTCTTTCATATGGATTTTCGTAATCCTAACAATCTCTCCCTAAGGGAGGTCACCCCAGAATTTACAATTTGAATTCTAGCATTCTATTACATGAATTTAATTTCCTATCTCGTAGTCTTCGATTCTTCAAATTCCGTCTTCTTTGTACTTCAGTAGTGATCTTTAGTTGAATGTTCCTTGACTTGGTGATCTTTGAGCTTTCTTCAAGATCATCAACCACCGTAAATCTCTAAATCATTCTTTTGTTGTATTGCCTCCATGTGATGTTGTGACTTTCGGACCGACATGCTCACACTTTTCTTGATCATGATATTTTGCATGAAAGTTGCGGAAGCATTGTTGTACCTCTTTCAATTATCATGGTTTCTTTGATTGTGAGTGTGAAGTGTGAGCATGTGGTTATGAATTGACGTCTCATTTGCCATCAGCTGCAACCGTCGGGAATTCCTGCAAACAAAATTTAGCAATAAATAAATGAAAGTGTCTTTGTTCACTTTTGTTGAATAAGGTTGCAAGAACCACGGTTCCCCGTTGATCAGTATAACTATTGCCTGTGATCAGGTAGAATTCTGAAGAATCTCCTTGACTGTGTTTCGCAGCTTATACTAGCCGTTCTCAAACCGGAGCGTCTCAAAGTAGACAACACGGAGTGAGTGAACCAGCGAATTGGGATTCACTGATTGATGAGAAATTGATTTGAACAACAATCGCGTATTGTTGAATAAGGAGTTTTTGCAATACAATAAATGTTTTATAAGTAAAATCAAGTTTCAATCATAAATACTTTTGTTTGAAATTTTGTGCGCAGTCGATGTGCTCGAAAACAATTGTTGAGCACATCGAAGGGTTTTCCAAAAGTATATATCAATTCCTTTACAGGAACAAGGTTGATTCAAATATGAATCGCCCCATCGTTGTTTTCCAGTTGTCACTGGTTTGATCCATTAAGGATCTCACATGCCACCTACCAAGAGCTTGTTTAATGTTGGCTCTAGAAGGATCGTTACAACGCTCCCCCTCAATTTATGAGGGAGAATGTTAGTGTCATGTATGATAATTTGAAGAGATTTTTTAATGTAAGAAAAATCATTTAGAAAGATCTTTAAATATAAGAAAGATCTTTAAATATAAGAAAGATCATACACTGACACATAACAACAAAACATTTATTCACTACTTATAATGTATAAATGGACTCGTTTGATGATATAACGTTTCAAAAATATGAAATTTGAAATCACTCTCCCCTCAATTGATGACCCAAGTCATTGATTGAGTGACAAATTTTGTGAAAAATTGAGTCGGATTGATTTTCAAAAATTTGAGTCTGATTTATTTTCAAACAATATGTTACCACCATGTGAAATACAAATATTTTTCTGAAAAATCATGGAAGGAAAAACATTTGTTTAGGAACAGCCGTCTTTTTGATGACGAACTTTCCTCATTTTGTTTTAGGATAAGTGCTCGACGTTTATGAAAATCGATTTTGTGTAGCACTTTCCTTTTTTGAAAAACGGGTTGCATATCTGAAATAATAGCAAGCCATTTTAGGCATGTTTTGAAAACTTTTTGAACTTCTGTTCGAACTTCATTTAAAGATAAGTGTCATTATTGAATGACATTTCTAGGACCTTAAATATTATCGGTACCAGAAGACATGCCTTGAAAAACTATTTTCGGTATTTTTTATTTTTCTGAATTTTTAAGGTTTTTGATGGTTTTATAATTTTCTATTTACATTTTGGTATAGGATATGTACAAAGTATATTATTCAATTTAAGAAGATGTTGACATGGACACCGAAATGAGGATATAGATTTGAACGTTGTAGAAGTCAATATTCAGCATCTCTTAACCATTCACCACCAAAGCTTTCGAGGCTCCTGAAAAATAGTCTGAACTTGAGCCTTCACAATGTGATGCTTATGTAGCTTCCCCCCCCCCCAAACCGACGATCTTCTTTTTGAGAATGTACAAAGAGACATTGTAGAAGTCAGTAGACAACATCTCTTTAACTTTCACCACTAAAGCTTTTGAGGCTCCTGAATAATCGTTTGTGGTTGAGACTTCTTAGTGTGAGGCTTTGGTAGTTTCCCCCTAAACCGACAATCTTATTTTTGAGCAGTTTCAAAGCTCTCTTTCAAGCTTGCATTAGTTAAGTGCACAATGGAATTCGTAGCAAACCACATCAAAGTATTGCTGCTCCTATTAAGAATGATCATCGTGATTATTCATTCGGGGGTTCATCAAATAGATCAACATCTTCATCTCACCAAGTGCACTCCAGTTATCTTACGTTTAACAAATCAACCCATAATGTACACATATACCCAAAGAAAGACGAAACGATAACACCAAAGTAACAGGTTGAAGCACTGATCTTCTACACTGGCGTTGATGAGAGAATTCATTAAGCTCGACTACGTAAACCTGTTGTGCTTCCCCGATGTACACATTTCTCTCCCCTGGTGGTTGCGATCTCATCGGAATCAACATAAAGTTGTGTACATGAATTATTAACCGAAAGCACTTTATCATAAATCATATCAGCTCGTGAGAAGATGTCGATAAACAATATCAAAATCCAACGGCTGACTCAAGCAGCTCATCATCTCACGCTTGAATAATTCTTCTCATAATTCTTCCCGCTGAAGGCTGAAGTAATACATACCAAAAGTATGAAGGGACCACTTCCCCCAAGTAGTTGAAGTGATGCAACCAATCTCATTGTATGAAGCTTAATAGCCAACAAAAGACGAAACGATAACACCAAAGTAACAGGTTTAAGCATTGATCATCTCTAGAATAAATGATTAAGCCCGATCATGTGAACCTATTGTGCATACCCGATGTACACATTTCTATCCCCTGATGGTTGCGATCTTATCTAAATCATCATATAATTATGTACCTCATTTATCACAAGAAACTATTTCTTACATCTCTTTCCCCACTTAGTTGGAATAATACACCAAATGCCACGAGTTAAAACAATGTGTTTCTCTGCGGTTATGACATTTTTCTTCCCGGAATAACTTCAATTAATAAGAAGTATAACGTTCACTACGTGTACCCGTTGTGCGTTCAGATGTATGTCTCCTTCCCCCTTGCTGGTTTTTATACCTCAAAATCAGCAACACATTATACACACGTATATGATAAGGATTTAAAACGTACACTTTTAAGGGGTCATTTAAGCCCTTAATTTCCCACTTTTATATTCGTTACTGCTTAATTTCGTTCATTTTCACTTTTTAGGTCTCTTGGAAGCAAAATGTTGGAACGATGCATATTTGGACGAAAAGGAGTGAATATATGAAGAAAATGGCAAAGTCAAGATCGAAGACACTCAAGCTGCTGAAATTGCACCTGACGGAGTCCCAATCAAAGGGCGACATCGTCCCTTTATACTAATTAAAATCTCTGACGGCTCAGTAGACTTTTTGCTAAAATACACCTGACGGCATCAGGCTTTGAAGAGGAAGGGCATCACGAAGACTTTTCATCTCAGACAGCCTGGATCCAGAATAAGACGACGTTACTACTAAAGCTCGACGGCGTCACAACTACAACGTGACGCCGTCCCAACGATTATTTGGCCAAGACAAAAACCCTAATGACGGCGATCTGGCGGCGTCCCACCTATAAGGCGAAGCCGTCGTAAGTGTAAAATTATATATAGAAATCGAATTTTCAGAATTTAAAGAGGTAGACTTGTGGAGTAAAAAACCCTAAACTTTTGTAGTCCGACTTGGACAGTATCTTAGGGTTCTCAAACCCTATTTTACATCAAGATAAGTGTTTTACTTCATTGATTTCATTATGTCTTCGATTGAATGTATGTATGCTTGTGTGTTTAACATGTCCAGCTAAATTTCTTGTGTGTTTGCTTAGATCTATAAAACCTAGTTATTAATTATTGATTGGTTGTCTGTTATCTTAATTGTAATTGGCTTAGGAGAGCAATTAGACCATCGTTGTGTTTAAATGCTTGAGTAATCTTTGTGAACCTTAGTTTATAAATCACTTAGCGGATTTGTAGTCTAAATATCCAAAGATAACCCTTAAAGTTAGTTTATGAATCATAGAGATTTTCGTAGGCAAGAATCTTAAGGTAGTCTCAAAGAGTTAGGGAAAAAGGCATACCCTACGACCTTAGAAAACACAACGCGTTAAGAATAAGGACGTGACAATTCAACCACCAATGAAAGATAACTAGGAAGTAATAGTATCTATGTAGGATCGTATATTTTTGTTGTTTAGATGATTCGGGTGGTCTAGGATGATGATAGTATATGAATGCCATGGTTAGAGAGATGAAGAGAGTAGAGAGGGAATTCTAGAGAGATAAACAAAAGTGTAAAAGGTTAGATTAGAACTTCCAACCCTCTACCTTGGAAGGTAGAGGGTATTTATAGGTTACAAACTAAACGACCTCCTGACGGCCTGTGGATCAGGTATACAGTGGGTAAAGACCCGTCCTTCCTCCACGGTGTTACACTACGCTAAACTAAGCTAATAACTAACTAATAAACTGGTAAATAACGTAATGTCTACGAGCTAACTTATGCTAGATAATAGTTGGGGTGACCGACTATTCACAATGGAATTTCCAATTCCTAACAATCTCCCCCTAAGGGAGGTCACCCCATAATTTACATTTCAAATCCTAGAATTCTATTTTTGACTTTTGTTCTTGAGCTCGTAGACTTGAATTCTTCAACATCTGCATCTTTCTGCTTTAGAAGTGACTCTTCATAGTCCGAGTGCTTAGTACTTTCAGTGGAGGTCTTTGAACTGATCTACATCTTTGATGATCTTCGAGCTTTCTTTGAGATCATCAGCCACAGAAAATCTCTGGATCACCCTTTTTGTGTTGCCATCATGTGAAGTTGTGACTTTCGGACCGACATGCTCACACTTTCTGGATCATGACATCTTTTCATCAGAGTGGGGAAAGCTTTACTGACTCATGATATTTGCAGCAGCGTAGCGGAAACATAGTATAGAAATATCAGAGCCAGGTTCTGTAGATATGCACAAGTCATGATTTCTTCAATTAAGTGTGGATGCTGTGAGCATGCGGCTTTGGATTGACTTCTCAATTCTTATCAGCTGCAACCGTCCAAATGTACTGCAAACAATAGTTAGCAATAACACACACGAAAGTGTCTTTGATCACTTTCGTTGAATTGAGGTACACAGCCCACGGTTCCCCGTTGATCAGTACAAGTACTGCCTGTGATCAGGTATGATTCCGAAGAATCTCCTTGACAGGGTTTCGCAGCTGCTCTAGCTGTTCTCAAACCGGAACGTCTCAAAGAAGACAACACGGAGTGAGTGAACCAGCAAATTGAGATTCACTGATTGATGAAAAATGATTTGAAAAACAATCGTGTATTGCTTGAAGAAAGAGTTTTGCAATACGACGAAGGTTTTATGAGAAAGATCAATTTTCAATCATAAATACTTTTTGTATTTGAAAAGAATACACATTCGATGTGCTAGAGAAAAGAAGAGGTTTTCACATCGAACGGTGTTTCCAAAAGCATTTTTTCAATCAGAGATACTTTTTGAGTTTGAAATATGAATACACATTCGATGTGCTAGAGAAAAGAAGATTTGCACATCGAACGGTTTTTCCAAAAGTATTCATCAATTCCATTCCTGGACCAAGGTTGATTCAAGAATGAATCGCCCCATTGTTTCTATCTAGTTGTCACAAGCTTGATCTTTTGGAAAGATCTCACATGTCACCCACCAAGAGCTTGTTTGATGTTGGCTCTAGAAGGATTTCCTTCTTCATCGTGAATACTTTTACATAACACTCGGATGTACTGGCAATACCACAAGGATAATGCGTAGGACTCTCAATATATACTTACTTTCCACATTGTGTGAAACAGCAAGTCTTCATTAATTTTGTGTCCTAATGAGATATTGTGGATGATCTCTTGGCTCTAGACTCAATAGTGCACATTTGGTTCCTATGCCGGAGACTAGGGAGAGGGTCTCCTTCTTCAATATCAACAATCTCTAGGAGAAAGTCGATAGATTATGTAGGTTCCCCGTGAGAATGAAACAAGCCCTTTTAAGAGGAACTTGAGTGGCTTGGGAAGTTTAGTGCAGTGTATCACTGGGTCCATGATGTCTTGTCTTCAATACCAGTGTTACCTTAGTAACCACCAATAGCATATGAATTGAACCCGGTTTCTGCCCTAAGGTTGAATTATTGGAGGGCTATTTCTTTTCACCCTTTTCTCATTCATTTCTTTTTCATTCTTCAACCCCTTCAGTGATTACCGAGACTTCATAACTAGAACCTTGTTGGGTTTATTCCAGTTCTAGCTCTATCTCAGTCTGCACTCTTCCCATATCTCACTTTTCTCCTTTTTTTCATCATACCTAAGGACTTCTACACTATCTAGTGGATTGTCCCTGGGTAGATCCTTCCGGCTTTGGCGGATCGTGGGAACTAATACCTAACCTAACCATCCTTGTAACACCATGCATAAAGTAAAATGGTCTGTCTTTTGGTACTGTTCGTTCTTCCATGAAACCAATTGAGAAATCATTTGGAAAAACCAATCAAGGTACTTGTGATATAAAATCAAAACATTTTGTACCTGAATTGTTTTTGATCATTTAGAAATGCTCCCCCTCAACATGTGCATATGATTTTGACACTGATTTGCACATGGAGGCAAGAGTTCTTTGAAATAATTTCTTGATCACAATTTCCATAGAAAAAGCCATTTGATTTTCTTGGTAAATTCTCCCCCTCAATATGTGCATAGGATATTTGAAATCATTTTATCACATAGAGGAAAGAGTTCTTTTGAAGCACATCCATGAGATTTTAGATCCCAAGTGATTTAATAAGGTTTAGAAAACATGGAAAAAAATGTGGCCTAGTTTAAATACTCATCTTGTTTTTGGATAAATACTCCCCCTCAACATGTGCATTATGTATAAGAAATCGTTTGGCACATGGAGGCAGGAGTGCCTTTAAAGGACTAAAACTAATTCCATTTAAACAAATTTGAGATTTAAATCACGATCTCTACCTCGATCAAAAATTTCAAACCATTTGAGATTTGTGATCCTAACTGATTTAAATCATTTAGAAAAGTTTGGGAAAAGACATGGCAAATTTTAATTTTGAAAAATGACTGATAAGGAACAGTTTTTCGACATTAAAGATTGTTAGTGTCAGGTATGATAGTTTTTAAGAGATATTTAAGTAAAATAAAACAATTTCACAATCAAACAAGAACAGAAAAAATTTCATTTTGAAAGACCTTGATTTTTAAAGAAAATCATACCATGACATAACATTAAATCTTTAGATCACCACATTATAACGTACAAATCGGACTTTTATGAAGAAATATTGTTTGAAAATAATTTATTTTAAATCACTCTCCCCCTCAATCGATGACCGTAGTCGATGATTGAGTGACTTATAGTTTTGATAAAATGAAGTCCGGTGATTTTGAAATTTTAGTCCAATTTATTTTCAAAACAATATTATTTTAAAAATTGTTTAAAAAAAATGGTATCATCACAATAATCCTGCACAAGGATACGTTAGGTGGTTATGCTGCTTTTGTTGTTGTTGCTGGAGGTTTGGAAGAAAACCATCTGCTGAAGCAGTGAGACTTCTTACGTTACATTTTTTCATGCCAACTGAGGTCAAATTAAGCTCCGTTTCTTCATTTGATGATGAAGAAAACCATCTGCTGATGCAGTGAGACCTCTTACGTTGCATTTTTTCATGCCAACTCTCCATAGAAGTCAAATTTAAGCTCCGTTTCTTCATTTGTCAACCCAAGATATAGTTACCCTTTCCTTTCGGCATCCAATCATCTTCAATTGTGGGATCCGGATCGGGAAAATTCTTATATACCAATATACCTGCATACGTTAGTGAACACACATACAGATATATGGTGGTCGACATCACCCAAACAACAATCGACTAATAAAAGTCAATCCAATATATCAATCATATCATAAAAGGTATGGGAATAATGTGTTTATCAAACTCTAATCATCTAATTCTAACAATCATATCCTAGGCACCTAGTCCTTCAACGTAGGTTAACATGTTTTACATTTAAGTATATAGGATAATTAGATAAGCTCGTTAGATGATATAGATTTGAAAACATTCTCCCCCTCAATCAATGACTTATTTTTTGAAAAGTTTAAAAGCGCTGAAGTCATTGATTGAGTTTGCAAATTTTATACAAACTCTGAATCTGATTGTTTTTAAAGCAACTCATTTACCACTATTTTGTTAAAACAAATATTTTTCTGAAGAATTTTAGAAGGAAAAACATTTGTGTAGGAACAGCAGTCTTTTTGATAACATGCTTTCCTTGTTTTGTTTATAGGATAAGTGCACGAAATTTTTTGAAAATTGGTTTAGCGCAGCACTTTCCTTTCTTGAAGAACGGGTTGCTATCAGAAATAATAGCAAACCATAGTTTAAAGCGCGGGTTACAGTCTGAAGAACTGCAAGCCATATTTTTAGACATATTTTGGAAAAAGAATATTTACACCTCCTGCTCGAACTTCATCTATGGTCCCGTGCCATTATTGAATGACATTTCTAAGACCGCAGATGTTATCGATACCAGAAGACATGTCTTGAAAAACAATTTTTTGGTATTTTTAAATTTTTCTGATTTTTTATGGGTTTTTTGAAGTTTTTATATTTTTCTATTTGGTTTTGCTGGTTTTATATTTTTGTATTTGGTTTTTGAAAAATATTTACAAAGATAGAGTAGATGATATAGTATAAGAAGATGATGATACGAGTACCGAGATAAGGATATCGAACAGCACGTCGTAGAAGATAGAATTCGTCATCTCTTAAACTTCCACCACCAAAGCTTCCGAGGCTCCATAATAGAAGAAAGAACATAAGCCTTTGAGAAAGAGAGACTTTGGCAGCTTCCCCCCAAACCGAAAATCCATGTGATGAGCAAATTCGAAGCTCTATTTCAAGCTTGCCTTAGCCAGGTGCACAGAGAAGCACACCATTATCATAAATCCAGCTGCTCCTTTTAAGAACGATAAACGAGATTCTCCGTTCGGGGTTATATCATCAACAAGAACAGCAACGTATCATCCAACCCATAAATAATCTTCTCATATTTCTTAACCACTAAAGTCTAAAGCGATCCATTCCAAAAGGTGTCAAGAGAACAATTCCCCCTAGTAGTTGAATTGATGCAGCCCGTCTCTTAGAATAGAGCTCAAGAACTATCCTGAATACACATCATGCCCAGAAAGAAAACACCTCCCCAATGTTTGTGGTAAACAATGGCTTTCTTCCCTGATGATCGTGTATGAAGCTCAAGAACCCGAAGTACACCAATATCCAAGAACTCTCCCGAATACACATCGTGAGGGTAATGAAAAACACCTCCCCAATGTTCACATCTTTCGTCCCTGATGATCGTGTATGAAGCTCAAGAACCCGAAGTACACACATCCCCACCGAAAGAATAACTGATAACACCTCCCTCATGTTATACATTTATCTCCCCTGAATATGTCATACTTGTGTACCTCTTTTATCTTCAGAAACTTTCTCTAACATCACTTCCCCCACATAGTTGGAATAATAACACTAAAAGCCTTGATGAGTAAAACCTTGAGTTTCTCTGCGGTCATGACATTCGTCTTCCCGGGATATCTTCAATCACTTAGAAGAATTAAGTTCATCAAGTTTACTCGCGTTTAGATGCTTGTCTCCTTCTCCCTTGCTGGTTTTGACACTTCAGAATCAACAACATATTATAAGCCCATATACACGAAATCTTTTGAGAAGAATACCATTAGCACAAATATATCTGTGAGAATCAACTTGCTGAAGAATATGATCAAGTCTAATTGGGGATTAACTTTGGCTTTTCACTCTCCCCCAATTAGTGCTCTCCCCTAAACCGACAATCTTTATGATGAATGCTTGAATTAAGAAGAAGTCTTTAGATCGTTAAATGCAACATGTCTTTAGTCTTCTAACATGTAACAGAAAAGGTAGAACAGACTGTAGACTCGACCTTCATCAAGATTGTCCAGTTGGGGAATTAATAGTTAAGATCTTCATCACTCCAAAAAGCATCCCAATTAACTTACATTTTGCAATTCCCCTGAACTAACATCCCTCCCAATCAAACAAGAACAGAAAGATGTTCATCAAGAAAATTAGCAATCAGGCTGCAACGAACACACGAAATGGTAACACCAAGCAAACAATCACATCAAACAAGAACAGAAAGTTGTTCGGAATCATCATGTTGATGTGCACGTGAAGCATTAACTGGAAGCACTTTGTCGATAATTAAATCAGCCCGTGTAAAGATGTTAACCAACGGCTCTTAGAAGAAAACTCCATGTAAAGATGACCCGATAAGAAGAAGCTCAGTTCTTACATGAGTTTGGAGCCGTTTGACCATTTATTCTCTAAAATCAATCAACATGCAGTAGTTTCACACTTCTTATCCCCCTCAAGAATTGCATACGCAGATGCCATTCTTGATTGAATAAGTGAAATCATCCAACTGTAGTCTATTCACACTTCTCCCCTGCAAATTAGCACATGATGTCGCGATCGTCATTATAGTTGAGCAAGTGGAATATGAAAACAATCAACGGTAGCCCGGTTCACTTGATAATCGAAAGCACATGGAAAAAGCATGAAGCATGTTGATGAGAATGGTCATAATAGAGAAGATTTCTCTTCTTCAAAAGATAAAGCGCACTGACACGTACACTTTTCTTTTCTTTGAGGAACGAGGCATGAACCGTTGTGTTCATACGTCATAATGATGAAGTACGAGGCCTGAGCTGATGTGAACAGACGTCATAATCTCTCTCTTTTCATCATCTCTTGGCAAAACATGTAATCACCCCATTATCATTCAGTAGGCTCTTTGTTGTGACAACTGATGGTAAAAACCCAGTATGATGAATTTGACCCTGAAGTAAACTAACCCGAGCTCGTGACTTAAACTTGCACATATGTAACAAAGAGCGGTGCCGAGACTTCATCCTCCATTGAATCTCTAAGTACTCTATACTCTTCATCCAACCAACCATCAAGTATAAGACGTACATCACCTCTTGAAAATCCGCAATTGAATGTGACACTAAGCACTACAACGTAACTCCTTAAAGTGATAGTTATCTTGTGGTGATAAGAGCCCAATTCCCCCAAGTGGTAAAAGAAAAAGAAAAAGTCACCCAACAATAACTAGATTTCCAAGTCTTCGTTTTTGATAATAGCTCGAACAAGGAACTTGAAGAATCTTCATCCATCCATCCCCGATACCTTCAGATACTAAGTACACTTGCCCGTGATATTTCACTTCAACCTCAAATAAATAATAGTGGATTAATCCCGTTGTTACATCTTCTGGTTAAAAGCTTAACTCTAGCCTCCTTTGACGTTTTAAGTGAACTCTGATAATGGTTTCATCCCGACCATGGTTAAAAGCACAAAACCCCGTAAAACCATGTAATAACCAAACTGCCATGAAGAATATCCAAGTAATCACCCAATTCATGAAGTACACCCTTTTATCCCTTCTTTGAAGAAGACATTGTAGCACCAGCATCAGAAAAGATCCAGAATTACACTTTCCCTTTCTCCAGGATGGTTCCATCATCACGGGATTTTACAATTCTATAGTTTAAACCGAGAAATAGTTTCTTTCGCGGGATTTTACAAAACAAGAATAAACCGTAAGATAGATCCGGAAATGCACTTTACAATTACCAGTATGTTTCCATTGTCACGGGATTTTGCAAGTCTATGATTTAAACCGAGAAATAGGTTCTTTCGCGGGATTTTACAAAATCAAGACAAAACCGTAAACAATATCAGCTTGAATGTGTTATGACAACTTTGGTTTCAGTGAATATCTGTTTTAGGGGAATATGCAGCGATTCATCAACGGTTCATTCTCCAACATCAACAAAATCATCAACCATCCAATAAACACTTTGGTAAACACATCATTCACGCATTCTGTCGGCTATAGCAAAGATCACATGGAGAAATAAGCCCGATATACCAAACGTGAACATGACGTAAGATTCCCTAGATTTGTTACTTAAGCTTGTACTAATCCTTGTGAAAAAGAAACGGTGTACCCAATGTACAAAACCTCTTGACGTATTCTCAACTGAGTGAGACACCGAAGTGATAGTTACGTTGTGGGTTAAGTGAGAAAGAATCACAAACGTAACTAAATAGCCAAGTCTTTTATCACACTCTAAAAATGCCCAAACAAGTCATCTTCGCGGAAGGGTAGAAAGAAAGAAGACGAAATAAGTAATCGTGCCTGGAAAAACCTCACTTCAAATCCAAATAAGAAATACTGTCCAAACAACCCCGTAGTCAATATTGTTCAACTTTCAGTTCAAGCTGAAGCATAATATTCTTTGTGAAAATGTATAAGCCAAAGTATCAAACAGTCATGTGTACGCCCCAAGATTGGTTACTTGTAAAAATCGAGGCCCAGTCAATGAAAGCCAATCCAACCATCCAAGTCCAACGTCTAAATCTACGTTATCACACAACTTACTCAATCACGGTCCAAGCCCACAATTAAAGCACACAATCTGCCCTAATTATCAAATCCAAACTAACATAATAAGAAATACGAATTACAAATATTAATTTGTAATATAATTACAAATATAATTGGTAATTTGTAGTTATGTTAGATATCACCATTAAATCCAAGTAATCAAGACAGGTTCACCAAATTGGTCCAACACACAATACACAAGATCTAAAACAAAGTCCACCCGATCCAATAACACACGGCCCAAAAGTCATTAATCAGCTCGGCCCATCCTTAACCCAAGTTCGGCACTCATACAGGATTCAAAACGGGACTTGCCCTAATCACATGGGGTATAAAAACGCACTTTAATCCCACTTACCCTAAAATCCCTCACACCTTAACCCTAATATCTCTCCCAAATACATCCGCCTCTCACTTCTACCAGCAAAACACCAACCCTCTCACAGAACAATAGATCGTATACCAAACGTGTACGCTTCTTTTTCCAACACAAGAATCTGCAATCTCATACCTCTTAAGTCACAATCGTCTTACAGCATCATAAGCCACAGGGATGGCACGAGATGAGCACAGGGATGGCATCAATATAGAGAACGAAATCGAGATCTTATTCAGGGAATCAAGGTAGGTTACATATTAGCAATATACGATTTGTTTTAATTCAAGTAACACAAACCAATGGAAAACATGTTAACACCATAGTTAATATTGTTTCATTATGTTCGAATAATAACAAAAAAATGAAGCAAGCCTTCATCAGTTGTAGATCTGTGATGTTGATATCTTTGAGTGCAAGATCTTTAACGGTATTATAAATCAAAGATGGATCTGAGATCTCTGTTATAATCATTTTATTTAGCCTTGAGTTCGAACAATAATTGTTACTTAAGTTAATAATAAGATCTATGATGAACAACTCTATTCGTGTTTTAGACCCTCGTGGTCATGATGTTGCCTTTGAATGCCACGAAAGAAAGAAAGCTGAGATCTTGTTATTATTTGAGTCAATGTTTTAAAAGGCTCAAGGCGCACTAAGGCGCGAAGGGGACCAAAGAGCCTCGAGGCGAGGCGCATACCAAAGCGCGGGATTCATGAATACGAGGCGCACTAAATATATTAAGTTTTTTTTATAATATATGTGACCATTTATGTAGCTTAAATAACACAAACTAACATTAAATACTTAATACATGACACATATAGCCATTATATAGATTAAAATGGATCAGTTGTCACTTCTCAAATGGATCAACTCTTTGGCTCGATGAACTACATATAGATTAAAATCCATATCAGACTAAATATGCTTGTGTCCTACACTTGCAGACTTACATCTAACAAAGTTCACAATTTAACCCAAATATCAAGCAAGCAACATATTAATATTCAAGGCATAATGCAAATCATACAAATACTCACCCTATTATGTGATGCTTGAAGATAAAATAAACTTATGACGTTATTTACAAATCAATAAAATAAACAATCAATAAAAATCAGTTCAAGATATAAACTTATGACGTGAGAGAGATTACATATTTGTAAAATGATCAGAATCTCTAGTTACCCACTTGATTACCGTTTTAGTTCTTTTCCAAATTAGGGTTATTAGATATAACTTATAAGGCCCATGTATCTTATCTTAATATTTAGAAAACAGCCCCAAAACATGTTACATCTCTGAGGCGCAAAAAGCCCCAAGGCGCAAAGGCGCTGCGCTTTTTATGGGATTCATGCATGTCGTGAGCCTCGATCCGAAAAAATCCCTAGAGCTTGAGCCTTGAGCGAGGCGCGCCTAGGCGCGCCTCAAGGCGCTTTTTAAAACTATGATTTGAGTCGAGTCTTGGATTTGTGTTCATGGATTTGATAAAACCGAACCATAAACAAAAAGAAATTAACCATCATGTTATTTTCTTATCTTAGTGTTCGAAAAGTATGTAGATCGAGATCAATGATGTCGTGACCATGTGAGAGGATCATATTATATATGATTTGATAGTTCACAATGGTTTGAGCACTGAGATCCTAATGTCTCATGTCATTTCAGTTAAGATTGTGGATATGAATCTGTTTTGAATGAGATTGAAAAGATGTTGTGAATTTTTGATTTAGATGAGTCATCAAGGTCTGATGTTTGGTAATTGATATGTGATAATGGTTGTGTTTGTGGTCGTGGTCAGTTGTTCTTCTCCTTCATCATTATCTGTCAAGTCGCTACCTCCGTTTGACAAGTCGCTACATATGTGACAAGTCGCTGCATGATATTGTTAACACAACTCGCTACGACTTGTAAAGACAAGTCACTATTGACCCATTGACTCCTCAGACAACTCGCTTTTGTCCTGAAAATGTGGCAACTTGCTACCCCAAGTCACTGTAAATATTTTTGACTCAAAAGTCAAAAAGAACAAAAAAAAAACAACTACAACTCGCTTAAATATTAGGCAACTCGCCTTTGACCAGGTCAACACATATTAAAAGGACAAATCGCTAAGGATACAGGTACAATGAATCTAGACGTTTTTGACAAGTCTCTACCAAGAACATGACCACAAACCTCTAAGAAGAACCTCATTAACACCAGAAGCAGATTCAAACAACCTCAACAAAACCAGTAAAACTAAAACTGCATATGATCTCTTTGCGAATATAAAACTTTTTAAGACTAGAAATCATAATAAAAACAGTTTTATCAACACATAAAAACCATATTCAAATCTGCTTTACCACAAAATATTTATAACCAATGTCAAAAACATATCAAACCTCTAAAAAAAACACCATACGAATTAAACAACAACAAAACCGTAACCAAACATCACAAACCACATATATGACGAGTACAACATGCATCAAAAACTACTCAAAAACCGTATGAATCATCAAGAACAACATAACCATGGCTCTGGTACCATTTGTAGGATCGTATATTTTTGTTGTTTAGATGATTCGGGTGGTCTAGGATGATGATAGTATATGAATGCCATGGTTAGAGAGATGAAGAGAGTAGAGAGGGAATTCTAGAGAGATAAAGAAAAGTGTAAAAGGTTAGATTAGAACTTCCAACCCTCTACCTTGGAAGGTAGAGGGTATTTATAGGTTACAAACTAAAAGACCTCCTGATGGCCTGTAGATCAGGTATACAGTGGGTAAAGACCCGTCCTTCCTCCACGGTGTTACACTACGCTAAACTAAGCTACTAACTAACTAATAAACTGGTAAATAATGTAATGTCTACGAGCTAACTTATGCTAGATAATAGTTGGGGTGACCGAATCTTCACAATGGAATTTCCAATTCCTAACAATCTAGGTAGACACATTTTTAATCATCATACGAGCACACATCAATAGACATAAGACTACCTATAGTTTAGATAATTAGATAGTAGAAGTAATCACTAGAAGTACCACCCCCCCAAATACAAAACCTGAGATTTTACCCTTAGCTTTCTAAAAAAATATAAAAAGATAAAAAATAATCTTCCTCAACCTCAATCTTAGCGTAGTACACTTCTTACTAGCATTCCTTTTCCCCTAGAGAATGATATCAATTCCCGAGGCATACCCAATACTACACTACAACGATTAGGTTCACTGCCTAGGGTGTTGAAAAACTTGCTCGACGAAAAGGAAGTTCCTTTGACCCCGAACACGCCTTGTACACGCCATCACGAATCTGACGCCGTTTCCGGGGAATAGAATAGCTAGTTAGATTTTTAACTCATTTAGGTTCCCTTGCTTGATTCCTATCAAGTAATTTTTTCTCATTTTTAGCTTCCTCGTAGCCTATCCCCCTTCTTTGTGAAATTGTTCGTAACCCCATCAGTTTTCATCATGGAAGGTGATAACCCATCAAACAACAAGCCACCACTAAATAAACCAATTCCACTCAAACCACAACCCATTGACCAACACCCCTCTAACAATCGTCGCAACCGATATGTTAGTAGAAACAACGATCTTCAAGATTTGCATAGGGTATTTGAGAGTACAATTAGGGACGCTGTTGAAAAAGCAGTTAGCGCCTCGATTGTTGGCTCCATGATTAGCAATAGTTCGGGTAATGATTTAGTAAATGAAAATGTGAATGAGGAAAATAGTGCTTACTTTAATCTTTACCCCACTAAGGAAGAAGTTGCTTACCACCAATACATAATCGACAATCCTCGATCACCCATCATTAGGATATGCCCAAAGATTAGGAGAGGAAATCCTTGGAACATCAAAATCCCTTGTATGATTGGATATAGGAATGTCGAGCACGCGTACATAGATACGGAATCTCCCATTAATGTGATGTCATCAGCAGTTTATAATGACATAATGAATGAGCGGCTTAAGATTGGGAGAGACTGATATCGTAGAAATATATCAAATATGAATACGCGAGAGAATCACAAACCAACCGTTTTAGGAAAAAGGTCGACACGCAAAACCCGCGTATACTCGATAAGTGATACCGGGCAAGTGATTACCCGGGTCGTTTCCCAACGAGGAGTGAATTGACGGTCACGTTTGAGGTTTGTTATTAAAATGCTTGAATGGATCGGGATTTTATGTTTTTGGTTACGTTATTCTATAATTAAAGAACGGGAAAGCAATTAAGGCAAGGGGAACAAAGTAAATGACTAAATTAACTACTACTAAGCATATGAAATGATAAAATGATGCTAAATTAAATCCTAGGGTGATAATATGCAAAAACGTGAAAACCCGAGCTAATCCCGAGCCTCAAAAAGTGAAAATAATGCAATTTAAGGCCTAAGGATGTGAAACTAATTTTTATACACTCTAAACAACTAAAAATAATTTTAGGAAAAAGCCGGGTATTTTTTCGACTTTTATTTTATTTATTACGAATTAAAAACGGTATTTATCTAATTTAATTATTAAAAATAGTAAGACTTAACGAAAAATTACGAAACTTTTTATTAAAATACTTTAGACTATTACTATACTGAGAAAAATACTAAGTGTGAAAAATAAGCAGTATAAAAGCTATTAATAAGCTAAATAGTCTAGAGAGCTTAAAAGGGAATGTAGGCTTAAATGAATTATTGTTGCAAGACTACACAAGAAAGACCCAAGGGCACAATTGGTTACAGGGGGTGTGCTGTGTGCGTGCCTGAGGAACCATGAGGTCACAGGTTCGAATCTTTGGACCCCTTTTTTGCCAAGCTTATTATTTTTTCTTTTTTAGCTTTTTGAACAATGAAGATACAAAACAAATAAGCATCTTTTAAAAAAACTTTCTTATGCAATCACCGAATTAAGCTGGAAACAGCTTAACATAACCGTTTTTCACAGATTCAAGTTAACAACTTAATGACACAACTGGTAAGCACTAATTAAGCTAAGACAAGCCCTAATAAAGTTAAAACAAGCAATGAAAAGGTGCTAATTAAGCTAAGACCTGGACGCAATCATCTAAATTAAGCTAATAGGACCTACATATGGGAAAAACAGTTGGGAATTTAATTATACTAAGAGTGATCCTAAACTAGCAAATGGACAATAAGCAATCTAAAAGGTATAATAAGCATTAAGAAGCTATAGTGAGCTATCCTAATATAATTGTACTAATGAGCAATAAAAATCCTAGATAAGCTAAATGAAAAAGCCTAATAAGCACAAAAATAAGTTGATTTGCTGCTGGAAAAACAGCCTACATGGGGCCTGTTTGAGCTTAAAAATAAGCTGCCAAGTGAGTTACCTAGTCCCTAAACATTGCCAAAACTAAAAGCCTACCTATCCTAGTTTACTAAAAAGCAAATCTTAACTTGTGACAAGCTTAAATGAGCTTTAATGAGGGCTGAGAAAAGGGACGCAGAGCTGCTGTTACACAGGGCAGTCCTAAGGGGTGTTCTTTGAGCTTATAAATAAGCTATAATAAGCTCTTGAAAAATTCAACAAAAATCACTTTTGACTAGCCCACCCACTGAACATCATGCATACCAAATTTCATAATCTAAGGTCAAGTAATAAGCAAGTTAAAAATCTAAGAATGGAGGCCACTTGGACACTTATTTGCTGAAACAGTTTGCTAAAAATGGGTTTTGACAGAATTTAAACGCAATTTTAAGCTAAGCTAGATGGATCCTAAGTGCATATAAACTATACCTATATCTAGAGTGGCATGAGGAGATGTAAGAAAAACAATTTTGAAGAATTTTAGATGACAAACAAGCTTGGAAAACGGGCTGCAAACAGCAGCAGCAGCTGCTGTTTACATGAGCTGGACAGAAAGACAGATGTCACTTTTTTTTTTCAACCAAACTTGCAAACTTGTTAAACCAATTTCAAACTTGTAAAAAACTAACTAAAAGCTTTAAAGTGGGTTTGACGTGAAAGTCAAACGGGTACAAACACCCTTTTTTTTTTCCTTACAATAAGCTTAAACCAAACACACCTTTATGGGGTGTTAAACTTAAAACTGATTTTAAAAAAAAACTAAGCTTGCATTTTTTTTGTGAAACGGATTTGTAGCTTAAGATTAGGCTTCAAAAACAATTAATAAACGACAATAGGCAAATAAGCACGAAAGTGCTTATTTGCATATAAGCAGAAAAAGTAGACTAATAAGCAAAGAAGAATTTTTTCATTAATTTAAAAGACAAGTTACAATTTAGAAATAGAAACTAAACTTTAAAAACTAACTAAAACCTAATAATCCTAATGCCTCCAAATGGCTACAAGAACTACTATATTTATACTACTGGTCTTCAGCTTGCTTGTGCTTTTTTTTTGTGAGACAAATGAGAGGAGTGGAAACTTGTGTTTCTTTTGCTATCATCTCAGCCATTGGTTTGAACTTGGGCACCACTCCTTCATATCTAGGCCGTCCAAAATTGATGTCCAATGAGGGTAGTGAGGATTGCCAAGGTGGCAAATGAGACCCATGTGGGTGTGTTGGGTAAAAGTGAGCTGGGGGACCAGAGGTGAGAGTGATGGGGAGAAGAAGAGGACAAGGGATGAGAGGGAGGTTTGGCGCCAAAGGAGTTTTGTGGTATCCTGGGTTGTGGGATTGTGTTTCTGGTTTGTTTCGGGTAAAAACAGGGAAGAAAAAGGGAAATGGGTTTAAGGTAAAATGGGTTTTAAATAAAAAAGGGGTTTTAGCTTAAAAGGGTTTTAAAAAAAAGATTTAAGTAAAAACTTGTTTAAGTAAAATACTTTTGTATTTTTAAAACTTTGCATTTTTTTTTTTTTTTTTTTTAAGAAAGAAAATAATTTTAATAAAATTGGTTTTTTTTAAAAAAAATAATTGTTGTAAAATAAAAATGAGGTTTTAAAAGAGTAGTTTTGGATTTTGCAAAAAGGGTAAAATGGGAATTTGGATTTAGGGATAGGTTTTTGATCTGATTCCCCAAGCTCACTCCCAAATATGTATCCCGGGCTCTGAAAATGTAGAAAATCCGCTTTCGGCTCCATCTGCAAAGCACGTTTTCCAATCCGAGCTCATTTCTGTCCATTTTGGTCCTGTTTTCGATCCTTTGTACCTGAAATACATAAAAACACACTCCAAGGATATCTGTAGCATAATTGGTTATATTTCCGTGTTTTTAGACATTTTTGTGGGCTTAGATGGGTAAAAAGGATGAGTGAATAAGCACTCATCAGAGACCCTAAGTATCCTGGTAGGGTTTGCAATTTTGTGGGAAGAGTGAAGGATGTACATGTATTTATAGGGAAATTCACCTACTTAGTTGATTTTATGGTCCTAGAAGACATAGGATGTGTCATTGACTATAGCTTGTCCCAAGTTGTGTTAGGAAAACCGTTTGTTGAAAAGTCTAAACTAAGTTAAAACAAATCCGAAGGAACGGTTAGATTTATGGAAGGGGACGATAAAATTACTTATAGGATGCCTTGGAAGATGTATGGATATGGCCCTTTATCCCTTTATGAACGAGACAACATTAGAGCTTTTGAGGAAAAAAGCGAAGAAGATGTTGAAAAAGGTTTGAACTTTATATGGGAGAAAATGAGGCTTTACTATAGGGATTGCTTGACCCTAGGACCTAGGTATAGAGTAGATGAGAATTTTGTCAATATGATAGAGTTTTATTTGAGAATGAAAAACGAGAAAACGTAGGAGCACGACTTCGAGTCTATCAACAAGACTCATAAATAAAGAAAAGCGCTTCGTGGGAGGCAACCCATGATTAATTTTTTGCTTGTATGTGTGTCATATATCTTTATCGTTGTTGTGATCTCATGTTTGAATTTGTGATAATGCTTTATTTCATCTTTAACCTCGTCTTAATTACATATAAAGGTATTTTACAAAAAGGATAAGTGTAGGGAGGATTACACACGTTTTTAAAAAAACGTGAACATGAGAACTATGATTATTGAAAATGATATATATGTGTGTTTGTTAGAGTCAAATGCTTGTATCGAGTCATAATGGATGTTTTGCAGGAATTTTTCCAGATTTTAAAGGTGTAATTTTCCAGAAAAACGCAGCAGACCAGTTTCTGTCAGGATAACCTGACGGTGTCAGGAGGAGCAGAAACATCTTATAAAATTTCTCTCGTTTTCTGTGCTATTTATAAATTTTTGGAAATTCTCAGGTCTTAATTTTTACAGAAAATCTGCAAACATCCATTCCACAAGCATTGTATCCTAGTGTAGTAGAGTCATATATAATTTTATCGCCGATTTTAGGCGAAGGTTTCGTCTATTTTCTTAAAGTGTGCAGGTTTTATTTATCAAGAAGAACAAACATAATATTGGATGAAGCTTATCACGCATACATTCTTCTTGGGAAAGAATTTAACCACTACTTCACACGGATCCTACCGAGTTAATCAGGGGAGTACTAGTTTCTTTCTCTTTTAATTACCTTCCATTATCATAACTTTGATACTTTCGAGGAATATTGGGGAAAATGTTCAGTTTAAGTGTAGGGAGGGAAAATAAAACGTGAACTTTGAAACTATGCTTATCCTTGAATATTTGTCTTGTCCTATTTCCTTTGTGTAATAAGCTATGAGAAATATTTGTTAGGGCAATTTTTACGCCAAATTAAAAAATTTTCATGACATGTACAGGGTGGGACTTTAGTCTTAATAAAGCGTCTCATGGATAGGAGTTATATGACTAGCACAAAAAAACCGCATACCACTCAAATTCCACCCCAAAAAATGTGAGGTTCGCCCTTAGATCTATAGGAATTAAAGCATTCACCTTTAATGCTTCGAGAGTGTACCGGTAGTATAATAGATTCTAGAACTTGTTTTGTGATGCATTCCGAGATCGCAAGTGAGACTACACTTGTGTTGTTAGGGATAACTAAATCTTAAGAGGCATTAGGATAACCCTTGTTTGATACTCGTATTATAATTACTTCTTCCACATCGGTCGAGTAATTACCCCACACCCTTGCAATGTACTCATCTTTAGCACGCGATACCCCTAGTTAACCCCTCAGAGCCTATCCTTTTCGCGATTCTCGTGGTGTTTCGGTTTTTTGGAATATCAATGAAGAGCATTGTTTACAATCCACCCCCAAATGTACACCCAAATCGTCTTAGCCTACCTTTTATGCACTAACCTTTAGTGCATTATTGTTATCATACTAAACCCTTAGTTCAATTATCTAGTTACTTGCATGGTTGCTAAGTCGAGTCATATCTTTTGTACACAGTTTTAGGAAGATTGGGACTCATGGGTAATGTAAAATTTTATGGAGTGACGGGAAAGAACGTTAAATTCAAATTCCCTTTATTTACATAATTAAATACTCCAAGTGTTTTGATCTTTTCAATTCGGGTCAAATTAGTGTTAGAGTAATAAAAACTTAAGTGTAGGGATGCTCCTATAAATCCCTTATATTTTGATGTTATCTTAAAGGATGGTAGAGTAAAAGTGTATGAAAAAAAAAAAAAAGGGGGAAAGAAAAAAAACATACGGGCTACCATCCTATATCTATCTTTATATTTATGTTTGTTTGTTTCAAGTTATCTAGAGTTTAGTGAGTCGAGTCTTGGCTTAGCAACGCCATTCTTTTCATGCTTGTAACATAAGATTTTTGACTTACCACCACTAAATCGCCTATCCAACCAAACCCTTTGTTTCCCTACCGTAAGCCTAACATTACAACCCTTTTAAAGACCTCTTAGATAGTTGTTCCTAGGTGCTTACGCCAAAGCGGTGGAGGTTTACTCTAGTCTCAAGCCTATGGTAATCTATGTACTATGACCGGTTAATGAGTGTTTATCTTCCATTTCCATTTACTATATTTCATATACACCCGAGAGATGAGAGAATCCAAACACCCTTGTGAGGTGCTAGTATATAATTTATGTGCTTGTTACAACTAATGCGGTGCTTTCACTTGTTGTGAATTGTGTTAAACCATTGCTTCATGTCCCCTAACTTATAAATTGATTGGCCAAAAGCACATTTGCTTGAGGACAAGCAAATACCAAGTGTAGGGATATTTGATAAGGATTTAAAACGTACACTTTTAAGGGGTCATTTAAGCCCTTAATTGCCCACTTTTATATCCGTTACTGCTTAATTTCGTTCCTTTTCACTTTTTAGGTCTCTTGAAGCAAAATGTTGGAATGATGCATATTTGGACAAAAATGAGTGAATATATGAAGAAAGTGGCAAATTCAAGATCGAAGACACTCAAACTGCTGAAATTGCACCTGATGGCGTCCCAATCAAAGGGCGACGCCGTCCCTTTATACTAATTAAAATCTCTGACGGCTCAGTAGACGTTTTGCTAAAATACACCTAACGGCGTCAGGCTTTGAAGAGAAAGGGTGTCACGAAGAATTATCATCTCAGATGGCCTGGATCCAGAATCAAACGACGTCACTATTAAAGCCCGACGGCGTCACAACTACAACGTGACGTCATCCCAACGATTACTTGGCCAAGACAAAAACCCTAATGACGGCGATCTGACGGCGTCCCACCTATAAGGCGACGCCGTCACAAGTGTAAAATTATATCTAGAAATCAAATTTTCATAATATAAGGAAGTAGACTTGTGGAGTAAAAACCCTAAATGTTTGTAGTCCGACTTGGACAGTATCTTAGGGTTCTCAAACCCTATTTTACATCAAGATAAGTGTTTTACTTTATTGATTTCATTATGTCTTTGATTTAATGTGTGTATGCTTGTTTGTTTAACATGTCTGGCTAAATTTCTTGTGTGTTTTCTTTGATCTATGAAACCTAGTTATTAATTATTGATTGGATGTGTCTTATCTTAATTGTAATTGGCTTAGGAGTGCAATTGGACCATCGTTGTGTTTAAATGCTTGAGTAATCTTTGTGAACCTTAGTTTATGAATCACTTAGCGGATTTGTAGTTTTAATATCCAAAGATAACCCTTAAAGCTAGTTTATGAATCATAGAGAATTTCGTAGGCAATAACCTTAAGGTAGTCTCAAAGAGTTAGGGAAAAAGTCATACCCTACGACCTTAGAAAACACAACGCGTTAATAATAAGGACGTGACAATTCTACTACCAATGAAAGATAACTAGGAAGTAATAGTATCTAGGTAGACACATTTTTAATCATCATACGAGCACACATCAATAGACATAGACTACCCATAGTTTAGATAATTAGATAGTATAAGTAATCGGTAGAAGTACCACCCCCCAAATCCAAGCCCCAAGATTTTACCCTTAGCTTTCTAAAAAAATATAAAAAGATAAAAAATAATCTTCCTCAACCTCAATCTTAGCGTATTACACTTCTTATTAGCATTCCTATTCCCCTAGAGAATGATATCAATTCCCGAGGCTTACCCAATACTACACTACAACGATTAGGTTCACTGCCTAGGGTGTTGAAAAACTTGCTCGATGAAAAGGAAGTTCCTTTGACCCTGAACGCGCCTTGTACGCACATCAGTATACTTGAAATCTTGTGAGAAGAACAAAATTAGCTCAAATGCATCCGGTGAGAATCAACCATTACAGAATCTTTCTCTGACCATCTCTACCAACCCTTATGTAGGCAATTTGAAGTGACCACTGATGGAGCAAACCCGATATACCAAACTTGAGGCTGAGGTAGGATTCCCAGTTCTTGTGACTTAAGCTTGCACTAATGTTGGAAGAACAGTGTATATAAGTTATGCTCCGAGAAAATCTCTAAGTACTCAATACCCATCCAAAGTATGAGACATTAACACCTCTTGCGATTATCCACAACGCCATCTGCATGTGACACTGAGTACTACAACGTAACTCCTTTAAGTGATAGTTAAATAGGTCTTCAACCATCCATCACGAATGCTGGTAACTACATAAACCAAGTCTTCAACCTAACTCTTTAAGCACGATCAAGTTATCATTCAAATTCATGCATCCAACCAATCCCGACTTCAAGATAAAATAAGAACACGCCTATGTGAAAGTCAACTTCAATCTCAAATAAGTGATACCCGATCAACTCCGTAGTCTCAATTAGTGTCAAATGCCCAACAAGTGAATAAGAATACAATTAACGGTAAATAGATCCACTTGATGACTGACATTTAATTTATTCACACTTTTCTCCCTCAAAAATTGCATATGAGGTTATCATTTTTGATTGAACAAGTGAATAAGAATATACTCTAATGTACGTTGATCCACTTGATGACTGAACGAGCATGTTTTCAAACATCAATCAACATGTAGTTTATTCACATTTTCCACCCTCAAAAATTGCATATGAGGTTGCCATTTTTTATTGAACAAGTGAATAAAAATATACTCCAATGTACGTTGATCCACTTGATGACTGAATAAGCATGGGAAAAGTAAGAAGCTTGTTGATGAGAGTGGTTATAATCAAGAAGATTTCTCTTCTTCCGAAGATAAAGTGCACTGAAGCTTACACCTTTCTTTTCTTTGAGGAACAGGGCCTGAAGTGTTATCTTCAGAAGCTATAATGTTGACATTGAGGACCGAGGCTTGAACTGAAGTGTTCAAACGTCATATTTCATGTTTATCAAAGTTGAGTTTCTTGAACCCCTAGTTTATGTGATATCAGTCTTTTCGACAACCAAACTCTGAGTCTTCCTTAATAGGAGTGAACGATGTACCTGCACTTAAGTAAAGACTACCTGCAGTAACATTAAGATTTTGATCGCATTTATATGGGTTAGTGATATCAGCATCTAAACCAATTGGTGTTTCTCTGTCAACCTTGGTTTTACAGTCAATGAACATTTTCCTAGTAGCCATCTAAGACCAGCAATCTTAAAAATTCTCCCCGTCGGCATCTACCTAAGGCAAGATCTAGGAGTGTTTGGTTTCTCATGCACAGTGGAAGACTTGTTGAGAGAAAACCTTTGTCCTATAGCAATCTGCCTACCAGGTTTCTGAGTATAGCTCTTTGGTTCTACGGGATTTTTGTTGTTTATAGTCTTAGGGGATTGAACCTTAGCACGAGCATTTACTTTCTCCAGGAATTTTGTTATACAATTATCATGATTTGCATTAAAACACATTTCAGTCAATTCTAGAAAACATATTGTTTGGATTCAGAAAAAGATCTAGAATTCTTAGAGTGATCTGCTACGGGAATCGCTTTAATCGATACGCAACTACTCTTAGAAACTAGACAATTCCTATTTGTTTGCTGAGTGCTCCTAGGTTTTGGTTTGCTACTACTAGCCGTGTTCTACAATACACTAGAAGGCATCATACGAGGACGTGAACCTAAGATTCCATCCTTTTGAAGTAGTGCCCTTTTCCTAGCCATTTCTAGATCATAGTTCTTGTACAAGTTATTCATATCATATGAATTCTGGATTTTAATGCTCGGTTTAGACACTGTTTTCGAACTAATCCTAGAAGAGCTAGGTGTAGGTGTAGCTACTTGTTGAGGTATAACAGAACCAGAAACATTTTTCTTAGTCAAATACGGTGAAGTGATTGGTTTTGTCAAAAATTGTTTCGCATCAACTTGGGAGGCAAACTGTGTTTTTGAAAGTTTTGGTCATTCAGATCTAAACGCAGTCGGTTGTCTAACAACTGATTGGTTTCTAAGTGATTGTACAACTGGTTTCCCAAGACTGATGGTTTTGCAAAATTAGTGTTCACACTCTTCCCTGTAGCTTTTCTTAGCTCGCTCTTTAATGATGTAATCCTGAAACCCTTATCCTGAAGTTGATCTTTGAGTTCATCATGTTTAGCTATCAAAGAAGTTGTTTGTTCTATATTCATAATCCTTGTATCTTTGATAGAGCCACACAGGTCATTGTGATGCTTTTTCAAAGTCTCATTTTCTTTAAGTAATTTAGCCACATAAAGTTTCAATTCAATGTTTCTTGTTTTAATAGCATCAATATCATGTTTAGTCTTGAATACATTACTTTTCTCATGCATATCAGAAATCATTTTCTTCAAATTGTTGATTTTCGAGTTTTTGGCTTGAAGCTGAGCCTTCAAAGTGTTTATTTCAAAAAATTCATGAAATTCAGGAAATTCTGGATTCTTACATGGTTGATTAATTTAAAAACTTTCCTCCTTATGTTGTATTGCAATTTCAAGTGAAATGCAATCTTTTTCAAGTTGTGAGAATCTGTTTGAAAGTTCATTATAAAATTATTTTTCAACCACATCATTTGTTTTGAAAACCTCAGCATCAGACTCAGCCTCAAGCGAAGAACATTTCTCTCGATCAAGTTCAGCATCCTGATTAATTTCTCCTCCCTTGTGATCCATATTTATTGAATCAGGAGTGATATTTCTATCGACCTTTTCCAACACATATGTGTCATAACTGGATTCAACTTGATCAATATGTTGATGGTCATTAGTGGGGACATTATGTTGAACAGTTAAATGTACCTCAACACATTACACATTGTCATTTGTTGGTGTGATATCTGTACCCATATCATGTCCGATATGAGGCACTAAACTGCTGCTTGTATCATGCTTATCTGACTTTGTCCCACTGCATTTAATGACATCTGATCCAGTATCTGATGCTTTACTTGAATCAACATTAATATCTCTTGATTGCACTCGACTCTCATTTATCTCGATGTCATACTTGAGTTTGTGTTGTGCTTTCTTCTCAATGTTCTTCCTAACATTACCCATGTGCTAGAGTAATGTTTTTATGAAGATGCCAACTTCCATTCCAGTGTAATTAGCAAAGCACAGTTCTTTCATTTGACAGTCATAATCCCAAGTGTATTGGGAGTTGATGAACGATTGAAGTTGTTTGCTGATCACTTGAAGTGCAACCATGGATCCAGGTTCTTGAAATTCATCTTTGTTAAATTGTTGTTCAAGTTGCTCTAATTTCAAGAACAATGTGCCTGTGAATGTCTGTACATCTTAACTGAAGAGTGATGCAAATGCTCATTCAAATCCTCCCTCGAATCCAGGTCCTTCTAAAAGTACCTTGAGATGTGAATGAAGTAGTAGAAAATTTTCCATGCAACTATCCTTGGCATTATCTTGCACTAGTTGCAACTAGTGCAACTCTCTCTCGTGTGAATTCTAGCACACTGATATCATATTATCATTATCCGATTCAACCACATTTATCAGTTGTACATTGTTGGGTATCTTATGTTCATCAATCACGTCGTACAATTTGAGTATCTCAGATACAACTGAATCCGAAGTGTTAGGCATGATGTTAACGTGCACGGTATTTTACAAATCTATAATTTAAACCGAGAAATAGAATCTTTCGCAGGATTTTACAAAATCAAGAAGAAACCGTGAGACAATGACAATTTGTTTGTGTTAAGATAACTGATGGATCAACACAATGATAGAAGATTGTGTGTTAGGAGTGATGATTGTTTGAAGGATTAGTTGAAATGTTGTTTGGTTGTATGTTGTTGATGCGAAAATTTGATTCAAAACTTAAAAACCTCAATATCTTCTTTTCGATGCGGTTTTAGGCCTCGAAGGTTGACCCGAATGGACTTTAGTCTTGCCGAGTTGCCATTGATGAAGATTTTTGTGATAAAGTTGATGTAGGATCGATTCAACGATAAAGGATTTGTGTTTGATGAAGATTAAGCACGGTTGTTGTAGTGAAAATTTGGTCTGAAAACTTAAAAACCTCAATAACTTCTTTTCGGAGGGGATTTGGGCCTTGAAAAATTCATTTCACAACTTTGAGGTAAAACCTCACAATATTCAGGCCGTTTCGGTTGTTTTGACAGGTATTTCGCTAAAAACGGAGTTACGGTTCAAAAGTTATGGCCGTTTCAAGTTTTGACGTAAAAAGTCAACTTTGGTCAAACCGCAACCTGTGATACACAAACCCCAGGACACAAAACGCAGAACTAAGCAAACCGCAAACCTTTAAAACGCAATGACCTCAAATCGCAGTCTTGGTCAAATCACAGTCTTGGTCAAACTTCAAAACGCAACAACCTCAAATCACAGTCTTGGTCAAATCGCAGTCTTAGTCAAGCCTCAAAACGCAATGACCTTAAATCGCAGTCTTGGTCAAATTGCAGATGCCATAATACCTCAAAACGCAGTCTTGGTCAAACCTCAAATCGCAGTCTTGGTCAAATCGCAATGGGAAAATGACAAACCGCAACAGGCCAAACCTCAGATTTTTGTCTTTTTCCTTCCAGCTACAAACCAAACCTAAACCTTGGAACTTCTTAAACCAAAACAATGAATATCTAGTATGTGTCTCAAACCGCAACCATGACATAACTTCAAAAACTTCATAAATACACCAAGAACGTCCACTAAACTAATGAAATACACCAACTAATCACTAACGAAGACTCATACATCAACCCTAAACATTAAAGTACAAACATATAACAAATCCAAACATAAACAAGATCAAACCAAGGTGTTTCATCAAGAACTAGTCGAACCAAACTAAACCACAAAATCCAAGCTACAAATCCTAGCACCCACAATCTAAAAGATCAAACCATGGCTCTTGATACCAATTGTAGGATACTAATTAACATAAACAAGTATGGTTCATGTGGTTAGGTCAAATTTTAGAGAGAGAATGGGAGTTCTAAAGAGAGAAAGTGAAAGAGAAATAATGAAGGTTAGATTAGAAGCTCCAACCCTCTTCCTTGGTGGAAGAGGGTATATATAGTCTTTACATAAAGCGTCCCTACTTGGGCTGTGGAGCGAGCTGACAGTGGGGAACGCCCCGACTCGACTCTACGGGTGTTACTCAACTAGTCTAATACTAATAAGCCTACGAGCTAACATATGCTAGACATAACTTGGGGTGACCGAGTCTTTCATATGGATTTTCGTAATCCTAACACAATACTATGTTATTGCATCCAATTTCTTATAGATAATATGTTTGTGTTTGTGTTTAATAGCATTTACAAGTTTGTGTTTGCGTTTTATGTTTGTGTTTTATGGTTCGAACACTGCATACAAAGAAAATCGGGATCAAATGACCCCTTACATTCAACAACCATACATTTACAAGCTTACGATAGGGGAAACCACAACCCCTATCTACATCTACATTGAACAGGGGAAGCAAGAACAACAAAAGAAACCACAAGTCCCCAACCCCCTACTACCTACATTCATCATAAACAAAAAAAGACACCATCCCAAAAGAAACCATCCCAGCCTCCAGTCCTCAACCCCCTCACATGTACGTTTACCTCACAACAAACTCAATCTTTGATAAAATGTTGTCGTTAGTTTGCTTAAGCATCCTCATCAACCCCCTCATCCTTCGCATATCAACTGTCTGAATCCTCCTAAGCTTGTTCACATTGGACCTTGCAACTCTCAAACCCCTTAAGTTTTGGAGCTCAGCAATCATGTCTCACCTAATTTCGATCATATTAGAAAGATTTCGGCTCCTATTCATCAATTCGAGTGCATTCTTAATGTCTTCCCCAAACTCTCGCTAGTAATTGGCTAGCATCATTTCCGATATGACAAATGAGTTACACGCAAGCACGAGATCAAGAAAACGAGATATGTTACTAGTTAAGGAAATGATAGTTTTTTTTGTTAAGGGTGTGTGTTTTGATAATTTTATTGGTCGATTGTATCACTTTTCAATCATTATTTTCTGTGGGATTAATTGATCTTCGTTTTTTATTATTTGATTCCCCAAATTGCGGAGCCCTATTCTCTCTCTGGCGAAAAACGATTCTCAATTCCTTATCCCTAAATTTTATTGGTCGATTGTATCACTTTTCAATCGTTATTTTCTGTAGGATTAATTGATCTTCGTTTTTTATTATTATCGCATGCGTAACCGACATATATCATGTGCATGAGCTTTTAATCTTTACATTGATTACAACTTTTTAAGCAGCGTTGGTATTGTTTGATCGCAAAGTTTGCATGCTGGGATTTTCATGTGACGTTTAAGTTCTAACATTATAAAACCCTAACTTTTAGTTAGGGTTTTCTTTCTTTTTCATTGGTTCTGCTTGCATGTGTGGTGTAGGGTTTTGTTTAGTTATTGTTGTACGTTGGTTATCGAGAGATGAACAAGGGGTTTCTAAATAATGATAGTGAATCCAAAGATGATGACATGGATGCGTTGAATGCTCGAATGCAACGTTTAAAGGGTAACGATGTTGGGAACACCAGTGTTTCGCAACATGAATCTATTGGGGTTTCATTATCCTCCATTAATAGGAGTGTTGGAGCTTGTGATCAGGTTGATACGAGTGGGAATGAGGCTGAGCCGAATTATGGTCTTAACCCGGTCGTTTTGGAAGCGTGTAAAACCTTTGAAGAGGCTATGCGTGGTGTTGAAGTAACGAATGCGGAGAATGTGGAAAATGGTACTAATGTTGTTTATAATTCGTCTCAACGGGTGCCCCGAGTGTGAAGCCGGTTTCATATGCGGGTGCTACGTCAATTGATTCTACGAAGCGCAAGTCTAATTTTCGTAGGTTAGAATATAGTAAAAAGTCTAATGGGGTGGATCTCTCCAGTCCTATGAAAGCCGTTGAGGAGGTAAACTCAAAATTTGAGAACACCCTTTATGGTTATTTTCTTGGTAAACGTATTGCTTTTTCGGTTGTTGATTATTACGTTCGTAATACGTGGGCCAAGTATGGTATTCAAAAGGTTATGATGAATGCTAAGGGGTTCTTTTTCTTTAAGTTTTCCACTCGTAAAGGTGTTGATGATGTTCTTGAAAATGGACCGTGGATGATTAGGAATGTGCCAATTATTCTTAAAACTTGGACGTTGAATACTAATCTGCTTAAAGAGGATTTGACTAATATTCCGGTATGGGTTAAATTCCATGATGTGCCTCTTGCTATGTTTTCTGATGATGGTCTCAGCCTCCTAGCCACATTGATTGGTACGCCAAAAATGTTAGATTCTTACACTAGTCAAATGTGCTTGAAATCATGGGGTCGAAGTAGTTTTTCTAGGTGCTTGATTGAAGTTAAAGCGGATCAAGTTCTTAGGGAGAGTATCACTGTTGAGATACCATTACTTAATTCGGGTTGAATACGAATGGAAACCGCCTCGGTGTGATACATGTAAGCTTTTTGGTCATACGCTGCTTGATTGTCCTAAATCTGTTCCACCTCCTACTCAGCCTAAACAGAGTGTTAATGATGGTTTTCAAACCGTCAATAACAAGAATAAGGGTAGGAATGGTGGTCAAAGTGTTCCAGGTAAGGGAGGTTTTACTAAACCTGGTGTGGGTCCTAAGTTTAGGTATCAACCTAAAGCGCCTCCTCCTGAACCCAAGAAGGTGGATAATACAAAGAAAAAAGCCACTGAAGTGGCTAGTACGAGTGCGACGAAGATTGCTACATCTAATCCTTTTGCGGCACTTAATATGATCGATACTGATGAATGTGGCACTCCTACTGATGTAGTGGATTCTAGTAGTACAATGGAAGCAAAGGAGGTTGGTTCTTTTAAGACCGGTAATGTATCACAAGAACCGCTTGTGAGTGATTCAATGGAAGCTAACGAGGTTGGTCCTACCCCTATTTTTGAGAAAATTGGGGAGTTTGAAAAGCTTCTTATTGATGGGAAAGCTACTCTTGTTGATGATGATGGTAATCCTATTAAAAAGGTTGATTATCCATGTAATAATAAAGATTTTTCCGTCTACTTCTTCTACTAAGAGGGTTAACCCATTCTCTAAGGTGGGAGAGATTGTTGACTCCGATAGTGATGAAGAAGAGGTTGTGAACACTTTTGATGAGTCAATGAACCTATTTGGTGGTGGTCATGATAGTGAAGATGATTATGATGACTATGTGGATCAGGTCTACGGTCTTTCAGGGAATTTTGGATGCTTATTATGACACGTATGGTATCAAGCTCCAAGGCCTTGGTAAGAAGTAATTTTATTTCCATAGGAGTCTAATGTTTTCTTTTGAGTAGTGGTTTATTTTCTTGTATAGAGAATAGGAAGTATCTTGTTATGTAAGCTTTCCGCCTATGTAACGGGCTGAGATATGGGATTCACCCATATCCTTTGTACTTACACGCATTTTGGAGTAATATATTTACCGGGTCTTTGACCTTTTACCCAAAAAAAAATTAATATGCAAACATGATAACTGACTTTGCAAATTTAGCTATTCAGGCCATGTCGCATTGATATCACAAATTTGGCGGCAATATGAACAGTGAAATGACAATAATGCCCTCAGTGACGAGGCACTTAACGAGAAACATAACAAAGGTAGCAGAAAGTAGCTCTCGGTGACTTTTTTTGCAAACATATGAAACATTAAGGTAGTTTTTGCAATACTTTTTGTCTTGGTGTATTTTTTACGCATTTGAACTCCTTTATGAACTATTTTTGCAATTTACCCTAAAATAAGTAACAAATAATACAAACAATTAACCCTTTTAGTTATTACAGTACAATACTAAGTAATCAGTAAACCCTATAACTTATATTTAGAAACCACATGTTCAAGTTCATATTCATACAGTTTCCATCTTTTTGTTAAGCTAGTTGTTAAGATGAATGTCACGTCAACAAAACCTTACTTCCTCTAATTAAACTTAAATTAAGGGTTTTGTTATAAAAAGAAGAGTAAATTACACCGTTCGTCCTTGTGGTATACGTTGACCGACAAGTTTGGTCCTTTGACCAAAAAAGGTTTACCGTCCGTCCTTAAATGCCAAACGTTATCTACCGTTGGTCCTTTGACCAAACTGACGTTAAATTTGACCGTTAAACACCCTCATGTGCGAGTCACATGAGGGTAAATTAGTCTTTTTCTTTGGTGAGTCCCATTACCCTTACATTAAACCACATCTACCACTCCTAATTTTATACATCCTAATGTTTTAACCATAAAATCCAACTGCCACACATTATTCATTCATCTCGTACATTCTAGGTTCTAAAATCACAATATTCAAACCATGATAGCTTACTTTGAATTTTATATATCCGGCTTATGCATCTAAAAGATCTTAAAGTCATTTGCTACGAACAACGGTTAAAATAAATGAGATATATTTCAAGCAAGAATATAAACATATTAGTGTCACAAAACCAAACCATCACATCCGTGGATCAAGACCTTGATAACCTCATCACCTCACAGTTGTCGTCATCAAACTATTTAATCTTTAACAAACGACACTATTCTTGTACGCTGTCGCCGCAACTTTCTCCGTCATTTTGCCGCTTCCACTTCGACACTATTCAGAGAACACCATAGATCTGAAGGTCTCACCAGTTAGAAATGTTTATTGGACACCACCCTCAAAAATTACTTTTACACTCAAATACTTCTACTATCTGTTTCTCTCTCACACAATGCCAACATAAACAAACCATCCAATGGACACCACCCAACAACCACCGCACCGCACCACCACCACCACCGCAACCGACCTCTTCACTTGCTTCACCTCACGCCACTACCACTCATCATCATCCACCACAAAAATGTCACCTTCCAACCCACCAACCTCCTAAACAACCTCACTCAGCCGCAGGCTCAAAACCAACCGCAGCATCAAAGAAAGGACTGATATGGTTACTTCACTCAATGATATGTCGAAAGTAAGTGTTGGAAGAAGAAGGTGATTTTTTTGAAGATGCAACTCAAATTTAGGGAACCCGGTTAGGGGTTGTTTGTTTTGTGGTCGGTTTAAAGGATAAACCACCAGATTTCTCTTTTTGTGGTCGGTTCAAGAACAACCCTATGAGATATATCATCTTTTACAACAAAATGTTGAGGAGGACGACCGGATCTGCGGATCTTGATTGGGAAAGGACAAGCTCAGAATATTGGTTCTAAGTTTACTGTTTGTGAACCAATCATTGGAAAAGAGGTTAATGCCTCATCTAAAAAGTTGGATGAGATGGTACTCATGGTAGATAATGGATTAATGGATATAAAAGGAAATATAGAAACAATAGGTTTTCAATGGATAACAGTGAAATAGCAAGAGTAAATTAAGTGGGGCTGGTATAAATGGATATAAGAGTGGTAAAGGGCAAAATGACATTTTTACCCTCATGTGCTTTGCACATGAGGGCTGTTTAACGGTCAATCTTAACGTCATTTGGTCAAGGGATAGTGAGTGTAGAAGGTTTCCGAGTTAGGGACTGGCACTGCATAAAAAAAAGTCAAATGACCAAACTTGTCGGTCAACGTATACCACAAGGACGAACGGTGTAATTTACTCTAAAAAGAATGTTTTATTTCATTACCATATTCAAATATATGAATTTATAAGTTTATTTAATGTGTATGTAATGCCTTTTTTGATTAATTAAAAAAGTTTGTCTTCATTAACTAAACCTTAATCTTTGCCTAGTGGACACTTAATAGTAAAATCCTTAAATTATTTAACCAAGAGATTAAGATATGAATTTTATAAAAACCCATAAGGTTGTATTTAGCAAGACACTAAAATAAACTTAGCTAAATCCTATACAAAATAAATTTGTTTGACTTTGAGCTAAAATGTCGTCATTCTAAACCCCCAAACAATCAAACAACAAATCGAACCACAGTTTAAAAAAATCCTAGACCAATTCACCGACTTATAGTTTACCAACAAAAACCAAACCCGTTACATTATTGCGTGATTTGCTTTGACCCGTTTATTATATTTTGAACCGACAATGAGCAGATATGCTGAATAAGTGATGGACAACATACATATTCACTGAGTAAGTATGATATCTCTGTATGGGCAGGTAGGTAGTTGTGTTTGTTAGGCCGAACAACGCTTATTGTAACACCCCAACCCGACAAGGGTAAAGATATCACAATACGGTTTCATATCAGAACTTTAAATACTATACAAAAGCGGAAGCCTTTACAAAACTTACAAAAGATAATATAAATAACTTAATATTCAAAATAAATCTAAGATCCTTATTATCAAATCTTGCTCTTGTCTCTACTCTCAACCCAGATCAGCTATCCCATAAGCTCATCTTGAAATGCTTACTACCTGCCGCAGGAAAAGAAAGTGCGGCTGAGCTTACAAAGCCTAGTGAACAGATATAACAAAACAGAAGCTAAACAAAACAAAGATACGGATAACGAAGTCACAACAGGATGAGAATAATGAATCATTGAGGATTCTGCGGAAGCACAAATATACAGAAATCCAAAAAAAACACATAACAGTTAACGCCTTGTAGCACATTAATGACACAAACGCAAACACATCAGAATAACCAGACACTTAACATATCAAGAAAATAGATTACATATAAACCAAACGAAGAGTCTAAAGGTTAACGGAAACAATTCCTAGAAAATAAACATGGCATTCAAACAAATTAATTAACCTACATTTAACACACTTAATTCAATATTGCAGCAGCGGAAATAGCAGTCCAATCATGGCAGTCTCACATACAGATAGAAAACACAGTAGACATATTATAACTAAATAGACAAAGACATAACATAGCCAATAGCAATTACGAACGCAGACATCATAATTAAACCAGTTTTCAGATCAAATCTTAAACAGATAGATACCCTAACATATAGGCAAAGTTTACGGATTAACGGAACAATCGTACTTATCAACTTTCAGGATACTTACTTTCACATTAGCACATTCATCTCTCATATAAACGAATTCACATAACGATAAACTAACATAACATCGATGACAAAGCATGCGAATCATATTTAAACATATTAATCATATCCTAGCATAGTAGACGGTAGTCACATAATCATACAAAAGCATAAACACATATAATAACATAATAATAAACCTAGCACATAATTATAAACACTTGAACATACCGAATCATAATCAGAATACTTAACATAGAAATAACAGATAAAGATTTAGTCAACTACCATGAGCCCGAACAAATCATATCGAAGTAACTTTCTTATTCGGAGAGGTGACCTCGGAATACCTTTTTAATATGAGGGGAGACCTCAATAACAAATGGAGTAACTAGCTCCCAGAATTTGTGAAGACGCGTATTGCACACGACATCATTCACCAGACAAATCATATCGAATAACAGATCAGATCTAGGATGCATCCATACGCCCTTCCTACATATACAAAATATGCTCCACCATCCAGGGGACGTGGCGAGAACATCACTCTCTTGCCCTAGAGTCATATCGAGGTGCATCACGATACGGACATGGAACCCCATGACTAGTGAAATATTGGCTCGGGTGTCAAACTAACTTAGGTCAAACAAATTGTCATAAATGACACAGATCATAATTCATCATAAAGGTCAAACAGATTTACAAATCGGAGTTTTCATATCATAAGTTCAAATCAGATGTTTCATGCTTCAATAAACAGAGATTTCAGATAAGCAACAGATCAAACAATTCAGAAAGGGTTCATATCAATTGTTCAGAAATCAAAGGTTCATATCACAGTCACATATCATATGTTCATAATCAGAGGTTCAAATCAGATGTTCATAATCAGAAGTTCATAATCAAATATTCATAATCAAAAGATCAAAATCAAATGTTCATAATCAGAAGTTCATAATCAAACATAGCAAGTTCAACAAACATGAGATTCAGACAAACAGAGATTCACATAAACAGAAGGGAATCATAGCAATGGCATAGGAAATCCTAATAAGCATAAGAGAAATGACGAAGAAAGGAAATCATGAGAAACCTTTACTGAAAAGGTCAGAATATCTGTACCTTAACGCAAATAAGAGAAAAACAAACGAATGAATGAACACGAAGATACAACGTCGCGTCTCCTTCAACGAATCTACACGGATTAGGATTTATTTAATACTTATTAGCATCATTAAAGTTATAACGGATTCATCGCATTAACATTCTTAGAGTTATAAGTATATTCTCATTTTATAAGCTTCTTATGCGTTTGTAAGTGTGTTACCTATTGATATCATATTTTATCTTTCAGTTTCTTAAACTCATATTCGGACCAGACTTTAGCGATTTTTATAAAATACTTACTTAGCTCAAATGAAATCAAGAAAAATCCCCGGGGTTCCCATATGAGTTAAAAGAGTCTCCAAAAATTGGTGGGTTCTATATCTATGCCAAATGGCCTATGGAAAATCACAAGTCCAGACCTGTCCAGAAGGTAATCAGAAAATACACCTTAAAAGTTTACAATTATTAGACATGTTTAGACACCTTGGAAAAATTCCCAAAACTCCCAGAAATTCATTTATATCCTAAATATCACTCCTGTAAAAGGAGAGCTCCTACTAACTTATGGTTTGAAAATGAAAAATCAAACAATCCAACCAAATTTCAGACCCGTTTTCTCAGCTTTGACACTTGATCTTGTAAAATTCAAAAATACGACTTAGACAACTCCAAATTCGACCAAACCACTTGGAAAACTTAACTAAGACATAAAATAAACTTTTCCCACAAAAACCCAGAGTATTGCACTTATAAAATTGGATCTATAACACACACAAATTCGACATATGATGCTGTCCAGTTTTAGGGTTTATTAAAACCACTATAATCACATGTTTAGACCATTTATTACACTTAGGGTTCCATTCCAAATAGGGTTTCGAATTTATTAGGCATGATAACATCTATATATGTGGTTCGGTTTTATAGTGGCTCGACATAATTAATACAAATTCATACAATACATATTACATTACATGCTCTCTAATTATATTAGATCCGATTCATATTTGTTGTTTTTGTTTTCATACGGCTCGACCAAAAACACAAGATTCGATTCAAAACAAAACACGATACAATATATAATAACATTAGGCGTATCAAAGTGAGACGAATAGAACGTTGTTATACCTTAGCTCGTTGGAAACAAACTCTCGACACCAAGGGGGAATTAGGGTTTGGCCGAATAGAAAGAAAAAGAAAGAAGAGACAAAACTAGGGTTTCCAATTTGTGTTAATGTGTTGTATTTATAGTGAGTACAAATTGGTTCTAGGGCTTTTGAGTGTGTGGGCTTCGGCTTGGGTCCAACCGAACACAAACAAACACGCCCCTCATGGGCTCTCGGCTTGAGTCCAAGCTAACAAAACAAACGGCCCAACTTTGGTTCACCAAGAAACGAAAACAAGGCCCAACTATTTACGTGAGACGTTTAATCTTTCGTCGTACAATGTCGATCATATACACATATTAGTTAAGTTTTAATTATTCGTAAGTTAGATTTTAAATTTCGTTAAATGAATATAAATGTATTTTACGTATTTAATAAATGTTCGATTTCAAGGGTATTTTAGTCTCTTAACACGTTTCGTATTTTTAGGGTTTTACAACTCTCCCCTTCTAAAAAGAAAATTTCGTCCTCGAAATTGAACAAGACAGAACAGAATAGAAACAAATCGGATTTCAGAATTTCAAGGAACATAGCGAACGCGAAACTTATCCTAGAACAAACGGATTCTTATCAGAACATTCAAACTCATACTTTTCGGAAATCGAACCAATAATCAATTACTTATAACAGAATAATCATATACTTATTAACGTATTGGCGGAAAACAGATGAGATGCCGAAAATCAAGCAACACACTCTAACTTATTCAGATATCTAATGAGGAGAACAAACATATACATAGACAAAACGAATCCTAACGATCTCACTAGTCGCAGATAATCAAACTAAAAGGATTTAATGTCCCTCAAACACTTCACGAAATATCCAATGCTCAAAATAAGGGTACACGGAGACGTACACATTTAGAGCAAACATAGCAGTCCATAGTTCACACAAATCATAACAATTCCGGATTCCAAGCGTACAAAACTTATACGTAACATATATCGACGAAAATCTCACAATTAGGTACAGAATTTCAAACGAACATGAGGAGTGCCAAATAACGGATACAAGTCATATTCTTTTCACGTATCAACCACAGGCATTTCCCCAGACGTCATATGATTTTAATAAGTTCAAATTATATGATCTCGGTATTATCACGTTGATCAGGCGTCATAATACTTGCATCACATAACAAGTCCTTATTATCATCATATTATGTCCCAGGTCATGACAAACCACATAACTAATATCAGAACAAAACGGATAACATATAGGTAACAAGTAACATACCAAAATGTACCATTTATACACATTCAGGCAGCATATAACACATCAGACAACTTACCATATTACCAAACAAACGAGGCCACCAACTTGCATAAAACGGCTCCTCATGACTCATTACTGACGATCCAAAAGAAAACTGGGATATTAACAAAATGCCAGACGATAAACTTCACGATTCAAACCGAGTTCCAAACAAATCAGAGAAAAGCAATACAGTCGAATCACTTAACAGAATATCAAACCGTCACAAAACACGTGACAAACGAATCAGAATATCACAAGTCGCGCCCAAATCATATGAAGTAGATGAACCTTCCCAGCCACCGGTTGAATCATGTCTTCGTCGTTGCGTCTTTGGTTGATTCGTCCAGCTCCCTCCAGCAGCATCCTGATGTCTCGGTACGGCGGTCGAGTGTGGCTTCGCTTCACGAACCTCTCCAAAGACTGTGCAAAGCAACGCAGGGTCGGCACCATCATCTTCGGCTCTACGGGTAGTCTCCATCTAACGATCGACAAACGGACGAGCGAAAACAAAATAACAAAATTCGATGCGAGCGAGGAGGGCCAATTCAGTGAAGGCGAAAGGATATCGAAGTCAAATCTGAACGACCATCAAAAGGAATCGAAAAATATCTGAACAGACGGAAACCTAATGTCTACCCAATCCTCACAGGTCATAGCCTAAGCTCTAAGGGTCCTAAAACCTGTCTCTGATACCATAAATTGTAACACCCCAACCCGACAAGGGTAAAGATATCACAATACGGTTTCATATTAGAACTTTAAATACTATACAAAAGCGGAAGCCTTTACAAAACTTACAAAAGATAATATAAATAACTTAATATTCAAAATAAATCTAAGATCCTTATTATCAAATCTTGCTCTTGTCTCTACTCTCAACCCAGATCAGCTATCCCATAAGCTCATCTTGAAATGCTTACTACCTGCCGCAGGAAAAGAAAGTGCGGCTGAGCTTACAAAGCCCAGTGAACAGATATAACAAAACAGAAGCTAAACAAAACAAAGATACGGATAACGAAGTCACAACAGGATGAGAATAATGAATCATTGAGGATTCTGCGGAAGCACAAATATACAGAAATCCAAAAAAAACACATAACAGTTAACGCCTTGTAGCACATTAATGACACAAACGCAAACACATCAGAATAACCAGACACTTAACATATCAAGAAAATAGATTACATATAAACCAAACGAAGAGTCTAAAGGTTAACGGAAACAATTCCTAGAAAATAAACATGGCATTCAAACAAATTAATTAACCTACATTTAACACACTTAATTCAATATTGCAGCAGCGGAAATAGCAGTCCAATCATGGCAGTCTCACATACAGATAGAAAACACAGTAGACATACTATAACTAAATAGACAAAGACATAACATAGCCAATAGCAATTACCAGAACAGACATCATAATTAAACCAGTTTTCAGATCAAATCTTAAACAGATAGATACCCTAACATATAGGCAAAGTTTACCAGATTAACGGAACAATTGTACTTATCAACTTTCAGGATACTTACTTTCACATTAGCACATTCATCTCTCAGATAAACGAATTCACATAACGATAAACTAACATAACATCAGATGACAGCATGCGAATCATATTTAAACATATTAATCATATCCTAGCATAGTAGACGGTAGTCACATAATCATACAAAAGCATAAACACATATAATAACATAATAATAAACCTAGCACATAATTATAAACACTTGAACATACCGAATCATAATCAGAATACTTAACATAGAAATAACAGATAAAGATTTAGTCAACTACCATGAGCCCAGAACAAATCATATCAGAAGTAACTTTCTTATTCGGAGAGGTGACCTCGGAATACCTTTTTTAATATGAGGGGAGACCTCAATAACAAATGGAGTAACTAGCTCCCAGAATTTGTGAAGACGCGTATTGCACACGACATCATTCACCGCACAAATCATATCGATAACAGATCGGATCTAGGATGCATCCATACGCCCCTTCCTACATATACAAAATATGCTCCACCATCCGGGGACGTGGCGAACATCACTCTACGCCCTAGAGTCATATCAGAGGTGCATCACTGATACAGACATGGAACCCCCATGACTAGTGAAATATTGGCTCGGGTGTCAAACTAACTTAGGTCAAACAAATTGTCATAAATGACACAGATTGATGAGTGTGTAAATACTCATCATTTTTAGTCAAATCTGAACTGCAAAACGTTTAAAAATGCTCAGAAATGCATCAAAATACTGAAAATATCTTAAAAATGCATTTTATATGTTTCAGATGCAAAATGTTCAAAATCGGATGAAAAATGAGCAAAGTTTGCATAATTGGCGTTTCAGTCCCCAAGTTTCTAAAGTTGTCAAAAAATAGTCCCTGAGTCAAAATTTCAACAGAAAAATCACCAAAGGTCCTTTTAAAATCATAACTTGTCAAAATTAGTCCTTTGGTGAAAAATATCAAAAGTTTGAGAAAATTACAAGAATGGTCCTTCAAGTTTGAAATTTGGCAAATGGCCCTGAAAATTAGAGAATGACATATTTGGTCCCTGTACTTTTGAAGCTTGTCAATTTCAGCCCTTGGAAACAACTTTGCAAGATTGGCAGATTAGGTCCTTGAGTTTTCAAAAATTACACATATAGTCCTTGTCATTAAAACACCTTTATAAACCCTTTGGACTTGTCAATACCAGTGACCCTGCCTAACTCTTTTGGACCCTGCATTTACATGTTTTGACCCCCTTTTGATTATTAGCCTGCCTCAAACAAGCTCAAAACACCCTTGGCGCCAAAATGTCTCCTCCCCCACTTGGTGCCTGCAACACCTGCTACACACAACCCCTTCCCATCCCTTATCTCTTCCATGTTCCCCCTCCTCCATCACAATCCAAAGTGCATTAATTTCTCCCCTCTCCTCACACTTAACCCCACAACAGGTCAAATTCACAATTCCCGCCAAAAGCAATGAATGGCCATGATTCACTTAAGACATCCAAGGGTCAGAAAGAGTGGTGGGAATCAATCAAGGAAGTGAGAGAAAGCTCTTGGAGCTATAAAAGAGAAGAGAGATGCAAGAAAGAAAGGGTAGCTAGTTATCTAATTTTTTCTTAATGTCGTTTCTTTAAATAAATGTTGTAGTTTAATTTAAATGTTGCAATTTCAGTTCTTCTGTACTAAAGTTAAGTTATAACATCTTTGTAATGAGTTTTGAACATTAATTCAAGTCTTTAATCTAAGTTTCAAGTTTAATGCCTACTGTTGCATTTTTCAGTTTCAACTTTCATGAGCAGCTTCTTAGAACTTTATTCTTAAGCTAAATCAAGCTTATTAAAGCTTACTGTAAGCTTATCTTTCATTTTCAAACAATTTTGAATCATAGTCAACAAAAGTCAAAGGAAATTGGTCAAGAATGGAAATTGGATCCTGGGATGTTGCAGGCTTGGATTTGGGTTTAAATAGATTAGTATAGTGGTCTGTTTGTTCTGGTTTTGGGCCTGCACCAGCTGGACAAAGTTGTGAGTTATCTATCTCACTTTTCATTTTAGTCAAATTGCACATTTTGCTTATAAGAGTATCTGTGATCACAACTTGTTTCTGTGTGTTTATATAGTTGTAATATGGTCATGATAACTTAGTTTGATCCTTAAATCATGTTTGTTTAGCAGATTGTCCATTTTATTGCATAACAGTTAGTTTTAAGGTGTGTTTGGTTTTGCTGCACAAACTGTGCTAGAGGGTTGTGCAGTGGTAATTTCTTGTTTGTTCAAGTTTGTGTCACTCATGTATGCTTATATCTGTCTTTAATTTGTGTCTGCAAGGTCTCAAAGTCAAAATCCCACTCAAATATGTCTTGGCGAGTTCTTGTTGGATATTTGAAAAATCCAAGGTTGATTTTGTGTTCAAAATTCAGAGAACTAGCTTATTTAAGTTTCATTTCATCTTAACATATCATAATAAATCCATAAATCAAGATCAAAGTTCATAATAGTCAACTTTTCGTTTCTTCAAAAAGTCAAATTGCATAAGTGTCAGTTTTGGCCAACATGGGAGGATTTTTCATGCACTCATTTCTGGGTCAATGCAAGTGAAAATTGTATGTTTAAAAACCTCACCGGTCTTGTTTCTTATTAGCATTTTTCCAGAATTTTATCAAATTTTTAGAACCTCCTAATGAGCTTGTCTTTATGGTCTTAGTTGCCCTGTGCAACTGAGACAAGTGATTGACTCTGCACAGTTTGTGCAGAGCTTGTATCTAGCTCAATAAAGCTCACTGTGGTCTCTTCTTTGGTTTACAAACTCTCAACCAGGTCTAGTATAAGTTGCAAGCTTTAGTTTTTGGTTGCTAGCTTATTTGAGTGCTTTTACTTGGGCTTAAAGTAGGAACCTTCTCACTGTTTTGCATTCATAAGCTCATCTCATCAAATCCTTTGAGCTTGTGATTTAGAAGTGTAGGATAGTTGTTTTAAGTTGCATGTTGGTTGTTTTAGCCTATTAGAGCTTCATTATCAGTTTGGTAGCTTTTGAACTCCATTTGCTTATTAAAGTGCTTATTTCAATAAGCACTTTCTCATCAGTTGCTTATTCTTCCACACATGCACCCTTTTTTCTATTTTTCCTTTATTCCTTATATTATTTTAAGCATTTCCTGAATTTTTCAGATTTTTCCTAGCTTGTTTGGTATTTTTCTGCATTTTATCTAGTTTTAAGTATTTTAAATAGCTTTTAATACAAAAATTAAGAAAAGGTTTCAAAAAAATAATTTTTCAATTTTCTTAAGTTTAGATAAATATAAAAAGTCAAAAAAGTATTTTTCTAGAATTTTCTTAGCTTAATTTGTATTTTCTAGCATTTTAATTAGTTTTAAATAAGTTTTAAATTAATAATAATTATATAAAAAGTGTGAAAAATATATTTTCTGTTTTAAAATCATTTTTATCATATTTTAGATTTTTCTAAGTCTTAATTTTATTTTTCTAGTCTTATTTCATATTTTCTTTTATTTTAGAGTATTATTAAATAGTTTAAAATAAGTTTTTATTTAATAATAATTATATAAATAGTTTTAAAAATAATTTTCCTTTTCTAATAATTTTCCTATATAATTAGGATTGTAAAAATGTATTTTTCATATCCGTAGGTATTTTCCTCCTTTATTTTCACGTTTTATTTTGTACGTTAACGTAGTTTTTAATTTAAACGTAAGTTTTTCGTTTTAAGTTTTAAACGTTCATCACTTTAAATATAGTGATAGCGTTTATTTAATATCTTTTATCTTTTTAATTTTCTTAATTTGTATTTAAGTCGCTTTTATTTATTTCCTTTTTCAGTAGTGTAATATTCAAATCCTAATCTTTTCTGATCACTATCATTAGTGATCATTCTATCGTCTGATCTAGTGCTTGCACACCATTGAGTCTCCGTGGGACTTAACGACCCGGGAATTCACTATATTCCCTGATCTTCATTGTATTTGTGTCTGAGCTGTTTTAAGTCTGTTTGACTTGACGGTTCGGCATGGATCAAATTTTGGCGCCGCTGCCGGGGAGGCTTTAGCGTGTGTTTAGCCTTTTTCAGAGCCATTCTTGCACATATTCCATCTTTTGTAAAAAGTTTTTTTTGTAAAGTTTTCAAAAATCCCAAAAAGTTCATTAGCACTTTTCCTAAAGTGTTAAAAACGCCAAAAATATTTTCCTCTTTGTTTTTATAGCATGTTTTTCCAAAAATGCCAAAAATATTCCTCTTTACCCTCTTACCCTTTTTGATTCTTTATTCCTTTACCCTCTATCCATTTGATTCTACCTTCTCCTATTCTCATGAAATCGTTTATTCCTTGTGTCGGTTGTGGTGAGCCTCTTTATGGTTCACCTGTCGCATTGGTAATGCGTGTGTACGTGTGGTAATGATATTCAAAATGGGAGTTGTTTGTTTTGTGGTTCGAGGAATTCATTTGATTATGATCCTAATCCGAACTCATTTAACGACCCCTCAAACTTTTCCAATTACCCACCACAGCCCGACTTATCTTCATATAACTGCTGTGAATTTTGTGGAGGTCCTCACCAAGGATTTGAGTGTCAATCCGAAAACACGTTTGTCTATGAACAGTTTTCCAGTGATGCTCAGAACTTTGGTTGTGACCAACATCCATATGATTCACCGTCCATCAACAGTTTTATCTGTTGTGAGTACTGTGGTGGTTCACACTACGCTCGATTGTCAATCGGAAACACGCTTGTCTATGAGCGGTTCCCGATAACAATTATGACACCAGACATACGACTCACGCCACATCGTTTATTGTTGTGATTACTGTGGTGGTCCTCACTCTAGCTCGGATTGTCAGACAGGGAACCTATTTCCTTGCAACAATTACGACTATTCGTTTCAAAACCAACCTCCACAGTGTCATACGATTCAACCTCAGCCTCAGCCATCTCCTCACGATTTGGTTTTCAAAGATTTATTCCAAAAACTTCAAGATGCGAGGAATGCACTTAATGATTTGGCTGTGAGGCAGACCCAAGAAGAGCGTCATGGTGAATCTATGGAAGATTTACTCGCAATAGAACGAGCAAAGACACACAACCGTTTTTTGTTTAATCAGGCGTGCATGCTCGATGACGAAGATGAAGACGACGAGGAGAGTACTATTCCTTTGAGCGATATCATTTCTCAACTCCCTCAGTCTATTGTTATCACACCCGATATTCCCACTCACTCTCTCACCATGGGGGACGAGCATCTCAGCACTATTCCGGAAACGGAATTATCTAATGTTGAGAACTTTATCCCGATCCCAAGTGAGTCTGAGGGAATTCTTGACCATGAGTGTGATGTGTCTTCTCCTCTTACAAATGATCTTGTTGAGACTTTCTCAGATTTTGACAGTGATTATAGTGATGCCGATTCTTTATATTCTAATGACATAGAATTTATTGATGCATCACTTCCACTTTCCGAGATCGTCAACTTAGAAGAGGATGTTGACCATGTTGTTTCCACAACAGTTTATACGACTATCACTAATCCCTTATTCGAATTCGATTCTGAATTTACTCTAAATTCAGTTAATCCAATCTTTGATAGTGATGAGTCCGACACGGAGACTATAATGGACGAGGTGCATATTTATAGCCCACGAAGTACCGCACATGTCCCACCTCCGTATTCTCTTCATGAGGAGTTCGCCGGTGAACTCACTCATATCATATCTCCGTTGGAATATGATTGCTTGGATGGCAAAGATCATGATCGGGGGGAGAGAATCTCAATTTGCATAGTTATGACAAATCTTCCCACCCTCCCTACCGAGATGCCTTCCAACCCTAAGAGCTCTACCGATAAAATCCAAACAAGTGCAACTGCACTTAATCCCGAGGAAGAAGATCTAGTCATGATTGTTATCATGATTTTCTTTCTTTTCTTCACCTACTCGGTGACTTCCTCTCTTCTTCACTCCTTCGGAAGTGAGGACACTATCTTTGACCCCGGCATTTTCATTTATCATCTGTGAGCCGGGTTTGTCTCTCTATATCTCATCGGTGTGGAACTTTCACGTGCTTCAAATGTTGTCCAAACATCTTGAATGAAAGTCCGATGGAGATTGTTTCTTCCACTTGCTTCCCCATGAACCAATTAATTCGGGGTCGAGTCAAGCTAGCGACTCGGAAATCAAAAACAATAGCATGCCATATGGGTTTTCACCCATATTTCTGACTTCTTTCTATTTTCTACCACCCTAGTGTGGGGGTTGCCCACATGTTAAAAAAAAAAAATCCTTTCTAAATAATGGCCGTAATATTTCCCTTTTACGTTCTATGTTTCGGCATAACCGCCGGTACTTTGAATATTGAGGGCAATATTCATTTCTAAGTGTGGGGGGGAATTCTCACGAATTTCATACATTATCTTCCCAATTCCCCCGTTTTTGGCCAAAATTTTTTTTGGAGTAAGTGTTCTACACTTACTCATTTGGTTATCAGTCCGCCATGTCTGTAAGACAAAAGGATTGGCTAATCCAGAGCAAACGGCTCTTGGTAAAGATTTCTCAAATCCGTTTATATGGCTTGCAATTTGCCCAAAATTGTATGGTATTCACCTCACCATATCCTAAAAAGTGAAGAGTTGGCTAGCCCGCAAGATTATGGCTTGTGGTAAAGGCAAGTGGAAAATCCATAATTGGTAATCAGCTCACCAAAGATAATAATTTATCTAAGAGTTGGCTAGTCCGTAAGGGTACGGCTTCGGTAAAGACAAATCAAATCCGTTGAAGTCGGTGGTTTGCTCAAAAATCACATGGTTATCGGTGTACCATGGTTCTTACTTGAACTGAAACATTTGGCTACTCCAGAAGTAATGGCTTCTAGTAAAGAGATCAAAACCATTAAGTTTTTCTCAAAAGATTGCTAGGGACTAGCAATAGTTTAGTGTGGGGGATTGATGAGTGTGTAAATACTCATCATTTTTAGTCAAATCTGAACTGCAAAACGTTTAAAAATGCTCAGAAATGCATCAAAATACTGAAAATATCTTAAAAATGCATTTTATATGTTTCAGATGCAAAATGTTCAAAATCAGATGAAAAATGAGCAAAGTTTGCATAATTGGCAGTTTCAGTCCCCCAAGTTTCTAAAGTTGTCAAAAAAATAGTCCCTGAGTCAAAATTTCAAAAGAAAAATCACCAAAGGTCCTTTTAAAATCATAACTTGTCAAAATTAGTCCTTTGGTGAAAAATATCAAAAGTTTGAGAAAATTACAAGAATGGTCCTTCAAGTTTGAAATTTGGCAGAAATGGCCCCTGAAAATTGGAGAATGACAGATTTGGTCCCTGTACTTTTGAAGCTTGTCAATTTCAGCCCTTGGAAACAACTTTGCAAGATTGGCAGATTAGGTCCTTGAGTTTTCAGAAATTACACATATAGTCCTTGTCATTAAAACACCTTTATAAACCCTTTGGACTTGTCAATACCCAAGTGACCCCTGCCTAACTCTTTTGGACCCTGTCATTTACATGTTTTGACCCCCCTTTTGATTATTAGCCTGCCCAGTCAAACAAGCCAGTCAAAACACCCTTGGCGCCAAAATGTCTCCTCCCCCACTTGGTGCCTGCAACACCTGCTACACACAACCCCTTCCCATCCCTTATCTCTTCCATGTTCCCCCTCCTCCATCACAATCCAAAGTGCATTAATTTCTCCCCTCTCCTCACACTCAACCCCACAACAGGTCAAATTCACAATTCCCGCCAAAAGCAATGAATGGCCATGATTCACTTAAGACATCCAAGGGTCAGAAAGAGTGGTGGGAATCAATCAAGGAAGTGAGAGAAAGCTCTTGGAGCTATAAAAGAGAAGAGAGATGCAAGAAAGAAAGGGTAGCTAGTTATCTAATTTTTTCTTAATGTCGTTTCTTTAAATAAATGTTGTAGTTTAATTTAAATGTTGCAATTTCAGTTCTTCTGTACTAAAGTTAAGTTATAACATCTTTGTAATGAGTTTTGAACATTAATTCAAGTCTTTAATCTAAGTTTCAAGTTTAATGCCTACTGTTGCATTTTTCAGTTTCAACTTTCATGAGCAGCTTCTTAGAACTTTATTCTTAAGCTAAATCAAGCTTATGCAAGCTTATTAAAGCTTACTGTAAGCTTATCTTTCATTTTCAAACAATTTTGAATCATAGTCAACAAAAGTCAAAGGAAATTGGTCAAGAATGGAAATTGGATCCTGGGATGTTGCAGGCTTGGATTTGGGTTAAAAATAGTTTAGTATAGTGGTCTGTTTGTTCTGGTTTTGGGCCTGCACCAGCTGGACAAAGTTGTGAGTTATCTATCTCACTTTTCATTTTAGTCAAATTGCACATTTTGCTTATAAGAGTATCTGTGATCACAACTTGTTTCTGTGTGTTTATATAGTTGTAATATGGTCATGATAACTTAGTTTGATCCTTAAATCATGTTTGTTTAGCAGATTGTCCATTTTATTGCATAACAGTTAGTTTTAAGGTGTGTTTGGTTTTGCTGCACAAACTGTGCTAGAGGGTTGTGCAGTGGTAATTTCTTGTTTGTTCAAGTTTGTGTCACTCATGTATGCTTATATCTGTCTTTAATTTGTGTCTGCAAGGTCTCAAAGTCAAAATCCCACTCAAATATGTCTTGGCAGTTTACTGTTGGATATTTGAAAAATCCAAGGTTGATTTTGTGTTCAAAATTCAGAGAACTAGCTTATTTAAGTTTCATTTCATCTTAACATATCATAATAAATCCATAAATCAAGATCAAAGTTCATAATAGTCAACTTTTCAGTTTCTTCAAAAAAAAGTCAAATTGCATAAGTGTCAGTTTTGGCCAACATGGGAGGATTTTTCATGCACTCATTTCTGGGTCAATGCAAGTGAAAATTGTATGTTTAAAAACCTCAGCTGGTCTTGTTTCTTATTAGCATTTTTCCAGAATTTTATCAAATTTTTAGAACCTCCTAATGAGCTTGTCTTTATGGTCTTAGTTGCCCCTGCAACGAGACAAGTGATATTGACTCTGCACAGCTTTGTGCAGAGCTTGTATCTAGCTCAATAAAGCTCACTGTGGTCTCTTCTTTGGTTTACAAACTCTCAACCAGGTCTAGTATAAGTTGCAAGCTTTAGTTTTTGGTTGCTAGCTTATTTGAGTGCTTTTACTTGGGCTTAAAGTAGGAACCTTCTCACTGTTTTGCATTCATAAGCTCATCTCATCAAATCCTTTGAGCTTGTGATTTAGAAGTGTAGGATAGTTGTTTTAAGTTGCATGTTGGTTGTTTTAGCCTATTAGAGCTTCATTATCAGTTTGGTAGCTTTTGAACTCCATTTGCTTATTAAAGTGCTTATTTCAATAAGCACTTTCTCATCAGTTGCTTATTCTTCCACACATGCACCCTTTTTTCTATTTTTCCTTTATTCCTTATATTATTTTAAGCATTTCCTGAATTTTTCAGATTTTTCCTAGCTTGTTTGGTATTTTTCTGCATTTTATCTAGTTTTTAAGTATTTTTAAATAGCTTTTAATACAAAAATTAAGAAAAGGTTTCAAAAAAATAATTTTTCAATTTTCTTAAGTTTAGATAAATATAAAAAGTCAAAAAAGTATTTTTCTAGAATTTTCTTAGCTTAATTTGTATTTTCTAGCATTTTAATTAGTTTTAAATAAGTTTTAAATTAATAATAATTATATAAAAAGTGTGAAAAATATATTTTCTGTTTTAAAATCAGTTTTATCATATTTTAGATTTTTCTAAGTCTTAATTTTATTTTTCTAGTCTTATTTCATATTTTCTTTTATTTTAGAGTATTATTAAATAGTTTAAAATAAGTTTTTATTTAATAATAATTATATAAATAGTTTTAAAAATAATTTTCCTTTTCTAATAATTTTCCTATATAATTAGGATTGTAAAAATGTATTTTTCATATCCGTAGGTATTTTCCTCCTTTATTTTCACGTTTTATTTTGTACGTTAACGTAGTTTTTAATTTAAACGTAAGTTTTTCGTTTTAAGTTTTAAACGTTCATCACTTTAAATATAGTGATAGCGTTTATTTAATATCTTTTATCTTTTTAATTTTCTTAATTTGTATTTAAGTCGCTTTTATTTATTTCCTTTTTCAGTAGTGTAATATTCAAATCCTAATCTTTTCTGATCACTATCATTAGTGATCATTCTATCGTCTGATCTAGTGCTTGCACACCATTGAGTCTCCGTGGGACTTAACGACCCGGGAATTCACTATATTCCCTGATCTTCATTGTATTTGTGTCTGAGCTGTTTTAAGTCTGTTTGACTTGACGGTTCGGCATGGATCACAGATCATAATTCATCATAAAGGTCAAACAGATTTACAAATCGGAGTTTTCATATCATAAGTTCAAATCAGATGTTTCATGCTTCAATAAACAGAGATTTCAGATAAGCAACAGATCAAACAATTCAGAAAGGGTTCATATCAATTGTTCAGAAATCAAAGGTTCATATCACAGTCATATATCATATGTTCATAATCAGAGGTTCAAATCAGATGTTCATAATCAGAAGTTCATAATCAAATATTCATAATCAGAAGATCAAAATCAAATGTTCATAATCAGAAGTTCATAATCAAACATAGCAAGTTCAACAAACATGAGATTCAGACAAACAGAGATTCACATAAATGAGGGAATCATAGCAATAGCATAGGAAATCCTAATAAGCATAAGAGAAATGACGAAGAAAGGAAATCATGAGAAACCTTTACTGAAAAGGTCAGAATATCTGTACCTTAACGCAAATGAGAGAAAAACAAACGAATGAATGAACACGAAGATACAACGTCGCGTCTCCTTCAACGAATCTACACGGATTAGGATTTATTTAATACTTATTAGCATCATTAAAGTTATAACGGATTCATCGCATTAACATTCTTAGAGTTATAAGTATATTCTCATTTTATAAGCTTCTTATGCGTTTGTAAGTGTGTTACCTATTGATATCATATTTTATCTTTCAGTTTCTTAAACTCATATTCGGACCAGACTTTAGCGATTTTATAAAATACTTACTTAGCTCAAATGAAATCAAGCAAAATTCCAGGGGTTCCCATATGAGTTAAAAAGAGTCTCCAAAATTGGTGGGTTCTATCTCTATGCCAAATGGCCTATGGAAAATCACAAGTCCAGACCTGTCCAGAAGGTAATCAGAAAATACACCTTAAAAGTTTACAATTATTAGACATGTTTAGACACCTTGGAAAACTTCCCAAAACTCCCAGAAATTCATTTATATCCTAAATATCACTCCTGTAAAAGGAGAGCTCCTACTAACTTATGGTTTGAAAATGAAAAATCAAACAATCCAACCAAATTTCAGACCCGTTTTCTCAGCTTTGACACTTGATCTTGTAAAATTCAAAAATACGACTTAGACAACTCCAAATTCGACCAAACCACTTGGAAAACTTAACTAAGACATAAAATAAACTTTTCCCACAAAAACCCAGAGTATTGCACTTATAAAATTGGATCTATAACACACACAAATTCGACATATGATGTTGTCCAGTTTTAGGGTTTATTAAAACCACTATAATCACATGTTTAGACCATTTATTACACTTAGGGTTCCATTCCAAATAGGGTTTCGAATTTATTAGGCATGATAACATCTATATATGTGGTTCGGTTTTATAGTGGCTCGACATAATTAATACAAATTCATACAATACATATTACATTACATGCTCTCTAATTATATTAGATCCGATTCATATTTGTTGTTTTTGTTTTCATACGGCTCGACCAAAAACACAAGATTCGATTCAAAACAAAACACGATACAATATATAATAACATTAGGCGTATCAAAGTGAGACGAATAGAACGTTGTTATACCTTAGCTCGTTGGAAACAAACTCTCGACACCAAGGGGGAATTAGGGTTCGGCCGAATAGAAAGAAAAAGAAAGAAGAGGCAAAACTAGGGTTTCCAATTTGTGTTAATGTGTTGTATTTATAGTGAGTACAAATTGGTTCTAGGGCTTTTGAGTGTGTGGGCTTCGGCTTGGGTCCAACCGAACACAAACAAACACGCCCCTCATGGGCTCTCGGCTTGAGTCCAAGCTAACAAAACAAACGGCCCAACTTTGGTTCACCAAGAAACGAAAACAAGGCCCAACTATTTACGTGAGACGTTTAATCTTTCGTCGTACAATGTCGATCACATACACATATTTGTTAAGTTTTAATTATTCGTAAGTTAGATTTTAAATTTCGTTAAATGAATATAAATGTATTTTACGTATTTAATAAATGTTCGATTTCAAGAGTATTTTAGTCTCTTAACACGTTTCGTATTTTTAGGGTTTTACACTTATTGCTAGTGAAAGTTTTATTTTTCTGATGGAACGTGGTCAACTAGAACTTAATTAGTTTTTCAAGATTATAATTCAATGACTTAATACATAACGGGTTATTCAAACTTAATAGTTCTGAATTGATTAAACTTTACTATCTGTTATGAATAATCAACATTTTATTTGAGAAAAAAAGATCAATAAGTAAAGAGTATAGTAGTTTTTAGAGATAATTACCTAGTAACGTATATAAGTTGTCATTTTTTTTTTAAATTTTGCGTAGCCTTTTGTGTTTTTGCTACTCCCTCTGTCCCAAATTAATTGTCCTCATTTGACTTTTTAAAGTCTTAATTTCTCAACTTTGATCTTAAATATTTGATATAAGATCATTTGAGGATAAAAGATTATTTACATATTAAGGGATCAATCTCCACCTTCTATTTTTATTTGATATAATAGATGAGATTAATCCCAACAATTTAAAAAACCCACTTTCATCCTTTTTTTTCAAATATTAATATCTTTCAAACCGTTAATCGTTGAGCGAAAAAAAATATATCATTGCGACGAGCATTTAATTATCTTTCTATAAATAGACATTTTGATATACTTTCGACAAAAAAAAAATTTCGTATTTTTCACGTTTTTTTTTCAAGTTTTTTCCTTTTTTTTACGTTACTGAAATTTGCATTAAAAAAATCATATATGATAAAACACTAATTTGATATTAGTGTAAAATCACATATGATATGTAATATCACATGTGACATTAGTGTAAAATCACATATGATATCACATGTGATATTACATATCATATATGATTTAACACTAATATCACATGTGATATTCAATTTAGTGTTTTATCATATACGATTTTTTCATGCAAATTTCAGTAACGTAAAATAAACGAAAAAAAAGACGAAAAAACGTGAAAAAAATGATTTTTTTTTTCTTTTTTCGAAAGTATATCAAAGTGCCCGTCTATAGAAAGATAATTAAATGCTCGTCGCGACGGTGTAAATATTTTCGCTTAACGATAAACGGTTTAAGAGATATTTAAATTATAAAAAATTGGTGAAATAATAAAATGCTTTTAATCTTAGCCATTGATTTTTTTTAAGATGTATAGTGGAGATTAGTCCCTTAGTATGTGAGAAAAAAAGTTTGGTATGTAAAATAACTCTCCTCTAAATATTTTTATTTATGTTATATAATAATTGATGCAAAATATATAAATGGGTTGTCTTTTAAATGTTTTTTCATTGGTGTAATTTTCATCAAGTATTACATAACACATATAAAAATATTAAGGATTAAAGTTGAGAAATTAAGACTTGTAAAAGTCAAATGAGGTCAATTATTTTGGGACGGAGGGAGTATTATTATACCTCAAAAATTTAGAATTCGATCTTTGTGTGTACTATTTTGCTCTTATAGTTTGTAACCGATCTATTAATTAATAACGAAAAGTTAATTGTCATTTTAATGCATAAACCACACAAAAAAGTCAAAATCAAAAGTTTATATTTGGATAGTCATTTTAAGTTTTAATGATGGACACATGTTTCCATTTTCAAAGTTGAAGTTACGAGAAAAGACCGATAATTTCAACAAGAAGATACTTCCAAGCAAGCATATACGATATCCACTCCCCATTTCGTTTTTGAACTTTTTCTTTCATATAATCACGCGTTGGCCCTTTATACCTAAAACATCATGGATCCAAACCTAACTAGTGACTACAAATCTCAACGTCAACAAACCACATTCAATTCGATCCCCCCCTATGATTGTTTTATACGAAACATATTTTCGTACAAGACTACTGCGTGCGTATTATATTTTGAGTATTATACGATGTTAAGGCATGAAGCATGGGAAGATATATATGTGCTGATTGTAAAGCTTTAATTCAATTTTTATTTCCAACTTGGTTTTAACATTAATTTCACTTGAATAAACGTATGTTATTTATTTCAATTTTGCCATGGGCAAGAGTTTCTCACGATGACTTCATCTGCACACTAAAATTATAAAGATTGCGCTTCCAAAAGTGTCATTTTCTTAATGAAAGAAATATCAGGTGACAAAAGTGTCATGAACAAAACTTGGTATAACAAAAAAAAAAAAAAAAAAAAGTGAGAGAGCTAGTTTACATGTGACTCTTACTTGTAACTATTAAAAGGTTTTGCAAGCCGAGCTAGCAAAAAACATTTTCTTGTTATTGCTTGTACGAATAGTTTAAAAAAATAAGTAAAATTCGGTATACATGTTGTCAATATGTCATACGTGCATGAACCTATCTTAATAACCAATCATTCATTCATTCACGATTACATGTTTTTTATTCCCAAACTTCTTCATGTGATTATTATAACCTATCTATTTATCTATATATCTTTTGCCTAACTAATCTCAACTAGTTGAGTTTGAGTTGTGTTGTGTTGTGTTGAGTGGGTGGAGATACAGCTACTTTTTTTTTTTCTTTCTTTCTATAAATAAATAAAAAACATATACACAATATATATATGATCCGTATCTTTGATATTCACTATGATCATCTATATTACTATTTTTCTAAACCAAGTACCCAGAAATATGGGAAATAGTTGATTGATGGTATTAAAACCGAAAGTGTTGTTGGTTTTGGTTTGCTTTGCGTTGAGGAAAAGTAAACAAAGTTTGTGGGAATTCAGGAATTTAGCAAAGTGAAGGTTTCTGTGTTTTTTTTATTATTACTTTTGAAGGTGCTCAAGATCATAGTACATCTCAAGTAAGTATTGATTCTTTTGAAACCCTTTCACACTTGCTTAGAGACTTAAACATGTGTATATCTATGCAGAAATGATATGCAGTTATATGCTTGAATTTCAAGTTGGTTTGTAAGTGTTATAGTTTTTGGCAATTTGATTATTTGCCAAGTATGATTCATTTTTGCGAATTATTTGCATGTTTGTAATGGGTTCTACAAGTTGTTATAGATTTTTTTGATCAAATAGTGTCTTGAATTTCATGTGGTTTTGGAAGCTAATATATAAAATTTGGCAATCTAGGCTTAAATTTCATACGGGTTTTGTGAATTCTAAACAATTTGGCAAATTGTTGGTTAAATTTGAATTGGGTTTTGCTTTTGCAAGTTATTATTGATGTCTGCTTAAATTTCAACTGGTAATGTAAATTATTGCATATTTTGACAAATTATTGCTTTAAAATGCAAGTGGGCTTTGCCAGTTATGTGACATTTTAGCCAATTATTTGCTTGATGCCATTTGGATTTAACTGAGAGAGAGAGTTTTTAAATGGACAGAGACATGGCAACATATGTTGAGCCACCAAATGGATTTAGGCAAATTGGGAAGCATTATTACACGATGTGGCAAACATTATTCGAAATAGATACAAAATATGTGCCTATAAAGCCAATAGGCAGAGGAGCATATGGTGTCGTGTGTTCTTCAATCAATCGTGAAACAAATGAGAAAGTTGCCATCAAGAAGATCAATAATGTGTTTGGTAACACTATTGATGCTGTTAGAACTTTGAGAGAGTTGAAGCTTCTTCTACATATTAGGCATGAAAATGTGATTGGGCTGAAGGATGTCATGTTTCCAATTTATAGGAATAGCTTTAAAGATGTGTATCTTGTTTATGAGTTGATGGATACTGATCTTCATCATATTATCAAGTCTGCACAACCTCTCTCAAATGATCACTGCAAATTCTTCTTGTTTCAGGTATAAATTTCAGTTTACTTGAGTAATACGTAGTATATATATATTGTTCTTTTTCCTTATTTTTTGCAACAATAAAAAACATGTTGGAAACAATAGTTCTCTACCTTGCAAGCTTTTTTGTCTTAAGATTTTGCTTACAGTTTGTGAGACTTTAGTCTATCAGAATTCATCCATAATATAGTACTCGGTATTGTGGTAATGGGCATAGATATTCTGGCTTTCTATCTTTTGTTCAAGCCATTTACTTATGAATGGCTCGATTTGGGTTATGTTTAATTTTGAACATGTCACGACTAGAGCCTAGATATTAATTTAAAATAATTAAGTCGATAGACAAACGGGTTGAAAGTAATTTACTGTCTATTTTTGAATATATAAAACCTCCTAACTCATTTTAGTCATAAACAAATGAGCTTATTGCTGTAAAATGTGTCATTTTGGTATATTTGACAAATGCACACTGCTTATTAATAGCTTCGATACAGATGTGTCATATTTGCCAACCCAACCCGCACGAAATAGTGACTCCTTTTGACCCATTCTGACCATCACCCATTTTATTTTTAACTGTCTGATTACTGATCCTGATATATCGGTTTTTGGAAACAGTTGCTTCGAGGTCTAAAGTATCTTCACTCTGCTAATGTACTTCACCGTGACCTAAAGCCCGGAAACCTCCTGGTCAATGCAAACTGTGAGCTTAAAATATGTGATTTCGGACTAGCAAGAACTAGCCAAGGTAGTGAACAGTTCATGACTGAATATGTAGTCACACGTTGGTATCGAGCACCTGAGCTTCTCCTCTGTTGTGACAACTATGGAACCTCAATTGACGTGTGGTCCGTTGGATGCATCTTTGCTGAAATCCTTGGCAGAAAACCACTTTTCCCCGGTACAGAATGCCTCAACCAACTCAAACTAATAATCAACATTTTAGGTAGTCAAAATGATGATGATCTTGGATTTATTGATAACACTAAAGCTAGAAGGTTCATAAAGACGCTTCCGTTCACTAGAGGGATCAATCTTGCCTCTTTATACCCGATGGCGGATCCTTTAGCTCTAGATTTGCTAAGAAGGATGCTTGTGTTTGACCCGACAAAGAGGATAACCGTGACGGAGGCTCTACACCATCCGTATATGGCAGGTTTGTTTGACCCAAGTAAAAACCCGCCTGCCCGAATGCCGATTAATTTGGATATTGATGAGAATATGAATGAGGAGATGATTAGGGAGGAGATGTTGAGGGAAATGTTATATTTTCACCCAGAGGCTGCTGCATATCCAAGGATGATGCTAAGATAGCCAAGGCTCTAGTGTTCTTTCCATAAATAGAAAGAGTTGTCAATTTTGTTTACTGTATTCTAGCCATTTAAATGCTTGTAATTGTAAACTATCTAATATCTATAAACAGTGTGAGAATCTGATACTGAGGCTATTGTTGTAATATGGATTATAAATCTCCATGAAGTGAGTTTTCTTAATTATAAAAGTATGTTACTTAAAGCTATACCCAAATAACTCTTGATTCGAGCGTTGGCCCAGGTTATCAGACTATCAGTTGCTTACACGGTTTGGGTGGTCGTTTTGATTTGAACATTGGCCCGGGTCTCCGAAAAGGTGTGTGGTCTAATATAATAAGCAATGAGGTAGCCATTGATGATCTTGGAATTCCCTACAACAAGTCGCTGATTAGAAAAGCTGGACACGGGTCTGATATCCTGTTTTGGAAAGATTTGTGGATTATTGGTGGTTTTTGTCTCAAAGATAAATTCCCACGTCTTTTTTCCTTAGATCTAAATCCAGGTTGTAACTTGAGGGAAAGTTTGTGTTAAAAGGAATGATATTTGGCGTGCTAACTTGTCTCGGCGTATCCCTCCTCGTGGGATATCAGTTGCGGATTCGTGGCTTTAACTTATCTTCTCAGTGGTCTGTGGGCCTTTAATAAAAAAGACAAGTTTTTCGTGAACTGTCTTTCGTTATTGATAATCACATTCTCTCTTGGGGTTGTTCCGGCCGCGTGTTCACTTGGAATAAATGGATCCCAAAGAACCTTAATACTTTCAACTGGTGGGTAATAAACGATAGACTTCCTCACTTGGTAAATCTGAACAAACGCGGAATCGAGGTAAATTCTCTCCATTGCCTACTGTGCGTAGATGAAGTTTTATGTTCATTTGTAGTAAAGTTAAGAATATTTAGTACAATGCTTTGTCTGGTGGAATCTTCCGATTCCATCCCATTACTCTTCGATCACCTCCATGGTTGATTTCTTTCCCACGGATGACAGGAGCAAGATAGTGGGATAAGATTTTTCATGGGGTTATGGTAATGTTATGGGTTGTTTGGAATTGGCGATAATCACATCGTTCATGAGCTCATTGAGTCAAACGCAAAGCCATTAGAAATGAGAATGTTTTTCCGCAAGTTCAGATCCCCTCCTTGCTTTAGATCTCTAATCAATGTACGCGTCTTGGTTTTAATTGGGACTGTTGGCTCTCACGCCCGTGGGCGGTGATTGATGGGGATGTCGAGCAATGTTGGCCTTTTCAACGGGATCTATGGTCTTAACGTTAAATCAAAATTATACCGAATAAATATGCAAGGATTAATAAAGCTGTAAATATGTCTTTGTATTAATCAATAATATGTCATCATGTTTTTACATAAAATGTATCAAGTATATATACTGAATGAAATGGTACATATGAACCATTGTGATGGTTCAGGATATAGAGCAGTTATGTTATAACTGTTGTGTAACCGTTTTCTATAACTGCTTCTTTAACTTTTCGTATGGTTGACTTTTGTTGACCGGATCATTGTGGGTTGTGACGGGTTTATGGTTGGGTCGATAGTGATTAACCCAATATTCTCCCCCTTAATCACAATCGTCTTGTTTCAGATCTTTGACTCCAATTAGTTGTCTCATTGTGAGGAATCTGATCTTCGGTAATGCCTTTGTCAGTATGTCAGCCTTCTGAAATTCTCCACTTATGAATTCGACTTGTAGGTCTTCTCTTTCGACGCATTCTCTTATAAAGTGGTATTTTATATCTATGTGCTTACTTCTTCCGTGGAATACGGGATTCTTCATTAGTTCGATGGCGGACTTGTTGTCGACCAATATTGTAACCTTTTCTTCTTCCGTGTGTGTAAGCTTGCTAAGTAGTCTCTTTAACTATAATGCTTGTGTTGCTGCTGCTGTTGCTGCAATGAATTCGGACTCACATGATGATAAAGCTATCGTGGCTTGCTTTTGTGTACTCCAGCTGATTCGTGATTCACCGTAGTAGAAGATAATTCCAGTAGTGCCTTTGCCTTTTTGAGTGTTGACTCCGTAGCTGCTGTCACTATAGCCTTGTATCTGTTTTCTTCCATTGTGCTTGTAGGTGATTCCATAGTCTTTTGTTCCTTTAACATAGCGTAATACTTGCCTTATAGCTTTCATGTGTTGTTCCTTCGGTTCTTGCATAAAACGACTAAGTAATCCAACGGAATAACTTAAGTCGGGTCTTGTATGTAGCAAATATCGTAAGCATCCAATCAAGCTTCTATATTCAGTTGAGTTGACCGTTGTTTCTTCAGTGTTCTTTGTTAGTCTTGTTCCTGGATCCATAGGTATTAAAGTTTCGTTGCAGTCTAGCATTCCAACTTCCTTTAGGATCTTGCTTGCGTAGGCGGATTGTTTTATTGATATGTCACCTCCAGTTTGTGTGACTTCAATTCCTAAGTAGTAGGATAGTAATCCTAGGTCACTCATCTCGAATTTCTCTTCCATTTGAGCTTTGAACTTGTCTATTTCTTTCTTTGGTGTGTCAGTGATGATTAAATCATCCACATAGACTCCTACTAGAAGTATTGAGTCTTTTGATTTCTTTGTGTAGATAGCTTGTTCTAAAGCGCGCTTCTTGAAATCTAAGGACTTCAAGGTAATGTCTAACTTTATGTTCCATGCACGTGGTGCTTATCTTAAACCGTATAGAGCTTTTATCAATCTGTAGACTTTTCCATTATCTTTTATAAATCCTTCGGGTTGTGTAACATACACTTCTTCTTTTAAGTCTCCATGCAGAAATGCAGATTTGACGTCTAAGTGATGTACTTCCCATTTGTTATTAGCAGCTATGGCTAATAGTAATCGGACTGTTTCCATTCTTGCTACAGGTGCAAAGAATTCTTCAAAGTCTATGCCATGCTCTTGTATGTAGCCTTTTGCTACTAGTCTTGCTTTATGCTTGACTATATTTTCGTTAGCATCTTTCTTGGTCTTGAATACCCACTTTAATCCAATGGCTTTATGTCCTTTTGGTAGAGTGGTTTGTTCCCATGTATTGTTTCTATTAATGGAATCTAATTCGACCTTCATTGCTTCGATCCATTTTTGATCTTTCGATGCTTCCTTGTAATTCTTAGGTTCATCTTCAGCTAGTAATAAATGCTCGGGTAAAACTTCCCCGGTGTTTTCATATAAATCATTCAACGTTCTAAAACCTTGTAGTGGTGTATGATCAAAGTCTGGGTGTAAGTTTCGGGTTGTGGTCGAGTTACTTTGATTGGTTGAATGTCTTGAGGTAGTTGGTGTGAGTTGAGTATTTATTCTTGATGAAATTGTAGATGGTGTGCGAAGTGTTTGTGATTATGAGGGTGAGTCAGTTTTTGATGTTTCATATTCATGATCATCATTTGCAGGGATATCATTGTCTTCTTCATCTGGTTGGTTTTCGTTTTCCTGATGTTTATTTGTGGCTTCAAGGTTTTCGACTTTGAAGTCAAACCATTCGGGTTCATCATTGGTATGTTCATCCAGGTAATCCTTCCAGTCCCATGCTTCATCCTCCTTAAACTTCACATCTCTACTAACACATATTCTTTGTGTTGTTGGATCAAATAGTCTATAAGCTTTTGATCCTTGTTCGCTTCATAAGTATACCATTTTGTTGCTTCTATCATCTAACTTTGTCAGATGTTGTGATGGTACCTTTGCATATGCTATGCAGCCAAAAACTCTTAAAGTTTCTAAGTTTGGCTTTCTTTTCTTGATAGCTTCATATGGAGTGATGTCTTCTAAGGCTCTTGTTGGAACGCTGTTTAGAATGTATATAGCGTTTCTAACAGCTTCAGCCCAAAAGTTTTATGGCATGTTAGTTGCTTTCATCATGCATCTCGTTGTAGACATGATTGTCCTATTTCTTCGTTCAACTACTCCATTTTGTTGTGGTGAGTAAGGTGCGGTTAGTTGTCTTGCTATGCCGTTCTCTTTGCAGTATTGAGTGAATTCGTTAGATGTGAATTCTCCTCCACGATCAGTTCTTAACATTTTCAATGTTGTCCTTAGCTCCTTCTCTATTGTTTCTTTGTATTCCTTGAAAGTATCGAATGCTTGATCTTTCGTGTTTAGGAAATACGCCCACATATATCTTGAGTAGTCATCTACTAACAAGAATATATATTTCTTTCCAGATGGTGTTGGTGGTGTGATTGGTCCACATAAATCTCCATAAACTAAATCTAATGGTGATGCTGATCTAGTTTTTGCTTTCTTGGGAAATGGTGCTCTGCTGTGTTTACCAACTAAACAAACATCACAAATTTGTGTTGTATGTTTAATGGCAGGTATTCCATGAACTACTCTCTTTGAGTCATAGATTTTAATGATTCAAAGTTGAGGTGTCCTAATCTTGCGTGCCATAACCAAGTGTTGTCACTTAAGTTTGCTAATAAGCAAACAGGTGTGCCTGTCTTCAGACTAGCTTTGTATAGACGGTTTCTTTGTCTTGTGACTTTCAAGAAGATTTTGTTGTCCATGTCATAAAGTCATAGTTCATCGTCGTCCATTACAACTTTACAACCAATTTCGGTAAATTGTCCAAGGCTCAATAAGTTGTTTTTTAAGCTGGGAATGTAATAGACTTGAGATATGATTCTTTGTTTCTCGTCTTCACATTCTAATAGGATTGAACCTTTTCCTTTAATCTCTACATGAGATCCATCTCCGAATCTTACTTTTCCACTAACGTTCTCATCTATTTCTTTAAAGTGTTCTCTTATCCCAGTCATATGGTTACTAGCTCCGTTGTCTAAGTACCATTGACTATCGACACTTGTCTCTTTATATCCTACATCTTCTTCATGTAGCGAGACCTTTTGATCTTCTAGCTTTGTTACATGTGGGTCTTCTAATATTGCCATCAATAAGGTAGGTTCTAAGTCCTCCTCGACAAGATTAGATTGCATACTAGTGTTTGGTTTTGTATAACACTTAGATGCATAATGACCAGTTTTATTGCACTTGTAACATTTAACTTTGCTAAAATCAATATTCTGTTTGTTGAAGTGATTGTGAGTGTTTTCTCCATCCTTCTTCTCGTGGTTATTTTTATCGTGGTTTCTCCATCCTTTATATTTTCCACGTCCACGTCCTCTGAAATTTTTCCCTCTATTGTCATGTCGTGTGAACATCAGTTTTTCTTGACTGTCCACTTGTTTTCCTTTCTTGAACTTAATCCTTTCTTCGTAGGTCTTAAGTCTTCCTATTGCCTCTTCTAATGTCATTTCACTTAGATCGGAATATTGTTCTATAGATGCGACTATTTGCAGATACCTTTTGGGTACAACATTTAGTAGTTTCCGTACTAAGGTTTCATCTTCTATTGTGTGTCCTAGACTAGCGGCTTTGTTTACGAGTGTTGTAAGTTTTGTGGTGAAGGTGTCGATTGTTTCATCTTCCTTCATATATAACATCTCAAATTCGGATTTGAGTGTTTGTATTCTTGCTTGTTTAACTCTGTCTTCGCCAACGTGTCTAGTTTTCAAAGCATTCCAAATGTCCTTTGCGGTTTTGTGCTTTGTTATTTGAAGTAATTGTTCTTCGGGTAAGGCTTGATAAAGGAAAGCAATAGCGGTTTTATGCTTTTTCTTATTGGGTTGAGTCGTTTCGGTCGGCTCAATTGTTTCCCATAAACCATTCGCTTCGAGAATGATTTGCATTCGAATTGCCCATAATGAGTAATTCGCGGGCTTTAGGATTGGGCATTGAAATTGGGGTGTACTATTTGAAATGTTAGTACTAGGTTCCTTTCCTTTCGTCATATCTTAAATTGATAATGACAATAAATCTCTAACAAAGAATTTTAACACAAAGTGTTTCAAAAAAAATTCTTATTTCTTAAAAATGAGCTCTTAATGTTTTATCTTCCTCAAATGGGTGTAAAACTTTTCTAGGTATAGTTTTAACAAATTTTAAACTATCCTCGGAGATTATAAATTTAAAATGAATAACCTAAGGTTAATTACTCCTTACAAATTATTCCTAATCAGTATTCTAAGCAGTGTAATCACTAGGTTAGATATACTATCCAAAAATATGATAAGATTTTAATAATTTTTTAAAATAACTTATCAAACTAAAAGCAATATATATCAAAATATAAAGTAAAAAAAAATGAAAGGTGGTTTTGAAATCTTTTGGAACCTGGAGGGGTTGATGGTTTAACCCGATGCCCTATTAATATTATCCTTTTGTGTGGCCCTTGTGTATACGCGTCCCTTTTTTATATTTATTTTTATCTCTTTTTCGGTTTTGAGATAAAACCAACGCGTATCCCCTTTCTTTCTGAGAGAAACTTTTCAGTTCTCTCTCTCTCTTGGGAAGTTAACTATGTTGTTCTCCTTCTCCAATCTAACGATGGTTGACCGCCTGTATAATGGCTGTGTTTTTTGACCGCCTCTTCTTCTTTCTCCGGTATGGGTGTTCTTTACGAGCACAAGTATTCCTCCAATTGAAACCTAGGGTTTCGACTTATTTGGGGGTTTTCTAATCCGTGAGTAATTTTTACGATTGGAGTATGCAAATGAATCAATTGGGGTTTCAATTGATCCTTCTGGGCTTGATTCTGTTTATGAACAGGTGTGTTTGTTCTAATTTGAATCTTTGATTTGTGCCCTAATTGATGACGCTCGTTTTAGTTTTTGTTTGAATCAAAGAAGGGTTTGGGTTGTGTATTGATGCAGCATGGTAAGGTGATTGCCTATGCTTCGAGGCAATTGAAATCATATGAGGAGAATTATCCCACGCATGATTTGGAGTTGGCTGCGGTGGTTTTTGCCTTAAAGATTTGGAGGCATTACTTATACGGTGAGTCGTGTGATATCTTTACTGACCACAAAAGTTTAAAGTATATATTCACACAAAAGGAGCTCAATATGAGGCAGCGGAGATGGTTAGAGCTTCTTAAGGATTACGACACGAACATCCAGTATCATCCGGGTAAGGCTAATGTGGTTGCAGATGCACTAAGCCGAAAGTCGGGTATGATTGCTAGTTTGGAGATTGAACCCAGGGTTCTTCACGATCTTGAGCTTATGGATGTGGAATTTTGTTTCCGGGGTTATGATGGTTATTGGGCTAGCTTGAAGGTAGAGTCCAACCTTATGTTACAGATTAAGGAAGCTCAGAAGGATGATGGTGAGCTTTGGTCCATAGTTCAGAATATTGAGGCGGGTAAGCAGACTGAGTTCAGTGTTGATGGTTTCGGCGTCGTATGGTATAAGGGTCGACTTTGTGTTCCGAATGATCCTGCTTTGCGTGAAACTGTTTTGTCGGAGGCTCATAGTTCCCCTTTCACTATTCATCCTGGTTCTACCAAGATGTATCGGGATCTTAAGCAGCATTTCTGGTGGAATGGTATGAAGCAAGATGTGGCTTCGTTTGTGGCTAAGTGTATGACATGTCAGCAGGTTAAGATTGAGCATCAGAGGGCTAGTGTTTTGTTGCAGCCGCTAGATATTCCTACATGGAAGTGGGAAGAAATCTCCATGGATTTTGTCACCGGTTTGCCTCTTACTCGAAAAAGACATGATGCGATTTGGGTGGTCGTTGATCGGCTAACCAAGTCTGCTCATTTCTTACCCATTCGTATGACTGATCGTGTTTGTAGGTTGGCAGAGATTTTTCAGCAAGAGATTGTTCGACTTCATGGTACTCCAACAGCGATCGTGTCAGATAGAGATCCTCGTTTCACGCCGTCTCGTTTTGGAAGAGTTTGCATAAGTTTTGGGGTACTCGTCTTAAGTTCAGTACGGCGTTTCATCCTCGACATGATGGTCAGTCGGAGAGGACCATCCAGACATTGGAAGACATGTTGCGGGCATGTGCTTTAGAGTGGACCGGGAGTTGGGATGAGTATTTATGCTTGGTGGAGTTTGCCTACAACAATAGTTGGCATGCTAGCATCAAGGCTGCACCTTATGAACTGTTATATGGGAGGAAATGTAGAGCACCTATTTGTTGGGACGAAGTAGGTGAGCGTTTGATTGAGGGGCCTGAGATTATTGAGATCACTAATGAGAAGGTGGCAGTCGCTAAGGAGAAGTTGAAGGAGGCTCGTTCACGGCAAAAGAGTTATGCTGATAAGCATAGGCGCGACTTGGAGTTTCGTGTTGGTGATCGTGTTTTTCTGAAAGTTTCACCGTTCCGTGGTGTTAAGCGTTTTGGAATCAAGGGCAAGCTCAGTCCTCGATTCATCGTACCTTTCGAGATTCTGGATCGTATTGGGGAGGTTTCCTACCGTCTAGCTCTACCTCCTCAGTTATCTCATGTTCATGATGTGTTTCATGTATCTCTGCTACGGGGATACAACTATCATCCGTTACACGTGGTTTCCTATCCTTTGGATCGATTCACGGATATGTCCTTACCGAAGAACCCGGCTATTTTAGATCGACGAGATCGAACCACGAGAAACAAAGTAATTCCGTTTGTTAAGATTCTTTGGAAGAATCATCCAGAGCGTGAAGCTACCTGGGAGACCGAGGAATCTATGCAAGCTAGTTATCCACATTTCTTTTCATCATCGGGTATGTCTTCGTTATTGCTTCGTTTCCTTTTCAATTTTCGAGGACGAAAATTTTCTTTTTAGAGGGGAAGAGTTGTAAAACCCTAAAATCTCAAACGCGTGAAATGACAACTTTGCCCTCAAACTTAAAATTTTACAAACTCGAGAAACACGTCTACATCATTTAACAAGTTATATCATTAATAATATTTCCCACACTATGAAAGTAAGTAACTTATGATATAAATTAAAGGAACATGAAAGATTAAATCCTAAGTAACAATTAAACATACCAAGGTGTACACAAATTAACCTAGACTACTATCAAGACTACATACACTTGGAAGAGATAAGATTGGAAAGTCCATAACTTGGTCCTCCCCCCTTCATGGCCGGCCTAATGAGGCTCCCCATTTACTCTCATAATCAATTTTATTTATCTCATTTAAACCTATCCATTTCAATTCAAAAACACCAAGAAACCCTAAGTCTCTTTTTCCTTCACCTAAGTGGCGGCAACAATTTTTATTCCTCATTTCCATCCGAAAATCCAACAAAGCAAGGTGTTCCTAGGAGGCTCGTGATAGTGTGTGATCGATTGGTGGACGTAGTGATCGTGTTTGGTTCGAAAATAAGCTTGGTCGTGGGTTTGTATTTGTAGCCGTGGGTTTGGTTAAAGCCAAGGAGGTTTGGTTTGATTGTGGTGGTTTGATTCTTGTTTCCTTGTCACGTACACGCTACTAGGGTAACGTATCATCATCTCACGTTTCTTCCTTTTTGTTTCTTGATTCTAACGTGGTCATGGGAGTCCTTTCTAGGGCTTGTTATTCGAAAATTATGTCACATAAAATCATGAGTACATTTGTCACATAAAATGATGAAATGGATTACATAAAAACCTTGATTCTAAACCTATATAATTCGTATGATATGTAACATGTAAACCTTATAAAAATCTGATTTTGGTCTCTCATTATGTCGACATACATGATTTATATTAAAGGGTTAAATGAGCTTGTGAAACTATACGTATACGTATGTGATAAATGGAATCGATAACGAATGATTTACGAGGTTGTTTTGATTATTATATGGGGCGTACATAATATGATTTGGTGAAGGATGTCTCGACCTAAAATGGATGTTGGTTAATATGTTGTGTAATCTATTGATAATCAAGTCTACATGTGTTAAAACCTATACGTTAATCATAATCGAAAACTAGGGTTTTATAATTGATGATTTAATAAAGATAAGGGGTTAATTTGTAAATTATGAAACTTGATGGATTAACTTGTTAATATGTTAACTAAATGGATTAAATGAGTAAAATGAGTAAACTTGCTATATTTACATTTTTAACCCTAAACTTTGCAGTATTGACATTTTAAACCCTAAACTTTTATAACTTGTCATAATTGATCCTTAAATCATAATAACACTCATTTTCACTATTTAACTTAATATAAGTAACTAAACCTGCTAATTATGGAAAGTTACTAAATATGGAAACCTGCTAATTATGGAAACCTGCTAATTATGGAAAGTTACTAAATATGGAAACCTGCTAATTATGGAAACCTGCTAATTATGGAAAGCTACTAAATATGGAAAGTTGCCTAAAATAGAAAGTACTTAAAATGGAAAGATTACTAAAAGTGGAAACCTCCTAAAAATAGAAAGCCGTCTTAAACGAGTAATCTGATTCTTATAGAACGTTATTTAATTCATATAGGTTCCGGGCGACGAGTTTGATCTGCTTTCTTGATTTTACTCGCTAGATTTGCTCGAATAAGGTACAGATATTCTGACCTTACCTCTTAAGGTTTCTCGTGATTCTTATACATCTTTTGATATTAGCTTGAACTGTTACGCTTTACTCTAAGCCTCATGATTAGGGCTTCCCTATGACTTTGCTATGCTCCCTTGATATGAAACTTATATGAACCTTTGATATGAACCTTTGATATGAAACTATGATATGAAACCTTTGATATGAACTTTGATATGAACCATTATGATATGAATATGCTTTGACCCTTCAGTCTGAATACCCGAGCCAAATATGTTTCCTAGTCAGGAAGGTAACCTGACCGTGTCATTGATGCACCAATGGCATGACTTTAGTGTGGTTGAGTGATGTTCCACACCGTCCCCATTATGATATGATTATGAGCTCACTATATGTATATGATTTGGCCATTATGTTCCGGGGGGCGTATGGATGCATCCTAGATTTGATATGTTTCGAGGGATTTGATCTGATTGGAGATTTATATGGTGAATGATGTCGTGTGCAATACGCGTCTTCACATTTTTGGGAGTTGATCACTCCATTGTTACTTGAGGTCTCCCCTCCATTATATTTGGTATTCCGAGGTCACCCCTCCGAATACACTGATATGATATGATATGATATGATATGTTATGATATGTGTTTGATATGATATGGGCTCGTGGTATATGACTGACCTTTCATTCCTTTCTCTTATTATCCTTTGATATGCCTTATGACATTTCCCATTGCACCTTATGATTATTATATCCTCATTACTTACCCTTCGATTATTCGTTTTGTTATATATATATCTGTTCACTGGGCTTTTTAAGCTCAGCCGCATTTTCTTTCCATGCGGCAGGTAATTAAGCTAGAAGCTGGATCTTAGCTATGGGTTTGAGTGATGAGCGGATATGCGGACTTATGGCTTTAGTCATCTTAGTTATGCTTGATTATGTTGACATTATTTAGACTCGGATTATGCTTATTTATGTCTTGGATTTATTCCTTCTTCTTTTGATGAACTTATGTAACGTTTAAGCCGTGTTGGCTGGATTTCCTTTGGTTATTTATTTAAGACTTCCGCTGCTTTGTTATGTTCATTATGTATGCTTTGATATGACACCATTTTATAATATCTCTACCCTTATCGGGTTGGGGTGTTACAATTATGGTATCGTGAGCCCGGTTTACGATGACTTGTAGTCGACCTGTGACATATGGACCTTAAGCGTTAATCCGTAGAGCTTAAGATTTGATTGGTGAGGTTTGGGTAGATTCTAGGTTCATTTTTTTCATCATTTCCGTTCATGATCTCCATCTTACTTCCTAACCTTTGCTAATCGTTTAATGAACTCTTCAGATGGTGACTACTCGAAGGAATGGCGACGATAACGGGGATGGTAATCCTAACTTCGAAGCTTTGATTGCGCGCGCTCTGGCCTCTGCTATGCCCGAGATCGTTGCTACCATCACTAATAACGTTCGGAATGGCGCTAGCTCCTCCGGTGGGAATGATGGTGGGGGTGCCAACCCACCTACACCCATTCATGTTTGGATCGAACGCTTCAACAAACTTAAGCCAATCCCTTTTCGCTCGGCAGCTTCACCTAATGAGGTGGAGGACTGGATTACGCACATGGAAAAGCTATTCAATGTGCTGGGTTGTGGTGACGAGGTGAAAACCAGACTAGCGACCTTCAAACTTGAGGGTGATGCCCTTAACTGGTGGAAGGCCTATCTTTTGTCCAGGGAAGAGAACTTTCTGGATACTTGTGTTTGGAATACTTTTAGGGACATCTTCTACAAACAGTATTTTCCTGAATCAGAACAGCAGCGATATGAAAGAGAGTACAACGCATTACATCAGCTGGATAAGGAAACTTCCCATGAGTACATGCAACGTTTTATGAGGTTGGTTGGGTTTGTAGGTGAGATTGCTGGAGATGCACGTCGTCAGGCTCGGAAGTACAAATGGGGGTTGAAGAAATGGGTGTTGGACAGGGTGATTAATAACGAGTACACTGAGGTGGCTGCAGTTGCGGATGCTGCCCGCAACATTGAGTTGCTACATGAGGATCCAGGCTTCAACAAGAGGAACAGGGACGGTGATCGTATTTATCATCGGGGTCGACAGGACCGTACTCAGGAGTTCAGGGGTGGCTACGACCGTGGACGTCAGGACACTCGGGCACAGGGTTCACAGAGGTATGACAGATCAGGAAACGACCGCCGTCAGGTCGCGATGGTGGGGTCCGTCAGGTTAGGGACCAATCTTATCGCGTGGTCAGCAGGACCGTTTTCTGGTTCTTCATATCATAAGAAGCTAGCTGAGATTTTGCCTCCTCCTCCACTTTGCAACACTTGTGGTAAGCCTCATCCGGGCGTATGCTTCAAGGCCACAGGTGGTTGCTATTCATGTGGGTCTACTGCTCATAGGGTTAAGGATTGCACTCAGGGGAAAGTGACTACTCCGGGAACACGGCCAAACCAGCCTCCGACCAAGGGCCGTGTGTTTTCTGTTACTTGGGACCAAGCAGCGAACTCTTCAGGTACCATTACCGGCATTCTTTATATTGGTGATATTACTGCCTTTACTTTATTCGATACCAGTGCTACACATTCTATGATATCTACTTCGTTAGTAAGGAAATTAAATATGACACCCACACTTTTGTTAAACCGAGTCTCTATTTCCACCCCTATGAAAAACCAAGTACTTATTGACCGTGAATACTTGGATTGTCCCTTACGTTTCGATGATGGTATTCGTTCAGCTAATCTTCTTCCTTTGGATATGTTTGATTTCGATATTATTTTGGGTATGGATTGGTTGGCCTTGCATAGGGCTACCATTGACTGCTATGCTCGAATTGTTATCTTTGGTAATATTCACCAACCTGATTTCGTTTATCACGGTGTCTCAACCGCTAAGTCATTTAAGATCATCTTGGCTATGAAAGCTCGCACTCTCATTTCGCATGGTTGCCTTGGTTTTCTGACATCCATTAAGGATACTTCTCTTGAAGTTCCGACCATCGAAAGTCTTTCTGTTGTACGCGAATTTTCCGACGTTTTCCCTGATGAACTTCCTGTATTGCCTAATAGGGAAGTTGAATTTGGCATCGATTTGATTCCTGGTGCCGAACCTATATCTAAAGCTCCTTACCGTATGGCACCGATCGAGTTGAAGGAATTGAAGGAACAGTTGCAAGAACTGTTGGAGAACGGCTTTATTAGGCCCAGTGTTTCACCTTGGGGCGCACCTGTGTTATTTGTTAAGAAGAAGGATGGGATTATGAGGTTGTGTATTGATTACCGCGAGCTGAACCGTAACACTATCCGTAACCGTTATCCTCTTCCGCGCATCGACGACTTGTTTGATCAGTTGCAAGGTGCAAAATTTTTCTCCAAGATTGACCTGAGGTCTGGTTATCATCAATTACGTGTGAAGGAACAAGATGTTTCTAAGACCGCGTTCCGTACTCGTTATGGTCATTATGAGTTCTTGGTTATGCCTTTTGGTTTGACTAATGCGCTGCAAGTTTCATGGACCTTATGAATCGAGTTTTCCACGAGTATCTCGATAAGTTTGTGATCGTTTTCATCGATGACATCCTCGTGTATTCTAAGAGTGAGGCTGAGCACGAGCAGCACCTTCGTATTGTATTGGAGACTCTTCGACAGCAGAAGTTGTATGCAAAATTCTCTAAGTGTGAATTCTGGTTGAGCCAAGTTGCTTTCCTTGGTCACGTTGTGTCTGCTGATGGTATCAAGATGGACACATCTAAGGTTGAGGCTATCACAAATGGCCGAGACCTCGCTACCGTGACGGAGATTAGAAGTTTTCTGGGGCTTGCACGGTTATTACCGTCGTGTTGTTGAGGGTTTCTCTCGATTGGCGTTACCTTTGACGCAATTGATGAGGAAAGGAGAAAAGTTTGAATGGACGGATGAGCGTGAAAAGAGTTTCGAGGAGTTGAAACGAGATTGGTTTCTCGCTACTTATTTTGACACTTCCATGGGGTTCCGGAGGTTTTCAGATTTACAGCGACGCATCGAAGAAGGGTTTGGGTTGTGTATTGATGCAGCATGGTAAGGTGATTGCCTATGCTTCGAGGCAATTGAAATCGTATGAGGAGAATTATCCCACGCATGATTTGGAGTTGGCTGCGGTGGTTTTTGCCTTAAAGATTTGGAGGCATTACTTGTACGGTGAGTCGTGTGATATCTTTACTGACCACAAAAGTTTAAAGTATATATTCACACAAAAGGAGCTCAATATGAGGCAGCGGAGATGGTTAGAGCTTCTTAAGGATTATGACACGAACATCCAGTATCATCCGGGTAAGGCTAATGTGGTTGCAGATGCACTAAGCCGAAAGTCGGGTATGATTGCTAGTTTGGAGATTGAACCCAGGGTTCTTCACGATCTTGAGCTTATGGATGTGGAATTTTGTTTCCGGGGTTATGATGGTTATTGGGCTAGCTTGAAGGTAGAGTCCAACCTTATGTTACGGATTAAGGAAGCTCAGAAGGATGATGGTGAGCTTTGGTCTATAGTTCAATATTGAGGCGGTGTTGCATACTGAGTTCAGTGTTGATGGTTTCGGCCGTCAGATGGTATGAGGGTCGACTTTGTGTTCGAATGATCCTGCTTTGCTGAAACTGTTTGTCGGAGGCTCATAGTTCCCTTTCACTATTCATCCTGGTTCTACCAAGATGTATCGATCTTAAGCAAAGATTTCTGTGGAATGGTATGAAGCAAGATGTGGCTTCGTTTGTGGCTAAGTGTATGACATGTCAGCAGGTTAAGATTGAGCATCAGAGGGCTAGTGGTTTGTTGCAGCCGCTAGATATTCCTACATGGAAGTGGGAAGAAATCTCCATGGATTTTGTCACGGGTTTGCCTCCTACTCGAAAAAGACATGATGCGATTTGGGTGGTCGTTGATCGGCTAACCAAGTCTGCTCATTTCTTACCCATTCGTATGACTGATCGTGTTTGTAGGTTGGCAGAGATTTTTCAGCAAGAGATTGTTCGACTTCATGGTACTCCAACAGCGATCGTGTCAGATAGAGATCCTCGTTTCACGTCTCGTTTTTGGAAGAGTTTGCATAAGTCTTGGGGTACTCGTCTTAAGTTCAGTACGGCGTTTCATCCTCAGACAGATGGTCAGTCGGAGAGGACCATCCAGACATTGGAAGACATGTTGCGGGCATGTGCTTTAGAGTGGACCGGGAGTTGGGATGAGTATTTATGCTTGGTGGAGTTTGCCTACAACAATAGTTGGCATGCTAGCATCAAGGCCGCACCTTATGAACTGTTATATGGGAGGAAATGTAGAGCACCTATTTGTTGGGACGAAGTAGGTGAGCGTTTGATTGAGGGGCCTGAGATTATTGAGATCACTAATGAGAAGGTGGCAGTCGCTACGGAGAAGTTGAAGGAGGCTCGTACGCGGCAAAAGAGTTATGCTGATAAGCATAGGCGCGACTTGGAGTTTCATGTTGGTGATCGTGTTTTTCAAAGTTTCACCGTCCGTGGTGTTAAGCGTTTTGGAATCAAGGGCAAGCTCAGTCCTCGATTCATCGTACCTTTCGAGATTCTGGATCGTATTGGGGAGGTTTCCTACCGTCTAGCTCTACCTCCTCAGTTATCTCATGTTCATGATGTGTTTCATGTATCTCTGCTACGGGGATACAACTATCATCCGTTACACGTGGTTTCCTATCCTTTGGATCAGATTCAGCCGGATATGTCCTTACCGGAAGAACCCGAAGCTATTTTAGATCGACGAGATCGAACCACGAGAAACAAAGTAATTCCGTTTGTTAAGATTCTTTGGAAGAATCATCCAGAGCGTGAAGCTACCTGGGAGACCGAGGAATCTATGCAAGCTAGTTATCCACATTTCTTTTCATCATCGGGTATGTCTTCGTTTATTGCTTCGTTTCCTTTTCAATTTTCGAGGACGAAATTTTTCTTTTTAGAGGGGAAGAGTTGTAAAACCCTAAAATCTCAAATGCGTGAAATGACAATTTTGCCCTCAAACTTAAAATTTTACAAACGCGAGAAACACGTATACATCATTTAACAAGTTATATCATTAATAATATTTCCCACACTATGAAAGTAAGTAACTTATGATATAAATTAAAGGAACATGAAAGATTAAATCCTAAGTAACAATTAAACATACCAAGGTGTACACAAATTAACCTAGACTACTATCAAGACTACATACACTTGGAAGAGATAAGATTGGAAAGTCCATAACTTGGTCCTCCCCCCTTGATGGCCGGCCTAATGAGGCTCCCCATTTACTCTCATAATCAATTTTATTTATCTCATTTAAACCTATCCATTTCAATTCAAAAACACCAAGAAACCCTAAGTCTCTTTTTCCTTCACCTAAGTGGCGGCAACAATTTTTATTCCTCATTTCCATCCGAAAATCCAACAAAGCAAGGTGTTCCTAGGAGGCTCGTGATAGTGTGTGATCGATTGGTGGACGTAGGATCGTGTTTGGTTCGAAAATAAGCTTGGTCGTGGGTTTGTATTTGTAGCCGTGGGTTTGGTTAAAGCCAAGGAGGTTTGGTTTGATTGTGGTGGTTTGATTCTTGTTTCCTTGTCACGTACACGCTACTAGGGTAACGTATCATCATCTCACGTCTCTTCCTTTTTGTTTCTTGATTCTAACGTGGCCATGGGAGTCCTTTCTAGGGCTTGTTATTCGAAAATTATGTCACATAAAATCATGAGTACATTTGTCACATAAAATGATGAAATGGATTACATAAAACCTTGATTCTAAACCTATATAATTCGTATGATATGTAACATGTAAACCTTATACAAATCTGATTTTGGTCTCTCATTATGTCGACATACATGATTTATATTAAAGGGTTAAATGAGCTTGTGAAACTATACGTATACGTATGTGATAAATGGAATCGATAACGAATGATTTACGAGGTTGTTTTGATTATTATATGAGGTGTACATAATATGATTTGGTGAAGGATGTCTTGACCTAAAATGGATGTTGGTTAATATGTTGTGTAATCTATTGATAATCAAGTCTACATGTGTTAAAACCTATACGTTAATCATAATCAAAAACTAGGGTTTTGTAATTAAGGAATTAATAAAGATAAGGGGTTAATTTGTAAATTATGAAACTTGATGGATTAACTTGTTAATATGTTAACTAAATGGATTAAATGAGTAAAATGAGTAAACTTGCTATATTTACACTTTTAACCCTAAACTTTGCAATATTGACATTTTAAACCCTAAACTTTTATAACTTGTCATAATTGATCCTTAAATCATAATAACACTCATTTTCACTATTTAACTTAATATAAGTAACTAAACCTGCTAAATATGGAAAGTTACTAAATATGGAAACCTGCTAATTATGGAAACCTGATAATTATGGAAAGTTACTAAATATGGAAACCTGCTAATTATGGAAACCTGCTAATTATGGAAAGCTACTAAATATGGAAAGTTGCCTAAAATAGAAAGTACTTAAAATGGAAAGATTACTAAAAGTGGAAACCTCCTAAAAATAGAAAGCCGTCTTAAACGAGTAATCTGATTCTTATAGAACGTTATTTAATTCATATAGGTTCCGGGCGACGAGTTTGATATGCTTTCTTGATTTTACTTTCGTTGTGATTTGCTCAGAATAAGGTACAGATATTCTGACCTTACCTCTTAAGGTTTCTCGTGATTCTTATACATCTTTTGATATTAGCTTGAACTGTTACGCTTTACTCTAAGCCTCATGATTAGGGCTTCCCTATGACTTTGCTATGCTCCCTTGATATGAAACTTATATGAACCTTTGATATGAACCTTTGATATGAAACTATGATATGAAACCTTTGATATGAACTTTGATATGAACCATTATGATATGAATATGCTTTGACCCTTCAGTCTGATACCCGAGCCAAATATGTTTCCTAGTCAGGAAGGTAACCTGACCGTGTCATTGATGCACCAATGGCATGACTTTAGTGTGGTTGAGTGATGTTCCACACCGTCCCCATTATGATATGATTATGAGCTCACTATATGTATATGATTTGGCCATTATGTTCCGGGGGGCGTATGGATGCATCCTAGATTTGATATGTTTCGAGGGATTTGATCTGATTGGAGATTTATATGGTGAATGATGTCGTGTAATACGTCTCACATTTTTGGGAGTTGATCACTCCATTGTTACTTGAGGTCTCCCCTCCATTATATTTGGTATTCCGAGGTCACCCCTCCGAATACACTGATATGATATGATATGATATGATATGTTATGATATGATATGTGTTTGATATGATATGGGCTCGTGGTATATGACTGACCTTTCATTCCTTTCTCTTATTATCCTTTGATATGCCTTATGACATTTCCCATTGCACCTTATGATTATTATATCCTCATTACTTACCCTTCGATTATTCGTTTTGTTATATATATATATCTGTTCACTGGGCTTTTTAAGCTCAGCCGCATTTTCTTTCCATGCGGCAGGTAATTAAGCTAGAAGCTGGATCTTAGCTATGGGTTTGAGTGATGAGCGGATATGCGGACTTATGGCTTTAGTCATCTTAGTTATGCTTGATTATGTTGACATTATTTAGACTCGGATTATGCTTATTTATGTCTTGGATTTATTCCTTCTTCTTTTGATGAACTTATGTAACGTTTAAGCCGTGTTGGCTGGATTTCCTTTGGTTATTTATTTAAGACTTCCGCTGCTTTGTTATGTTCATTATGTATGCTTTGATATGACACCATTTTATAATATCTCTACCCTTATCGGGTTGGGGTGTTACAATAAATATGTCTTTGTATTAATCAATAATATGTCATCATGTTTTTACATAAAATGTATCAAGTATATATACTGAATGAAAGGGTACATATGAACCATTGTGATGGTTCAGGGTATAGAGCAGTTATGTTATAACTGTTGTGTAACCGTTTTCTATAACTGCTTCTTTGACTTTCGTATGGTTGACTTTTGTTGACCGGGTCATTGTGGGTTGTGACGGGTTTATGGTTGGGTCGATAGTGATTAACCCAATAAGCAATAGGGTGTCATGTCTCTTACATAGTGTAAATCAATTTCCAAGTGTTTAGTCCTTTCATAAAAATAACTAAATTTGCAGCTATTTTAGTAGAGTAGTTGTTTTGTTATCACAAAACACTTTGACTAGAAGAAACTTTTCATAGTTTATATCCTTACAAATTTACAAGAACCAAACAATTTCACAAGTTATAGAGCATAAAACTCTGTATTCTGCTTCAACTGAAGATTTAGACAAAGTGTTTTGTATTTTATTTGATTTTCTAGTTACCATACACTTAGCTCAGTATGCATCTACAAATGAAGTAAGTGAGAGAGTCTTTGATTTAGAGATATGAATTCCATTACCTAGAGACCCTGTAATATATGTCAAACTTTCTTTGCAATTTTTAAATGAGATTTGAGTGAGAATGTATAAACTGACTCAAGCAATGAACAGTCTAAGAGATATGTGGTCTACTGTGAGTAGGGTAAATACGCTTATCAATTAGATTATGATATTAGACAATACAAGATCATCTACAATTTCATGGTTAGTAATAGACACATTTGGATCTAAAGGAACCTTTGAGGCATCCAACAACAGACCAAAAACTCATAAGAGATCTAAACAATATATTCTTTGAGACAAACAAACACAAGCATCAGTTTTAATAACCTTGATACCAAAGAAATATTTCAGCTTTCCTAAGTCTTTAATCAAATTTTTTGACTTAAGATAAGTCTTAAAATTTTCAATTTCTTGAAAAATATTTCCAGTAACCATAATATCAACACGGGTATCGTGAAGCAAACTTTACAACCTCTAGGCAATATACCTAATTGTTGTAGTTTAGTATACGCAAGACCAAAGATTGATCGTTCTCTAGGGGAATAGTGAGGTAAACTCGTAAAGTATGACAAAAGGATCTAAGAGACTAAAGAAGATTCTTTTGGGTATTTTTTGTATATTTTATAATGCAAGTAAATATCAAGGTTTTGGAGATTTAGATTTTAAACTAATGTTAACCTATAGACAAGAAAAGTAAATTTGGTGAAAACTTATATGATGGGAAACCTTATTTACTCAGGGTGGACTACTCTCTATTATTACCTAGTTGTCTCTAATGAATCTGTCATGCTTTGATTAGTGATTATGGAGGATATGTATAAATTAGTGCAGTGTCTTGGTCCAGCTCATATACCCTAAAATAACTAACCTAGAGCCTTGGTCTAACTCTTATAACTAATTATTATGCAGTCATTCTCCAGCTTGTTAATGTCTCGCAATCCAACACCGCTCTACGGTCACTCTGTGTTGCACAAAAACTTGATCAAGGGACCCTAATTGACTCAGCTAGGCCAATAACCTAATCAAATTCTAAGGTTTATGTGCTTATTAATCGGTCTAAAAACACTAATCGCACGTTATTAATACTATTTACTATTGAAGATATAATGAATTCGCAAGCAATGTAAAATCACAAATTCACCAACAAGAAATCAGTAAAAAAAAAAAAGAAACTAAATAACAACAATCTTAAGTAAACCCATAGATATTTAGCCTAGCATAGCATACGAAGAACAAGTGATTGACATAATCAAGCAAAAAACAACAAACATTATTGAATGATTAATTAATAACTTATCTTGATGATACACTTGAGTTATTATGATACAAAGTATTGAAAACCTCTTGAAAATCGGTTCGGATTTGTCTCCCAAAAATTTCACACAAACTATAAAAAAAAAAAAAGAGCAAAAAAATATATAGAAAACAACCTGTGATAGCGTCACTCTTTGGTTGTGACGGCGTCACCTCGCCGTTATCGATTTAAGATTTTTCCACCGACTAACTCTCACGGCATCACTTTTTATGCGCTGACGGCGTCACCTTAGGCTTGTGACGTCGTCACGACCCTAGTCTCCACACACTAGCTGGTCATGGAAAATATTATAATTTCACTTTCTGGGCACTTCTGGTTCTGGCATTAGGATGTCGGTCAAGCTTTGAAACTTTTTTCTTTTTCTTTCAAACTTCATCTTAATGCGCCCAAAACTTGTATATTTCTAGTAAATGCATATTCCAAGACCCAAAAACCAAATATGAAAGAATTTAAGCAATAATAGAGATAAACTTACATAAAATGCACGAAATAATGGGGAAAATAACCCTTCAAGACGTTACCAATTTGCACCTTATCCAATATCCCTACATAAATGATCATTAATGTAACACTGTTCGATAAAAGTGAGAGAATATGAGAGAGGGTTAATTGACCCTGAATCTGATAAATGAGATCTTTTATAGTGCAATGATAAGAGAATTAGACGGGAACATCTTCGAGCCTTGAATTCTCAAAAGATGCATCCATACCCTTCAACTTCTTTTATTAAACACTAGCTGTTTAACAAATGATTTGGTAATCTCCATGAAGTGAGCTTTCTTAAGAATTCTAGAAACAATAATTACAAGTTTATAACGTTGCAAACCTTTTATTTTATTAGAGTATCATGAATAATAACATTAAAGTTAGTAAAATAGTGTTGTTACTTCTACACCACAACTAAGAATAAAACAAAACTTTTTTTTTCCCGCCTGAGTTACTCTGAAAAGTGAGCAAACATTTTTCATTATTTTTCATTCGTTAGAAAATAAATTACTCAAAAGTTACATAACTTAGTGTTGTGATGACAAAATCAATATCAAATGACAAATCCTTAACATGAGAAATTGTGAATTAAATGTAAGAAATGCATATAGTCACGTTAATTCATATCTTTTATATGTAGAAATATCTTTATATGAGCCAAATGTTACATTTCGACAACATTGAATCACCAATATGCTTATAATCAACTAAAAAAATCATTTCTATGTAAAAAACCATAAATATATTTTATACATTGCGATTTTCATTTGCTTGTATTTCTAAATTTCTCACCTAAACTAAAGTGTAAAGTTTGTGAAGACAACATTATATAAACCCATTACCCATAACATATTAACACTAAACCCCCATGTGATAAGGGAGTTTATAACGCCGGATCTAACACATCAATACTAAATGCTCTAACATTTGTGGAAAAGATTAGTATTATTAATTAATGATACTAGAAAACGTCTATGACATGTAATCTTGTATTTTATTTTTTTTTGAAAGACAACATATATTAGGAGAGCAAACTCAAGAAAACAAATTATAAAAGAAAAGGCATCCCACATCCGCAATCAAATTAGAGAGGAAGGGATTCAAAGAACAAAAGAAGAACCACAAGGTGCCTACATCAAAACCAAAAATAAAAGCCTAAAAACACAGTACGAGATCTCAAACATTGGATCAAGTACCTTGCAATCGTGACTAAAACTAATTCACCATCCAAGATCCCATGACCACCTTCTATATTTTGATGCATACCAGGTACTCAGGTAGGAACAAAAGGGACCAAAAATCATGACTCTCTTATTACCTATCACTATAATTCATACATCATAAACTGACTTAACAGAGACACAGATACTTGTATTTTGAACACACTGATAACTGGGTGATAAATTAAATGTCAACATTGAGATTCACTGGTTAACTGAACTAAACTAACTGCCTACACAAAATTAATTGCGGCAAACACTATAATGTGGTATTCTAATAAGGGATGGGTTATTGGTACCCCTCTAAAACACCAACGATAACACCCCCAATTGTTTTTTTTATATTATTATTAAAAACTATAAAACTGAAAGTACGGAACATAAAATATAAACCAGGAGCTTATTTTTTAACCTTATTCGCAAACTTTACTCGTAAACCTTATTCGTAAACCTTACTCGTAAACCCTTATTCGTAAACCTTACTCGCAAACCTTATTCATAAGCCTTACTCGTAAACCTTACTCCTAATCCCTTATTCGTAAACCTTACTCGTAAACCCTTATTCGTAAATCTTACTCGTAAACCTTATTCATAAACCTTACTCGTAAAATCAGGGTTTTGACTTTCCTTATTCGTAAAATAAGGGTTTTGACTTTCTTACTCGTAAAGCTTATTCGTAAACTGCCCAGATTTTTGCAAAATATGATTTTTCACCCAAAAATACGATTCCAAATGATTTATTTTGCACAAACTTCTTCTAAAACACTTAAAGATCAATAAAAACAACAACTTTAACCAATAAAACACGTAAAAATCAAAATTTTTTGAAGAAAGCTCACGTTTTTAATGAAAAAAACGCAACTTTTATGCAAAGTTTCAACCAAAAATGCACACACTCCTAAATCATTGTTAGGCGATTGATACCAATTGTAGGGCCTTGAATATATCAACTTATATCACGTATATGAAGCACGAATTGGTGGTACAAGAGATGTATGTCTTTTATATAGAAACTAGAGAGATGAAAGAAAGAACTTGTATTTCATATAACAAAACACACACTTACACACTCAAGCACACACCTCAAATGTGTCATTTGAGGTGTATTTATACAAAAAGTAAGATGGCCTAATGGGCTTGGCCATGGGCCTCGTTTGGGCTTGTATTGGATTAGGTTAGATTACAAATTATAAAAGACTAGCTTATCATAACTAATAACCTATTAGCTTAGCCCAATTCACGAGCCCATTGACTATTCTATAACAATATCTAAGGCACATTACAAAGTTCCTAGTCGTGAATGACCACCACTTTCTATTAAGGCTAACAAAGCTGCTCAAAAAGCCAAAGTGAGATGGTCTATAGAAGGTTACGAAAACACCAGGTACTTCAATGGTATTCTTAACAATAAAAGATCGCAATTATCTATTAGAGGTGTGTTTGTGGATAGTGAGTGGATTTCCCATCCTTTAAATGTAAAGTATGCTTTTTTTCCCACTTTTCCAATCCTTTTGACAAGAGTCAGCAATATCTTGTTCATATTGATTTCGAATTTCCAAACGTACTGTCCATGGGTCAAGTGGAAGAGTTGGAAAGGGAGGTTACTTATGACGAAGTAAAGAAGGTGGTGTGGGACCGTGGGGAAAATAAATCTCCAGGTCCTGATGGTTACACATTTGAGTTCTTTCGTAGGTTCTAGAGGATGATGGATCATGATATTCTTGAAGCTGTCAAATATTTTCTTTCTTGTGACTCTTTCCCAAAGGGTTGTAACTCGTCTTTTATCACTCTAATTCCAAAGATCCATGATGCCAAACTTGTAAAAGATTTTCGGCCCATTACTTTGATTGGTAGTGTGTACAAAAAAATCATTAAGATCTTGGCTAACAGATTGTGTCACATGCTTTCAGACCTTATTAGTGATGTTCAATTAGCTTTCGTTGCTAATCATCAGATTATTGACGGTCCATTCATTTTAAACGAGCTTTTCTCGTGGTGTAAAGCCAAGAAGTACAAGGCTATTATTTTTAAGATGGACTTTAAGAAGGCCCATGACTTAGTCAGGTAGGATTACTTGGATGATATTCTCCATAAATTTGGTTTTGGCGATAAATAACGTATGCGGATTAAAGGTTGTCTTTCTTTGTGACAACTCGTACTTTCAGGTCATTTCTCAAATTTACTATTCATCTCGGGAATTTACTATTCATCGGTTACTATTCATCGTTTTCGAAGTCGATTTGATATTCTGAGAACGTATTTCAAAATTTTACTATTCATGAAACACTATTCATTCCCGGAGAAAGTCACTATTCATGCTTCACTATTCATCATTTATCGTAAACTAGGTTTACGAGTATCAAATTCGCGTAACCTTAATGGTTTAGCTGCGAATTCATGAGCAATCATCGAGGACATTTCATATAGACTAGATTTAGTCTACATATCATTAGTAACATCATTTCATATCAATTTGTGCATTGGTTTGCATATTTCATTAAACGTTTATTTTCTTATTAAATAAACGCTATCGCGTAATCATTTATTTTGAACATTTGATCCGACACTTCCAAAAATTTTCCCGATATATTTTTATACTTATATTAAGATTATAAAAATAATATTATTAGTTTACCTGGTGTTTTAAATTTATTTTGTATATAAATTGTTATATTTATATAATTACGACGGTTTTCGTAAATACTACTCGATAATTATTATTTCACTAAATTTTTGTAAGAAATGTATTTTTATAATTTTTATGGCTTTGATATATTTTATTTTGTTCCGTTAAAATTTATTTCTAGCTAACGCTACCTCAAATATCCATTCTAACTTACAAGTTACCAATTATACTAATACATTTATACATTTCCTATTACAAAATACATCACTTTTGTTTGTTTCATACCATTGTCGACATTAAAAGGATGACACAACAAATCTTGGACAAAAAAATCTTCTACACTAGACCTATACTTATTATATTTAATTTATATACTATGTATATGCATATGCTAACACATATCAAGGTGTAAAAAAAACATACTCTCCCATTTTCACTCCATAGAACCGGCTAAGGAGATAGAGCAACAAGGAATCCATTTTTTTTCAAGACAAGTTAATTACACAACATTAACATACTCTTAATCAAGGTTTTGAAATAAAAACCTAGGGTATTAGGAAAAACCCTTGTTCTTTTAACCTCATCAATTAACTAGTAAGCATTTCATGATCATTTTTAATCTTTCATATTCATACTTTGGTCATTTTATCATGCTTGAGGAAAAACATGCAAGTTATATGATTATCTATACCACTTTATTTGTTTTTAAGTACTATTAATGAATATATATCATCCTATAATTATCCCTTGAAACATATCATTTTTGATGATGTCTAGGAAACCCATGACACCCTAAGAAGGTGTATGGTAGGTTTAGAATAGCTTTGGCATTGGTTTGAAGTGGTTAGAATAAGTTTTACGCGAGAAAAAAATCCATTTCGACAACTATATATAAGTGTCTAATCATTTCTGTGAATTCTGGAAATTTCGGCAGTTGGTAAAAAATTTTGGGCTAGATATTCAGAAAATATACTTTAAAACGAAAACGTGGCCGCTTGAATGGGTTAAAACGGAGTTATAACGAAGAAGTTATGCTATTTTCAAGTTTAACGACGAAAACTATATTTTCAGAAAATTTCAGCATGTTGTCTCAAACTTTTACGAGTCAAAAGTGAGTCTTAAGCGATATAATGAGTCGACTTACCAACAATATATTAGTATACTTTAACACGAAGCTAAGGACATATAAAACGTAGAAAACGGACTTGTAACGATTAAATTACACGCGTTTAAAAAAGGTTGCCGTAACTATTTTATATAAGCATAACTAATATATTTTCTAATAGACAAACATTACGGCCGCGAATGATCATGTTGAGGGTCGTTTTTAATATTGATGTAATACTTTTTATAAAATAATGTCTTCTAGTAAAAGTAAGTTCGCCTAGCCTATTTTCCAAAATATCCAACCGTTCGTCAATCGGAGTTGTAACGAATAAAATACGGTCACTCAAACTTTGCCGAAAGTTACCCTTAAACAATATTTTTGGTACAAGTACCCTACTTTACCTATGTTTTTCTCCATGATCGAGACCTCTATGATAAAAACTTAACTGCTAAAACTTTGAGATAATGATACAAGCTTTCCAAAACCGTTGAGTTCGTTTCCTAACACTCGATATGCACCATTTTACGACTAGCTTTTCGAGGCCATTTAGTCACTTTCATGAATTATCAAATGACATTGTTTTACGACGAAAAGTTATAATTTCATAATAAATCATTAAATGATTATCGTAGGATATCATTTCAACATAAATACTTCTAAAGTAATTTATAAATTGTCAAGACGTTATAAGATTATTTTTCGACGATAAACGTTATTTTCAAAAATTCACAAGTGGTATAGATATCATACGAATTGCATGCATAACATTACATCATGACTTATTATATATCATATCATTCATAATAGGTCGCAGTTAGAGATTGCGCATCATTTCAGTGTACTCACTTTTGTCATCGCATCATTGTACCAAGTGTGTTCATAACCCCACTTTCTATTACTTAATTGTTTTACAAACTCTTGGGGAGATACATGCTATATTTTTAATCGAACACAAATGCTTTGAACTGTATGCTATATCCAAATGTTTTATTGTCACTAAGTAATCAATTGCCATGTTTGAAGTCCCTACATCATGCACCATTAGTCACTTCATGCAGTGAGCCAATATTGTGAATAGGCCTATTGGGATTAACACTCCCGTTCTTATTGACCCAGTTAGGGGAAATCGAACGCACTATATTTTAATCATTAAGGTAAATTGGCAAGTTTACCTATTAGGGCTGCGATGAAACGATTTTTACCAATTTCTATTGGTATGAGGTTTACGCTTTGGTTGTCATGAACTTAGTGAAATAAATGTTGTTTTGTTTTCAACAATGAGTGTGAAATAATGTAACTCACACTACGAATATTGTGTTCAAGCGAATTAATTAAACCTATGGATTTCACTCAAGCTTTGTGTTGACTGTTTAAGCATGTTTTATCTCAGGTATCTAACATACACTTCATGGCATGCATGTGGACTTATCATAGAGTCGCGGTGACGACGCGTCTCACAGGGATTTTATGCACTTTAAAAACATCATTTGGCTTGTATCAAACTTATTTCCGCACATGATGATTTTCATTTGGGACCTACACTTTGTAAACTCTGAATGTTTTAAATAAATATCAAACGATGTGTTTTCAAACGACACTTTAGGTCGTTCAATATAACTGTGATTGTGATATGATACCAACCCCCAGAATTCCATTCACAAGAAAAGGTAATTTAGGGGTGTGACAGATTGGAATCAGAGCTTCGGTTATAAAGAACTAGGTTGCATCATTTACCCTAGACTATAACTACATCATCATAGCATCTCATCATTTCATCATAAGTGCATATTCACTTTACATGCGGATTCATACGTACATTTTGCGAGTTATTTACTTTCATTTCAAATCGATTGTCACATGGATGCCTTCAAATACCCATTCCATTATCACTTCTTCATATTCTAACGTGGAGAATGCCCTGTCATTCCCTATCACAATTTTAACGTCAGTTGACGCATCACCGATATCATCAGATGTTGAGACGAAACCTTCAAGGAGGGTGAAGTCGCTCTCACTCCTCTGTTTCACCACCAACATGTCGAGTTACACGCTATTCACACATAAAGTCACTAAACCATCATACATTTGAAGCACTTACGACATCTCATAACCCATCTTCTAGGAATCTGTCATTCATTTTTGAAAAATAACCTCAAATTTATTATCTCATATCACATCTCTTTAGAGCGCTTATAAACATAGGACTTTGCTACGTCTCACCTTTCCTCTTATTTTGAAGAGTTATGGCGCCGAAGAAAGCTTCACAAGCCATGACACAAGCGGCTATGCAAAAGTATGTGAGGGATAGTATAGCCGAGGCAATAAGGAATGAAAGAGCAACAGCATGGCCGCCGCGAGGCTGCCTAAGCAAGCCGCTAGACTTGCTAATGCCTGCCTGAGGTCGCAGCTACGCCGGCCGCTAGACTTGCTACTGCTGCTGAGGCCGCAAGACTTGCAACTGCTGCCGAGGTCAGCGCAAATCGAAGCCGCCAGACTTGTCTGCCGCCGCAAGGATTGCAGGAGGGTCTGGGATTCGGAGTTGTTCATATAAGGATTTTAAAAGCGGAGATCCCACTAAGTTCAAGGGCACCGAAGGGGCCACTGCTATGGTTCGATGGTTTGAGAAAATGGAGTATGTGTTTTATCTATGCAATTGCCCCGAGGATTGCAAGGTTAAGTTCGCTGCAAGTACACTTTTAGATGGGGCAATGTCGTGGTGGAACTCGTATGCACAAGCCTATGTGGAATGGAAAATGCTTACAAGCTCACCTGGGAGCAATTCAAAGGTTTATTGACGAAGAAGTATTGTCCGCGTCGAGGTGAAGAAGTTGGAAATGAATTTTATGAGCTAGTAACTGTTGGTATGACATCGATACCTACATTCGGTTTCAAGAATTGCTGCTTTATGTCCGTCTATGGTATCGACAATGAAAAACTACTGGAGGCTTTCATTGGGGACTTCCCAGCATTATTCAAGGTGATGTGATTTCTTTTGATCCAAAACAATTGAAGAATCTATTTGAGTATCTCAAAGCTCATGGCACAAGTAGTGAAGAGGGAAACATTACCAACACCAACCAAACAACAAATAAACAACGATAACCAAATTAACAACAACAAAAGGAAATGGGAAAATGACCAAGGAGGTTATAATAACAACAACCAAAACCGTAACACTAACCATCATCAACAACGAATAGGGCGCACGGTCGTTAGCATGGTTTATGTTGCCGCACCAATAGAAGGCGAGGTTATGCCGAACACACCCACTATGTAATCGATGTAAGTTTCATCACTGTGTCCTGCTTGCCAAGTGCCACAAGCCAAAAATCGGACACCTAGCCGTGGATTGTAGAGGTAAAGCCATAGTCACATGCTTCGATGCGGGAGCAAGGACACTACCGAATCAATGTCCTCAAAACCAAGGTCAACAAGTTGAAGTGCTCTGAAAGCATACATGTTGAAGGAGGGAAGCTCAACAGGATTTCAACGACGTGGAAGACTGAAGAAGTTCGGAAACTAACAGTTTATTTCCCTATGTACTATGTCGTACTAAATTTATGTCTTCCATCGTATTCGGATCTTATGACTTAAGACTATCTACTGTTTGATAAACCACTCGTTGTGTAATATTCTCATCTATCGTACTTTCTTTTCCTTCTCGAGTATCACTACAAGGATTTTACTTCCTTTTACTTTAAACGCCATTTTAACGACATAATTTAAATCTATGTAAACATTGAGAGTTATAACAACTAAACTCTAACGTCACATTATCATTCCTAATTATACATAGCCTAGCTAACTATGTCTAATTTTCGAGGGATCATGTTATGTTGGGAGCAGTATTTATAAATCTTAGTGCAAGCAAAATTTCACATATTCCAAAAAGTCAAAGTGATACTCATGGGATATTCTTCCAATATATTTTCTCTATCGCATGTTTTGTACACTTCAATCATCGATAACAGAACGATATTCTTCATGTCTTCTCCTCGTATTCATCACAAACTCAAAATTGATAGACTCAACATGGACCGAATTCGTGGATCAATTTTTTGATGGGCGTAATGTGACAACTCGTACTTTCGTGTCATTTCTCAAATTTACTATTCATCTCGAATTTACTATTTATCTAAGCATTATTCATCATTTTACTATTCATCATTTTCGTCGATTTGATATTCTGAGAACGTGATTTCAAAATTTTATTATTCATAAACACTATTCATTCCTTAAAATCATATTCATGCTTCACTATTCATCATTTATCGAAACTGTGATTAAGTATCAAATTCGCGTAACCTAATTACGAATGCGATTCATGAGCAATCATCGAGACATTTCATATACTAGATTTAGTCTACATATCATTAGTAAATATCATTTCATATCACTTTTGTGCATGGGTTTGCATATTTCATTAAACGCTTATTTTCTTATAAATAAACGCTATCGCTAATCATTTATTTTCAACATTTGAACCGACACTTCCAAAATTATCCCATACATTTTTATACTCATATTAAGATTATAAAATAATATTATTAGTTTACCTCATTGTTTTAAATTTATTTTGTATATAATTGTTATATTTATATAATTACTTAATTGCCAGAAATACTATCACGATAATTATTATTTCACTAAATTTTTGTAAGAAATGTATTTTTTATAATTTTTATGGCTTTGATATATTTTTATTTT
>OU343219.1:85094520-85308131 GCA_910596185.1 Chrysanthemum makinoi | reverse complement strand
ACAACTAATCGTAGTTTGGGTAATGTTCTTCGTTGTCTCGTGGGTGATAATAAAAAGCAGTGGGATCTTGCTCTTCTACAGGCCGAGTTTGCTTATAACAGGTCCACTCATAGTTCAACGGGACGCAGCCCTTTTCTCGTGGTTTATGGTCGAAACCCCGTTTACTCCACTTGATCTAGCACCATTGCCTGGGGTTGAGACATTTAGTGCTGAAGGGGATGATCGGGCAGCACAAATCAAGGAGCTTCACGAGCAAGTAAAGGACCAGATTACTAAGCATAACTTACAATATCAAGCTCGTGCGAACAAGCATAGGCGGAAGGTGGTTTTTCAGGAAGGTGATCTGGTGTGGATTTTCCTAAGGCGGACCGTTTCCAAAGTCGTGATTTTGGCAAATTGCAACCTACTACCGACGGGCCGTTTCGGGTTTTGCAATGAATTAATGAAAATGCACATACCTTGAATTGCCAGGTCATTATGGTGTTCTCGCCACTTTAATGTTGCGATTTATCACCTTATACCAAGGGGACGAAATGGGTGCCAATCGGGACGAGTCGCTTTTAGAGGGGGGTGAGATACGGATCCGGACGTTAGTGAGCAGGCCAGAAGACAGGACGAGCTAGTTGTTGAAAGTGGCTAGAACAGCCCACCAATGAAGCCCACCCAACCAGTAATGAAGAGAGTTTTAGTTCGTGTTTGTTTCTGTTTCGTTTAAGCTGGGATTTGTGTTTATCCCTTTTAGTTTGCATGTTTATCTTTTGTTCTTAGGATTTCTATTTAAGCATTGTAAACTCTTTTGGTTGGATGGCTGAATTTTATTGAAGTTTCTTAAGATCAAAAGTGTTCCTGTTTATCTATCTCGGTTGGCCGAGATCCTTTTATTGTTTCCAGTATCGAACCACATCAGTTATATAAACTTATAAGATCAAAAATCAATTCGTACCACAACCTGTTGCTTAACCATGACTTGACTGCATACTGGTCTGATTATGCAACCATTTTGTCACGCTAAAATCTGTCACTTAAAAATAGTTCATTTAATAACAACATTTTAACGGGTTGTTACTACGTAATACTTGGAAAGTGACGAGCCATTCTCCCATTCTCTGTATAAATGAACGTGATAAGCCTTTCTCTGATTCTCTGTATAAATGAGCCATTGCAAAACTTCGGCCTCCCACATCACTGACGCATTCTTGTTTCAGTTATATATATATATATATATATATATATATATATATATATATATATATATATATATATATATATATATATATATATATATATATATATATATATATATATATATATCTACATTTATGATTCTCTGTTTCACATAGATACTCCACTGTTGAACGCTTTATTGAAACAAAAGACCAAATTAGTGTCAATAAGAAATCTCAAACACCCCTAAAAGAAGTTATGCTAATAAGTAATCCCAAATACAAGCAGTACCTCAAATCGCCTTGCAAGTCATCATCCTCTTAATACTTCACTCAGTTTCTAATTACAAAAACTAATCAATATTCACATCATGAAATCATCTTAATTGCATAACAAATAAAAAAAAATCTGAATTAATGACTTACATGTAATTGAAGATATTCAAGATTTCATCTTTATTATTCTTTTTCCTCAAATAAGCATGCACCTCATCATCATAAAACGTTTTTGGACTCTATACTGATTCACATCTCTCCTCAAACCCATAATCAAAAGCAAAAAAAGAGCAAAAACATGAAGCCCTAAAAAAACCTCAAAGTGGAGAATTAAACTTACATAAAGGTATAACTTGTTGAATGCAAATTTGTGCTCCATCCCTCAAACTGAAGATTCGGTACACATAAAAAAAAGATTAGAAAAACATAGAAAATTTTACATAAACCTGTAAACATATTAAAATAAGAAAAGTACCAGATATCAAAATCATGAACACCAAAATTATCTGGACTTTGAAGATTGGATACATAAAACATGAAACCTGCAAAACATTAAGGTTTAACATGGGAGGTAGAATAAATATGGCATTAGGGTTTAGCATGGGAGGTATAAGGTCAAGTACTTGTGATGTTGTTATACCATATAATTTCCTAAATTAGAGGGTTTTGTTTGTTTGGCAAGGTTATAGGTTTTTGTTTGCAAACTCTAAATAAAAAACAATGTTGATGTAATGATTGGCATGGTTGTTAATGTTATGCAAAGTCCCAAGTTCGAACCTCTCTACCTTCATTTTTAAATAAAATTAATCCGAAATTTTGGTGGGTTTAAACAATACTTAGGTGGTCAAAAACATATATATATAAAAACATATACGAATTTTATAAATTTAAAATTATAAAAACACTAAAATCAAATTAAATTTAAAAAAATTTTAAAAAATGCCACATGTATTCAATGATGACATGGATTTATGACGTGACATTATGGGATGCCACGTGAAATAATATGTGTCATGCCTCCTCTTATATATAATGTATATATATATATATATATATATATATATATATATATATATATATATATATATATATATATATATACTAGCCTATAAACCCGTGATAAATCACGGGTGGCTTATAAAAAGTTTGAAACAAACATCGTTCAACTTCCAAGGTTCGTGTAGGAAATCCAGTTGTACTCGACAATAATAAACTATTGAAAACGGCCCAATTGACCGTTTAATTTTGGAAGTAAATAAAATAGACAAAAAACTGAATTTAATATAAGGAACTTAAAACTGGGGAAATGTACATAGGTGGCCAAACAGACCCATTTTCAAGTTAACATGTACACAAATAAATGAATATATCTTCAGTTGTTATATGTTATGCCATTAGAAAAAACTAATACTAAACTCATGACCACATGTGACCAGTGTTAAACAACAAAATGTCAGCGACAATACTTGCACGTGACTTCTTCAAGCCGTATCCAATTTAAGCACAGCAGGCCAACGACTGCATCACTATTCACGAGATATGATCCTGCATTTATTTCATATAGCGGCGCAAAAAGTAACTTAAATCGGTTAGGTATAGTCTAAAAATACTTACCATCAAAATTGTATAACATCGTCGTCTATCCAATCATTATTGGCAACCGTGTCATCACTTCTAATAAGGAGCATCACTTAAACAACTATAAGTTAAATATGAGGAACTGGTAGGCAAGTTATAATAACATGTTTAAGTGAGATATAAATTAGGAAAATATACAGAAAATATTGAGAAAAAGGTTCTTATATACATGTAATTAAATATAAGGAATTTGAAAAAGAAAAAATTGTTCTGCACATGTAAGTAAATTGACAGCTAGGAAACAATAGCAAAATGCAAAACATCCTACCCGCGATTGAATAACATTTAGATACAAAAATAATTGAATCCATTTCAATTTTGATTTGTTTAATTCAATAAAAAAAAATACGTATCATTTTTGAATTGTAAAGGAAGTTAATGTGAAAATCTAGATTATCAAAAACCTTTTAAAAAAAACGTCAACATAAAAGAAGAAATACCATTGCATATAGATGATCATGAACATATGATATTTAAAAAGAAATAAGCAAAGATAAATCAGTGTGAAGTAAGCAATCTTGAATCGTCTATTGAAATCAGTTTTGAGCATTTTCATTAACACCCAAACACAATAAAGCAAATAAACTGTTTAAATGTGCAAACCCAAACAGCCAAAGACCTCTTTAGAGTCAAAGGACGACTGATTCAATCAAAAGCTCACCATGAATCTTGAACACAACTATTTAAGTGCAAATTCATGATCACAAAGAAATAAAAGGCATCACTAAGTGCAAATTACAAAGAAATATAATCAACACTTGAAGCCAACATGATCACATCATCCTTGATTCTCATTTCGAGATATGACAAAAAAAAAGGCAAACCAGTCATACAGATAAACAAAAATTGCCAAATAGACATATAAATTAAAATCTTAAATTTATATTGAAATTTAGAATCTAATGGATCCCATTAACACAACATTAAGTAAACATATCACTATATCAGTTAGTGCCCAAATATGGACCAAAAATTAGGATTATAAAGATTAGATACCTATTAACAAATGAATCAATAGCATATCAAATAGGACCCTAAACATATGAATTACAACCCGATTAACACAAACGTAAAAATAAAAAATGTCAAGTTAACATACCTTATACTAATTGAGATGACGGAAGCTTCGTATATGATAGTATATGATAGCATCTGTAATTTGAACAAAATACTAACCAGGTGACAATTAGAAAAAATGAAGCTAACGACTTATAAGGAAAAATTAACGATTGAATCATACCTTATACAGTTTAAGGATTTGTGAATAGGCAAGTACAGTTTTATAGTACAAATTAGGCAAGAAAAAAATAATAATTTAAAACATAACTACAAAGATACAAACCAAGAATACTTAACATCAATAGATTCAATACAGTGTTATAAAAATTAGGCAAGTATATGAAGTTGTTAAGAAAATTTGGCAGCTATGTAACAATTGTAGATCGGCGTAGAACTAAATCATAACCCATTTATGTAGGAAACAATTAAGTAATCGTTTTATATTTGTGAGATTAAAAAAATCCCAAAAAAAATTATTTGTGTGATCCCTAAAAATACTTTTGAGATCCATAAACTAAAATCGACAATCAGTACCTACAAAAAAAACCCAAATAAAAAATAAATAATTAAATTGAGTAATTCATTTTTTCTTTCAATGCACAACGAGATTACTCAATTGAGTAATTCATTTCATATTGATTGTTAATTAAAAAAATTGAAAAAAAAAATCCAATCCATCAAATTGACATGAAACAACTAATAAATTAAACATACCTTGTACCAATTTGAGAGTAGAAAAGCTTGAAATTTTCGATTGGGAAGTTTGAAATTTGATGAGATATATAGATGGTTACATTGCATAATTCTTGGTTAATATTAAATGAGGGTTGAAAGTCAAAGGTTGGTGACAATATGGCTGAGATAGAAGCGTCAATTATTCAAAACACATTTTGAAAACTACAGCTCACGTGCATGACCTATAATTTTGTTTCGTTTGTTTGTTGTATCAAACCATTTTTAAAATAATTAAAACTTTCAAATATATGACTATTATTTTAAACAACAATTTTTGGATGTCCAGGCCATGCAACCACGATTCATCGTCTTCTTTCTCAAATACTCCGTGTATATTTAAATTTGTATTATACACAACCTTTTCAAGGCATTTTTTTATACCCGACATTTTTTAAAGCACTTCGTTTACATTAATGTAATATACACAAGATTGCAACAGTGATACATAAAGAATAAAAACTTAAATAATATGTTGATAGTGGCAAGTAGATATACAATACCAAAAACCAATTGATTTACCACTAATACATAATTGATACACGAAGAAAAAATATTGACTTTTGCTTCGCCGGAGATGACGACATCACCGTGAGTATCGCCAATAATCAAACTTAATACTAACAGTTTGCAATCATGATAACATTTACAATTAACAACCAAGTTATATGTTTACCAAATGATACGCAAAGTAAGAAGATTAATACACACGTATATTGGTAATGACGGTCGTTAGGGTACCATTAACTATTTCTTGCAAAAGTGGCAACTGAGTTTTGTGCACATCGACATGGGAATGGGTAGGTTTCAAGACAAGGAACTTAACCATTTGAATTAGAGCAGCGGTTACCGTCATTTTTTGTCGGTAACGGAGGACATCAATGCCGCAACGCGTGAGATGATGGTTTTGACAGGAACTTCTGATGATCTTGTTATAAAAACCTAAAGAACTTTGGTATCCAATTCCGTCCAATATAAACCATGGCAGTAGCCATCGCCGCCTAATTAGTTCGACATCTAGGGTTTCATGTATCATGTGATATTAGATCGGATTTGTGAACATGACGGTGACTAGAACTTGGTTGGGTATCGGCGTATCATTCTATAGAGAAAAACATAATTGAACCATGTTTCCCGGCGTGATAGTAAATCAGATTTGTAAATATGTTTTTGGGAGAGAAAGTAGCAAGCAGGTCATTTATTTTTTGAAAAGAGATATTCAGAGAAAATAGGGAGATTAGGAGAAAATAGAAAAGTTGAAATACCTTTTATACCCTTTTAGTTAATTAATTATTAAAATTTAATTGTAATCTTAAATTTCCACATGGCATTATGTTATTGGCTTTTTACACTTCTTATTTTAAGATATATATATATATATATATATATATATATATATATATATATATATATATATATATATATATATATATATATGGGAATATATTACCAGCTACAATTTTGTTTAATTGGCTACAATTTAGTGTAGATAAATGTGGGTCCCTCGATTATTTTTTTACGTGGGCACGATTCATTGGTTATGTATTTTATATGAGGGATTGTAGCTAATTGGCTACAAAAATTGTAGCCAAGCTATCCCCTATATATATATACTAGTGTCAAAACCCGTCCGATGGACGGGTATGACTTGTGATTTTTCTTTGAATGTATTACTTTACGAATATAAAGATATATAAATATGAATTTGATTCGTGTAGTTTATTTTGCTGTTCGACAATACAATTATATTCATAATAGGATAATATAAGTTTTCATTTTTGTTATTAATTTTGTGTTTTTATTAAAGAAAATCTACAATGTGTTTATGTTAATTGTGCCGATATATTGGGAACATATCTTTCCATATCAACCTAATCTCCATGATGTCCTTAAGGATGTCTATTATCAATCCGAACACTAATAAGTAGATTCCCAATGAAGGTTCGTAGCAACTATACCATTTTTTCCGCTTCTAACTGACCCAACACAAACCTACATAAATTCGTAAGTTTTATTAGGTGGCCATATCAGCACGATAGAAAACGTGTCAAAACATACCTCGAATGTATTAAGAACGAAAAGAAATAAATTTTCATTCAATATGAGAAAATAAAAGTTAATGAGTGATGGGCGGGTATGACTTATGAATATCGTTGACATATTTTACTACTGCAAAAGGATGTGGGTGAAAAATGGCTGGAAAGGTGTCCAAGGAATAAATTAAGTAACGATTAATGATTTACGAACTATACAATGAATAAAGAACAAAAAAAAATAATGGTAATTCGATTAGAGGAAATGAAACTTAATAAATTATCCGCCATTACAAAGTATATGCTTTTAGTTCAATTCCGAAATAAAGCTTCTTTATACACACCGTGTGTCGTTGAATATGTGTATTTACCATACCTAAATTAGATATTAGATTGTAAGGGACCGAAGCTAATAAATCTGTATGACAACATAGAATTTTCAAACAATTATAATAACGTGTATAACATGTGTTTATACACTTCTTAACCTTTTCCAAAATATCTTTTCTACCGAGACACGTGTGCTATAAATGTTTGTAAAAATCATAAGATACACACTTTTGTTTGTAAAAAATGAACAAATATATAACTTCAAACTGAAATCAACATAACATATTTCATTGCACTTTCGCGGAATATCTAAAAGAGAAAAGGTTTCGACCTGTATAATACAAAACATATAACATAACTTGCATACGGTTGTATATGATTTGGTGTAAAGAGTGTAAAGACTCTGCCCGGTTAGCCTATCTAAAGACTTTTCTTTCACAATAGCACAACTACACCTTTCAATATTCATTGGCGAAGGTCTACACAGCAAAGACTTGAAAAAGAAACACTCATAATTCTAATATAAAGATACTAATGGCACATAACTATCAGCCCGATAAACACATATAAAAAAATTATTATACCTAACTATCAGCCCGATAAACACATATAAAAAAATTATTACCTTGTTGTACCCAATCTTTTCATATGGTTTTCCAAACTTGAACTTACCTGCAACACAGATAATGATAGGCATTGGAGCAAGAGCTCTTGAAATACGGCTATAAAAGTTCCCAGGTGCAAATAAGCCAATGTATCATAAAGATACAGTTAGTTATAAAGTATATCTCTAATGACTACTACGAACATGATGCATTCTACACAAAAGAGTGTTTATTTAAGCCCTTATGTATATGCCTATTAAGTTATTTGACTCGGGTTATATATCATAACTACTTTATGAACTTATGTTCATGTTTAATCGAATGTTTCCATAAGCTTATTTATTATGCTTATAAGCTTATTAAGAGTTTTATAAGCTCATAAGTTCACTTTTCTGGGTTATGAGCTTTTTCACTTGACCTTAGAAACTTTGTACCTCAAGCCCATAAGCTCATAAGGCCACAAAACAGAGCTTAGTAAAGTTTCAATAAGCTTCTAACTTCTTAGTCCATATCATGAAATGTAATTAATATAATAAATATCAGACATTTATATAAACAATGAAACAGTAAATTCAAGTTTTTTCCTTTGAGACAAGAAGCAACATTGCTATCAGACAGTAATTGTTAAATATTAGTTTCTAAAACTGATTCATAATAAAATTACATGAAATAACAATTGGTTAGTTTATAATATGCAACATACAAAATCTAGAAGATATTTTAAGTTGAAATCCTCACAGCTTGTTATTATTTGGTATGATGTTTTCATTTCTTTTAGAATTTAGTGCTGCCTTGAGAATCAAATAAGCCTGTTTAATATGTTAAGCTTCAGATGATCTATGATCCCTTTCTGGTTTCTTATCACCATCCTGAGCAGTTCATGTAACTCATGATCATTACTTTAAAGCGCTGCAAATATTAACATAGAAGAAAATAGTTGTTAACTTGAATAGTGTCCTGGATACAAATCAAAAGACCCTGAATTCAATTATGTTGTACAAATGACTTTTTTTTAGGAAATTGATAGCTCTCACTTAAAAAGGTAGGAATGGCGATACTTGTGGATCATTGAATACCATGCTGGAAAAACCATTGAAAGTCTGATCACCTACGGGCCATTTTGTCAGCGGGGGCCAGCCAAATTCGTCAACCCCATGCTTGCATTCTGTTTTGTTTGATAGAGGTGTTTAGCTTGATAGAGGTATTTAGCTGCAGCCTTTTGGAAGTGTAACAATAAGATTGCACCAACCTTACAATTTTATAGGATAAAAAAAGAAATATATGTGTTTACAACATAGTAGACATACCGCCACCGGCGTGCCACTCTATTTTCTAATTGATTCAAGTAGCATTCTAGTGAGATATATTCCTCATTTCTCTTTTGGCTAAGCTTCATAAAGAAATTTTAGTGGGTTCAAGGACTGGTCATCCCCACAGATTTTAAGCTTTCGGGTTGTAAAGCATGTCATCAACTGACTTGTAACCATCGATGTCAACACTAATATTTAATTAACAAAATTAGTTAGTGATAGATCAGGAAGCAAGGTTACCAACAAAGATAAAACGATAATGTAATGTTGAACGTTGCTATTTTAGAAATACCTGCACTTCGTGTCCTTCTAGATCGATGAATATAGTCTTCAATGCCCCATGGGGGTTGGCCCTACAAAGATGAAAAATTAATCGCACTTAATAAAGAAGACAATAATATGCACTAATGAGTTTAGGTTGATACTTATCAATCATTACAAAGACAATAAGTATTTAACATGAAATGTCAGGAGTTCGTGGATATTTTATAATTTTTATTTGTTTGTTTTAATATTTTTTTATTTGGATCTATTTGTTAAAATGGGTAAGAAATTAGTTTGTCCCGCAATGGGAAAAATGTATTTGCACCATCTGATGGGTCCTCACCCCATGGAATGTCAAAATATATTTAATGCAAGCTTACAATGATATTTTGAGTTATATTGTTTATAAGGTAAAGGATGATACTTTGATATTGATATTAGGAATAGCAATTAGCTCTTACTGATCGAATATAAGTAATAATTATCAATTGGTAAAGTGAAAATACTTCTATACTAACTTGCAATTTATATATGTTACTTTAACAAATAATAGATATTTCTTAAACATTTCTAATTGTCCAATGACATAACAACATGGCATGGCTGATAAAATGCTGAAACAGGCTAGCCAAACATCCCTTACCTAAACACATTATTTAGAGAGGTTGGAATGAGCATGCCCAAGGTTTATTAGTTGCTAAAATAAGTGATCCAAACTGCCCCTGATAACAACTTGTCAAGGTTACAATAGCTATTGAAAAAGCTCCTAATAAGCACGCCTCAAGTTTAATTAGTTGCTGCAATATATAAGCTATCCAAAAATCTCCTAATCAAGCTATTATATCATTATTACAAACAGTTTTTAAACAGCCCATAAGAAGAGAAGAAGTATCAAACGGGTTTAAAAATGTATTACCAATGGGCCACACCTGTAAACTGTGATTGGTTCGTCCTCAGGTAGGTCGTGAATAAGTTCAGCCTGAAAGTTACATAGACAATTCATTTTTCAAATATGTAAGTACATAATCTTTACACTCAGGTAGCCCATCTGATACTTGTCTTCTGTTTAGGATCAATACGAAAAAATGAGGATAAGTTACAGGTGGCAAGAAGGTGGGGTTGGTCGGTTAGGTAACGGGTCAATACAAGGGTCAGGTTGAAACAAGTCCTTTTTTCGTAAAGTTTGAAACGGGACTAACCGAGTTGGGTTGAGCCACAAACAAGAGTAATCTGAATATTTTAATAAAAATGACTCTAGATGACTTTTAACCTGTTGGAATCCATTTGATCCGTTTGTTTTAGCTACAAAATCCTTTAACCCATTTATAAATAAACGGGCCGAAATTGCCATCTTTAAGTAACGGTACTCACTCAATGTCTAAAACTCCAATCTTGTATCATTTTCACATAATATGAAGCTAAATTTTCCTTTTTATGCAAGGACTTGGTCTAATAGATGGGCATTATTTGTGGTTAATGAAAGATGTATTTGTTTATCAATCAGCTAATAGTATTCAGCTATTCAGTTGAAGTATGTATATTTAGGGAGTGTTAATTAAGATAAAAAAAGTGGACGAAAAGATAAACAAACATACATAAGTTGTGTGGAATTGATTTGAACGATAGGGCATATCAATGCTAGAAACTGCAACTTCTAATGAACAACAAGCTCGATATCTTTGGACCTGCTTCTGGTTTGGGACTATTTTTGTTGGGCATGTGAATATTCTCTGCTAAAAGAGAGAAAGCACACATCTTTTAACTTTCAAGTGAACATATATCCTAGAGCAGTATAATGCAAGTCCTTCCACCACAAAACAATATAAACATGACGTGAACATATGTACTATCCTTGAAAAAATGTTTCTATTGAGGAAGTACGCTATTAGTTTTTAAGGTCTAATGAATTATGTTATGTCTACTCCAGCATTGACATGGAGTAGTTCAAATTACAACATGAACATTATGCCACAAGTGAAAAACGTTGATAAACATATTTTATAGAAATTAACCTATTGATTAAAAACTACTGATTCAAGAAGTTCAGTCGATAAGAGCTAATTAAAAACATTGTGAAGATAATCTAAACATGTGTTCAAGGTTAAACTCATTATACAGCTTTCACATCTTAGTGTCATGATACATCAAGATGAAGGGTTTAGATCAATTTATAGTTACTGTTACTTTCAAAATTGAGATAGAGTTTATTTCAAGATTTAAGTTTGCAGCATACATCACATGATATGATCCATTATAAATTTATAATAAGGACAAGGATTTTCATGCATTAGGTAAGAATCAGATATTATTATCCAAGAGTTGATAAAACACAATAAGATACGAGTGATAAGAACAGTCCAATATACTCAGATAGTCAGATATATCAGCCTATTTTGATACAATAAGACTCAAATTTAATTTGTTGTGGTAAATTCTTATGACAATTTGTGTATTAAATATATCCTTAATGTGATTGATTACGATTGAATCAGATAATGAAATATTTTTAATCATAGAGACTAAGGAAATAATAGAGCAAATGGGAAAAAGTAATCACCCAATCATGACAAGAGAGCATGAAGTGATCGGCACATGAGTTTTGTTCGAGAAAGGGTGTTTGGTGGAGATGGCTCGGCGTAGTCGAGACAAACTGTTGGAGTGGGGTGACATCATAGTTGTTAGGCTTGTATAGATATTTGACCATCCAGGTGACACCGAAAGGCATGAAGTAAACATGCGCTTGACGCGCATCTTTAGTTCTGAAATTATGTCCTGTTTTCCCATGCTCCATCTCCTGTATGAACCTTCCTTCTGTTATGTATATGTCTTTGCATGGTACATCATGAACTATTGGCAGCTCACCTTCCTCATATACATACACTTTAAATCTCTTCTCCATCTCTATATAGCTCCTGCATTTGTTATCATACCAAAAAGCTCAATAAAAAGGTGCGTTATAGCCAGCTGCTCTAACGCTTTAGCCACTGTGGGTCCCTTGGAGGCTACTACTACAAACCCATTGGGTTATAAACAAAAGGGTCCAGCTACTATGAACATGTATGAACCGGGTTTGTCTGCTGTGACATGTTCTGCAAATGAGACTACTGGAAATACAAACCCATTGGGTTATATCCTTATTATTTTTCTCCTAGTCAAATTTTTTAAAAGTAATAAGTGAAATATAAAATGTATAAAGCAGGAGGCAGTGTTGCACCGAAACTCCGTCGAGGCTCGCGTACCCGTTTCGAAACGTGGTGGGAACGGGAACGGCCCAAACGCCTCAAACGTTTCCTTGCGTTTCCATTGCCGTCCCTGGATTCCCAAGGCGTTTCCTGGCGGTTTCTTGAATTTGAAGCGTTTCCATGGCAGTTTCTGTATTTATGATGGGTTTTAAAGTTTTAATGGGCTTTTTTATTCCAAACCCATTGGAACCCAACTGTCACATGCATTAGGGCAGCCATCTATATCGTTTATATATGCACAACATATACAATAACACAAATATACAATACGTCTCTACTCTCTACATCGAATATCTATTAATCTATTATGGCTTCTTCTCAAGAAACACAACAAACACAAGGTGTTGATGATCATACAGATCAACCTCCATTGTGGGCATATGTTACTAAACTTGAAAAGATAGGTACAACAGGAGGAGCATGGAAGTTTATTTGCAATCTTTGCAGTGAAACTAGACAAGGATCATACTCAAGGGTTAGAGCACATTTACTCGGTATCAAATATATTTTTAATTTTTTTATATTTTTTATTGCCGTTTCTATGTCGTTCCCGTATCTTGAATTTTTGATTTTTTCCGTTTCCCTTTCCCGTATTGTTCCCGTATCCCTTTGTCGTTCCCGTTTCGGTGCTACACTGGCAGGAGGGAAAAGAGATAATGGTCTTACAATGGACGTTGCATTATAAGGAAGATCAAGATGGATACTCCTATCAGTGTAGTCTGCCGACAAAGATAATGAAAGATACTCCTATCACCTTCATAAGCGCTGTCTGACCTTGCAAGTAAAGATTTAACCTGTGAGAAATAGTTTAGAGTAAAGAAACATATCATATATGTCAGCAATGTAATGCAAGTCAAAACTTATTAGAAAAAGCATATAACTGTATGAGATATGACGGGCTTGGCGCAACTAAGATATGCCAAAAATGTAATGTAAGGCAACATATCAGTTTATAGTTTGTTTGTAAAATGCCTCCAGCCCTGATTACACAACAGCTGATGTGTCATCTTCGCGTGAATTAAAGTCTCTCTCAGGACCGCCAAAATGTTTGACAACATGTAAAGAGAAGTTATGAGCATATGGTGGCAACATGTTTAATAAAATTTCAATAAGCTCAAAACAACTATTTTATGAACCCACCAACAATAGCACCAGGAAAAAGATCTGGGTCACTTGCTTATGCAACCGTCCCAACGCAAATTATAGATAATACTTGAAAAACAAATGAAAGGTTATAATGTTTCGAAATGTAATGAAACATAACTGAACACAAACACCACAGGAATTTAGCTTAGTATCCACATCATAGGGAATGGGAGTAACGGTCTCTAGAGTTGTACCTTCAACCATAAATCCTGGTTTGTGTCCCAAAGGTTGCCTCTTGGTACTGATGATCTCACCCTTAGCCTTGGCTTGCCTTTAGTTGGCCGTTCTTATTAACTCTCTGCTTGAACTCCTCGGTGCACCTTGATGGCATGACATGCTCGATGCGCACATGAATCCTCTTCTTGATAAAATTTATATATAAAAAGTTTTCAGCATACATTATTCATTCTCAAGCCATGATGAGCTGCCCTGTTTTCCAAAAACGGCCAATCAAAAAAGTCTCCATTGTATGTGACATAAATGCCAGGCTTCACCTCTCTCATATGTTAAAACCACAATTGTAGCAACTCCTCCTGCATAATTAAACGGAAATATAATCGTTAAAACCTTTAGGCACGAAGTTTAATACAAAGAAATTAAAAAATCAGACCTCATTCTTCACATTTGTCACTTTAAAGTATCCTTCAAATTCAGATTTTGGAGTGTACTCTAATCCTCGATATCTTCACCAACGCACTAAAAATAATTGCAAACGAACATACTAATAAGCCTCAAGAAAATATAACTATATATCGTAAGAAAAAGCTCAAATTACTTATTGTACTCGATTCTCTGTTGATAATCAAATATCCTCAACCATCAACCATGTAAGAGATCATCATGACTAAATCATACTCGGCATCAGGAAACTTTAAAGGAAGCTTTGTGGTCTCTATATCAAATGCACAAACATGAACTTCAGCACGTTGTAGAAGTTAGTGCCTTCTTTCAATAGTAACTACGCCACTTGACACATTAACACCATACCACAGCCCGCATCTTATATCTAACAAGTACGATTTCACAGAAGTGAGACATGCAATATTTATAATTAACGATACAAAATACTAACACTTTTATAGATGTGAAAAAAGTATATTACCATTGTCGTTGCAAAGCGGACATGGTAAAGCACATCATACTCCCTTAGATCAACAATGTAATCTATAAAATCATCAATTTGTTCTTTTCTATAAACACCAAAAAAAATAATGTTATAAAATTAAAAGGATTTAACTGCTCTAAGCGCCTTGATACAAAAGTACATATGCTGATAAGCATACCTTTTCCTTGCTAGTATGGACTCATATACATTATTATTTTCTCGATTTCTTTCAACCGCACGCATCAAGTCATTCTTTACTTGCATTAGTTGTTGTACAGTGTCAAATGATATTTTTAAGTAAGTTTTTCGTAATCCTGAAAGATGGTTTTTCTGTGACATGTGAAATCGAATACTATTTAGTCAGACGATAAGCAAAGGGAAAAAACACAAGCATCGGTCATTTTATACGATAACGACTTACAAGATCAAGGTCCTCCATTTCGACTATATTTCAATATCCGCAATTTGCCCTTCGAATTTTCTTTTAAATATGCGTCAACATCCGATTCCATCTTATCCTACAAAGTTTAACAGCTATTAGATATGGCGATTTAATTAACTTATAAACACAAAATAACCATTATATCAATATGAGTGTAACTTACCTTTGTAGCAGCATAGAAATAAGGCCTGAACTTGTACTTCACTTTAAACGTCGGACCATCCTTTAGTCAAAATCAAGTATCAGTTAGTGTATATAATTACACAAAGAATATTCACACCTTTATCATTGTACGTTCTGAACTTTTATTTTCACAATTCTATGCAACAAGCTTTCGATTTTTACCATTGATGTAATTACTGATTACTTGTTATTGCAAGCTACATGTATGTATTTTTAACAATATAAAAGTAACAAACTTTCATTTTCTTTATCATTTGATGGCCTGCTTTGAAACCATCTAGGTGGCGATAAATAGCTTCGTTAATAGTGTGATTAGTCACGTTATTGCAAATTTTCGTGTTAGTGGATTTTAATCTCTTAAACGGGCGATGGAAGTAGCAAGGAATCTGCGCATAAGCAAATTAAGCATAAGAAACCGGCATGTTGTTTCGTATATGTAAATAAGATGTGACTTACAGAAAATATGCATTTGGAGTACCAATACCAATATCTCCATATTATTCAGCATCCAAGTAGTTAGTTTGAGGGACTAAGCACACATTAGATTCAAGCGGTCCAGGTAGTGTGTTCAATAGACCTTTTCCATATTTGCCTTCCTTAATAGCATCTTTAATGATATTGATAAATCATGTACCTTCTCCATGTCTGATATATTAAAATGAGTCTACCTGGAACTAGTGGTGCGCAAATCGGTTTTTATGGGCTAACCGGTTCGGTTAGTAACCAACCCGGTTTTTGGTCAAACCCAGTCAAACCGGTTATTATCAAAAACCGGTTCGGGTCGGTTAGACTTTTGGGTAGAAAAAACCAAACCCGGTACTAACCGGTTTGTACCAGTTAGTAACCGGTTATTATAGCCAAACCGGTTATAACCGGTTTTTTGTTTTCTTTTCTATTTGGCTACTGTGATTGGGACATAGAAAAAGGAAGCCAAAGTTATGCATATTAACAAACCAAAGCTAACTGTTAGAAACATTTAGAAGTCTTTTTGGTTACTTTTTGGCTACTGTTTGCATATTTAGAAGTCTTTAGAAGTCTTTTTGCATATTAACAAATCAAAGTTATGCATATTAACGTCAAATAATTTCAAATAATTCAAATAATTTCAACTTTTATTAAATAAACTCATAATACGTCAAACATAAACTACTTGAAACATAAGATAATACATTGAGTGATTTATTAATCGGAAAGCTAATACATTGAGCGATAGTGAGGTCTTATTCGGAGTCTCCGGATTCGGACCTAGGTTGGTTATCTTGAGCGATTTCTTCATCGGAAAGTGAGATTCTATAACCCTCTTGCATCTCGATCTCAAGTATTCGTGGTTCGATCTCTAAATAATTGGCTTCAAGATTAGAAGTGTGTTGTATACGTTCTTGTGCGTCTAAGTGATCCTTTAAGCAAATACACATCTCCAAAGATGCCGGCGTGAGTCTTGTTCTTCGAATCGTTAATACCCTTCCACTAAGAGAAAAACATGATTCCGAAGCTACCGTAGAAGCTTGTACGCTTAGTAAATCTCGAGCCATCTTGGATAGAACGGGAAATTGAGATTGCCTTCCTTTCCACCAAGACAAAACATCAAATTTTTCAAATTCTTCTTGTCCCATAGAGCTTATCCAATCGGTTCCGGTATATCTCCCAAATTCGTTAGTACCGGTTTGGTCACTCCTAGCCCGTTTAACACTTTCTTGTCTTAAAGTTTGAAATAAGTTAAACCTCGAACTCGAAGAGGATGATGAAGCACCACAACTCATTGAAACATTAGTTGAACCATATTTACTAAAATAAAAATCAAATAAATCTTTAAAACATTTGTTAAAATAAGCTTTTGCATTCATTGCATAGTTAAGGTTTTCTAATTGCAAATCCAAATCAATAGAAATCTTTCCGATAAGTAGTTCCACCCCGCTAATGTTAAAGCATGGGTCTAATGCGGCGGCACAAGTAATTACCGGTGGAATTTCTTTGAAATATTTTCTAAGTTTTTCTTTCATAGGTTCAACCATAATATCAAATGGTGGACCACTTGATTCGAATTCGCCTATTTTAGAAGACATTATAAAAATTTGTTGGAGTACCCTATGACTCGTGGGATAATAAACACCCGATAATAAAGTAGTTGCATCTTTAAAAACTTCAAGTAATTCGGTTAATTTTTCAATAATTAGCCAATTTTCGACGGAAAATCGTTCAACTAGGTTATCACCGGCAAGATCATCATGAAATGTACTTAAAGAAATTTTTTGGCGTAAAGCACATTTAAACATATAATAAGTCGAGTTCCATCTTGTAGGCATTTCGAAACTAGGGGTTAAAAAATCGGTTTCCGTTTCCGCACATAATCTCATATAATCCATATATCTTGTTTTAGGCCCACAAAATACATCTTGCAACATTGTTTTAAAAGCGTTTTTTATCCCCATTATTTCGGGTACCCCTAATCCGTCTTGCACAACTAAGTTTATGATGTGTGCAACACATCGACTATGAAAATAAATGCCGTTCAAAGGTGGTTGGTATCTTGCTATTAGTTTAGTGGCGGCATTTGTATTGTTAGAAGCATTATCAAATGAGATTGAAAAAATCTTATTTTCCAATTTAAACTTTTTTAACACATCTCGTAACTTACAAAATAAATTCATACCCGTGTGAGGATAATCAAAGTTTTGAAAATCAATCGTACGCTTCATCATTTGCCAAGTTACGGGATCAATCCAATGCGCGGTAACACAAACGTACGATTGCGGCAAATGATGAGGCGCCGACCACACATCGGTTGTTAAGTTTACATTTGTATTTAAATTTTCAAAACCTTTTATGATTTCGAGTTTAGCCTTTTTCCACATTTTAAGTGCATCACGTCTAAGAGTAGAACGACTTACGTGACTATATCGCGGTTGAAGACATTCTTGAAGCATCTTGGTTAATCTCGGATTGTCGAAATGGTTGAATGGCAAAGTTTCTTGAATCACAAAGCTTGCAAATTGTTTTCTTGTCCGTTCCGACTGATATGTAAATATACTCCCATCTTGTGACATAGATGCTTGACCCGCATCCGGAACGCCTTTTAGTGCTAGGCAATACTTTTTTTCGATATGTTGCTTCAACGTCGAATTGGATCCACTACTTAAAAACTTATGGCAAAATTTACAATGAGCCTTCACGGTATCATCCGACAACTTCACGAGCTCAAAATTACACCATATTTCCGGGCTTCGAGTACAATTTAAAACCTCAACGATCTTGGGTTCATTTGAAGAACCAACACCGGCGGAAGTTGAAGAACTTTGAGTTGCCATTTTGTGAGTGATTTTGATTGTTTTCAACAGTGTTGTGTTTGATTGTTGTTGTAAGTAACTAAACAATATATAAGATTGGTATTTATAATAAATTTTGTATCCCAACGTCTATAAAAAAAACGTTAATATCGTGTCTAGTGTCTTGGGCTACTCTTGGCTGCTGTTCCCAGTTCCCAACATTCCCAACGTCTATAAAAAACAGTAGCTTCCCAACGTCTTTATAAATTAACCGGTCACTAACCGGTTTTTCTCTAACCGGTTCCCAACCGGTTCGGTTAGTAACCGGTTCCTAACCGGTCCAACGCATAGAACTAAAAACCGGTTCATAACCGCCGGTTATTATCCTAACCGAACCGGTTAGGTCAAAAACCGGTGTTGACCGGTTCCGGTTTCGGTTTTTTTTCCGGTTTCGGTTTCGGTTTCGGTTTTTTTGTTCACCACTACCTGGAACATGGGAAAGTTAAACAAAAATACCGGTGTAAAACAATACATGCACTACCAAATAAAATCATAAAGTTATATATACATAAAGGTGTGATAAACCTCGAATGAGTAATCCATCAGATGAAGCATTGAGTGTGTGTTTGGATCTCAAGTGAGGCAACATCGTTGCTATCTTACCTGCATATATGCAATACAACAGCAAAAACATAAAGAAAAAAATATTTGAAGTAGCATATCTGAATTAATCACTTACATGTAATTTAAGTGGGAAAAAAACAGGTAGTAAAGAACCGGTGATTGAATGTTTTAATTTAGGGTTTAAGAGAAGAATAACGAATGAATTTGTGTGGGTTACGGTTTGAATGATATTAGGGTTTTGAGATATAATAATGAATCTGGTTAACTTGAGGGTTATGTTTGTTTGGAAAGGTTTATAGGTTTTTGTTTGCAAACTATAAACCAAAAGTCATTGTTGATCTAGTGGTTAGCATGGTTCTTAATGTTATCCAATGTCCCAAGTTCGAATCCAACAACATGATTTTTTGGACAAAAAAAATCCGAATTTTGTGAAGTCCAACAGATTTTAATTAAAAAGCTACTTAGGTGGCATTAAATTGATGACATGGCATTGCCACATAAATTGAAATCCCCATGTCATATTTCATGTCATCGTTTTTAATGCCTAAACTACTCTTCTTGCAGATTCAATATCTAAACACAGAAGTTTTGTACCTATAAATTTACATAATCACGAAATTTTAGAAATCACCATTCACACAACAAATCACGGCAACAACAAACAACCCTAATCTTCTTATGGATGGTATTCGTTTTTGGTCAATCCATCATCGTTGCAATTCATCATCACATAAGGTAATTATTGTTTTTTTAATCTTCATGAAAAAATTAATTGTCTTTGTTCATGAAACTAATTGTAATGGTTGTGCGACAGTTATGTACATACGAAATTTCATATGGTTGTGTCTAAGAGAAAAAGATATTAAGGAAGAGGCAGCTGTTCAATTAATATAATTACTTTTATGCAGGTTCGTGATTATTGGCTTCTTTTTTATTGACACTTCTTGTCCTAAATGCAACAATTTAAAGACAAAAACATCAAAAGGTATGCTATAGTTTAGTTTCATCTTTATTGGTTGCTTTTGTTATTGGTGTAATATTGTGCTTGATGGAAGTCTTGACCTAAGATAGTAATTCTAGATATTTGATCAATTAAGCAACAAATAACGATCATTTATATATGGGTTGAGGTTATAGGTATTCTTTCACGTGGATGATGACATACTTTTCTGTGTTAGACATAAGTAAGTTAGAACATACTTATTTTTAAGTCATGTTTTTACTCTAGAATGAGCGAATACACGTAATTTCTCCTGTTATTCTTTTTTCAGGATGAATATGAGATGAAAAAAATAATTCATGCATACAATCTAGATGAACAAATTATATAACCTCTTCAATATGTATTGGTTTGGGGCTTTGGGCTAACATGCATACATTATGAAACAGGTTGTCTATCTTGCATCGGCATTGCGATTCTAGCCTTTTTGTAACACCGAGTGTAAGTTAGGTGTCTGTGAAATCTCCTTTTGTGCATATGACTATTTAATTCTTCTTAAATACTTTCGATTTGTTTGATTACGCACTATCGTATCCAAACTAGCTAGCCCTACCGAGCAGGTAATTTGTCACATTAATTCCACGTCAATAGTAGGCATTGAGTGTAAGTCTCCTTATCATGCAACCCATTTTGTTATAACTGAGATTGTGTGATTTTGATTATTTCATATCACATAAGGGGTGTTTGGATTGCTTATTCAAACTGCTTATTTTAGTTACAAATAATTAGCAAGGCAATCTCAAACACCCTTATGTTGTTCATCTTCTGTATTAGAATGCAATAAGCAATCCTACCAGGGCAAGGCGCAAGGGTGCATTACAGGCCTAAATTCATTACCCGGTATCATACCTCCATTGGTTTTCAGTCCTCTAACGGTGAAAGAAAGCGCTTCAAACATATCTTTGTTTCATGATTAGGCTGATAGTAGCTAACAAGGTTCTACATTCTTTTTTTTCCCGTAGCTTTATTCTTGTCGGATCATGCTCCGTTTCATTTTCCTGGTTTTAGTGTTATGTGTGCCGCTTTAACTATGGTATGGTCTCTATCGCACTTTAACAAGGCTTTATTTCCTGGTTTTACATTTGGTATAAAATCCTCAATGCTTGTGCCAAGAAAGTGCATAACAGTCGGTTTAAAACTGTTTGACCCGTTTAACTTGTTTCATCCTTCCGATCTAAGAGATAAAACATATATATATATATTCCTTCTAAAGATTAAAGAAATTTTGAATTCCATGTGTAGATGATAGCATTCATCCAAAGCATCTGATGAAGGCGCCCCGGCTCCGTCTCACATTCCGGTTTGATTCACAAATTGTGAATATGATTCGTGGAACTGTAAATATGCTTCCCAAGAAGAGTATCAACAACAAGTATTGTTTTTTCGTTACTGACCTCATTGCCATGTGTTTATCATTCAAGCATCTCTTTGATTTTTACGTGTTAAAGGCGGTGCTGAGATTAGTTTTCGTGAGGTTATTGGTTTGTTATATTGTCTTTCAATATGTTTTATTTTGATTGTTAAAACTTATGGCTAGATCAGATATGATGGTGGTGTAAAAATAATTTCATGCATGCTATTTTATTTTTCGGTTGTTATTTTATCTTTGTTTTGATTTGAAAATTGTAGACAAATTTCGGCATACTATGTACTATGGTGCTCACAGTCTAGATAGTGAATCTGAGCTTCAATCAAGTGAGCCATACAAAAGTTATGACCTTTTTCCATAGATAATGCTTGTATTTTGAGGTCATTTGACCTTTTTTCAATATTTATGCAGTGTTGAGACTTTGTGATAATTCGACATCACCAAAGAAGAAGCTGCTTATCGATCAACAATTAGCATGTTGCGGGTACTCACTTGAAGAGTTGCAGCTATCAGAAGGTAAGGAACTATAAATTGTCAAATTTAAAAATAGAATGTCTTTTTTTCCATGAAGTTTGTTTCTATGTGTAGGCAATACATGGCAGATGGATTACTCGTCTCTGGCGATTTGGTCATCTTTTTGATACTTTGAGCGATGGTTCACTAGCGACGAAAGATTTGGGCAGATAAGTACCAACTATACTAATCAGGAGTAAGTTATACCATCATCCTTTTTTACACAATCAATTCTGAAATACTCAGAATTAACGTGATTACAATATTATTTCAATTTCATTATTTGTTGACAAATTCTTTCTCTAAATATTTTATGCGGTCGAACTGGCAGTAGCGAGGGACAGAATCTTCCCGACAGTCCATTTGCATCTCCGTTAGCTAATGGGATATCGACAGCCACATAACTTCTCCACAAATAACAGGCGGACTTATAGAGAACACAAACGGACATCAAAGTCCATTTCAGTCTGCATCGATTAAACACAACAAGAACAAAGTTGATAACAAAAGGTTCGTTTTTAGCACTTTTAAGGCGACAATGCAGGTTGCAATGAATATAAGGTATAGAAAAACTGCAATATCTTACAAAGTTACCGTTGACATATTTAGTTTATACAAAGGGTCTCAAATAGTTGAATGCATATGTCTATTTAGTCTATTTGTGTTGTGTGCAGGATGTTAAATTCTTGGAAAATGTTGACATCGTGATTTGTATGTTCGATGGTGTGGCACGTGTTTGGACTGTACATCGAGGATAGGGACGGTGAGAGTCATGAACTTGAGGCCTACACTTCTCTACTTTCTCAATACGAGGGCAAAAGGTATCTACCACTTTCTTTATAGATAAATGTTATCGTTTTGTTCCTTTGTGTTAAAAATATACAATGTCTGCAATAAGGTCTCTAATATCACTAGAAAGTTGATGTCAAGGATTATGTTGATTCTTTTCAGGTTAATTACCTTCCTTCCTCTTTTTTATTATTATCATTAGGAGGATGTTTGTTTAAGCAAAGCTTATGGCTTCTTTTGGAACCTTTTATTTGCTTATATTAAAACTTTTCGGCGTTTTTATGACATGATTAGCTTATATAAGCCATAGAGTTTCCCCTGGGCTTATGAAACTCCCGCATAAGCCATAAGCCTGTTATATAAGCTTAAACACGCACCCCCAAGCTTAACTGTTTATCATATCAATTGTTAGTATAGTATATTCTCACAAACATTAAGCTAGCCATGATTTGCGTTGATAAAAGTAGTTTGTTAACATAAAACATATATAATTCTTTGAAGAAACATGTAATACAACATTTATGTCGATTACAATTTCGACTCAACTAACTAACACCTTATAAATTATTGCAGCATGATGATGATGAGATCAGTGCCTACTTCAAGAATAGTAAGAAACTTACTCTAGAGTCCGAAGACTGCCGACAAACACTTGAGTTCATGGATAAACTTAAGGTAATTGCTAGAAAGGAATAGGCCTCGGGAAAGGATCTCAGCATTCTCATCCGCGCGTACAGCATGATCATGAGGGTTTATCGTGCTTTGTCTAAAACCATCAATTTTGATCAGTCTTCTTCTGTTTGGGACATCGGCGTGTCTTTGACCATCAATATATCCATATCAAAGGTTCAAAATGAGCTTAAATACATTTGCAATAACGTGACTAATCACACTATTAATGAAGCTATTTCTCGCCACCTGGATGGTTTCAAAGCAGGCCATCTACCCAAAAAGCTTCTCCCTCGGGTTAACTCTCTTACTTCTAATTCTATTACTATATTATTATTGTTAGCTAGGAGAAATTTGCTGATTTAACTCTATTGTCCTTGCCAAAGACCTTTGTGCTGCAGATTCTTACAGATAGGAAAAGAGTGTCAAGCCAATCAATATATAAAAATTGATGATGCTATAATAAAATTTATATAAAATTAATAAAATTCGATATTCTACACCATTTATAAATAAATTCTGCTTAAATACTTTATAAGTTAGGTTAACTCTATCATTTATCTGTAGAATATCATTTGAGCTGGTAGATGAAATTTGCTGATTTAACTCTTATCAGGTAGATTCTTTGAATTTGCAGGACATGATTCCACATGAAGCACAATAATATGGTTTTTTATGTAGGTTTCCATACAATCCTTACATTTAATATCTTGAATCTGCTAGGATCTACTAAACTCACTCATGTATGTTTCCAATTTAATATATGTTGTTCATTGGTGATATCCATATGTATGACTTACATTCTTACTTGCTGTAGGTTGTATTGGATTTTGTTTGGCAGATAAATGATGATCAAGGGTAATATATATGAGATCAGTTACGTAGTCATAAAAAACTTCTTAGTTTTCTCACATGTGTCAGTGCGATAAATAATAACAATGATTTATTTTTTTCATTTATCCGTCATGAAGTTCCGTAAGTTAATTCCTTCTTAACATATGATTCCGTAAGTTAATTCCTTCTTAACTTATGATCTATGCATGCAGGTATTCGTATTCATATTCATTCCCATGTTCATTGATGATTTTTTTAGTAGACATAAGCTAAAGTTAAACCACAATGCAGTCAAAAAGGAATTATTTAAATCAGTGGTATATAAGATTTCCTTCAAAGACGTCTAATATCAAAAGGACTAATTTAAATCGGTGGTGCGCTAACTTACTCAAGATTACGGATGTCGATGATTCATTGTATCCGCGTGTTTTCGATGCGTCAGGTACCATGACACAAATGTGGAGGGAATTGAATATACCTAGGGCATTTGGTCTCTGTAGCTATCAGCTTAATTAACTGCGTAAACCAACCATAGCTGAATTTACATTATACCTTAGCTAAAGAAAAGAAAAGAAGCAAACAATCTCTTTACTAACAATGCACGCAATAGCAACAGCCATCACGGATGGAAGAAATCCTTGAATCTGCATATTCATTGTAAGTACACGTAGCCTGATGATTAAAATATGGTGGTACAAGTTGGAAACTTACACAACGCTTACTTTTTGAGGACACATTAACCATTATATGCATGTCAGCACCCTGATTATTAAGTACATTGTTAATCGTGTTTCCCAATATGTCAATAACAGCCGCATCCATTCAGCCTTTCGAGGTAAATGTCGTCATGAGTTTTTTTGTTAGTAGATCATTGTGATATACTTAGGCCCTGTTTGATAGCCTTTGAATTGAGCAATTAAGATGATATCAATGAATCGGTCAGATTATACTTTGTTTGATAAAAGGAATATATGACACTGTACCATTTTGAAAGGTGCTGCATCATGACCACATGGATACAAAATCATACAGTGCCCCACATGTACCTATTTTATCCTTTTCTCATTTTTTTATCTTTTGTTATATTTTATTTGTTTTTTTTAACGTCACTCAAAAAAAAGAATTTGTACTTTGTGTACCTATTTTACAGTGCTCCACATGTACCTATTTTATTTGTTTTTTTAACGTCATTAAAAAAAAGAATTTGTACTTTGTGTCAATGTATATTAAAACATTTGATTTTAGGATTTTAATATAAAACTATTATTTGAAATGGATGGAACATCATATTTTCATTATTTCATGATACACATTTTCTTTGGCATAATAAGTTAATTTTATTAACGCGAGACAATTATTAATGGGTTAAAATTTATTTAAAATAACTAGGTTTGATTTTATTAACGTGGAGTCGGAAATCATTGTTACAAAAATAATAAAATAAAAAATGAAATAAGTGCGTACAAGGATAAAATGGTAATTTAAATCATTCAGAGCGTTGAATCAAAACAATTACCAAACGTTCATTATTATTCAGAACCAAGTTCATTCAGGATCTACAAATCATTCAGCAACTTTGATTCACTCAGCACTTAATCATATTGTTTTATCAAACAGCCCCTTAATGTCTTAGATTTTATTAGTCTTTTGTAAACTGCTACTGTTATAGGTGCCAGTCAAGGGCCGATTATTGGTGCTATCAGTTCGCATGGGAATGCGGAATGTCGACGTTGTATGTCTCAAGGTAGGTTAAGTTATTAGTATTTGTTTAACTGGGATGGTGTTCTGTGTCGCCTTTATTTTTAAACACAATTGCATACAAGTGCCTCTTCTTGCAATTTAAGATGTGCGGTCAGTCAACGGCTTATATTGATGACACACACTAGAGCCTTAATAAATATATATAGCTATCTTATTAATAGCATTGTTTGAGTCAAGTTATGATTTATAAACTCGCCACGAAAAGTGTTTTTGTTTAGTATTTTCTCTTCTTAGGTAGCATAAACAAAAAATTACTATGTCAACTGAACCCTTTTGTATTCATCCCTAACCGGACCCAAACAATTAGTTTTTTAAAATGTAGAGCTTTCATAGCATTAACACTGGCCTGGGAGGATAGCAACACGAAATATTTCAAATGTCTACACATGTCATCCTTGCTTTTTTTGCCTCACATATAGGTCATACCAGATATTTAATAGTTTAGTCTCTTTTCTACTCATTTCAATCGGGTCAACATCTTCCAAAAACAAAATATTGTCCTCTTTGTGCAAAAGAGAGTTGTAGGTGTCCTAGATCAGATGTGGCAATTTTCACACATGTACCTTCTCAATGGACTGACTTGGGTTTTGCTATATCTTCAGCGGGTCATATTGAAATTCTCCAGTTCATACCACCTCATATATTTTTTTGTTTTGGATCATTGTTGAAACAATATTATCACCAAAAAATCTAAATTGGACAAGAAAATGTTTGCAGACTTACACAACCTGCCCATCTTGCAACTTTTAACTGCATTTATCAGCACTTGCAGTTGTGTTGCCATTTGTGCAGGTACCAAATACAAAGGGATGGATGAACTTATCAGTGAGAATTTTTCCTCAGATGTAGTGGAAAGGTTAGACATATTTTCTTCCGTCATGCCTTTTCTTCTTGGTGTTGTTTTATATGTTAGCTGGATATTTGCCATAAATGCTGATCACATCTTGGTTTTTGGGTTTGCATAGAAGGAGAAATATCTAAAATCTTTCTTTGAATATAAGATGCAATGCTAGGAAAGGTTACATTTAACTATTCCATATGTTGATCTTCTATTTCACTTCACTAAAATCATTACAATTGAAGACATTAACTTATTTTACCTTATTTCAGGTGACAAGAAATCTAGATTATCAGGTGATATTCAGTTAAAGAAACATTATGAAGCTTTTGTTCTTTTTTATTTATATCGATTTTGAATTTGTTGGGTTATCTTCTATTTTTAAAGAGGATAGAGCAAGGTACTCATATTAGTGTCATTTATTTGGATCCTAACACATTATTTATAAATGCTATACAATTTTAAGTAATGATGCTCTTTTTGTCAATCTTCAGGGGGATGAACTATTTGCATGAGAATAAACCATAACCAATTATTCACGGAGATCTTGAGTATGTTTCTGTAGGTATATACGATGTCTTTGGAAATAGTACTTAAGTATGTTTCTGCACCATACTAAAAGTGACCAAGAGGGTTAAACAAGGAACGAACATGTCATACCATGACACCACCTGTGAGTCTTCTGTTTGAAAATTTCTTTATTTTCTTTGTTCTCTCACATCACTTTTACAATGTTCTGAAGTTAATATATCATAGTTAGAGTCTTGACTTTATGAAAACATATATATGTTGAGTTTTGCAAGTCTTTTAAGTTTGTTATGTGCTATAACAGGGACATATGTTGCACCGGAGTTCTTTAGAAATGAAGACTACGATAACACATCGGATGGTTTCCCATTTGCATTGATTTTATAGGAGGTAAGCTTTAATATTTTTTTCAACATCTAAACATGCATTTAAGGGTCATAGTATATGTAGTATTATACATTTGGCACTTTTTACCCATTTAAATGAGTTCATTTGGTTATGTTTTATCTTGAACGGGTCGAATGGGTTAAGCTACACGATTTGAAGTATAAAATCGTGAGGTCTTAATGTCGAATGGGCTAAGCTAAAAGATTTAACTAAAGAGTAGAAGTCGAGTGGGTCAAAATGTCAAATGGGCCGCAAGTCATCTGAAATGTGGTCATAAGCATAAAACCTCTTAACTCTTTTTTTTATAAAAGTTTTATATTTTACATTAATTATTCATTAGGATTAAAATTACCCATTTTGACCCGGACCCATTTGACCTGGACCCATTTGACCAATCTGCTACTTTTATTAATCTGTACAGACTGTTTCCTCCTGGTGAAAATTGTAGGTTGTACGATTTATTTAAAAGGTGACGTTGCTTGCTTCAGGGGGTGCAGGGCATATCTATCCATCTACTACAAATCCACCAGTATGTTTATCTTTGTCAGGCATTATATTGGTCATATACTTGTATTAGCTAAATTTCTAACTCGTCACTGGTTAAATTCAATAGGTAGCTCTTGGAGATGGAATAGCCATGGCTTACCGAGCTCAAGCTGTAATTTCAAACATGGAGTAAGAAATCTAAAATTTCTGAAAACATGTAGTAAGCTATCTAAAACCTTTAAACATGGCATTATGTGATACTCTAATGTATACTCTCGTGTTCAGATTTGTGCAGTTTAATCCAACTGCACTTGCAGATGCAGGACTCCCAATCACACCAACGAAAGCCAGGGAAAATGCGTTTTTGATCACTGAAGCTGTGAGGGGTGATGGGAGGCTTCTTTATAATCTCGATATGGAAAGGTTCATGCCTATGTATGATGAACGTGCTGAGCTGGCTCCAAGAGATGTCGTGGCTCGAAGCATAGATGATCAACTTAAACAGCGTAATGAGAACTATGTTCTTCTAGACATTAATCATAAAGCCAGAGAGAGAATTCTCTCTCATTTTCCAAATATAGCTGTTGAGTGCCTTAGGTATGGCTTGGATATAACTTGCGACCCAATTCCAGTTGTTCCCGCTGCTCATTACATGTGTGGAGGGGTTCGAGATGGTCTTCAAGGGGAGACCAATGTTTGTGTACTTTATGTTCTTTGGTGAGAATTTAACTTCCAATGTTTTGACTTTTGTGGTCAAAGGGACTAATCTGTTACTCTAAGTTTGTTAAGGTTATTTTTCTATAGATGGTGCATTTTGACCTTAAAAGCCAAATTTTGAAGCGATCTTTGCTTCTATTTAGAGGGGTTTTACAATATGTTAATGTGAATATGGGTATGACTTCATAAAAAGATGATGTATTGTTTCTTATCCACTGGTTGGCATTTCTTTCTCATTATTTCTTTAAAGTTGTGATCAAACATGCATCTCATCTAAAAAAAAAAAAAAACTCACACTACACACAAGAACCAATAGATATGTGCTTTATCTTCACAGTATCATGTTATGTTACATATGGCTTCTATAAAGTGACAAGGCGTTCGGGGTTCAGGTTGTTGATTGCATTTCCAAACTGCAAACAATAAGAAAACAGTGTTTTAAAAACCATCTAAAAGGTTTATCAGGCTTTAACATCCAATGGGACCGCAGAGAAAAAAAAAACAAATTACCAAAGTGAACCGTATACATACTCATATTACTAAACTGAACACTTTTCTTATGGTTTACGAGAATGACCAAAATGTGTCCCTTTCCATTACCCCACATATGAGATGTCACAATCATAAATGGAACCGGGAAGTATTTGAGCTTGGGTTCTTCAAGTTCAGTAAATGAGTTCTTATTCCTGAAGATGCCTTTGATTCTCATCTAGCCACGCCCTGGCCTTTGATTATCATCTTTATCATCTTTATCACGTCTTTCACTTTAAGAACTGGGATCTCCGGTACTCGTTCTTCAAACCTAGCTCACCATCTTCAAGCTTCTCACCATCTTCTCGCTACCATCTTCAAGCATTCCTCCCCACGCCCAGGCCAAGCCCAGCAACCCAGGGCCACGCCCAGGCCTCCCCACGCCCAGGGCCACGCCCAGGCCTCCCCCACGCCCAGGCCACGCCCAGCAACACGCATCACGCCCAGGGCCACGCCCAGGCCTCCCCACGCCCAGGGCCACGCCCAGGCCTCCCCACGCCCAGGCCACGCCCACGAGAATTGGTGTACACGTGTACGGTTTAAAACGATTACGATACCAATCTAACGTCTAATATTGAAAAGTTCATTTTAGAAAATTATACGGGCGTGGTTTATACATGTAAAGTACTAGGCAAAAGTGTTCATTTAAAAAAATTTCTCAAAAAAAAAAGTTATAACCATGCTTATTCGTAACATGTATCTATTGTTAAAGATTAGTTTTATTTGGGTCATTTCTATGATAAAAATTCCAAGGCAGAAGGATCTTTTGCTCATTGGTTTGATGCGTTTAGGGCTTTTTTATAAATACTTTTTGCGATTACATATTATGAAAATGTTGACCACTGTGACCCAATTACAAAGTATGCAATTGTTACGTATATTATTGTGACCCACTTGCAAATTATGCAGTTGTTAACTACTCTTTAAAATTGCAGTTTATTTCGATCATTCCCCATAGATGTACTACATACGGGTAACGAAATGGTAAGGCTTTAGCTGATTTCTTCAACAGTACTTATCAACACTCATGAAGAATATTTTGTGATCAGATTATAATCGTTATTGTGATTGGGTTAGCTATATTTTTATATGTATACGTTGTCATTACAGTCACACCAGAAGACTTTTTGGGTTCTTTGATTTGGATCTGTTAGTGCACTTCCATATTAAACGAATTTTGAGCATTCCGTGACTCAAATCAAGACATAAATTTTGATATTCTAGAGATAATCTTGATTCTACTACAGGTAACATCAATTATAGATCTTAACCATTTTATTTAGCTTTTAATAAAAATAAAAACCACAAGTCATACCCGTCCATCGGACGGGTTTTGACACTAGTATATATATATATATATATATATATATATATATATATATATATATATATATATATATATATATATATATATAGTAGGGATCCAGTGAGAAGTAAATTAAAATAAAAACACGCATTAAAGATGCAACGACTTGCATTAGATGCATTTCTATTCATATAGATGCAACATCTTAAGTTTCGAAAGTTAATTTGATGTATAGATGGCGCAAATTGATTTTCATGATTTTGGCACGTGAAGAGGAACAAAAAACAAGAGAAATCATGAAATGCATCTAATATACATATATGCATCTGATTAAAAGCTAAAAAACACATTATGGTGCGTTATAATGCATCTAACATTATAGTGATGCATTTAATTTAGGTCGGTGCATCTCGAATTTGCGGTTATAGTTCTTCTTATTCCTTCTTATTTGTATGATTTTGCATGTGGGGAGCATTCATATTAGGATTTATCATTTATGTATTTCGTATTGCTAATATTGTTTAATTAGTAGTAACAGCAGCAGTAATATTTTGTTGCAGCAGCAGTAATGTTTTTTTTTTTTTTTTTTGCAGTAACACTTGTTTTCTAAGATAGTTATTCTCATATTTAAAAGTGGAATATTATTTTAATAAAACATTTTGTTCAAGTTTATTTTATTTGTGATGTTTAATAATTTTAATATGATAGTTATTGTGATATTAGAGATATTCTGATATTAAAACTGTGTATATCATTCAAGTATAGTTATTGTGATAGGTAACAAAATAGTTGTTCAAAGATAGTTATTGTGATATTAAAAATGTTAATATCATTCAATAATAGTTATTGTGATACTTATCTAAACAGTTGTTCAAGGTAGTAGAAGCAGCAGTAGAAATAATTTCTGTTGCAGTAGTAACTTGTTGCAGCAGGACTAAAATTTGTTTTTGTAGTAGCACTTTCTGAGATGCTTTTAATATATCTTTCAAGGATAGTTATTTTGAGATGCTATTAATAAAATTTGTTGTTGCAGTAGCACTTTCAAGTATAGTTACTGTGATATTTTAAGTAAAGTTGAGTTTTCTATGTTTGTTTTTTTTTAGGTGATTCAATGAGACAAAATTGTGCAAGTAATGAGTTTGTTGAAGATGAAAATTTGTCAGCTGATGTTAATGTTGAAGAGAATGAAGAAGTAAATTCACCAGATTTTTTTACATCAACTTTAATGCTTATTAAACCTATTGTTGTTAAAACTCTTGTACCAGTGGAAGGTACTTTGTTTGATAGCGTTGAAGAAGCTTATAATGCATACAAAGGTTATGCTGCTGAAGCTGGTTTTATTGTTCGTAGAGGCCATCAAACTAACGATGGAGGTATTGTTATAAATAAGGAATTTCTTTGCAGTAAAGAAGGTACCAAGAAAGTTAACGTTAAAGAATTTGATAGTTTAAAAGATAATTGTGATGCTAAGGCTGTAAAGAGAATAAGATAAGAGTTTAGGACAAATTGAAAAGCTAAAATTTATGTTGTCAGATCTAGTGAAAAGTATAGGGTTAAAAATTTTGTTGAAGAGCACAATCATGGTTTTTTTACTGCTGAGGATAGACATTTGCAAAAGTCTCATAGGTCTATGAGTTTGGGGCATCAGTATTTTTCTATTAAGGCTTCGAACTTAAACATCGGTCCTTGTATGTCATTCAATTTTATTGCAGAGCTTTTGGGTGGATATGAAAATGTTGGTGCCACTAAGATTGATTTTAAGAATATGAGTCGTGACATTTACAGCTATATTGGTAAATATGATGCTCAAATGATTATTGACAAGTTTAGTATTTTGAAAGAAAGAGATGGAAATTTTACGTTCGAGCTTAAGACTAACACTGATGGTCAGTTAAGTTGTTTGTTTTGGTCAGATGATACAAGTAAAAGGAATTATGAAGCTTTTGGTGATGTTCTTTCTTTTGATGCTACATACAAAACCAATATGTAAGTTTTATTTTTCTTTCTTTTATTTTACTTATTTATTTTTGTATTTTTATATATAATATAAATTTTTATATTAATTTGTTTTTTAGGTACAATAAGGTTTTTGTACCTTTTACGGGTGTTGATAATCATAAAAAATGTGTAACTTTTGCTTGTGGTTTACTTTCGAAAGAAGATGTTGTTTCATATAAGTGGCTACTGCAAGCTTTTCTTAACACCCATATTATGGAGCCGTACCTTGTTTTAACATATCAAGATCCTTCAATGTTAATAGCTATACTAAATATGTTTAAAACTGCTAAACACCGGCTTTGTATATGGCATATAATGAATAAACTTCCTACAAAGGTATTTATATATATAATTTTTTTTTAATTATTATTATTATTATTATTATTATTATTATTATTATTATTTTATTATATAGACGGTGACATCAAACTCTCCACATATTCCGTGGCTTCTTGTGTCCCTATTTTGCCGCAACTGGTCAAGGCATTCACCTTCTTGTATGATTCATTCAACATGTCGTAGATTATGAGTTGGTTTGCCGAGCCCCATATAAGAAGTTTTCCATCGTCCAGAATACACAGAATCTTGGATACATGGAAGGGCAATGTATTTAATGTTACTAAACTTATATACAAATCGCGGCCCAGTAACCATCAGGTAAAAAGTTTCCAGTCATTTCAAGTCATTGCATAATCAAAACAAAAAAGAGCCAAGAACATATTACACAAAGATATTAAAATTACAAGTATCATGATTAATTGTTTCTGCTGCCAATTAGACCACCAAATCCGGGAATGATCATATCAAAGTAGAACACATATCAGCGGGTGAGATTGAACTCTCTAGATATTCAATGGATTGTAAGTTATATACATTTAATTGGCCAAAACTTTTCAAGGCGTTCACCTCCTTATATGCTTGTTTAAACATGTCGTAGACTATTAGTTGGTTTGAGGGAGACATCAACAAAAGCAATTTTCCATCATCCAAAACACACAATATGCTAGACATCTTGTCATTATTGGAAATGGAAGGATATTTTGCTGAGCATTTTTTTGACCATATATATCCAAAATCAAGATCATTCAAAATCCATAACTCAAGATCGTTAGTTTTAGTGCAGATCATGCAAAGACGTCCATCAAATGTACCTAAACAATTCCATTTACATCCCGATGGAATTAGTATCTCTGAAAATACCATCTTCTTCATATCAAGAGCTAGTATCAATGACCTCCAATGTCCGTCTTTGACAGCAACCCAATACAGAAATCCATTAACAAAAGTACCTGAATACTTTACAAAGTGATAGTCCCCGATTAACTCTGATGGACTGCTCCATGACCCGCTTTTAAGATTGAATATGTCATAAAATCTGGGATCACTACTTGCACGCTTATGAACCATTATTCTAATAATCTTTAAATCATCTAAGGTTGTTCCATAACCAAATCCATACACGTAGTTGATGTGATAATACCTTGGTGGATGAGGAACTATCTTGAATGCTCCTGTGAATGGATTGTATAGGATCATTTCATGCAAACGGCCTACCTTTTTGAGGACTAAAAAAACTATAGCATTGAATGACCCGACAATAGTGACATCTTTATCTTCTATTGCATAAGGAAAATGAAGCTTGATCATCGAATGATTCATGTCGTTTCCTTGTACAGAGTTGTCTATGGTGTGAAGAGGCAAGACAGGGGGAAGGATCATTCGACACGATCTTGACTTCATAAAGCTTGGATTTGAAATCACACGATTCCAATGCTTTGATAAACATTTAAGCTGCAACAATGGTTTGGTGGGCATCCGAAGAAATATGTCGTGAAGAATTTCTTCTGGAAGTATACACTCGTCCGCCATGGATGATACAAAATAAGGTAGGCAACTGAAACAAGAATTCGAATTATGAGTCGATGAATCATGCAAAGAGTAAGAGAACCCACATATACAAATGAATCATGCAAAGAGTATAAGTAAATTACAATAGAACTCCCTAACTAATGAATTTCTTCCTGACAACTTATATTCTTTTACTTGGCCTTCACGTCCCTGTTCAAAGGTCATTATTATTTTTTAGGTAAAAGGGTTATCCGGTAAAATAGTTCAAAGGTCATTATTTTCCTTATGCAAAGGTCATTTTTTAGGTAAAACGCATTATCAATAGCTAACATTATCCCCGGTAAAATAGTTCAAAGGGTTATCCCTGGTAAAATATTTCAAATAATGTTAGCTATTGATAATGCGTTTTATAAATGTTTTAACATAGTCAATACTGTAACCATGTAATTTTTTCTTGTAAAAATTTCTCTACACTCAAAATAATTTATACATAATCACAATTTACTGAAATTTAAACCTAACTTCCTCTTATTATAGATAGAAGTTTGGTTTTATAACTAAAGCCATTTACAAATGATTCATTATGTATCCGAGTCATAGTAATCTCAGCATTCATTTCACACTAAAAGGGCAGTTTTTCAATAGTGAATCTCCGCAAGAGCTAAACACACTATCTTATATCAAGGGGTGTTTGGCTAACAAGATTATATGTTTCAAGATTATATGACAGATAAATATTATATTTCATATTTTTTGGTAACATGGGGTTCTAAGGATAGTGTCAAAACCCGTCCGATGGACGGGTATGACTAATGGTTTTTATTTTTATGTATTTGTTTATCATATATATACCAAAAAGTAATTAAAAGTTCAATGAAAGGTTAAACATGTTTATTTGATGTTTTGTGTAATATATTAAAATACTTAAATAAGGTTATTAATTTGGTTTGTTATTTTTTTTGTTTTTTTTTTTTTTTTTTTTTTAATTTGTTGTTAAATGTTTATGTTTAATAAAGATAAGTTAGAATGTGATTATGTTATGTTTGTTAATATAGTTTGAACATATTTTTTCATATGAATTTAATTAATCAGGTGTAGTTAAGTGCGTCAATTATTATTGAGAAGAGTAATAATTAGATTGCCAATGATTATTTGTATTTATTATATTGTTTATGTTGCTTTTATGTGATCTAATACATAACGTATATATTTTTTTTAAAGTTTTATTAGAGGTGTCCATATCATGAAAATTGCAAATGATGAAAACATATCTCGATTTCATAAAGTATAGACTGGTATATTTTATGTTAGCATAATAAATAATGTTGTTAATATATATAAGTAAATATTTTTTTCGTTTGTTTGTGTATTGGTAAATTGCATGTTTTGTTTTCTTTATTTGGTTGGAATCCTATATACTTTTGAATAATGTTGTTAATCATATATAGAAGTTGCATGTTTTGTTAATATATATAAGTAAATATTTTTTTCGTTTGTTTGGAATCCTATATACTACCTACCCATCTTCCAATTGCCCCAAATATCAGTTTATAAGGTCGAATATAATGCTTATTAGAAGCTTATAAAAACGCTGGAATGGACAGAAGTTTAAATTTTTTATAAAGGTAGAATTTTTTAAAACTACATCTGAGGAAGTCTTTTAAAGATAAAAAATAACCAACCTATACAGTGTCAAACAACTTCAGCAATTGCATTCCTATAAACTACATACCCACCTTCCAATTGCCCCAAATATCAGTTTATAACCTCCAATATAAAGCTTATTAGAAGCTTATAAAAACAATGTCATGGACAGAAGTGCACTCAGGTCTCAGAATGTCTTTTGAAGTTAAAAAAAAAACAACCTATACAGTGTCCTACGCCTTTACCAATGGAATCCTATATACTACCTACCCATCTTCCAATTGCCCCAAATATCAGTTTATAAGGTCGAATATAATGCTTATTAGAAGCTTATAAAAACGCTGGAATGAACAAGGGTAAGCCTCGGGATTGATATCGTTCTCTAGGGGAATAAGAATACTAGTGAGGAAGATTATTTTTTATCTTTTTATATTTTTTTAGAAATTAAAGGTACGATCTCGAGGTTTGGATTTGGGGGGTGGTACTTCTACCGATTACTCTAATTATCTAATTATCTAATCTAAGGGGTAGTCTATGTCTATTGAAGTGTGCTCCTATGATGATTAAAGATGTGTCTACCTAGATACTATTAATCCCTAGTTATCTTTTATTGATGGTTGAATTGTCACGTCCTTATTCTTAACTCGTTGTGTTTTCTAAGGTCGTAGGGTATGCTTTTATCCCTAACTCTTTGAAGCTACCTAAGGTTAATGACTACGAAATCTCTAGGATTCATAAACTTAACACTAAGGTTATCTTTGGATATTTAGCCTACAATTCCACTAGTAACTATAAGCTAAGGTTCAACAAAGATTAATCAAGCATTAAAAACTCAACGATGACTTTAAGCACTCCTAAGCCAATTACAATTAAGATAAGAGACAACCAATCAATATTTAATTACTAGGTTTCACAGATTTAAGCAAACACACAAGTAAATTATCCGGACATGTTAAACATGCAAGCATACACACATTCAATTGAAGACATAATGAAATCAATGGAATAAATAAATTATCTCGATGTAAAATAGGGTATTAGAACCCTAAAATACTATCCTAGACGGACTATAATCGTTTTAGGATTTTACTCCACAAGTCGACCTCCTTAAAAGTCTGAAAATTCGAATTCTATATATAGAGTTACAACTGTGACGGCGTCACCTTTTAATTGTGACGCCGTCAGATCGCCGCCATTAGGGTTTCGTTTTGGCCAAGTCAACTTTGGGACGGCGTCACATTGTGGCTGTAACGCCGTCAGCTTCAGCTTCTGACGCCGTCTGAGTCTAGATCTATGCCGTCTGGGATGAAGAGTCTTCGTGACGCCCTACTCTTCAATGCCTTACGCCGTCAGGTGCAAAATAGCAAATTCACTCCCGAGCCGTCACAAATATAGGGACGGCGTCGCCCTTTGTTTCTGACGCTGTCGGGTGCACTTCCAGCAGCTTGAGTGTCTTGATCTTGACTTTAGCCATTTTCTTCACATATTCACGCTTTTTCGTCCAAATAAGCATCATTCCAACATTTTGCCTTCAAGAGACCTAAAAAGTGAAAAGGAACGAAATTAAGCAGTAAAGGATATAAAAGTGGGCGATTAAGGGCTTAAATGACCCCTTAAAAGTATACGTTTTAAATCCTTATCAAATATCCCTACACTTGGTATTTTCTTGTCCTCAAGCAAATGTGCTTTTGGCCAATCAATTTATAAGTTAGGGCATAAAGCCATGGTTTAACATAATTCATAACAATTATAAGCCCCGCAAAAGTCATAACAAGCACAGAAATGATATACTAGCACCTCACAAGTGGTGTTTGGATACTCTCATCTCTTGGGTGTATATGAAATATATCAAATGGAAATGGAAGATAAACACACATTAACCGGTCCTAGTACATAGATTACCATAGGCTTGAGACTAGATCAAACCTCCATCGCTTTGGCGTAAGCACCTAGGAAAAACTATATAAGAGGTCTTTTTAAAGGGTTGTAACGTTAGGCTTACGGTAGGGAAACAAAGGGTTTGGTTGGATAGGCGATTTAGTGGTGGCAAGTAAAAAATCTTTACGTAAGAATTGTGTTGCTAAGCCAAGACTCAACTCTCTAAAATCTAGATAAATTGAAACAAACAAACATAAATATAAAGATAGATGTAGGATGGTAGCCCGTATGTTTTTTTCTCATTTTTTTCATTTTTTTTTCAACACTCTTTTTTTCGATTTTTTTTTTCATACACTTTTACTCTACCACCCTCTACGATAACATCAAAATATAAGGAATTTATAGGCACATCGCTACACTTGAGTTTTTATTACTCTAACTTAATTTGACCCGAAATGAAAAGATTAAAACACTTGGAGTACATTATTACGTAGATAAAGGGAATTTGAATTTAACGTTCTTTCCCGTGACTCCATAAAACTTAACTTTACCCATGAGTCCCAATCGTCCCAAAACTGTATACAAAGGATATGACTCGACTTAGCAACTTATGCAAGTAACTAGATAATTGAACTAAGGGTTTAGTATGATAAAAATAATGCATTAAAAGTGAGTGCATACAAGGTAGGCTAAGGCGATTTGGGTGTACATTTAGGGGTGGATTATAAACAATGCTCTTCATTGATATTTCGAAAAATCGAAACATCACGAGAACCGCGAAAAGGATAGGCTCTGAGGGGTTAACTAGGGGTATCGTGTACTAAAGATGAGTACAACGCAAGGGTGTGGGGGAATTACTCAACCGATGTGGAAGAAGTAATTATAATACGTGTATCAAACAAGAGTTATCCTAATGCCTCTTATCATTTAGTTATTCCTAACTACACAAGTGTAGTCTCACTAGCGATCTCGGGATGCATCACAAAACAAGTTCTAGAATCTATTATACTACCGGTACACTCTTGAAGCATTAAAGGTGAATGCTTTAATTCCTACAAATCTAGGGGCGAACCTCACATTTTTGGGGTGGAATTTGAGTGGTGAAGAGTTTTTGTGCTAGTCATATAACTTCCTATCCATGAGACGCTTTATTAAGACTAAAGACCCACTCCTACATGTCATGAAAAATTTTAAATTTGGTGCTAAAATTACCCTAACCGATATTTCTCATTGTTTATTACACAAATGAAATAGGACAAGAAAAATAGTCAAGGATAAGCATAGTTTCAAAGTTCCCGTTTTATTCTCCCTCTCTACACTTAAACTGAACATTGTCCCCAATGTTCCCTAAAAGTATCAAAGTTATGATAATGGAAGGTAATTAAAAGAGAAAGAAACTAATACTCCCCTGATTAGCTCGGTAGGATCCGTGTGAAGTAGTGGTTAAATTCTTTCCAAGAAGAATGTATGCGTGAAAAGCTCCATCCAATCTTATATATCTTCTTCTTGATAAATAAAACCTGCACACTTTAAGAAAATAGACGAAACCTTCGAGTAAACCGGCAGTAAAACTATATATGACTCTACTAAACTAGGATATAATGCTTGTGGAATGGATGTTTACAGGTTTTCTGGAAAATTAAGACCTGAGAAATTTCTAAAATTTGTAAGTAGCACAGAAAATGAGAGAAATTTAGATAAGTGGTTTCTGCTCCTCCTGACGCCGTCAGGTTGCAATCCTAACGCCGTCAGATTATCCTGACAGAAACTGATCTGCTGCGATTTTCTGGAAAAATTTCAGAAAAATTACATCTTTAAAATCTGGAAAAATTCCTGCAAAACATCCATTATGACTCGATACAAGAATTTGACTATAACAAACACACATATATATCTTTTTCAAGAATTGTAATTCTCATGTTCACGTTCTTTTGAAGACGTGTTTAATCCTCCCTACACTTATCCTTTTTGTAAAATACCTTTATATGTAATTAAGATGAGGTTAAAGACAAAATAAAGAATTTTTACAAATTCAAACATGAGAATAAACAATCAATGAAAAGATATATGACACACAAACAAGCAAACAAGTAAGCATTGGTTGCCTCCCACGAAGCGCTTTTGTTTATTTATGAGTCTTGTAGCTAGACTCGAAGTCGTGCCCCTACGTGACTTCATTTCCGTCACCTTCTTCCTCATGATGGTCTCTATTGGGGTTTTCCATGTTATAGTAGTGCCCTATTATGCACCTTTCTAAGAAGTCATCTTCTCTCCAATCGGTTCTATATTCCGGTCCTAGTTTCAAGCAATCCTTATAGAACCCGAAAATTTTATCCATCACATAATCTACTCCCTTCTCCTTATCCTCCTCATTCCTATAGTAGACCGATAGCTTAAGTTCTTTTTCGTCATTGGATAATGATGAAACTTTCTCAATCTTAAACGGCATTTGGTAAGCTATGTCATCGGTCTCATCTTTGAATCTCACTATTCCTAATGACGGATCATAAGTCATCCTGGTTTTATCTATGAAAGGTTTTCCTAGAATAACGTGGGACAAGCTAGGATCTATGGCCGTACTAATATCATCCACAATTATGAAATCCGTAGGATACGTGAAACTACCTACATAGACGGGCAATCCCCTAACTCTACCAAGAAAATTACATCTAACTCTAGGATTATCGGGATCTTGCCTAGTTGGGATAGGCTTCTTCATCACCCAACTATAGTACGTGCTAGTCATGATGTTTATTGGGGACTTGTGGTCAATGTAGGCCTTTGCCACGAAAAGATGTCCTATGCAACATGGTATGTTAAGATTCCAAGGGTTCCCAAACTTGATCCTAGGGCTTTTCCTAACATACATGTGACGGAGGTCGCGCACTAAGTGTGGGTGGCGACAGAGTTCCTCTTCCGTAGGAAACTTATTGAAATAGTCATCACCTACTTCATCTACTATTGGGAATTATACGTTTGAGTTGATAAGACAAAAAGAATGAAACAAGAGGGACTTAATATGACAAGAAGGAAACCTACAAAAAGATGGAAGGACTTGCTTGCAAAAGAAGTTTTATTTATTAGTCCTTTGTAGTATTTTGTAAACCCTAATCCTCTAGTATATAAAGAGGACATAGGTGTAGGTTTTACATACATGTCTTCCATAATGTAGTCGACTAAAGGTGTGTGTGTGTCCTAGGCGTATAGTATTGTAAACGTCTAGGTTATTAGTTTAGTTAGTAGTTTAGTTATCTAGACGTGTTCCTATAAACGTCTAAGATTAGTTAGTTTATGGTGATGAAAACCTTGTTCAATAACAAAGAATTGATTAAGTTTATTCCGCTGTGCACGTTATAGTCTTTGTTATTGATCCCTAGCTGAGCTTATAAACGATCTTATCAATTGGTATGAGAGCAGGGAGCTCTTGATATAGGGATCTACAAGGTTTTTCAAAGAAAAAGATCACAAAATTCGAATTTGGAATTTTTCGTATAGGTTTCTGCAGCACTGTTTTCAAGAGGCGATAACTTTTTCGTTAACCGTTGGATCGGGACGAAAGTTTAGGTGAACATTCTCTATATGACGATCTAACTTTTCACCTGAGGGATTTTCGATCTGAGCTTTTATGCAAAAGATATTAACTGTCGAAGTTGGCTGCTGAAGGAGTTTTTTAAAATCGAATTTTTCAGGTTTTTGGTGTTTTCATTCGTTTGAATATGCATTAAAGGGTATATCAAACCCTAATTCAATGAGCTTTTAATAATCACTATTTTTGGAGTATGGTTTGCTTGTTTATTGGTGTCGAAACCCTAAATTACTCAAAGTACTGCTTATGGTTTTCAAAGTACTGATGGAACAGTACTTTGACGTACGATTGGTTTGTTTTTGAATTTTTAGGGTTTTCAGGTATCGACTTCTTTTGTTTTCTTAATCTGGTGGTATGCAATATTATAGAAGTTGGTTATTGTGCTTAACAATCATACCTTTATCGTGTCAAGAAACCTTAGTTCATTATGGTGATGCTGGTATTTAGTGCTACTGTTACAGGAGTAAAATGACTTATGATGTAGGGTTTATGAGAAAGACAAAGGAGGCGAATTACTCCTACTCATATTCAATATTTCTGTTGTTACAAATTATTCTGTTCGTGGGGTTCACTATTGTCTCACAAAGTTTTCATTGCATAGCACTTTAGATCAATTGGTCACATCATGTTTGTTACTGCTGCGTACACTGCTCCATTCTTGTTAGTACACAAAAGCAGTTTGTACTGCTTCCATATTACAGGTACTGCTCGTGGTCCTTTAACTTCACACTACTATGGTTTGGGTTTCACAAATTGAGTAGCTTTGTGGCCCCGATATTGGCTTGGTCTTGTCGTATAAAGATGATATATTGATTGGCTATTTATGTCACATGGGACGGTGACTTCTATATTCACAAAACATTAACTGATGGTCATTCTCATTATTGAAGATTTGGTTGAAAACATTTTCACAAGGGTCGGTTGTTGATAGTAAGTATTTATTAGGATTCAATTGGTTATTATGGGACGGTAAATTGTGAATTTGTTCAAGATAATTGTAAGTGCTACGTACGAATTACTTTGGAGGTTTACACTGGTCAAGGGTTTGAGAGAGCACCAAAGGTCAATGATACGGAGTGAATACCACTGTTCTTAATGGATTATATCTTCTTCACGTTAATAATGAGCAGGTATTTTATTCGAAGTTAGAGTACTGCTTGCACGATTAAGCAAAGTACTGCTCCTCGAAATTCTTTATTATGTGAAAGTACTGCTGGAACATGCAAAGTACTGCTACTCTTTTAAAAGTACTACTAATGCTACATATGATTAAAGTACTGCTTGTGATCACGCTGTCATAGATGACCATGTTTGGTATTCAGTTTGAACTGCTGTTTACGAGTAAAAAGGTTAAGATGAAAGCACTTGGGCCAGTTAAGCTTGTATTATAATTGATCTAATGTGTGAGGCTGTTTTGTCGTGGTTTGCATTTGTTCCACCATTGATTGATTGATTATATATTGTGCACGTGGGAGTATGTGGAGATGTCACTATCTGGTAATTGGTAGTGATTTATAAATTGTTTGAAGCAGATTTATGGGCATAAATGCGAGGGTTTTAAGGCTTATTTAAGTATTGGTGGTTGAGTTTGATCACGGTTTGCATGATCACCGATATATCTATGGATTTTACCTCGTACCTATTAATTAATCCAAGTAAATTTTTCTTTGGTCATATTCGATAATTTGTCAAAAGTTTTGGGATCAACGCTGTTGGAGTGGAATGAAGATTTGGTTTTTGGATTTGGACAACACGCACAAGGAAGCGAAGATGGTTTCTAGTTTTCTCCGATATTAGATTCTTACATGGTTTGGATATTTTGGTTATTGGTTAACACACACACATGATTGGATCTCGGCTAGAACGTGATTGGATATTGGATAGAATATGGTTATTGATTTGAGGGGAAGTCGACACACATACTTTGACAGATTTGGATTTTTAGTTGTCGGACGACACACATATGATGTTTTGGATTTTGAGTTTTTGGTTGTGACCTGATGTTTATGAATCAGGTTCAAGATAAAGAACTATTCCTCATACTACTAATGCTTGGTCAGAAATGCGATTGTAGTCATCTTTATTAGTATTTTGGGTGGTACTATGTTCTTCATGGCTGGAACTACAACGTATTTGTGATCATGATGGTTAGTCATTCGACAAGTTCTTATGGTTATTTACATGCATCATTCGAGGGGAAGGTTTTTACTACTACTTGTTAGTATTTGTACTATTGGTTCAAATTTCTATTGCCTTAATTTCATTTTTAGTTGCGGAAAACTTCATGGAGGGTATCTTGAGGCATTGGAAAGATGGATTAGTTGTCTGATATTGGTTTGTGGTGGTTGGAATCAAAGTTGCTTCTACTTAGCGTCTCCTAGTGGATTATGACAAAAAGGGGAAGAAGGCATTACATAGAAGATTTGCAACATGAAGATCCTTGGTGATATTGCATGTTTAATGGGAAGTTCTTATCTTTCATGACATCTTAACTTCAGGGGAAGTTCGTGCTTATTTGGTTTTGTCATTATCAACTAAGGGAAGATTGTTAGGAATTATATTTGAGTTGATTATGACAAAATATGAAAGATGAAGGACTTATGAATACAATTGATGAAGAAAGAAAGACAAGGGATTTACTTGTTAAAGAAGACTTTATTATTTAGTCCTTAGTAGTTAATTGTAACCCTATACTCTCTAGTATATAAAGAGAGGCAGGGAATTAGATTTATTGTGTGTCAAGATGTAAACACCAAAGGTGTGTGTGTGTGTGTATAGGCGTTAGGGGAGAACGCCTATGGTGATGGTTAGTTAGTTAGTTCATAGGCGTATGTTCATGTAAACGCCTAGGTTAGTGTTTAGTGGTAGAGATGATTACGAAGAACTTTGTTAATAACAACAAACTATGCTTTCTTATTCCGCTGTGCATTATAATCATTGTTATTATTATTCCTTAGAGCTTATAAACGATCTTATCAATTGGTTTCAGAGCGGGGATCTCTTGATATCTAGGGTTTATAAGGTTTTTGATGTCGTGATTATGCAGAAAAAGGTGTTTATGGGCGATGATCAGATTCATTGGTGAAGGTACGAAAGTTTTTGATGTTTTGATTTTATAATTGGCTGTCAGTGTATGGATATCAAAAGTCCTCGTACAATAAATTGGTTTATCATGGATCTATCATTAATTGGTGTCATATGTTCAACGTGACTGGTACACGTATTATGTTGCTATCAAGGGCACTTATTAAATTCTTGGAAATTGATGCCGATCACATGGTTATATCGTGAATGAATGGAATTTAATACTAGTTTCGTTTAGTACTGGTTAAAGGTTTGTATTGGAAGGGTATTGGAATTTGACTTGGCGTATGGTTGAAGCACATGGGATGGGACCTACGAGGTAACATTGTTTGGACTAACCATTAGAAGTTTCAGATACGCAACCATGGCTCAAAAATACCAAGTTCAGATACGCAACCATGGCTCAAAAAAAATTCCAACTGCCATGGCTCAAAAAAAATTCCAACTGCCATGGCTCAAAAAAAATTTCCAACTGCCATCGCTCAAAAATACCATAGAAATATTTCCAACTGCCATGGCTCAAATACCATTTCCAACTGCCATGGCTCACAAATAAACTTAAACAAACACCTTATTAGGAAAGTAATTAACACAAGTTAATTTTACGGGGTGTTTGTTTAAGCTTATTTACCGGCGTACAATATACTTCAAAAAATACCTACTTCAAAACCAACTGCATCCATATATACCATGCACCACTATCATAAACTTCAAAACCACTATCACAAACACCTTATTAGGAAAGTACCTAACACCACTATCATAAACTTCAAAACCAAAAAATACCATGCGTACAATATACCAACTTCAAAACCAACTGCATCCATATATACCATGCACCTCATTAGACCAACAACAACATCAACCCATATACCATCACGAAAACCGAATCTAAAACTTTAGATCTAGGGCGCGTCGGTGAGAAATACCGCACGTGCCCTATGTTAAAATGATCACCTTTTCCCGATCTATCGTTTGGTATATGGGGTGAAAATATCCGGTGGTGCGTGGCCGGAAACATTTTTAGTTCGCCGGAAAGTTAGTAGCAAATAGAGAGAGAGAAGAGAGATAAAAGAGAGTAATAATTGTGGGTAAGAGAGAGTAGGGATAGTCTAATATTGTGGGTAAAAGTAAAGAGAGAGTTAGTAGCAAGTGGGTTGGGTAATATGGTGGGCGGCACCCGGTTTTGAATACCGGGTTTGCTTTTTTTTTTTATTTATTTATTTATTTTATTTTTTTTTCAAAAGTAAAAGTTATTTGTAAAAAAAAAAGTAAAGTTTGTAAAAAAAAAATAAAAAAAATAAGGTTTGTTAAAAAAGTTATTTGTAAAGTAGTTAAAAAAAGTTATTTCAAAAGTAAACGTAAATTTGCGTAAGGTTTGTAAATTTATGTTTAAACTCCACATACAACACCACGATGTTTAAACTGCCATTCTTTATAATTGTTGGGGTTACTCCAACAAACACAACATTCTCAATGGCGTTTAGCTTTTTGGACAAGGAAAAAAAGCCAAATTTCAAATGGGTGTTGGAATGTGTTAAGTTGGTGATACAAGAACAATATTACCCACGGGTTATCGTCACCGACAGAGATTTAGCGTTGCTTGGGGCATGCGCAGAAGAATTCCCAAACGCTAACAGATTACTCTGCCGATGGCATATCAATCAAAATGTGCTAAAGCATTGCAGACCCAAATTCGATTCGTTAAAGGAGTATGAGTCCGTTAGATGGACATGGGAATTGATGGTTACAGCTCCGACCGAAGATGTGTTCACGCATTATTACGAGCACCTACAAGATTTATTAGCCCAAAAACCGGGTACTTAACCATTAATTCTTTGTTTTATTATTTAATAAATAACTACTCGAATTGTTTTCTCACTTTGTTAATTCTTTGTTTTATCAGATGTTTTTCAGTATTTCCGTAACTGGCTGCAAGATTACGACAACATGTTTGTGTCATACATTACCGATCAATATCGCAGCTTCGGCCAGACAACAACATGTAGAGTTGAGAGTCAACACGCGCTGTTGAAGTTATACTTTGGCAACACACAGTCCGGCTTAGACACGTTGTTGTGTTCGGTCGACAAGATTATAGCTGCGCAAGAAACTGCGATACGAGCCTCTTTGAATACAAGCAAAATCAAGAAACTGCATGCGTGTAAGGATAAGCTATTTAGCGAATAGCGCTATAATGTTTCAAGAGATGCTTTACTCTACTGTACTCGCAGAAAGTCAACGGGATGGCGACCCACATCAATGTGATCATCAGTTGCGGTCAATTTATGGTTTACCATGCTATCACCAACTGTATTACCTTAAAGCAAACGGTATGAATTTCAAATTTATGCCTATCAAGTTATTCTCTCCGTCGATACCGATAATTTTAACTAGTTCCTTTTTCGAATACAGGATTGCCTATTCCGCTTGGTTTTGTTGATAATTTTTGGAGAACCTTAAGCGTTCCCTGGCCAGTTGTCCGAAATACTCAAGAGTCTGAAGAGCCTCAAGGGCCTGAAGAGCACGAATATTTTTCTTGTCAAGATGACGTACAAAAATTCCAAAGTGTTTATACCAGAGCATCGTCGTTTGTCAAAAAAATATGTTAAACAGGCTCAGAGGTATATACGCTCCTGAATCTGTGTCAGCCAAACAACCTGCTGTTAAAGAAAGTAATCGGGACGTCCGAAGCGCAAAGGACAACAAATCCAAGTCTAAACCAAATATCCTGGATTTGAACGAAGGACTTAACGAAGAACCCCCCACAAGGCACCGCAAGCTACACAAAACCTAAAAAGTCCAGAAGTAAATAAAGAATCTGTGAGACACAGTTCTTATGTGGGAGAGCCTTCTAACGTCTCAGACTTAAACGAAGGACCTAACGAAGGACTTAGCGAGGGCGACTTAAGACACCACTTGTATGCGTTCCGGATAACTTTAGCGAATATTGTATGACTGAAATTCCATTGGTTTTTCGACGCTGGATCATGGGGATCTTTAACGTGGAGGGTGATGGAAATTGTGGCTATCGAGCTGTTGCCGTAGGTCTTGGCCGTCATCAAGAAATGTGGCCCAGAATTCGAGCTCTTGCCGAGGCAGGTAGACAATAACGAGGAAGTTTACAGGAGCCGTGGGTAATTCTTTACATCTATACGTAACTCGATGAATTGGTTTAGGCACCCCGGCGTTATTGGATGACTATGCCAGAACTGGGAGTGGTTATTGCTACATCTATTAACCGTCCTATTGTATGTATAACCAATTCACAATCTCTTTTGTGTCTTTCGCTAAGAGGTTCTCCGATTCAGCCAGAAATATTGTCTCCGGTTGTGATTCTTCGTGTGGGGAACAACGAATGTGCTCACTTCGTTCTTGCGTTTCTTGATGAAGACTCACCACTGCCGTATAATCACCCACAATGGAGACATTTTAGAAATGCCGAGGCCGCGCCATGGGAACATGTGTTTGCTCAACGACAGAGGATGTTAAGATATACGTAGAAAACAATTATTGATTTATATTGTAAATGACACAACATGTATAGACGACATGATTTATATTGTAAATGACAAAACATGTATAGACGATTACAGATTTATATTGTAAATGACAAAACATGTATAGACGATTATTGATTTATAGCAAACGACTCGTCATTTTTGTTCTGATTTCTTAGTTTCTAGTTATATTGTAATTTTGTGAACCATGTATCAACTATTAATCTATAACAAGATTGGTTCTTGTGAACCATGATATTACTAATTTATGTTGTGAATAATTATACAAATTCTTTTGGCCGGATGCAACAACAAAATCCTTACTTGTGTCATTGTCAACGTGGATTAATAATTGAAAGAACATCCCACCGTACCAGTACTGCGTGGTGCAAGTATTATGCATGTCCTTTCTCAAAGGTAAATAATTAAACGTTTGCTTATTTGCGTAAATATATTAATAACTTGTTTGTTTAGAATACATTTCTTATAATTGTTTCGTCATGTAACAAACCGGGGACTAAAGACTATGGGTGTCGATACTTCATGTGGAAGGAAATATTTCAACAAAAGTACTTTGGTGAAGCCTCTTCTAAAACGCAGTGCTCAAACCGCTGAAACTAAAGATACAACGATCAACATGCTATTGGCTGAAAACAATTTGTTGGAGGCAAAAATAAAGGCGTTGGAGGCATCACTGGAATTGGCAAGAAATCCAGTTGATCACGCATGTCAACCGAGTGGAATACTCTATGAGCTTATAGATGACATTAATAATCTTCATGTGGAGTAGAATTCGTTGTAATATTGAAAACATTGTTGTTTTACTTGTTTAATGTTTTATTGTTATTGTTTAATTAAATGGAAACAAACACACAATTAAAAAGCATAACGTAAAATAAATATCATATAAAAACACTACACAATTAAATACACTATACATATAAAAACACTACACAAATAAATACACACTATATATACTCTACAAATAAAAACACTATATATATACATTACACAAATATAAATTATACACAAACACAAAACAAAAAAAAAACAAAAAACTAAAAAAAAAAAAAAAAAAAAACAAACCAATCATTGGGCCAATGATTGGCCTACTATGAGGTGCAAAAAAAGGAAAAATGGGGGTGCAATATTAGACTATCCCTATTTTTTAAATGGGTTTGTCTAACATGTGCCCTAAGCAAGACAAGCTTAAAGACACTTGTATTAAAAGAACACCGCTCATAGAAAGGACACAGGGATCCACAAAAAATGTACTTTTCTGTGGATTCCTGTGTCCTTTTTTGTGGAACCCGGAGGGCACAAGTTAGAAAAATCTTTTTTAAATTGATATTCGAATGGTGGTTTTATTTGTACTGATTTTGTGATCACGTGGGCATGTTCGATTGGTCTATAATCTGGACGTGGGACTCATCTATAATTTGGTCTATATCTGATTTATACTGGTACAACGCTGGTCCCCACGTTTGATATTTTGAGATTATTCACAATTTGTACACGTGATTGGTTCACACGAGAAAGTTAATTAAATGGAGTGGACGGTGGTCTTATGGTGCGTTCACATGGACTACAGCAATTGGTTTCATCTCACATGATTGTTATACTTTTTATTGATAGATCCCTAATTGTGATAATTTTGATTGGTGTACATGGGACCTACAACAGTTGTGAATTCAATTACTTATTATTGAAAGTACTGCATTCAAGGTACTGCTTATTTAGTATTGTGCTCAAAGTACTACTGGTCTCCTTATGAAAGTACTGCTCATTGGACGCAAAGTACTGCTTGGAGTTTTCAAAGTACTGCTACCCTTTCATGAAAGTACTGCTGTTGCTGAATGTATTGGTTATTTGGAATTTTGAAGACGTATGTGCGCTGATAAGTTTATTCACGTTTTCTACAGTACAAGATTTTGGTTCGTATGGTTTTTGATTTAAGGGGAAGTTGAGCATAATAATTGTTATGGATTTTTGGATGGTTTACACACACAGAAGAGTTGGTTCACACACACAAGGAGTTTGGATTTTTGTTCTTAAAAGATTTTAAAAAGCTCGAAGTTGATTTTATTGAAGAATTGATTACGAAGAGGATTATTTATCACTTATTTGAAGGTGAAGTGGAATTACTTGGATACGTGTTTTATCATACCTTTTAGCAGGAGGTAACTTGTTCGTTCTTCAATGATTATGACAAAGAATTGACATAACACTAAAAGGAGTGACGTTATTGTGCTCAGTGATTATCGTCAAGAGATTGAGGTCTCCCTATACATAGGTATACGTTCAATGTCATCTATAGTGCAAGATATAAGATACAAGTTTTGGTTATTTTACTTCTTCATCAAGTTGGTTATACTTAGTTTTCTTCATTAGTGATCATTACATGGAGCCTACAGATTTGAAGAATCAAGAAGATGGTTAACATATGGGTTTCAATGGAAGCTTATTGTTAAATATTTAACCATCCACATGCATCACTCAAGGGGAAGTGTTTGATTTTTACTACTGTTGATCATTATTACTACTACTAGTTGGAGTTTCTCTTTGTTTGAATCCATTTTTCTTATGGTGCGTAATGGTGGGCGATTTTAAACATTGGAAGTCTTAGATTGGAAGTATGATATTGGTTTGTGGTGGTCAAGATCATTATTTGCATTCGTTCCCTATTTGGATAATAACAAAAAGGGGAAGAGATGTTTGAGTGGCATGACATGGATTAAGGGGAAGACAAAGGAAGACATACTTGTTTCATTCATGGTGAGATCCCTGATCTCAATTTCTCTACTTCGTCTAGGGAAGTTCGTTCAAGAATGGTTTTGTCATTATCAACTAGGGGAAGATTGTTGGGAATTATACGTTTGAGTTGATAAGACAAAAAGAATGAAACAAGAGGGACTTAATATGACAAGAAGGAAACCTACAAAAATATGGAAGGACTTGGTTGCAAAAGAAGTTTTATTTATTAGTCCTTTGTAGTATTTTGTAAACCCTAATCCTCTAGTATATAAAGAGGACATAGGTGTAGATTTTACATACATGTCTTCCATAATGTAGTCGACTAAAGGTGTGTGTGTGTCCTAGGCGTATAGTATTGTAAACGCCTAGGTTATTAGTTTAGTTAGTAGTTTAGTTATCTAGACGTGTTCCTATAAACGTCTAAGATTAGTTAGTTTATGGTGATGAAAACCTTGTTCAATAACAAAGAATTGATTAAGTTTATTCCGCTGTGCACGTTATAGTCTTTGTTATTGATCCCTAGCTAAGCTTATAAACGATCTTATCATCTACTTCATCGGTTGATTCATTCTTAGGAGTCTCACTAACCTCAAGTACGTCTCATGGTTCGCTTCGTCATTAGTCCTATTAGGTTTCACTAAGGTGATGGTATTGACGAATTGAACGTGCTTAGCTAACATACTTGGGTCCTTAATTTTCACACTGGGAGCTTCGGGAGAATCAGTGGAGATGGCATTAACCTTTTTGGTGGTCTTCCTATCACTATTGGTCATACCTTTCAAAAGGTTATCAATCTTCCTGTCCATCTCGGCTTGTTTTTGGTTAAAGCGGTCCAAAAGCTTGGCTATTTGAGCTACTTGGGATGTAACTAGGTGTTGCAACATCCCTTCTATGTTTTGTTGGCTAGGGCCGTGAGAGGGGCGCCATGAGAAATCATTAGAGGTGAATTCTTTGGTTTGTCCCCAATAGAAGTCGGGTTTGCCCTTCCATACTTCTCGGGCATCATTGAAAGTCCTAGATCTGGGTGTTGTAGGGAATCTTCCTCCCATTCCATTGGTACGCGAGGATGTGTAGTCAACGGAAGCTTGTTCGGGGAGTCTTGTGCAAGTATGAGTGTCATGAGGACCACTACATAGCTCACACAAGGAAGAGACTTTGTTCACTTGGCTTGAAGACTTAGGATTTTCGTAGGAGCTCATTAGGAATTTGACTTGATCTTCAAGTTCGAGTATCCTACGATCGGAAGTTTGTGAGTTAATGGGAGGCAAGGAGATTGCCTTTACGGTTTTGGGCAACTCACGGGGGTCATTCCAACTTTCGTTGTCATAGAGAGCAAGGTCCTCTATTGTACCCCACGATTCTTCCGCGGTGAGATCACTAAGTTTGCCACCGGCCGCTTGGTCGATGGATTGCTTAGTTGATAAGTTGACATGATCATAAAAGATTTGGACTTGAAGCCAAATATCAACACCGTGATGAGGGACTTTATGGAGTAAGTCCTTGAATCGGGTCCATGCCTCGTAGAGGGACTCGCCTTGACATTGTTGGAACATCAAGATTTCATTCCTAAGCTTAGTAGTTCTCCCCAGTGGGAAACATTGGGCAAGGAAATGAGTAGTGAGATTATCCCAACTTGAGATGGAGCCGGCGGGAAGTCGCTCAAGCCAATTACTAGCTTGGTCTTGTAGAGAGAATTGGAAAAGACGCAAGCGAGTGGTCTCCCAAGTAGTAGCATCGAGGTCGATGGAATGGACGATTTTAAGGAAATCCTTAAGATGCTGATTAGGATCTTCGGTACGAAGTCTATGGAATGCACATCCGTTTTGCACCAACCGGATCGTGTCGGATCGCAGGGCCGCAGTTTGAGCTTGATCGGGGAGCTCAATGGTGTTCCTATAGCCTAGGTTGCTTGGTCTAGAGTATTCACCAAGAGTACGGGCTCTTAGCGGGTCATTTGGTGGTGGGTTGATGAGTGGTGGTTGATTATCACCTTCCATGATGAAAAGTGATGGGGTTACTAACAAAGGTTACGAAGAAGGGGGATAGACTACGAGCAAGCTAAAAATGAGAAAAAAGCTCACTTAATAGAAATCAAGCAAGGAAACCTAAACGAGGTGGAAATCTAACTAGCTATTCTATTCCCCGGTAGCGGCGCCAAAAACTTGGTACGCGTACAACGCGCGTTCGGGGTCAAAGTGTTGTTCCCCGTTCACTATCGTTTAAAAACAGTTTAAGAATATAAAACAAGTTAATAGTGAACAATGACTGAAATTAAGAAAAATAAAACACACAAAATAATTTTCAACATCATATTCTTTATTATAAATTAATCAAAAAGAATACGTTACCCAAGTACTTGCGGAACAGTACATGGGATTGAAATGACAAAGTTTGGTGACTCCTCTCTAAGCTCGGGCTAAGTCTGAGCACAACTCTTAGAACCCACCTGAGCTATCTCGAGGATTAAGTTGTATTTGGAGGAGTGAAAAGATGGTTTCGTGTATGTGTGATTTTACAATTCACAATCTTAACCTTTTCACTCCATCTCTTATGCTATTTATACATGTATGAGTTTTAACTCTTTCCTAAGTGACAAACTGACATCTTACAGAAGGCAAAATACTGATGCATTTTGTCTCTGTTTACATAGGCTATTCTAGGTAAGAGACAAGACTACTTTCCTAAGGTCAGTGATGACACTGAGCCCGATCTTTTGCCATTCAGGGAAAGTTGACTTTGGTTGATAAGGACTTCGTCTTATCTGATTCAAACTTATCCCGCCTTGTCCCGCTCATTCTTCAGTCTTTATTTCCTTCAGTCTTCTACTTCAGTTTGTCTTCAGTGTAAGTAGTTGGAGAGGAGTCTTAGGGATTCAGTGAGTTATTGTCATCACTCACTGAATTCAACATCTTCTTCTTGACTCAGTCTTCACCCTTTAAGTTCCGCCTTGCTTAGTGGAGAGACTATCTTGTTGCATCGTACTGAGTATCCTGAAGATGGCTCACCGAGAGACTATGCACTCAGTGACCTGTTAGTGTTTAACGGACTAAACACTTGGGCTATTTTCTATTCAAATCCTAGATTAAGGGGTTTGGGTATTTACTGAACCCAACAGTCTCCCCCTATTTGGATATACAAATAGCCTAAGTGTTTGATCAGTGTAAGTGAGCAAATGGCTTCTTCTTACACTAAATGTACTAATGAATACAATCAGGAACACTGAGTAATTTAATAAAAACATACATCTTTTATTGATCATATTACATGGCTCCTATCACTAGTACAAAAGCATAAATCAAAATGATGTCAGTCCAGATGGATTCCCAGTGCTTCAAGCTTGACTTTCTTTATGATCAGTGTTTCCCTGTCAGGATGTTCTCTTATCTTGGCATTTAAGTCAGCACAAAACTTGATATTTGCAGGAGTCCAAATTTGAGAGGCCACTGGTATGTAGCTCAGCATTGTTGCCACTCCAGCCTTATCAATATCGCTCCACCTTTGGAACGCTGGGTTTCCATATTCTTCAATGAAAAATAGCCCTCTTTCAGGCTTTTCAATCACCAAACAGTTTACAAACTTAACACCTTCAGGCGGCTCTCTAATGCATTCGAAACCAGGCACTTTTATCTCAGGCTGGAACTCAACTCTCTTCCTTTTGCCAGTGGATGATTGTGGTTGAGATCCTTGAGGTGCAGTTAGGGCAGGCTGAATCCCCAGTTGTGTTGGTGCATCCCTCAGTCTTTCATATCTTTTACTGAGCATCTTCATCAGCTCCTTAACCACCACATTTTGCTTCTTTTCTATTATTGGACCGAGTTCATCGAGTTCAGTGATCCCAAAGTCAGTTAATTTTAGGGATCATGAACCTCGAAATGTCTTTTATCATCCCCCCTGTAGACGTTCATTGCCAGTGGTTTGGATCTGGGGATGATTCTGACATCAGTGATATTCTCAGGTAGCCTTCGCTTGTCATTGTCGATTGTAATGCTCTATTCGCTTTGCCGAGGGCTTCAGCTTTCTTCTTCTTTTCTTCCAACTGTTTTCTCATTTCAGCCATCCTGGCGGCCGAGCATCCTTGAACTCTTGTCCTGCCTGACCTTTTTGGAGTTTCTTTGGATCTATTCCCATGTTCTCAGCTTCTTCAGCGACTACCTTTGCCAGTGCTTCTCTATTCTTCTTATCTTCTTCAGCTTGTTTCAATCTCCTTTCTTCTTTAGCAAGATATTTACTTAGCTGTTGAGCTATGAGAAGGTGTTCAGTGTCGCCGATTTTGTAGGGAATCTTCTCAGGCTCAGGAGTTGTCATTTTGCCTTTTCCTTTATCCTGGCCTGAGGAAGATTATGCAACCAAGGGTGGTGTTGTTTTCATGATAGGTGTTGTGACTGTCAGTGTTGTTGTTGTTGATGTTGTTGGTGGTACTGATGAGATAGGTACAGCTGGGAATGGTGGTGATGATGATATTGCAGCTACAGATACTGGTGGTGTTGGCTCCCCCTCAGTGTGAAGGGGAGTTTCTTCAGCAGTATTCTCCCCCTCAACTGTTGCCGGAGCGTCAGTGAGGGCAAGAGTTTGTGTTGGTGCTGAGGGGGACTGAGCAGCTTGACCCTTGAAGGCCTGATAAATTTCAGTGATCATTGACTTGATATCTAAAGTATCTGTTTGAATGCCAGTGACCTTAGCTTCCAGATTTGCCTGAGATATTTCCAAAATAGTCATTCTGGGCCCAAGATTCCAGGCCATTGATGACGAGGCCTGAGCCAAAGCAGCCACCTGAGTATTCACAGAGCCCAATGTAGCTTGAAGAGATTGGACTGAAGATTGAAGACCCTGAACGTTTTCAGATTGGAGCATATCTATCAGTTCAGTGAGACGAGATGAATTTTTCACATACACCTCAGTGGCCTCCAGCACTTTGGCATTGAGTGCTGGGTCTTCTTTGATAGCATCCCTGATTTCATCAATTGTAACCCCACATGTCTGAAGATGCTTGAGAAATTTAACCAGGTTTTCATCCAGTCTATGAAGGTGTTGGTACATAAGATCTCGGTGTTCATGAACATTTTCATCATAAGCATGTACCTCAACCTTCAGATCTGCATAACTGGCAGCAGCCTCAGTGTGTTGTTCCCACAATGTTTCAGTGACCCCGGAGTATAGCTTCCTTGAAGCTTTGGTGATCCACTGAACAAGCTGCCTCTCGGTGAGTGGAAGAACATTATCAAATCTTTTGAACTCATCAGTGGAGGAAGAGGAGTCAGAGTCATTACTTTCAGGCTTGGATGGTGATTCAGTATGCTCCTGTGGATCAGGCTGAGGTCCTTGTTCGGATTGAACCTCAGCGTCCACTTCTTCCTCTGCTGATAAAATTTCATCATCACTGTCAGCAAGTTCATCTTCAGAAAATAGTATCCCAGTAACATCAGCAACAGTCAACAAGGGGTTGGTGATGGGTTCCATATCAGTGGGTGGTATTAATCCATCTGAGTCTTTGTCCCCTTTGACCCTCGACACTGGTGGGCGTTTCCCGTGCCTTCTCTGGAGTCGATTGGTTTGGGTTCCGTATCGGCGGGTTGTTCCTTTCCCTCTGAGTCTTTGTCCCCCTGAGACCCCTGAGACACTGATGGGTTTTTCCCAGTGCCTTTAGCAGAGTCAGTGAAGGTGGTATCCCTATCAGCGGTTTGTTTGGTTCCCTCTGAGTCTTTAGGATCATTCAGTGTGCCCTCAAACAAAGGCTTTGATTTTCTAATGTCATCACTGGGCGTTGTGGAAGGCGCTCCCCTACCAGCGGGTTGTATGTTTCCCTCTGGATCTTGGGGAGTAGTAGTTGTGACCAAGGGCACTGACTGTGATGTATCAGTGTCCTTCATTGTCACGGGGGTGGATGTTGCTTGGTCACCAGTGGGTGGCAGATCAGTCTGGGGTTTTCTTTGCCTTTTGGCTAGTGTTCCTAAAGCCTCAGGGCCCTAAGACTTGGGTTTTGTCTTAGTCCCAGTCTGAGACTTCCCCTTTCTCTTTTAGGAGCAGGGTTAGGAGACACTGAATCCCTCTGGTTGTTTACAGCAACCATATGGGCCGTCAAAACAATATCAGTGACTTGGGATGGGTCCTTTTGAAAATTAGATTGACTCAGGGTACTAGGTAAAGCAGTATATTCGTACTCCTGAGGATAATTACAACCCAGTAACCTTTGCAAAGCACATAAGAAAAACCTAGGGTACGAAACGTATTTCGCCCTAGTTTTGCTCAGTAGCTTGGTTACAAGATCACTGTAAATGATCTCTCTCATGTCGACAGTGACCCCATTCATCAAGCAGTGAGCCATCATCAACTGAATAGAGTTAACTTGTTCAGTGGATGAGTGGTTTCCGCCGAGGACCTAAATCACAAAAGTGAACAGGATCTTCCAAGCCACAGGAAATGAATTCTTGGTGATTGGGGTTCTGTCCAAAATGTTTGTGATAACGCTACACGCGTCGTTCGGGGTCAAAGGAACTTCCTTTTCTTCGAGCAAGTTTTATAACACCCTAGGCAGTGAACTTAATCGTTGTAGTGTAGTAATTAGGGTAAGCCACGGGTATTGATATCATTCTCTAGGGGAATAGGAATGCTAGTGAGAAGTTACTACGCTAAGGTTGGGGTTGAGGAAAATTATTTTTTTATCTTTTTATGTTTTTTAGGAAATTGAAAGGTACGAATCTCGAGGTTTGGATTTGGGGGTTGGTATTTCTACCGATTACTCTACTTATCTAATTATCTAGTCTAAGGTGTATGTAGTCTATGTCTAATTATTGTGTGCTCGTATGATAGTTTAAAGATGTGTTTACTTAGATTTTACTACTCCTTAATTATCTCCTATTGGTGGTTGAATTGTCACGTCCTTATTCTTAGTTGCATTGTGTGTCTAAAGTTGTAGGGTATGCGTTTCTCCCTAACTCTTTGAACTTACCAAAGGGTCTCGTCTACAAAACCCACTACGGATAATAAACTCTTACTCTAAGGCACTCTTTGGATGGTTTAGCTTACAACTACTCAAGGAGTTATATTCTAAGGTTCACAAAGATTTAATCAAGCATTAAGTACACAACGAATGACCTATCGCATTACTAGATCATTAACAAACTAAGATAAGAGACAACCAATCAATATTCAATAATTAAGTTTCATATTCCCTAAGCAAACACAAAAGTAAATTAGCCGGACATGGAGAACATGCAAGAATACACACAAATAATCAAAGACATAATTGTATTAATGAAGTAAAGCACTTATCTTGATGTAAGATAGGGTTTGGAACCCTAAAATACTGTACAAGACAGCCTTGGTTCGGTTTAGGTTTTTACTCCAAAAGACTACCCATCAATACTGAAAAATTCGGATTCTATATATAAGATTACACATGCGACGGCGTCACCTTATGTTTTGTGACGCCGTCGGATCGCCGTCATTAGGGTTTCGTCTTGGCCACGTTAGACTTGCGACGGCGTCACCTTGTGCTTGTGACTCCGTCCTCTTCAGCTTTCTCGACGTCGTCGATTGAATCTAGGCCGTCTGAGTTGCGACGGCCTACTATTTTATAACTTGACGTCGTCACTTGAAAATAAGAGTTTTGGCTTCTGTCCTATCACAAAATCCTCCTCGACGGCGTCGCGATAGAGCAAGTGACGCCGTCACCTTGTATTTTCAGCAGCTGGAGTGTCTCGATTCTTGACTTTGGCCATTTTCTTCGTATATCCGCCTTTTCGTCCAAATAAGTGCCATTACAGCAGTTTGCCTTCAAGAGACCTAAAAAGTGAAAAGGAACGATATTAAGTAATAACGGATACAAAAGTGATCAAATAAAGGCTTAAATGACCCCCCAAAAAGGTACATTTTAAAACCTTATCAAATATCCCTACACTTGGTATTTGCTTGTCCTCAAGAAAATGTGCTTTTAGCCAATTAATTTATAAGTTAGGGGTCATGAAGCATTGGTTTAAAATAGTCCACAACACATATAAGCCCCACAAAAGTCATAACAAGCACGGAAATTACATACTAGCACCTCACATGGGGTGTTTGGATACTCACATCTCTCTCGGGTGTATATGAAATATAACAAGTTAGAAATGGAAGATAAACACTCATTAACCGGTCCTAGTACATAGATTACCATAGGCTTGAGAATAGATCAAACCTACATCGCTTTGGCGTAAGCACCTAGGAAAGACTATCAAAGAGGTCTTTAAAGGGTTGTAACGTTAGGCTTACGGTAGGGAAACAAAGGGTTTGGTGGGATAGGCTTTTTAGTGGTGGCAAGTCAAAAATCTCTATGTTAAATGCATACGAAGAATGGCGTTGCTAAGCCAAGACTCGACACTCTAGATTCTAGCTAACTGAAACAAACAAACATAAATTTAAAGGATAGATGTAGGATGGTAGCCCGTATGTTTTTTTTACACTCTATTTTTTTTTCTTTTCTCTTTTTCTATTTTTTTTTCGATTTTTTTTATACACTTTTACTCTACCATCCTCTACGGTAACATCAAAATGATAGGGATTTATAGGCACATCCCTACACTTGAGTTTTTATTACTCTAACACTAATTTGACCCGAATTGAAAAGATCAAAACACTTGGGGTATGTTATTACGCAAATAAGGGAATTTAACGTTCCCTTCCAATCATTTTATAAACTTTAACTTTTTCCCATGAGTCCCAATCGTCCCAAAACTATGTACAAAGGATATGACTCGACTTAGCAACTCATGCAAGCAACCAGATAATTGAACTAAGGGTTTAGGGTGATAACAAAAATGCACTAAAAGTGAGTACATACAGGGTAGGCTAAGGCGATTTGGGTGTATATTTGGGGGTGGATTGTAAACAATGCTCTTCATTGATGTTCCGGAAAACCAAAAATCAAGAGAACCGCGAAAAGGATAGGCTCTGAGGGGTTAACTAGGGTATCGTGTACTAAAGATGAGTACAACTCAAAGGGTGTGGGAATTACTCAACCGATGTGGAAGAAGTAATTATATTACGGGTATCAAACAAGGGTTATCCTAATGCCTCTTATCATTTAGTTATTCCTAACTACACAAGTGTAGTCTTACTAGCGATCTCGGAATGCATCACAAAACAAGTTCTAGAATCTAATATACCACCGGTTCACACTCTAAGCATTAAAGATGAATGCTTTAATTCCTACTAATCTAAGGGCGATCCTCACATTTTGGGTGGAATTTAGGTGGTAAAGGGTTTTTTGTGCTAGTCATGCAACTTCCTATCCGTGAGACGCTTTTGTTAAAACTAATGGCCCACTCCTATATGTCATGAAAAATTAAAAATTTGGTGCCCAAATTACCCTAACCGACATTTTCTCATGGTTTATTACACAAATACACTTGGACAAAGCAAATAATCAAGGATAAGCATAGTTTCAAAGTTCCCGTTTTATTTTCTCTCCCTACACTTAAACTGAACATTGTCCCCAATGTTCCCTGAAAGTATCAAAGTTATGATAATGGAAGGTAATAAAAAACGAAAGAAACTAATACTCCCCTGATTAGCTCGGTAGGATCCGTATGTGAAGTAGTGGTTAAATCCTTTCCAAGAAGAATGTGTGCGTGAAAAGCTCCTTCCAATCTTTTGTTTCTTCTTCTTGATAAATGAAACCTGCACATTTGAAGAAAACACACGAAACCTTCGCGTAAAATCGGCGGTAATAATATATATAAGACTCTACTAAACTAGGATATAATGCTTGTGGAATGGATGTTTACAGAATTTTTGGAAAATTAAGACCTGGAAAATTCCAAAAATTTATAAGTAGCTCGAAAACGAGAAAAAAGTAATCTGATGTTTTTACTTCTTCCTGACGCCGTCAGGTTATCCTGATAAAAACTGGTCTGCGATTTTCTGAAAAAAAAAAAAAATTTCTTTTTGGAAAATTTACATCTTTAGAATCTGGAAAAATTTCTGCAAAACATCCATTATGACTCGATACAAGCATTTGACTCGAACAAACACACATATATATCTTTTAATGAATTGTTATTCTCATATTTACGTTTCTTTTGAAAACGTGTGTAATCCTCCCTACACTTATCCTTTATGTAAAATACCTTTATATGCAATTAAGACGAGGTTAAAAACAAAATAAAGCATTTTTACAAATTTAAACATGAGAATATTCAATTAGTAAAAGATATATGACACTAACAAGCAAACAATTAAGCATGGGTTGCCTCCCACGAAGCGCTTTTCTTTATTTAAGAGTCTTGTAGCTAGACTCGTAGTCGTGCCCTCACGTGACTTCATTACCGTCATCTTCTTCCTCATGACGGTTTCTATTGGGGGATTCCATGTTGTAGAAGTGCCCTATGATGCACTTCTCTAAGAGTTCGTCTTCTCCCCATTCGGTCCTATATTTCGGTCCTAGGTTCAAACAATCATTATAGAATCCGAAAATCTTAGCCATAACATAATCTACTCCTTTTTCTTTATCCTCCTCATTCCTATAGTAGACCGATAGTTTAAGTTCTTTTTCATCATTAGAGAGTGATGAGAACTTCTCAATCTTGAACGGCATTTGGTAAGCTATGTCGTCGTTCTCATCCTTGAATCGCACTATTCCTAATGAAGGATCATAGGTCATCCCGGTGTTTTCTAGGAAAGGTTTTCCTAGAATAACGTGGGACAAGCTAGGGTCTATGGCCGTGCTAATATCATCCACAATTATGAAGTCCGTAGGAAACGTGAAACTACCTACATAAACGGGCAGTCCCTTAACTCTACCAAGAAAATCGCAACTAACACTAGGATCATCGGGGTCTTGCCTAGTTGGAATCGGCTTCTTCACTACCCAATTGTAGTAGGTGCTAGTCATTATGTTGATTGGGGATTTGCGGTCAATGTATGCCTTTGCCACGAAAAGGTGTCCTATGCAACATGGTATGTTAAGATTCCAAGGGTTCCCAAACTTGATTCTAGGGCTTTTCCTAACATACATGTGACGGAGGTCACGTACTAAGTGAGGGTGGCGAGTTAGCTCTTCTTCCGTAGGAAACTTATTGAAATAGTCATTATCTACTTCACCTACTTCCTCGGTTGTTTCATTAGTCTCACGTGTATGGTCCTCTTCATCATTGGTTCTATTAGGTTTCACTAAGGCGATGGTATTGACGAATTGGACATGCTTAGCTAACTTACTTTGGTCCTTAATCTCTACACTGGAAGGCTCGGGAGTTGAGATAGCGTTAACCTCCCTATCACTATTGGTCATGGCTTTCAAAAGGTTGTCTATCTTCCTATCCATTTCGGCTTGTTGTTGGTTAAAGCGGTCCGAGAGCTTAGCTATTTGGGCTTCTTGGGTTGCAACTAGGTTTTGCAACATCCCTTCGATGTTTTGTTGGTTGGGACCATGGGATGGGGGCCATGAAAAATCATTGGAAGTGAATTCCTTGGTTTGTCCCCAATAGAAGTCGGGCTTGCCCTTCCATGCTTCTCGGGTTTCATTGAAATTCCTAGGTCCGGGTATTGTAGGGAATCTTCCTCCTGTTCCATTAGTACGCGAGGATGCGTAGTCAACGGAAGCATGTTCTGGGGATCGGGTGCAAGTGCGCGTGTTATGAGGATCATAAAACGGCTCACACGAGGAAGAAACTTTGTTCACATGGCCTGAAGACTTAGGGTTTTCGTAGGAACTCATTAGGAATTTAACTTGATCTTCAAGTTTGATCATCCTACGGTCGGAAGATTGTGAGTCAATGGGAGGCAAGGAGATTGCCTTAACGGTTTTGGGCAACTCACGGGGGTCATTCCAACTTTCGTTGTCATAGAGGGCAAGGTCCTCTATTATACCCCATGATTCTTCCGCGGTGAGATCACTAAGTTTTCCACCGGCCGCTTGGTCAATGGATCGCTTGGTGGAGAAGTTGACATGATCATAAAAGATTTGGACTTGAAGCCAAAGATCAATGCCGTGATGAAGGACTTTATGAAGTAAGTCCTTGAATCGATTCCATGCTTCGTAGAGAGATTCATTTTGACGTTGTTGGAACATCAAGATGTCATTCCTAAGTTTATTGGTTCTCCCCGGAGGGAAAAATTGAGCAAGGAAACGAGAGGTGAGATCATCCCAACTTGAGATGGAACCAGCGGGAAGTCGATCAAGCCAATTACTAGCTTGGTCCCGTAGAGAAAATTGGAAGAGACGCAGGTGCGTGGTCTCCCGAGTAGTAGCATCAAGGTCGATGGAATCGACAATTTTAAGGAAATCCCTTAGATGCTGATTTGGATCTTCGGAGCGAAGTCCATGGAATGCACATCCGTTTTGCACCAACCGGATGGTGTCGGATCGCAAGGCCGTAGTTTGGGCTTGGTCGGGAAGCTCAATGGTGTTCCTATAGCCTAGGTGGCTTGGTCTCGAGTATTCACCAAGAGTACGGGCTCTTGGCGGGTCAATTGGTGGTGGGTTGATGAATGGTGGGTGGTTATCACCTTCCATGATGAAAAGTGATGGGATTACGAACAAAGGTCACGAAGAAGGGGGATAGACTACGAGAAAGCTAAGAATGAGAAAAATTTACTTGATAGGAATCAAGCAAAGAAACCTAAACGAGGTGGACTACTACTAGCTATTCTATTCCCGCGGCGCCAAAAACTTGATAACGCTACACGCGTCGTTCGGGGTCAAAGGAACTTCCTTTTCTTCGAGCAAGTTTTATAACACCCTAGGCAGTGAACCTAATCGTTGTAGTATAGTAATTAGGGTAAGCCACGGGTATTGATATCGTTCTCTAGGGGAATAGGAATGCTAGTGAGAAGTTACTACGCTAAGGTTGGGGTTGAGGAAGATTATTTTTTTATCTTTTTATGTTTTTTAGGAAATTGAAAGGTACGAATCTCGAGGTTTGGATTTGGGGGTTGGTATTTCTACCGATTACTCTACTTATCTAATTATCTAGTCTAAGGTGTATGTAGTCTATGTCTAATTATTGTGTGCTCGTATGATAGTTTAAAGATGTGTTTACTTAGATTTTATTACTCCTTAATTATCTCCTATTGGTGGTTGAATTGTCACGTCCTTATTCTTAGTTGCGTTGTGTGTCTAAAGTTGTAGGGTATGCGTTTCTCCCTAACTCTTTGAACTTACCAAAGGGTCTCGTCTACAAAACCCACTAGGGATAATAAACTCTTACTCTAAGGCACTCTTTGGATGGTTTAGCTTACAACTACTCAAGGAGTTATATTCTAAGGTTCACAAAGATTTAATCAAGCATTAAGTACACAACGAATGACCTATCGCATTACTAGATCATTAACAAACTAAGATAAGAGACAACCAATCAATATTCGATAATTAAGTTTCATATTCCCTAAGCAAACACAAAAGTAAATTAGCCGGACATGGAGAACATGCAAGCATACACACAAATAATCAAAGACATAATTGTATTAATGAAGTAAAGCACTTATCTTGATGTAAGATAGGGTTTGGAACCCTAAAATACTGTACAAGACAGCCTTGGTTCGGTTTAGGTTTTTACTCCAAAAGACTACCCATCAATACTGAAAAATTTGGATTCTATATATAAGATTACACATGCGACGGCGTCACCTTATGTTTTGTGACGCCGTCGGATCGCCGTCATTAGGGTTTCGTCTTGGCCACGTAAGACTTGCGACGGCGTCACCTTGTGATTGTGACGCCGTCCTCTTCATTCTCGACGCCGTCGGATTGAATCTAGGCCGCCTGAGTTGCGACGGCCTACTCTTTTATAACTTGACGTCGTCACTTGAAATTAAGAGTTTTGGCTTCGTCCGTCACAAAATCCTCCGACGACGTCGCAGATAAGCAGTGACGCCGTCACCTTGTATTTTCAGCAGCTAGAGTGTCTCGATTCTTGACTTTGGCCATTTTCTTCGTATATCCGCGCCTTTTCATCCAAATAAGTGCCATTACAACAATTTGCCTTCAAGAGACATAAAAAGTGAAAAGGAACGATATTAAGTAATAACGGATACAAAAGTGATCAAATAAAGGCTTAAATGACCCCCCAAAAAGGTACATTTTAAAACCTTATCAGTTTGGATCTAAAGCTATTTGTTTTAACCCATCCTTAACTGTCGAGGGTTCAGGATGGGCAACATAGACTCCATTGTTGTAATCTAACCCTGTTGAAGTGCAAAAAGTTTTATAATCCAGGGTTAGTGACTGTTCCCCATTGAAAAGACTGAACTTAATGAGATACTCCCTGAGAGGTCGTAGGTCAGTCTCATTATTTGAGGGTGTCGGGTCATAGGCCGTGGCTGTGGCCCAAAACTCCCTGAGGAGGTTTTGGTACATAATTTAGGGACATTTCACAAATGCCGTTTTTAGTGGGCAGTTAAACAAAAAATTCATAATGTCTTTATAGGCTGGGACAGTTTCAGGGTATTCAAAATTGCCTATGACATTATTTTTTTTAAATTCAACATTTGTAAGATCCCCTACCCACTGAGAAGCAAACTGGAGAGATTGTGTTCTAGCCATTTCTATTAAAAAAAATTCAGGGTTTTTGAAAAAGGTATTTTAACTAGAACAATCAAAGAGTTTTTAGATCTCTCAATTTTGTGATGAAAAACTTTTGTAAATGTTTACAAAGAAGGTTTTTCAGCAAGGGATTTGAAGAGTTTGAAGCACACACAAATTTTTGAGTTTTGAGAAAAAAAAATTAGCAGAGTTTTGTTACAAAAACAATTTGTGTGTGTGTTTGTAGTTGAGAAGGGGGGTATTTATAGAGTGGTGATAGGGGTAAAATGTGAATAAATGGGAATTTGTAAAGTCAGTTTATGAAAACGTTTTGAATCTCCACATTTAATGCCACCACTCCACTACCCGCAGTAAAATCCCGGTTTTCAAGGGAACAGTTGCAGTGCACAGTAAAAGTGAACTTTTGCAGTAATAAAATATCAATAAGATATTTCTTGTGAGAGGAGGCATTTAATGCCAAGTGGGGATGAGGTAAGTTTGTGAGGGACCCTTGATATGGTTGATAGTAAGACAAAGAGACATATATTCCTATATTAAATTGGCATAGTTACCAACCTAGGACATTTAAGTAACTGATACTTGAATCATTTAGTTACTCATTCAATGCTCAATTTTAACTGTCAGGGTCCCTGAATGAGTCTTACTCATTCAGTGAGAGGTTGTATTGTGGGTTTCGTTCAGGGAGGAGGAACCATTTCAGAGAACTTACTGAGATTGGTTTTCAGATGTCTTACTTTCAATGTCAAGCATTCCCAATTCAGCTTTTCTCTCGAAGGTAGGTTCATCCAAGGGTTTGGTGAAGATATCAGCCAATTGATATTCAGTAGGGATGAAATGGAGTTATATGTCTCCTTTCATTATGTGGTCCCTGATGAAGTGATATCCGATATCAATGTGTTTGGTTCTTTGATGAAGGACGGGGTTGTTGGAGATTGCAATTGCACTGGTGTTGTCACATAAGATGGGTACCATTTTGTAATGGATGTCATAGTCACTGAGTTGACTTTTCATCCATAAAACATTGGCACAACATCCTGCAACAGCCACATACTCAGAAGCTGAAGACATAGCCCACTGATTGTTGCTTTTAGCACTCCAACAAACCAATTTTCCTCCAAGAAATTGACAGGACCCTGAGGTACTTTTTCTGTCCATGTTGCAGCCAGCATAATCAAAATCAGAGTAACCTTTGAGATCAAACCCTGAGCACTTTGGATAATAGAGTCCAAGGTATGGGGTTCCCTTCAGGTACCTAAGTATTCCTTTGGCTGCAGTGAGATGGGATTCTTTGGGATTGGACTAATATCTTGCTATTAGACAGACTGAGAATTGTATGTCTGGTCTAGTAGCAGTTAGATACATCAGTGAGCCAACAATCCCTCTGAAATGGGTTTGATTGACTGATTTGCCAGTGAGATCAGGTCCAAGGTTGTTAGGAGGGACCATTGGTGTCTTCACTGAGGCATAGTCAGATATCTCATATTTCTTCAAGATATTTCTGGTGTACTTCTCTTGACTGATGGAGGTTCCTTTATCAGTTTGCCTGATTTGTAGTCCAAAGAAGTATGTGAGTTCACCCATCATGCTCATTTCAAACTTCTTTGTCATCAGTTTTTCAAACTGTTTGCAAAGTTTGTAATTTGTTGAGCCAAAGATGATGTCATCAACATACACTTGAACTAGTATCACATCTTGTTTAGTCCTATAGACAAACAGGGTGTTGTCTATCTTTCCTTTAACAAACTTGTTTTGAATCGGAAGGCCTGAGAGAGTTTCATACCATGCTTCGGGAGCTTGTTTAAGTCCATAAAGGGCTTTGTCAAGCTTGCAAACATAGTCATGGAATTCACTACTCTCAAAGCCTGGAGGTTGCTGAACATACACATCTTCCTTGAGATCACCATTTAAGAATGCACTTTTAACATCCATTTGGTAGACCCTGAAGTTCATATATGTTGCATATGCAAGGAAGATCCTGATGGCTTCCATTCTTGCAACAGGAGCAAATGTCTCATCATAGTCAATGCATTCTTGTTGACTGTAACATTTGGCTACAAGTCTGGCTTTGTTTTTAATGACAGTGCTGTTTTCATCAGTTTTGTTTCTGAAAACCCACTTCATTCCTATGACTACAACATCCTGAGGACATTTGATCAAGGTCATGACCTTGTTTTTATCAAACTATTGCAGTTCTTCTTGCATAGCCTGAACCCAGCTTGGGTGTTTCAGAGCCTCAGTGACACTTTTGGGTTCTATTTATGATAGGTAATCAGCATATAGACATTCATTGGCTGAAGATGCAGTTAATTTAGCAGCCATGCTTCTAGTGATCATGCCCTCAGTGGGTTCACCAATAATGTTTACAAGCTCAATGTCCTAAGATTTTGTCTACTTACTTTGTGGTCTAGGATCTGAGCTTGAAGAGGTCACTGGAAACTCAGGAGTGAGTTCAGTTTCAGGAGCAACAGAGTCATTTAGAGCATTTGTTGAGATGTCCTGTTCAGGTTAGGGTTCTTGAATCACAGGTTCCTGAACATTTGGTTCAGTATTACCTATCCCAGTAGGGACTGATTGATTATCAATGAATTCACTGATAGTTGGTTGGGGAAGGTTGTGAGGTAAGACATAATATGAGATTTCAGCATCAGCTTGATATGAGGAATTGAATTCAGTGTTGTACTCATCAGGAGGATATCTTGATGAGTCATCAATTCCTATTTCCTCCACAGAGGTGTTGGTGAACCTGATGCTTTCAGAACTTTCATCAAAGGTGACATGAAAGGTTTCCTCAACTTGTTGTCTCCTTGTGTTAAAAACCCTGAAGGCTTTGGAGATCAGTGAGTAGCCTAAGAAATATCCATCATCAGCTTTTGCATCAAACTTGCCTAGATGATCCTTGTGGTTATGAATGAACACATGACATCCAAACACAAGAAAATAGCTGATGTTAGGAAGTCTACCTTTGAAGATCTCATATGGGGTTTTACTATGTCTTTTGACAATGATTGACCTGTTTTGAGTGTAACAGGCTTTGACCTGCTTCAGTCGTAAATGTTTTGAGAGGGCTGAGCCATTTAACATGGTTCTAGCAGCCTCAATGAGAGTTCTGTTTTTCCTTTCAGCGACCCCATTTTGTTCAGGGGTATAAGGAGATGAGAAATTTTGAGAAATTCCTTTTTCATCACAGAAACTCTCAAGCTCTTGATTTCTAAACTCAGTACCATTGTCAGTTTTGATTTTTTTAACAGTAATGTCATTCTGGTTTTCAATCTTCCTGATGAATGACATTATTGTATCAGCTGCCTGACTCTTTTTGGAAATAAACTATACCCAAGTGTATCTTGAGAACTCATCAACAACGACAAGTGTATACTTCTCATGCTGGATTGATCTGGGACTGACAGGTCCAAAGAGATCCATGTGCAGGAGGTGAAGGCGGCTTTTGATGGAGAAATTTTGTTTGGTTTTGAATGATGCTCTGTGGTGTTTACCTTTTTCACAGGCAGAGAATGGTTTGTCTTTTGAAAAAACCAGTGATGGTAAGCCAAGGACCTTGTTTTGTTTTGCCAAGTTGTTGAGGTTTTTGAAGTTTAAGTGTGAGAGTCTCTTATGCCACAGCCAATTGATAGTTTCAGTGGCTTTAGCAAAGAGGAAAGTTCCATCTTGGGAGAGTGTTGACATGTCTAACACATAAACATCATCTCTACTAGGAGCTATCAACACAACTTCCATGTTGGCATTGAAGATGGTACCTTGTTTGTCATTGAATTACACAATGTACTTAGCATCACATAGTTGACTGACACTGATGAGATTGTATTTTAGACCATTGACATAAGCTATTATGGAGAAAACTATTCCATTGCAGTTTACTGAACCATAACCTTCAGTGGGACATGATGAGTTATCACCAAATACTACCTTGGGTCCTGGTTCCTCTACATACTTGTGCAGATACTCCTTCACACCAGTCATGCTTCTTGAGCATCCACTATCTAGATGCCAAATAGGCTCCCTGGCGTGTCTCTGCACAAGTAGTAAACTGAATTAGTTTCTCTTAGTGACCCACACTCCAGTGGGCTTGGGTCTCAAGGTCTGTTTGAATTTGGAAATTGACTCATGGTCAGTGGTTGAGTGCATTGTGCTACCACAGGTTTTGCATTTGGAGACTGAGGATGACTCAGTGACTCTGCGTTGTTTTGTACCTCTTCTTGCATGAATGACACTGTCATGTTGGGATGTCTCATGAGCTGGATTACCGCATACATCACAAAATGTGTTCATGAGACAATCATCCTGATGATGATCATTAAACCCACAGTGAGGGCAAAGGGGAAAAGGTTTTGCTCTATTTTTGGGAGCAGTTTTGGAGGATGAAGCATACTGATGACCAACTTTGGTATAGTTTGCTTTACTGACAGAACTTACATACTGTAAGTGGTCTGCAGTTCTGTGATCATCCTTTTTGCAGATCATACAATAAAGGATTCTATAGCTTGTCATGGTATGACCGGTGTAATGACACGACTCACACTTCTGCTTGGGTTTGTTGGTGGATTTTGACTTTGATGAGCTAGATGAGGCTGACTTAGTTTCCTTGATTGAATCAGAAGCTTTTTCGATGGATTCCATCTTTTCATCGACTTCCTCACAAGCTCAGTCAGTTGCTGTATTTGGTCAGCTTCAGTGGGGACAGAGGATGTTGAAGTCTCAGTAGGAGTAGACTCTTGTTGAGTTTGTTTTGTTGGTCTTTTCAGGATGGTTCTACCAAGTCCAGACCTTTCTTTTGGTGAGTGAGGATTGAATTGTAGAGGAGTAAGCTCAGAGCTTAGAGCAGCACCCTGAAGAGGTTTCAGTGGTGGAAGCGGTGTTTGAGATTCGCTTGACTCAGAGACGTGTTCAGTACCACTGGGCACATCAGGGAGTCCTAGCATGCTCTTAAGAGCTTGACTCTCAGGCTCAAGAATCCTTCCAGAATCGAAATTTGGAAGCTTACTCTCAGGATTAACCCGTTCAATCCAATCACTGGGTTTGGGAATAGTCAACATATTGGTAATCATGCCACCAGACACAAATGGTTTAGGACCCTGGTCTTTGTTGAGAGAGTCTGGAAGATGATCTTCACCTAAGACTCTCTTCTTGCTGCTGGGGGCTCCCACAAAGCATCAAAACCCCGGATTCTTAGCAGTCCAACTATTAAGGATATCTTGAACCTTTTTGAGTTCGTCTTGAAGAGCCTGATTTCTTTTAACTAGTTCAGTGTTTTGAATTTGTAAAGTGACAACCTCAAGCTTAGCTTGTTTTAAAAGGAGCAGTTCATCCCTACACTTGTTTAATTCAAAACTTAGCTTGTTGTATTTTGAAAAAAGATTCAGTCTTTGCTCTTCTACGAACTTAAGGTCAACATTAAGATAATTCATATAAGACTGCCAATCAGAGTCATCATCCATAGAGAGTAAGATATTTACCTTCTTCATTGTGATATTGACCCATTCTCCATTCCTGGCATGATTCTTTCCAACAGCTAGCTTGTCCTCTTCTGAGAGGGCCATCAATGCACTGACATGCACCATTTCATCATCAGATGAGATTAGCTCTTCATCCCAGTCGAAATTTTTAGCAATGAGGCCCTTGTTTTTACCTTGCACAGTTTGAACACTTTTTGTTGTTTCTGAGGGACTGGCCTCAAGCAATGCAAGCTTAGCTTTTGCTTTCTTGTATTTAGCTTTAAAATCCACAGTTTTGTTTTGATCATATTTGTTTTTGAAAATTTTGATGAGACTGATAAATCTTTGGTTGAAATTTGCTAAAGACTGATTAGACCCTGATGGTTTGTAAGAGGGTTCAGAAATTGTTTTTGAAAAACAGTCTTTCGCAAAATGGCCTATTTTATGACACTTAAAGCATTCAGTGTCTTCAGTTGCTTTAGCAGTTGAAAAACCTTTGTTTCTTTTTATAAACCTTCGAGAGTTAGCAAGGAGTGCCCTTTCCTGAAATTCATTCAGGTCATTTAGGTACTCCTCACTTGATCTCTCATCAGGCTCATCATCCGAGTTTTCTTGGAAATCTTGAACCACATTGTTAGAAAAGAAAGCAGTTGATATTGGTGATGAGGTGGTGGTCAGGGACTTCTTGACTTCCTGAGACTTCTTTAAGTCAGGGTATCATCTGTTGATGAGGTTTCCCTCATAGAAAATTTTTTCATAAATTTCAGGAAGCTCAAGATTCTGGATATGATTAGCATTCCTAAGTCCCTGAGAGAAATTCAACCACTTCTCAGGGAGACTATTGACAAAACCAACATTGATTTCATGTTTGGAAAACTTAACACCATCATTTGAAAGTTCATTTAAGAGAGTTTTGTACCGGGTGTAAGTTTGAGACAGAGTTTCTGAGTCCTTAGCCCTGAAGGTGTTGTACTCAAGTTTCAGGTCCATTATCCTGTTTTCCTTGGTATCATATGGACCTTCATGACTATGGACCAGGTCATCCCAGGTTTGTTTAGCTGTACTACAGCTTATAACATACTCCATAATATCATCAGGAAGACATGATATGATGATACTTTTGAGTCTTTGGTCCTGGTTGACCACTCTCCTTTCATCCTGAGTCCACTGTGCTTTAGGTTTAGGCACACCTTCAGCAGTCTTTGGGACAAATGGACCTTCATTTATATACTTGATATAATAAGGTTCCATCCCAATCAAATAGCAAAGCATTCGCTTTTCCATTTGTTGAATTTGCCAACTTCAAGTCTAGGGGCAACAGCTGAATAAGCTCCACCCTTTTTATCGACTAGTTGGGGTACATCAATTTCAGCCATTTAGGATCCTAATTTAAAAACTTTTAGAGCGGCCTAAAAAGAGTTTTATAATTAGCATTGCTCTGATACCACTTGTTGTTCCCCGTTCACTATCGTTTAAAAACAGTTTAAGAATATAAAACAAGTTAATAGTGAACAATGACTGAAATTAACATAAATAAAACACACAAAGTAATTTTTAACATCATATTCTTTATTAGAAATTAATCAAAAAGAATACGTTACCCAAGTACTTGCGGAACAGTACTTGGGATTGAAATGACAAAGTTTGGTGACTCCTCTCTAAGCTCAGGCTAAGTCTGAGCACAACTCTTAGAACCCACTGAGCTATCTCAGGGATTAAGTTGTATTTGGAGGAGTGAAAATATGGCTTGCGTGTATGTGTGTTTTTACAATTCACAAGCTTAACCTTTTCACTCCATCTCTTATGCTATTTATACATGTATGAGTTTTAACTCTTTCCTAAGTGACAAACTAACATCTTACAGATGACAAAATACTAATGCATTTGTCTCTGTTTACAAAGGCTATTCTAGGTAAGAGACAAGACTACTTTCCTAAGGTCAGTGATGACACTGAGCCTGATCTTTTGCCATTCAGGGAAAGTTTACTTTGGTTGATAAGGACTTCATCTTATCTGATTCAAACTTATCCCGCCTTGTCCCACTCATTCTTCAGTCTTTATGTCCTTCAGTCTTCTACTTCAGTTTGTCTTCAGTGTAAGTAGTTGGAGAGGAGTCTTAGGGATTCAGTGAGTTATTGTCATCACTCACTGAATCCACCATCTTCTTCTTGACTCAGTCTTCATCCTTTAAGTTCCGCCTTGCTGAGTGGAGAGACTACCTTGTTGCCTCGTACTGAGTATCCTGAAGATGGCTCACTGAGAGACTATGCACTCAGTGACCTGTTAGTGTTTAGCGGACTAAACACTTGGGCTATTTTCTATTCAAATCCTAGATTAAGTGGTTTGGGTATTTACTGAACCCAACACAAAGGAAACTTCCTTTTCTTCGAGCAAGTTTTTCAACCACCTAGGCAGTGAACCTAATCGTTGTAGTGTAGTATTAGGGTAAGCCTCGGGATTGATATCGTTCTCTAGGGGAATAGGAATGCTAGTGAGAAATTACTACACTAAGGTTGGGGTTGAGAAAGATTATTTTTTATCCTTTTATATTTTTTTAGAAATTAAAGGTACGATCTCGGGGTTTGGATTTGGGGGGTGGTACTTCTACCGATTACTCTAATTATCTAATTATCTAATCTAAGGGGTAGTCTATGTCTATTGAAGTATGCTCGTATGATGATTAAAGATCCGTCTACCTAGATATTATTACTCCCTAGTTATCTTTTATTAATGGTTGAATTGTCACGTCCTTATTCTTAACGCGTTGTGTTTTCTAAGGTCGTAGGTTGTGCTTTTATCCCTAACTCTTTGAAGCTACCTAAGGTTAATGACTACGAAATCTCTAGGATTCATAAACTTAACACTAAGGTTATCTTTGGATATTTAGCCTTCAATTCCATTAGTAACTATAAGCTAAGGTTCAACAAAGATTAATCAAGCATTAAAAACACAACGATGACTTTAAGCACTCTTAAGCCAATTACAATTAAGATAAGAGACAACCAATCAATATTTAATAAACAGGTTTCATAGATCTAAGCAAACACACAAGTAAATTAGTCGGACATGTTAAACATGCAAGCATACACGCATTCAATTGAAGACATAATGAAATCAAGGGAATAAATAACTTATCTCGATGTAAAATAGGGTATTAGAACCCTAAAATACTGTCCTAGATGGACTATAATCGTTTTATGTTTTTACTCCACAAGTCTACCTCCTTAAAAGTCTGAAAATTCGAATTCTATATATAGAGTTACAACTATGATGGCGTCACCTTTTAATTGTGACGCCGTCAGATCACCGCCATTAGGGTTTCGTTTTGGCCAAGTCAACTATCGGACGGCGTCACGTTGTGGCTGTGACGCCGTCAGCTTCAGCTTCTGACGCCGTCTGAGTCTAGATCTAGGCCGTCTAGGATGAAAAGTCTTCGTGACGCCCTACTTTTCAAAGCCTGGCGCCACCAGGTGCAAAATAGCAAATTCACTCCTGAGCCGTCACAAATATAGGGACGGCGTCGCCCTTTGTTTCTGACGCCGTCGGGTGCACTTTCAGCAGCTTGAGTGTCTTGATCTTGACTCTAGCCATTTTCTTCACATATTCACGCCTTTTCGTCCAAATAAGCATCATTCCAGCATTTTGCCTTCAAGAGACCTAAAACGTGAAAACGAATGAAATTAAGCAGTAACGGATATAAAAGTGGGCGATTAAGGGCTTAAATGACCCCTTAAAAGTGTACATTTTAAATCCTTATCAATCATGTTAAACGACCAAGTATAGGTGCTATGGTATACGTAACATGTTAAACGACCGAGTATAGGTGCTATGGTATACGTATCATGTTAAACGACCAAGTATAGGTGCTATGCTATACGTAACATGTTAAACGACCGAGTATAGGTGCTATGGTATACGTATCATGTTAGACGACCAAGTATAGGTGCTATGGTATACGTATCATGTTAAACGACCGAGTATAGCTGCTATGGTATACATAACATGTTAAACCACCGAGTATACGTGCTATGGTATACGTATCATGTTAAACGACCAAGTATAGGTGCTATGGTATACGTAACATATTGATATTGTTTGCTACTGGTCTCAACTTCCCTCCAAAAATACTGGCACTAAAACTTCCCACAAAAAAAAGGCGCCCAAAATTCCCACCACATAAATGGCGCCAAAACTTCCCACCAACATAACAAACACATTATATAGTTCTTTTATCTTCACACGAATTTCACAACCTCTTATCCTCAAAACCACTCAACCTCAAAACCTCTTATCTTCACACAAATTTCAAAACCTGAGATGGAGCCATTTAATCCTTTTATGTGTTCTTGTGGAGTAGGAAATATAAGATTAAGAACATCACATAGAGAAAATTCATCTGGACGGCAATATTATGCATGTCCTCTGTCGAAGCCCAGAAAAGAAGATAATGGGTGCGGATATTTTATGTGGAAGAGTGAATTTGACGAGTACTTAAGAATAATCTCTTCTGGTTCAAAATCTCAAGGTTCTGGATCTGCACCAACAGAGTGCTCAAGCTGTAATGCTAAAGATCTTACGATAAACATGCTAGAATCACAAAAACAGGTGCTAGAGACAAGAGTAAGAATGCTGGAGGCAAGACTTGAAATGGCAAGGATTCCTGACGACCACGCATGTCAGTCGGATGCATTACTTCTTGAGCTGTTAGGTGACATGGAAAATCTTCGTATGTAGTAGTAGTAGTTGTTGTTGTTGTTCTTTTAATTGTTGTTATTGATGTTGTTCTTGTAGTAGTAGTTGTTGTTGTTGTTGTTGTTGGAATAATACGTATGTTTAACTAATTCATATGTATCTTTTAAGTATTTTTATAAATCAAAGCACATGCTGGATTTGTAAAGCTGACCATGTTCTTAGTTAACCAGATTATTGTGTCCAAACACTCCTTTTCCAATACTAAACACTTGAGAATTTATAATTTGTCAAATCATACGTGCTTATTATTAAACTTTTACAAAGAATGCCCGAATAATATGCGGGAACATAACATATGATTCAAATGAGTATGTTTTTCGATATCGAATCATGATACGCAGAGTGTGTATTTGAATATAAGCGTGGTAGTATTGACATATTTAAATGAATTATTAGTTTAAATGAAAAGAGAGGTAAGGTCTTGTAATTGTTTTTGTTACGAGTATTTTGTAATTGTATAGAGCATTTGTAAGAAAATACGTAATGAAAAGACTATCCAAGCATCAGGGTTTTAGTTGTGTATATCACTTTTTCCGGGGACATGTCCTCGGGGAAAGTTTTGGCGGAAATAAAGGCGGGAACAGTTAGCATGCTTTTGACTTTGGTCAAATTTTGGTAAAAGTAAAAGACACTTTCGGCGGGACAAGTCCCCGGCGAAAGGGGTCGTTGAATTTTGACTAGCCTGTCAAATTATGTTAAAAATTCAACACACTTTCGCTAGGGACTCGTCCCCGCAAAAAGTTTTCGTTGAATTTTCTTTAACTGATTAGCGTATTCATGTGCCAAGTCAAATTTTGTTTAGTCGTTTAACCAGGAACAGAGCATCTCGGCAAAAGTCTTTTCGCCCGTCCATCCGATCATTGTAGTGTAACAAAAATGTAGTAGTTTTAAAGGTCCACCTAAAAAAAGCCTTTTTCCTTCCTTGTTTCCCCGCCGACAACCATCACCCTATGAGTTTTGTGATTCGTTCAAGACTTATCAACTTTAGATGATGATCATACAAAAATATCTGTCGACATATGCTAGACGTGTACAGCTACCACATGAATAACTAAACGTAGTTGCATGCCACGTGTATAGTTATCTCACATGCCATGCAATTCACTTTGTTGTCAACGCGTTTTTCAGCTTTCATCATCTCACCTTAGTTTCCCCTTATATAAACACTATCAAACCTCATAAGATCCATAAAAATAAAATCAACAGTGTCAAACTAGCTATCTATCTATCGCAGTGTATCTTGTACTCTTTTCTAGTGATCTTATAAAAAAAATGGCGCATTATGGAGGACACCAACAGCAAAGTTTGGGTTCCAAGATAGGTGAAGCCACTGGACTGACCGGTGGTACTCATGGAACTCATGGCACCACCGGGCAGCACCAGGGAGTAGGTTCCAAAATTGGTGAAGCCACTGGGTTGACCAGTGGAACTCATGGTACTCATGGAACTCATGGCACCACCGGTCAGCACCAGGGGCTAGGTTCCAAAATAGGTCAAGCCACTGGGTTGACCGGTGGTACTCATGGTACTCATGGAACTCATGGCGGTACTCATGGAACTCATGGCACCACTGGTCAGCACCAGGGGCTAGGATCAAAGATAGGTGAAGCGGCTGGGTTGGGGACAGGTGGTCATCATGGTACAGGGACTGGTTATGGTAAGCAGCATGAGAAGAAAGGAATGGTGGAGAAGATAAAGGACAAGCTTCCAGGCAGTCATGGTACACATACCACCACAACAACAACAGGTTCGGGTTATGGAGCGACACATGAGAAGAAAGGAGTGATGGAGAAGATCAAGGAGAAGTTGCCTGGACATCACTGACTGAAATATGTGGTAGATTTAACAAATAAAGATATGATTTATATAATAATGTGTTTAGCTCTCTTGTATGTTTGATGGGAAGCCAAGACTTTGTGATGTTTTATATATGTTTTATTTTGGATTGTGTTTTCATGTAATTTTGATGGAAGTTTTCCAGGTTACTTTTGTTGTATTCTGTTGCAAGTGTTGATTTTGTGGAATACTAGCTGCTTCTAATTAGTTCTCTGCTCCAGGGTCTACTCTCTTAACACATTTTTCATTTTCCTATGAAGAAACTAGTTCATAATATAAATGCTGCAGGCCGGATCATCTTGTGTCCCAATTAATGTTAATTTCCAAAGTGTTATTAAACTATTACTTGCTACAAGTGACAACATCTATGAGAAAAACTGGTTCATTGTAGTAGGACTTGGTGATTTTGACCCGATCTTCTGGTAAAAAAAAAAGACTAGCTTATGTTATCTGCATTATGAGTTGGTGATTTCGAGTCGGTCTTTCTTTCTTGCCTTAGAGCATCTCTTATGCACCGATCTTTTCAAATATTTAAAGGCTATATCTAAGTCCTGTAAGCTATTACTAGTATTTAACTTTCAACTTACTTTGCATCCTCAATTTTCAGCTGATTATTTTCCGAGAACCTATTCACCGAATAACCTTTTTTCAGCTTTTTTACTCTAAGGTAATAATCCTTTTCAAGTTATTTTTAAGTCTTCCTTGATTATGGCATTAAAGAATCAAGATGCACTTAAAAAAAAACTAAACATCTACCGGTTTTCTTTCTTAGAAAGAAAGTCTTCCTAGTCGGACCTTCCTAGTGAAACTCACATCAGAAATCCGAGACCTTAGAAAGCCTCGTCTATTGTTTACAACAAAATTCATTATGAACAGCTTGAAACTCCGAATCCATCTCATTTGCTGGTCTCTTCAAAAATTGCTTTTTTCCCCAGTTAATTATTCAGAAGCACATGATTTGTACGCTAGAGTTGATCTGATATTATAAGATCTACATTAACTAGTTAAAAGGATGGGACCATGTAGTAATGACCAATAAATACCAACCACGACTCTCCAAAAATTATACTAATCTTTATTCTTTTACATTCTGTACGGTAATCTCTAATGAGTTTTTATTCTCGTGTCATATCATATAAAAATAAGAACAGATCGAAAGCAATGATTTATAAACACTTTAGGTGTAAATATAAACCATAGAGAAGCTAGACCAAAGTCATTTCACGAGAAAAAATCATGCATTCCATGTACGGGAGGAAGATGATGCGTTCGATTGTTATCCTCCCAAAGCATATATAGACTCTTGATATGTCATGCAAAGTTCAAGAGAATACCACAATAAAACTTACTATACATGAACTCAATTAATCACCCAAAGAAATTTTGTTAACATTATTTTAAGCTACCAATAGAGAATCCTGGACTAGAGCATCGAATGCTGCAAGATGTGGAGCTACAGCTGAAGTTTTATTCATAAGAAATATCAGTCGACATATATGACACATGTGCAACTGCTACATGGATGACCAACTGAATCATGCCACGTGTATAATTATCTCACCTGACATGCAACTTCATTTCACACGTATACCATTATTGTTGCATCATCTCAAATTTTTTCTTCTATATAAACCCTTACAAACCTCAACAACTTCACCAAACAAAACCATATCAACAAAATCATACAAATCTATCTTTTGTAGTGTTTCTTGTACTATTTCAGGAAAATCTTTTAGAAAATGGCACAATTTGGAGGAGACCAACAGTATGGACAGCAAACTCGCCACACAGATGCCTACGGCAACCCTATTCGACAAACTGAGGAATACGGAAACCACGTTCACACAAATGCCTACAGCAACCGTATTCGACAAACTGACGAATACGGAAACCAAGTTCTCACAAATGCTTACGGCAACCCTATTCGACTAACTGATGAATACGGAAACCAGGTTCCCTCAAATGCCTACGCCAACCCTATTCGACAAACTGGCGAATATGGAAGCCAGGTTCACACAGATGCCTACGGCAACCCTATTAGGAAAACTAACGAATACGGAAATCAGGTTAATACAGATGCCTACGGTAACCCGATTCGACTAACTGACGAATACGGAAACCCGGTTCACACCACAGCGGGTCACCAAAGTTTGGGTTCCAAAATAGGTGAAGCCACTGGCTTGGGCATAGGTGGTCAACATGGTACCATCTTGGGTCATGCTGCAGCTGGAGCCACAGGAACTGGTTATGGAAACCCAGTTTATATCACTGGGGGCACTGGGACTGGTCTTAGCTATGGTCAGATCGAACACCAGGAGGGTGGTCATGGGAGTGCTGAAGATGAATTTGATGTGAGTGGAGGATTTCAAAACCAACCTGGTGCTACAACTATTAGTGGTACTGGTGATGAATTTGATATGATGGGTGGAGGATTTCAAAACCAACCTAGTGCTACACCTATTGGTGGTACTGGTATTGGAACTGGTACCGGTATTGGAACTGGAACTGGTACTGGTATCGAAACTGGGTATATGGAGACACACGAGAAGAAAGGAGTGATGCAGAAGATCAAAGAGAAGCTGTCAGCACACTACTGATTTAGATACGTTGTATATAGTATCCCATATGTAATAGAATAAAGATGGGATAATAATGTGTTTGGCTCCCTGGTATGTAGATGCATGGGAAGCCATAGTGAGGGTGTGAGATTTGGCTTATTTTGGTTTCTGTTTTCATGTAATTCTGATTAAAGGTTTTCTTGTTTAACTTTGTTGTTTCTGTGGAATACTGCCTTCCTAATCCGAATTCTTTTAACTCTCGATTCTCCGCTCACTTAGAACATTGTTCTATGACATGTAACCTATAACACGATTGATGCGGTATACAGATAAAACCAGTTCCTTGTAGTAAGTGATACCTGCTATAAATGACAACATATACGAAAAAACCCAATTCACTTGTTGGCCCGTTTTTGTAGATCTATAATCACGATATACCAAAAATACAAGAAACAATTGAATCTGTAAAAGCTTTTTTATATATCAGTCATGAATCTATTTGAATACATGTTCCTATCTATTTATACTTTTCGAAAGGGTACAAATGAAAAGTCAAGTTGGTTCATGTGAACCAACAGATATGTCAGTTAGAAGTTGTAACTGCCAAATAGCAGTTATTTTTGTAACTGTCTTTAAAAACTGCTTGGTTGACTTTTATCTTTGACTTCTGCGTTGACCGGGTCATACGGGTGTTGACTAGGTCGATTGGGATTAACCCAATATTCTCCCCCTTAATCACAATCGCTGCGAAGTAGGTCTTTAAGTCTTCTTGATTCATCTTCTGGTTAAATCCACCATCTGAGCTTTTAATTTATTGTAGTGCTTGTGATCATCCTTATATCCAGGTAGATCGGTTTTCCTTCGGTTACTTCCACCTTTTCTGCTGTGATCTTCATTATGTCCATGTTGATCATGTTCTTCTGGTTATTTCCACCTTCATTGTTGTGATCTTCCTTAATTCTGGGCTGATTATATTTTTCTGGTTATTTCCACCTTCATTATTGTGATCTTCCTTAATTCCGAGCTGATCATATTTTTCTGGTGCTTCTTCAACAGTTGCCATAAGCAATGTTGGTTTTAAGTCTTCTTCAATGAGATTAGATTGTTCTTCTTTCTTTGATGGACATTTGTTTGCAAAATGCCCATACTCCTTGCATCTAAAACACATCACCTTACTCTTATCATGAGTAAATTTATTTGACTTGATGTTTGATTCTTTCTTGGAATTATTTTCTTGGCCTCGCAACAAATCATTTCCACATTCTTCACAGTGTCTTTCTTGGAGTAATGTTATTGTTGTGACGTGTAAACAATAACTTATATTGATCGTTATTGTCCTTATTCTTCTTAAACTTTATTCTTTCCTCGTACGTCTTAAGTCTCCCAATTGCTTCTTCCATCGTCATTTCACTTAGGTCGGAGTATTGCTCTATTGATGCAACTATTTGCAGATACCTATCGTGTACAACATTTAATAGTTTCCGCTAAGGTTTGATCTTCAATAGTGTGTCCTAGACTAGCGGCTTTGTTTACGAGTGTTGTTAGTTTTGTAGCGAAGGTGTCGATTGTCTCGTCTTCCTTCATCTGTAACATCTCAAAATCAGATTTGAATGTTTGTAGTCTTGCTTGTTGAACTCTGTTTCGCCAACGTGTCTAGTTTTCAAAGCATTCCAAATGTCCTTCGTGGTTTTGTGCTTTGTTATTTGAAGTAATTGTTTCTCGGGTAAGGCTTGATAAAGGAAAGCAATAGCGGTTTTCTCATTTTTCTTATCGGGTTGAGTCGATTCAGTCGGCTCTATTGTTTCCCATAAACCATTCACTTTAAAAATGATTTGTATTCGAATTGCCCATAATGAGTAATTCTCGGATTTTAGGATTGGGCATTGGAATTGAGGTGTACTAATTGTATAAATTTTCTTATTTCCACTTCCTTTCGTCATAGCTTAAGGATGTTGATAAAAATCTCCAAAAAAACTTTTTAACACTAGGTGTGTCGAAATTTCTATATCTAGCGATTTTTTCTTTTTTTCTTTTTTTATTTCTTTTTTTATTTTTTTTATTTTGCCTTATAGGCTATAAAAACCTTTATGGGACTAGTCTTTAAATCCAAAACTATCCTAATCAATATAATAAGTAGTATGAGTACTAGGTTATTAAATTTTCTAAAATTTGACAAGATACTAATTTAAAATAAAGAACTAGCTTATATAAAATGAAACTATACAATATATATAAAAAGACTTAATATATATACTATATAAAAAATAGAGATGAAAGGGTGGTTTTGTATAATTTTAAAACCTGGTGGGTTGATAGTGTAACCCGTAACCTTTTTATCCTTTGTTGTGTTGCCCTATTAAAAATCGCCTCTTTTATATCTTTCTTGAGATAGAAAATTGAAACCGTTGTTTTACTTCTTATCTCTTTTCTGAGATAAAAAGAAACGTCACTTGAAAGTTGAGACAAATAAGACCTCTGTCTCTTCTTCTTCTGGGATATGAATCCGTTCTTCTCTCCTGATCTTTATGGCTTGTTGGCCTTCCTTTCTTCTCCGGTGTGTAGTGTTCTTCGCGAGCACTGATTCCCTTCAATTGAAACTAGGGTTTCGAATGAATTGGGGGTTTTTCTATCCGTGAGAAATTGAATGATTGGAGATTGAAATTGAGTCGATTGGTGAGTCAAATGATGTTCTGGGCTCGATTCCTCAATTGAACAGGTGTGTTTGTTCTAAGTTGTGAATCGTTAATTTCTGCCCTAATTTGATGACTGTGTTACCAGATTGGTATTGGTTTTTGTTTTGAATCGAAAGGGGTAAACGATTTTTTAATCGTTTCTGATCCGTTTGGATTGAAAAAAAAATGTTTCGATGTTGATTTTGTCTGTTGACAGATTTTTCCTTTCAAAAATATAAACTTTATCTGATGCCGGGTTGAGTAATCACAAGTTGTGATTGTTCCCTTGTTGCGACAGATTCGTTTTAATTTACAGAAACACAAAAATGATTTTTTTGATTTGTGTTCAATTTGTATTTGCAGGAACACTAGTACAAAAACGGGATTTGGTCACGCATGGTCGAAATGGAGCGGCCACACATTCGCATATTTGTGTGGCTGAAGGTACGAAAATTGACAACATGTACTAATTAGTCACACATGAAAATTTTGATTGTGTGACCATTAGAACTGTATCGCCACACAATTGAACATTGTGTGGCTAAAGGTATCTGGTGATTTTTTTTCAGATCATTTAGCCACGTATGAATTTGGAGCGCGTGACAAATACAAGTAACCTTGATGCGTTAGTCACATGAAGTAATTTTTTGTGTGTCTAAATCATAGAGTCAAGTTTTGTCACACATTATTTAAGGGTGACTGATATGTTTTGCCAACTCTTTAGCCACATCTGAAATTGGAACAAGTGAAAAAATGAAAAGTAAAGTTGAAGCATTAGTCACGATATACATATAAACAGTGACAAATATATGTCAGACACTTGAACACTGTGACCAAAAGCCATATATGGTCACACTAAATGTTTTGTCACACATTCGTTAAGTGTAGCCAAAATCCAGTACATATGTTCACGTAAGTTAATATGTGTGTTTAAAGTTTAGTTTGTGTTAGCTTGCCAAAAGCTAATCTATAAAGTCACATTTGCTACTAACACCGTGACCAAATGCCATATATGGTCACACTAAACGTTTTGTCACACATATTATTTAAGTGTAGCCAAAATCCAGTACATATGGTCACGTAACTTAATATGTGGCCATTGGATGATCAATAGTCACTCAAAATACACGTTTCTTCACTTAAAACACCATATGGTCACACTTATTAACACTTTTAGCCACTTTATGGTTAATTGTATGTGACTAAATACCCAAAAAAACATGCTTTGTGTGACTAAATGTTAGAAAAGGCCACACAAACATAAAATTCATGTGGCCATTGGATGATCAATAGTCACACAAAACACACGTTTCTTCACTTGAAACACCATATGGTCACACTTATTAACACTTTTCGCCACTTTATGATTAATTGTATGTGACTAAATACCCAAAACAAACATGCTTTGTATGACTAAATGTTAGAAAAGGCCACACAAACATAAATTTAATGTGGCCATTGGATGATCAATAGTCACACAAAATACACATTTCTTCACTTGAAACACCATATGGTCATACTTATTAACACTTTTGGCCACTTTATGATTAATTGTATATGACTAAATACACAAAACAAACATGCTTTGTGTGACTAAAATGTTACAAAAGGCCACACAAACATAAAATTCAAGTGGCCATTGGATGATCAATAGTCACACAAAAGACATATTTCTTCACCTTAAACACCATATGGTCACACTTATTAACACTTTTGGCCACTTTATGCTTAATTGTATGTGACTAAATAACCAAAAGAAACATGCTTTGTGTGACTAAATGTTAGAAATGGCCACACAAAAAGAAATTTGATGTGGCCATTGGATTATCAAAAGTCACACAAAAAACTATTATGTTTTTCATAAACAGAACTAATTACGAATACTAAACAGACTTAACTTATGGTTGTCAGAGTTAACTTTGTACTGGCAGCCTTAACCACTAAAACTAACCTACCAGACTTAACTTTGTACTGGCAGCTTTAACCACTAAAGTTTTCTGTTTATAAGTAGGCCAAAACACAAAATATATATATATATTTTGGTGCAAAGATGAACTTGTATTAATCAAGGAAACTTTGTAAAATGAAAAAAGCAACACACACTGATATGGACAAGTCCCATATCAAGTTGCATACAAGGCAACTCTATTCAATATCTGATATAACTGTTCTTATAAGTCTGATAACAAAAACAAACTGCCCATATCATACAACCATGGACAGATGACAACCAGCACAAAATTCCATCACAAAGAACACCTTTTAATGCACCACTATGAACCATACATTTCCAGATAGGGGCTATACCAAGTAGTTTACATTCCATCTCATGAATGGCTTCAACTACTTGGGAACACACACCCTAAATGAAGCCAACCAAATCCTACACAATCCAAGAATCTGTTTATAAACATATCTGCCAATAACAACTGATAACACCTGGAATTACGTTTTAACACATGCTAAATACTGGAATTATAACTGGAGTACGGGAAGACACCGAAGCTTGGTCGTCGCTGACAAAGTCAACAAGATTGAATCTGACCATTTTGTTTCGTTCCCACTGACACTCCTCAACAATCTCTCTCCATCTGGCGTTTATGGCAACGTGCTTCTTGCTTCTAGGCCTATCGCTGTGGTGTTCCAGATTCACGTTCACATAAAACTCCATGTCTTCCCGGTATCTCAGCAGTGCGTTATGGTACTTCCACATGTGATTTCGCTTCGTAAACTTATGTGGTATGTTCTGCATTAAAAAGAACAATGTAGTATGCTCAACAAAAGTATGTCCATGTGTTGAAGCATATATTAGTTTTTGCGAAAGCAGATAATGACTGAAATGGTCTGATTTGTATCATTACTTACCAAACGACTCCTGTCCATGACATATGCAAGGATGGGCGCGTAAAAAAAATCCCTTTTACTTTCATGCTCTGTACATTCGTTCCATGCACATATGTGTTTCATACGCTCATCTACAATTGGAATTTAATAAAAATGGTAAATAATTTAAAAGCTATTATATGGAAAGGTTTATTTTTAAAATAAAATCATAGATTATGTCTACAATTTGATTAACATACCTTCATCTACGGGGTTTCTCATGAACGGTCTTGTACGATTCAGCTCCATACGTTGCACAAGTTCAGAATGCATCATCAATCCATTTTCAGCAAATGGCATCAGGGAAAGAGTATTGTTTAGGAGATTTGTGAAAACAACTCTTGTGCCAGCAAACAGGTTTTCATCGTGAACCAATACATTCCATCCGTGCCCACCAAACTCATGCACGTGACTGTTTTCCTCCAGTATTTCAATTTGACAGTGAGTGATAGCTGCTACGGGCACGCCAGCAACAAGAACGTCAAATTGGTTATTGTCAGTATTGTCCCGAAAATTGCAAGGAATGACCTACGTAACAGTTTAGTTTAAAGAAAACATTAGCGGGTTAAACAATTAAAATAATCCCCATTTTCAACAAACTTATACAATGTATTGATTAACATTTTTTTCTTACCAAAGGTTGTGCAGGATATTCATCCAACGTAACCAGGCACCTACGTTGTCTGTAACCTAGAAGAGCCAGATCGTATCCAGGGCATTCGTGGCCTGCATCGTTGTACCTTGTTACATAATAACAGTCTTCTTCCTGACGAATGAAATGGAATGTGGCCACATTGATGTATTGGCTGTGATCAATAAAAGCTCGCCACTCGGACCCATGCAAAGTAATGCGACCACGAACCAATTTCCAGTAAACCTTATGTTTGGTTCCCCTAATGTGGATTAGGTATATCCAGCGCTTCTTGGGGTACAGTGTTTCAGTAAACAAAGCAGGAAGCATCTTAAATTTAAAAAGTAAGCACGTATATCAATTTGATGGTTACATTGATAAATTTATAACCTTAAGTAAGCAATTTAAGTACAACTTACCTGCAATGTCCTAATGTTTGTGCGGTTTGCCTCCACCAACAATTTGATGCTCATTCTATTTTAAAACCACAATCGTCTTAATGGTCAATAAGGTTATCACATATGCATAACATTTCCACCAACTAATACAAGTCTTAGATGATCAATACATCTTTATCATTAAGGTGTCAAACAAAAAATGATTGAAGATGTACTACTACATATTTAACTATGTTTCAAAAATCAATAATCATCTTGTCCTTTTAGAGTAAAAATCTGTATTTTTTTACGTTTAATCATCTTACCCCATACGTTTGTTAAAATCTAGTAACAAATCCATAATCTACCCAACATACCATATGCCATTGCTTCATCCAATGTTTAACCTAAGCTCAGATAATTAATTACATAAGGTGTAGTGCTTAACCAAATCATATAAAAGCTATACTAACCTAGATTAAACATTTGTTTACAAGTTGTCTAATTAGCTATTTAACAAATAGCTGCTACGTTTTCCACAATCCACATATATCCGTGATTCTTTTTATTCAAATCATCCTATATTTACATGTCACACAATATTCTAAAGAATCAAATCGCATATAGTTCTAATAAAACGGTTGTTACATTATGATCAAAGGATACTATATTCTTTAGGATATGTTAAACATTGCAAAAAAAATACCAAACATGCATTTGTATCCATCAACATATCAGAAACATGCATATCAATCACTTTACATTTGCAGTTCATGGTTAAAAAAACAAAAGAAAAAAAAACCAATGTGTAACATTACCTGATGATGCGGTTGTTGTGTTGAAGAAGATAGACTTGAATATTTTGCTTTGACTGTGTGATTAAGTGTAGCCATAATATATCACGGTTCTCAAAACTGCAATGATTACTATTAATTAAGAGAAGGATTTTTTGTTTTATTTTTTTAGCTTGTATTATGGGAGCATTGCATATATACCCACTAAAACTCAAAAAGTTGCATATTTCTCCATAATACAAGTTTTTAATGCATGATGTACAATGCAACTTAAGCATGTTTTGGGTATATATGCAAATATGTAAGTTTTAGTGGAACAATTACGTACCAAAACGGTACATTTGAAAAAGTACGCAACTATTTTATGACTTAAACCCTTGATTATATACATACAAAATATTTGGTAGAATCACCTTAAAAATTAAGTACCTTAACATACAAATAAATAATATTACATTAACATACGCGATGTCGTAACTTCTCGCAAATAAATACATATGTCAAATACAATATTGGTTAATCGAATATACAATGTAGCTATTGAATCACTGCCAGTGCATCAACGTTTGCAATGTTTTTAACATACGCGATGTCGTAACTTCCCGTCCTTGAATGTCACGTTCACTGTGATGATAAAAAACCTATGGAATCCAAGTAACAAAAAAAGTTAAACGTTGTAATAAAGTATATAATTGTAGGTACTTTTTAAATAAGAAACATACTATTTAATAACTTAGCACTACCAGTATTAACTTAACACTGCCAGTATTAACTTAGCACTGCCAGTATTAACTTAGCACTGCCAGTATGCAAATAGTAATAAATTTGGCTTTTACTTGCATGTTATTTGTGTTAGATACCTTCCAAGCGAATCAATATGAAATCTGCAGAAACAGTAATGATTCTGTGTATTTTGTTTTCATGCAAATGGTAGTCAATGTGTAATTATATGTTATACATGTGCCTATCACTATGCAAAACATATAGCCTTACTTTTCCTATTTAAAAGGTTATATCACTATGCAAAACATATAGCCTTACTTTTCATAACTTGTAATAAAGAAGGAAGAAAACACAATGTCTAGACGCCCTAAGTGTGATCAGCTTAGAGCAGAAGCCAATTCGAATAACTGGTCTGAGATGCTAGTGTTGTACTGTCGCCAAGCTGCAGGTCCGGACATTCACATGTCACAACAAATGAATGTCCTATGCGCTAGCTTGGTGAGTGTTACTCGTGAGAGGCTTACTTTTATTCAAGAGTTAGAAACAGTTGGGAATATTTATGCCCAGAAAACCTGAATATCTAAGAAAATTCAGGCAAGAGATGAAGAAAAGCTCATGCAAATGCGCATTTTGGCAGCTGGATTGGAGCTAAATTTTCGCAATCATGATGTGTTCATTCAGAAACTTAAGGGCTTAATGGATTGGTAAGTGTGTTTGCATAGCTGGGGAAGCTGTTGTTGGTCATGATGTCTTGTTTATGCTGGTCTTTGCATTTGCAGTTATGTACTTGTCTTGAATTTTATTTTGAATGTTGTTGTAATATTTGGTTTTAGCCTTTGGCAGGTGGTTGTAAGATATTTTATCAAATAAAAGCGGATGAGTAAAATTTGAATGTTTACCTGTTGCTGCAATTAAAGCGGATGAGTAAAATTTCCATATACGAATCTAAATTTTCAAAGCAACTTTGTGGCACTTTCAATCAAAGTATTATTATTCGATGTCAAATTCCAGCCCATTCTACTACGACTATATACATAGATGCTTAACATCTTCGAGCCAATCATGATTCATTGGGACAGGTGTATGATAGGGACCAATGATTATATATAGCTTCTAACAGAAACTATATATACACGTGACACCAATGGACACCAGCCACAATGAAACATGATTGACCTGAAGAAATTTACCAACTTCATTAAAGTACAAGGTTGTGATAATATTATGTATATAAAATAAAACGGTCACAAACATGCGACATAATCGTCTATACATTGCTATAAACCAGGTCAAGATATGGGCAATCTCAAGTTTAAAACTACCCGTCATAATTGATCAAAGCGTTAATGGTCATGGTAAGCTTAACATACAGATAATCCATTAGTCACAAAATACAGGCTCAGACAGGGTAGCAGTTTGAAAAAATTGGATTGCCCACCATAGCTGCAACCTTAACATGCTGCCAAGCCAATATATGGGCATTATCATTTTGTAAAATACCTGTCAGAATTCATCATAGCCTTGATTTTGTTGGTAAGCTTACACCGCGCTTAAAGCAAAAAGGAAATAATCAATTTTAACATTAAAACTGAACCAAAGTCAAGATGTGCAAACTAATTGTCCATCTAATCACATAACCTTCACCAAATCACGATAAAATCATCACATAACACATTTCCTAACTGGGTCATTCATTCATCATAATCAAGAACCCAATTACCAAATTGCAACAAGCTTATATTTTGACAAGTAGGTCGTTATTAAAACATCAGGTTAGCAATGAATTGACCCTAACTTTTTTTTTTCTGAATTTCATACGACAAACCTATTTTAAGATAAAAAAGTTGATCTGCAAGTTTCAATATTTCTGAATAAAATAATGGTTTCAATATTATAGTAATGGCTTCCCCTATTTGCTAATATAAACATATTTTAAGTCATAAACATTAACATTTAACTATGCTTTTTATACTTAAAAAACTGCATACCTTATTGACTATTATGCGATCAGCGAACGCAATTTGCTCCGCTGCCTGATCCGCAAGAAAACAGTCAAGCTAAATCACTCAAGCCTGCCACTTGTGAATGGCAGACCGTAATCAGCTTAAAACTGCTCAACCACGAATGCAATGAAGATCAGGAGAGTATAGTGTTTCCCCAGGTCGTTAAGTCCCAACGAGCTGTGCGAGAATAGCCAAACGTGTAGTGATCGAGAGGATTTGAACGGGAAAGGATAGTGGTTGATCTAAACCTAAAGAGCAAGCCCATAAACTACAGGGGCTTAAATGCAAATTAAAGAAAGTTTAAAAAGATAAAAACTATTAAATAAACGCTATCACTATATTTAAAATGATGTTTTTGTTTTTATATTTTTACAAAACTGAAATTAAAATCTACGTGACGTACAAATTAAAAAGTGAAACTTACACAATATTATCCCTAAAAAATATAAAAATACATTTTTACAAACCTAATGATAAAAGAAACTTTTTAGAAAAATAAAATTATTTTTATAACTATTTAATTAATTATTATTAATTAAAAACTATTTTTAACTATTAAATAATTACCTAAAATACAAGAAAATAGGAAATAAAGCTAGAAAAATAAAATTAAGACTAAAAAAAGTCTAAAATAACAAACTAGAATTTTCAAAACTATTTTTGTATTTTTCTGATTATTTTTCTATTTTTTATGAATTTTAAACTATTAAAAACTAATTAAATTACTAAAAATTACAAAATAAACTATGAAAAATATGGAAAATTACTTTTTTTTACTTTTTATATTTATCTAAACTTAATAAAAATGAAAAATTATTTTTTTGAACCTTTTCTTAATTATTTGGATTAAAAGTTATTTAAATAATCCTAAAAACTGTTTTTAATTAAGAAAAATAGCAAATTGACTTGGAAAAATGTGAAAAATTCAGGAAAACTCTAAAATAATACTAGGAAGCTAGGAAAAATGGAAAAACATGGGCTTGATTGGAGGAAATAGAAACTGAAGGCTCAAGTGCTTAAAAATAAGCACTTGGGATAAGCTAATGAGCACCAATAAGCACCAACTGATAACAAAGGCTATAATATGCTAAAAGAACCAAAATGAAACAAGTCTCAACAAGCCTAGACCTCTGATTTGCAAGTTGCTAAGATTTGGCTTGTTGAACTTATGTACTAAAAACAGTTATGAGACCAACTTGGAGATTAAGCAAAAGCTAATCAATAAGCTGAAATGAAAAACAAAGAGTAGGAACTAAAACAAGACCTGGCTGACTATCTCTGAGCCAAGGATGAGACTCAGATAAGCTCAATTGAGCTTTTCCCAAGCCCTTCAAACCCCTGTGCAGACTCAGCTTTCACTGAGTCAATGCACAGGGCAAACAGGCCCTATGTTTAAGCTGTTGCATAAGCTAATCTAGGAAGCTGAAGTGAAAGACAGATATGTGGTCTTCAAGACCACCTAACAAACTACAAATGGACCAAATTTGAGACCCTTACTACTTAAAATGAACATTGCACAGTAGCTGCAAGATCTGCAAAAAAAACTGTTTTTGACATGGTTGACTTTTAAAACAAATTGTAAAATGTTGACTAAAATGAATTTTAAAGCAGATTTATGGAATGATTATGATGTTAAAAGCTAAAGTACAACTGAAATAAGCTTTTTTAACTACTTAACAACTAGTAAGCAAGATCTACACATCTAATCCTAACTGTATTGAAAATGAGAGCAGATTACAATCAAGTTTGACTGTGAGTGTGTATTGATGCAAGATAATGACTGATATGAGATAATGGAACCTAAACAAACTTGAACCACCCAAACTTAATCAGAAAATTAGCCTTCAGTACAAACTTGAGCACTAATCCAAACACTCTATAATGAGCAGATAAGCAAGCTTCTACCAACAACCATCAAACTTAACCCATGCTATCTATCAAATCAGATCCTAGTATCACTTTAACAACTGATTAATGCAAGATCTATAACTGTAACTTCTAATGATGATGATACAGGTTTGAGCTTGATTTATGCAGACTTAAAACAGTAATGTAGCAGTGATTATTAAAGGTAAAACAATGATACTATCAATCAAACAAACAGGAGATCAATAACTATACTACAATAAACATCAACAAACAACAGTTACTAATAATTATTCTGCTTATTAAGAACTTGAAACAGATGTGAACTTACATTTGTTCTGCCACCATGGCATGCTAACAAAGATCAGAAACCACTACCTATAACTGATATCACCCCAAACCAGATCCAAAATCAACCCATTTCATCTTCATATCAGCAATCCAGAACAGTGAAACTGTCAAATTGACTTTTGTTGACCATAATTTAAAATTGCATGGAATTGAATTCCCAGCTTATCAAAAGCTACTAGAAGCTTTAATAAACTAGATTGAGCTTAAAAATAAGCTAATAGAAGCTTATACATAAGAAAGTGAAACTGAATATTTCAACAGTAAACTGAAACATGGATTTTATCTAAAAACTTTGATTGAGAACTCAACAACACATTACAAAGATTTGTTAACTTAATGTTGATACATAAAAACTGAAATCACAACATTTGCTTTAAACTAAAACATTAATCTAAAAAAAACGACATAAGGAAAATTTATAAAAACTAACTACTACTTATTTCCTCTTTCTTCTTCCTCTTTTATACTTCAAGTAGCTTTCCACGTGTCCTCTGGTCACTTCCCACCTTTCTTGAGAGCCAATGGGAGAGTAGAAGTCAATTTGGCCGTTTTATGATTTTTGGCGGGAAAGGTGGTTTTTGACCACTGGCTCTGAATTTTGCAGGTAGGGGGGGGGGGGGGGACTAGGTGTAATGATGTGGGTGAGGGGATAAGGTGATAAGGCATTGGTGAGTGTGATTTGGGTGTAAATTGCAGAGTGTAGCAGGGCTAGAGGTTGAAGAAAGTAAAAAGGCGGGTAGGGGTTTAGTCAAACACATTTGACTTGGCAGTGTTATTAAAAAGGGGTCCAAAAATGCAAATTGACAGGGGTCAAAATGACTTGTGACAAGGGGCCAAAGTTTGCAAAGGTTTAAAACACAAGGACAATTTGTGTAAATCCTGAAAATTGGAGGACCATAGCTGCCAACTCATCAAAGATGTTCCAAGGACTTAAAGTGACAATCTTCAAAAGTACAAGGACCAATCTTGCCATTTTCCAATTTTCCAGGGGCCAATTTTGCCAATTTTCAAACTTGAAGGACCATTCTTGTAATTTTCTCAAACTTTTGATATTTTTCACCAAAGGACTAATTTTGACAAGTTATGATTTAAAAAGGACCTTTGGTGATTTTTCTTTTGAAATAAGGACTCAGGGACTATTTTTGACAATTTTAGAAACTTGGGGGACTGAAACTGCCAATTATGCAAACTTTGCTCATTTTTCATCTGATTTTAAACATTTTGCATCTGAAACATATAAAATGCATTTTTGGATTATTTTCAGTATTTTGATGTATTTCTGAGCATTTTTAAACGTTTTGCAGTTCAGATTTGACTAAAAATGATGAGTATTTACACACTCATCAATCCCCCACACTAAACTATTGCTAGTCCCTAGCAATCTTTTGAGAAAAACTAATGGATTTCAATCTCTTTACCAAAAGCCATTACTTCTGGAGTAGCCAAATGTTTCAGTTCAAGTAAGAACCATGGTACACCGATAACCATGTGATTTTGAGCAAACCACCAGCTTTCAACGGATTTGATTTTGTCTTTACCAGAAGCCGTTTGCTCTGGACTAGCCAACTCTTAGATAAATTATCAATATTATCTTTGGTGAGCTGATTACCAATTATGGTTTTTCCACTGCCTTTACCACAAGCCATAAACTTGCGGGCTAGCCAACTCTTCACTTTTAGGATATGGTGAGTTGAGAACCATACAATTTTGGGCAAATTGCAAGCCATATAAACGGATTTGAGAAATCTTTACCAAGAGCCGTTTGCTCCTGGATTAGCCAATCCTTTTGTTTTTTAGACAAGGCGGACTGATAACCAATTGAGTAAGTGTAAAACACTTACTCCAAAAAAATTTTGGCCAAAAACGGGGGAATTAGGCGGTATAATTACATGATAAAATTCGTGAGAATCCCCCCCACACTTAGAAATGAATATTGCCTCAATATTCAAAGTACCGGCGGTTATGCCGAAACATAGAACGTAAAAGGGAAATACTACGGCCATTATTTGAATTTTTTTTTTTTTTGAAACTTATATATATATAACATGTGGGGCAACTCCCCCACACTTGGGTGGAACACATGGGTGAAAACCCATGTTTAGCTACTGTTTTTGATTACCGAGTCGCTAGCTTGACTCGACCCCGAATTCATTGGTTCATGGGGAAGCAAAGTGGAAGAAACAATCTCCATCGGACTTTCATTCAAGATGTTTGGACAAACATTTGAAGCACGTGAAAGTTCCACACCGATGAGATATAGAGACAGACCCGGCTCACAAATGGTACATGGAAATGCCGGGGTCAAAGATAATGTCTTCATTCCCGAAGGAGTGAAGAACATGAGAAGTCACGGGATATATGAAGAAAAGAAAGAAAATCATGATACAAATCATGACTAACTCTTCATCCTCAATAGGAGAATTCATAGTTTCATGAATCTCCTCAGTTAAGCTCATTTGATCAAGACATATTATGGGTGTGTCTAGATCAAAGTAGAAATTATCATACTCCGGCGGAGATATGATATGAGTAAGTTCACAGGAGAACTCCTCGAAGGTAAATGAATCATATTCAGAATTGGTATCAGTGGGTTCACTGGTGAACTCATCCAATGTAAATGATTCATAATCGGGGAGAGAATTATGAGAATGAAAAGTGGTACTGCCACTAATCTTCTCTCCCATATTATCAAAACAGAAGGCTTCCATTTTCGGAATAGAATCATCGGAAAGAATGTCACTATCCTTAATGGGGATAGGAGATGAAATAGGTTTTTCATTGAAAGCCTCGATTTTAGAAATGAGAAGACTGACATTTAGTAATGTTGCACGAAGTGCTTCATCTTTGATTTCAGTGTCAGTAACTTCATCATTCTCTACTTCTAAGCTAACAAGCTCAGAAGGTAATTCTTCCATATAACTGATGTCTCCACAAGATAACGAATCGTCATCAATAGAATCAGAGCACATCTCAACATGATTACTTTGGAAGATAAGAGGAGGAGGGATATCACACACATGATCAAGAATTCCCTGTGACTCTCTTGGGATTGGGACAAGGTTCTCAACACTAGACTTTATGAATTCGTCCGATTCCTTTTCAGGAACAGTGCCAAGAAGCTCATCCCCCATGTTCAGAGAGTGAGTGGGAGCCTCAGGTGTGATAGCAGTTGTTTGAGAATGAATCTCAACTGCTGGAATATCATCTGATGAACTTGATGAATCTTCAAGTGTATCTTCATCATCACTGTCATCAGGAATAAAACAAAATTGAGAGCTAGATCTGGCTGCTTTTTCTTTTGCAATTGATTCCTTAACAGATTTTTCAAAGGCAATTTGGGATTTTAATTTAGCAGCCCGCTCTTCAGCTAGCAATTCTTCCATGGATTTCTCATGTGAATTTTGAATGACAGGACATTGTGGGAGTGGAGATTTGTCAAAACCGGAAGGTTGACATTGATAATCATTATGAGGACCCCCACAATATACACAAGAAAAACTGGGAACATTATGAAATGCAGTCTTATTGAACTCCTCACCTCTTTTCAGTAACTCCAGAAGCTCTAGATAAGTGTCTTGTTGGGTTTGTTGAGGAGTTTGAGTTATTTGGCACTGTGGAGGTTGGTCGTGATATGGATAGTCGTAATTGTTACAAGGAAATGGAATCCCTGTTTGACAATCGAAAGTGAAATGGGGACCTCCACAGTTCTCACAACAAAATGATTGTTGTGGCTGGTCATGTGAATAATATGGGATTTGGTCATTTCCAAAGTCCGAGTGTTACTGAAAACTGTTCAGTAGACAAACGCGTTTCGGATTGACACTCAAATCCTTGGTGAGGACCTCCACAATATTCACAGCAGTTATGTTGATTATATGAAGATGAGTCAGGCTGTGGTGGGTAATTGGAAAAGTTTGAGGGGTCGTTACATGAGTTCGGATTAGGATCATAATCAAATGAATTCCTCGAACCACAAAACAAACAACTCCGTTCGAATGTCATTACCACACTGCACACACGCATGACACCAACGACAGGTGAACCAAAAGAGGCTCACCACAACCGACACAAGGAATAAACGATTGTATTTGAGAGTCATGAGAAGGAATCTGTTTATTCAAAGAATCAACAAAACCAACATGGTGATCAGAATGACTATCAAGTCTCGAAGAACATTTTGAAAAATCCGGAGGTGGGACAAGTGGTGTGCTCTGAGAGCTAGCAATTTCCACCACTTCCGTTATGGTCTCCGGTTCTGGTTCTTGAGAAACGTGAAGATTAGGAAAGTCATTCTTGCTATTACGGTCTAAATTCTGCATGTTTGCTTTTAACCGTAAATCGTGAAAGTTTAGGATCAATTCTAGACGGCTTAGGAGCAATTGAGGGGTTAGATCTTTGGATAACCGTAGGTTGGACGTATTTAGCACTTCCTTTATTAGAGGGAAGCACCTGGTCCTTTGTCACCCCGGTTTCTCTTTCTATTTCCCTATGCAGAATTAATGGATCATCACGAACGACACGAATTCTTGACATTTGTGATAAAGTCTGAAGTTTTTCAGCTTCGTCCCAGAATTCATCGCAGTCGAGAGATTCCATGAGAATAGAAGAAGTTAGAATCAAATGGATAGAGGGTAAAGGGATAAAGAATTAAAAAGGGTAAGAGGGTAAAGAGGAATATTTTTGGGTTTTGAAAAACATGATGTAAAAAACTTAAGAATGAAAATCTTTTTGGGTTTTTTGATTTTTAAAAGATGGTATAAACAGATGGTATGAACAAGAAGTGATTATTCAAATCACTAATCTGCTAAACGTAAGACTATTAGCACTGCTCCCCCCGAGCGGCGCCAAAATTTGATCCGCGCAAAACAGTCAAGCTAAATCACTCAAGCCGCACTTGTGAATGGCGAGACCGTAATCAGCTTAAAACTGCTCAACCACGAATGCAATGAAGATCAGGAGAGTATAGTGTTTCCCCAGGTCGTTAAGTCCCAACGAGCTGTGCGAGAATAGCCAAACGTGTAGTGATCGAGAGGATTTGAACGGGAAAGGATAGTGGTTGATCTAAACCTAAAGAGCAAGCCCATAAACTACAGGGGCTTAAATGCAAATTAAAGAAAGTTAAAAAGATTAAAAATATTAAATAAACGCTATCACTATATTTAAAATGATGTTTTTGTTTTTATATTTTTACAAAACTGAAATTAAAATCTACGTGACGTACAAATTAAAAAGTGAAACTTACACAATATTATCCCTAAAAATATAAAAAATACATTTTTACAAACCTAATGATAAAAGAAACTTTTTAGAAAAATAAAATTATTTTTATAACTATTTAATTAATTATTATTAATTAAAAACTATTTTAACTATTAAATAATTACCTAAAATACAAGAAAATAGGAAATAAAGCTAGAAAAATAAAATTAAGACTAAAAAAAGTCTAAAATAACAAACTAGAATTTTCAAAACTATTTTTGTATTTTTCTGATTATTTTCTATTTTTTATGAATTTTAAACTATTAAAAACTAATTAAATTACTAAAAATTACAAAATAAACTATGAAAAATCTGGAAAATTACTTTTTACTTTTTATATTTATCTAAACTTAATAAAAATGAAAAATTATTTTTTGAACCTTTTCTTAATTATTTGGATTAAAAGCTATTTAAATAATCCTAAAAACTGTTTTTAATTAAGAAAAATAGCAAATTGACTTGGAAAAATGTGAAAAATTCAGGAAAACTCTAAAATAATACTAGGAAGCTAGGAAAAATGGAAAAACATGGGCTTGATTGGAGGAAATAGAAACTGAAGGCTCAAGTGCTTAAAAATAAGCACTTGGGATAAGCTAATGAGCACCAATAAGCACCAACTGATAACAAAGGCTATAATATGCTAAAAGAACCAAAATGAAACAAGTCTCAACAAGCCTAGACCTCTGATTTGCAAGTTGCTAAGATTTGGCTTGTTGAACTTATGTACTAAAAACAGTTATGAGACCAACTTGGAGATTAAGCAAAAGCTAATCAATAAGCTGAAATGAAAAACAAAGAGTAGGAACTAAAACAAGACCTGGCTGACTATCTCTGAGCCAAGGATGAGACTCAGATAAGCTCAATTGAGCTTTTCCCAAGCCCTTCAAACCCCTGTGCAGTGACTCACTTTCACGAGTCAATGCACAGGGCAACAAGGCCCTATGTTTAAGCTGTTGCATAAGCTAATCTAGGAAGCTGAAGTGAAAGACAGATATGTGGTCTTCAAGACCACCTAACAAACTACAAATGGACCAAATTTGAGACCCTTACTACTTAAAATGAACATTGCACAGTAGCTGCAAGATCTGCAAAAAAACTGTTTTTGACATGGTTGACTTTTAAAACAAATTGTAAAATGTTGACTAAAATGAATGTTAAAGCAGATTTATGGAATGATTATGATGTTAAAAGCTAAAGTACAACTGAAATAAGCTTTTTTAACTACTTAACAACTAGTAAGCAAGATCTACACATCTAATCCTAACTGTATTGAAAATGAGAGCAGATTACAATCAAGTTTGACTGTGAGTGTGTATTGATGCAAGATAATGACTGATATGAGATAATGGAACCTAAACAAACTTGAACCACCCAAACTTAATCAGAAAATTAGCCTTCAGTACAAACTTGAGCACTAATCCAAACACTCTATAATGAGCAGATAAGCAAGCTTCTACCAACAACCATCAAACTTAACCCATGCTATCTATCAAATCAGATCCTAGTATCACTTTTACAACTGATTAATGCAAGATCTATAACTGTAACTTCTAATGATGATGATACAGGTTTGAGCTTGATTTATGCAGAACTTAAAACAAGAATGTAGCAGTGATTATTAAAGGTAAAACAATGATACTATCAATCAAACAAACAGGAGATCAATAACTATACTACAATAAACATCAACAAACAACAGTTACTAATAATTATTCTACTTATTAAGAACTTGAAACAGATGTGAACTTACATTTGTTCTGCCACCATGGCATGCTAACAAAGATCAGAAACCACTACCTACAACTGATATCACCCCAAACCAGATCCAAAATCAACCCATTTCATCTTCATGTCAGCAATCCAGAACAATGAAACTGCCATATTGACTTTTGTTGACCATAATTTAAAATTGCTTGGAATTGAATTCCCAGCTTATCAAAAGCTACTAGAAGCTTTAATAAACTAGATTGAGCTTAAAAATAAGCTAATAGAAGCTTATACATAAGAAAGTAAAACTGAACATTTCAACTAAAGAACTGAAACATGGATTTTATCTAAAAACTTTGATTGAGAACTCAACAACACATTACAAAGATTTTTTAACTTAATGTTGATACATAAAAACTGAAATCACAACATTTGCTTTAAACTAAAACATTAATCTAAAAAAAACGACATAAGGAAAATTTATAAAAACTAACTACTACTTATTTCCTCTTTCTTCTTCCTCTTTTATACTTCAAGAAGCTTCCACGTGTCCTCTGGTCAAATCCCACCTTTTTTAGAGCCAATGGGAGAGTAGAAGTCAATTTGGCCGTTTTATGATTTTTGGTGGGAAAGGTGGTTTTTGACCACTGGCTCTGAATTTTGCAGGTAGGGGGGGGGGACTAGGTGTAATGATGTGGGTGAGGGGATAAGGTGATAAGGCATTGGTGAGTGTGATTTGGGTGTAAATTGCAGAGTGTAGCAGGGCTAGAGGTTGAAGAAAGTAAAAAGGCGGGTAGGGGTTTAGTCAAACACATTTGACTTGGCAGTGTTATTAAAAAGGGGTCCAAAAATGCAAATTGACAGGGGTCAAAATGACTTGTGACAAGGGGCCAAAGTTTGCAAAGGTTTAAAACACAAGGACAATTTGTGTAAATCCACGAAAATTGGAGGACCATAGCTGCCAACTCATCAAAGATGTTCCAAGGACTTAAAGTGACAATCTTCAAAAGTACAAGGACCAATCTTGCCATTTTCCAATTTTCCAGGGGCCAATTTTGCCAATTTTCAAACTTGAAGGACCATTCTTGTAATTTTCTCAAACTTTTGATATTTTTCACCAAAGGACTAATTTTGACAAGTTATGATTTAAAAAGGTCCTTTGGTGATTTTTCCTTGAAATAAGGACTGGGGACTATTTTTGACAATTTTAGAAACTTGGGGGACTGAAACTGCCAATTATGCAAACTTTGCTCATTTTTCATCTGATTTTAAACATTTTGCATCTGAAACATATAAAATGCATTTTTGGATTATTTTCAGTATTTTGATGTATTTCTGAGCATTTTTAAACGTTTTGCAGTTCAGATTTGACTAAAAATGATGAGTATTTACACACTCATCACTGCCTCATTGACGAATAATCTCATTCTTCGCGTCTACTAAACCGAAAGCCCCGTCAACCTTAAAACATCATTATAATTTGTGTTTCATTCACTAGCCCTGCAAACTTTTAAAAAATAAGTACGGATTTTAATCCACAAACGCATATTTATAATGATATATACTTCAAATAAAATCAAACTACTGCAGAATTGCGTATTCTCTATGAAAAGTATGAGCAAATCTCTCATTCTTCTTACTTGCCAACTCACATATCATCACAATATCCTCAACACCCCCAGCTTTTGCATCAACTAACGGCAAATCGATATTCACCTACCCATACTGCATGTATAACACGTAATCGTTATTACCTCAACTAATGAGCCATAAATCATTAAACAACTACTTTTCCTATGCAAATGACTAATACCCTGACAAACATCCTAAACTAACATAACACAATATCATCTATAAATCAATAAACATCCTAAACATACAAACTAGCAGTAAATTATAACATTTATACCTGAGATATTAGGCTCAATCGGAAGAGAATCAAGCCCTTTATAATAGCCCTCAAGAGTATTTCATTGACTAACATTTATTTTGATTGATTTTGCGATTGATTGAAAACCCTAAATACGCTATTTGAATCTAACGTGTGTTTTGACCGAGTGTAAGAGAGATAAATGTGTGAAATACTGAAAGTCAAACACACTACTTGACCATTTTCTAATAAAAGTAAATAAATAAATAAAACTAAATTATTTCTTCAAGTTAATAAAGCATTAAAACCTAAAACCATTATACTGATCATTGATCATTTACATCCATTACAGTTATAATTATATTAACAAAGTAGCAGTCAATAAAAGCATCCATACAACCATCAAATATACATCGAAACACAAAAAAAACTTCCAAAGCTTCCTATTCTCCATCTTCAGACTCATCAACTTCATCCAAGTCTTCCAAGAACTCCTCCTTCTCCAACAGACTACGACGAAATAGCACCAAAAGCTGAGCCAGAAAATCAATCTTCCTTCGATCCTTCAACTGTATCTCACGAAGGGCAAACTCACCAGTTGCTGCAACAACGTTGAAACGAGTAAACAACCTCCCAGTCTCATCGATTGTTTGTTCCTTTTTGGCAACAACTTCCCTCAACTGGCTACTCTCTTCTCCCATCCGCTCGATAAAACTTTTTTCCTCTGCTATGTCGTGCAAGATCAACGCCCTGAAAGCATCACTAAGCTTGCCGGATTCAGTGGCAGCTTTCATTTCATCGATATTAGGTGTGGAAGACATTTTGTGTGTTTAGGATTAAAATTATTGATAGTTGTGTGTTTAGGGTTAAAATTATTGATAGTTGTGTGTTGATTTTATAGTTAGGTAAGTATAAATAATTACAATGTACCTCACAATTTGCACAAATAATCACAAAAAAAATACTCAAGAGGCATCGAAAAATATATTTTGGGTGTTACTGTAGCCCTTTCATATTCTTCCATGCATAAATGTGATATGCAATAGTTCAAAAAAAATGTGATATGCAGTATTTAGGAAGATATCTAATATTGCAATTTAAACTCTTCATTTTTTCATTGGATCTAAACCAGCCCCTATATACACAGTTTAAATTTAAATTAATGACTAAACATGTCTAAAAGGTTTATTATCTCAACTTCTTATAAGAAAAATATTAATACAAATTTATGGTTAAATCAAGAAGCTGGGTATTAAAATTTACATATCTAATTTTGTTCAGGAGGAAAAAAAATTGCATATTGTAATCAAAAGTTTGAAAATTAATTACATGTCAACTACAATACATCAACCAAAATCAAAGTTAGTCATCTTTACAATGTAGCACATTGACCAAAATCAAAGTTAGTCATCATTACTATGTAGTCATCTACAGTAGAACTGAAGAAGACTAATCTTGCTTTATAGACACTACAACTTTGGCAAACAATGAATGCGGTGGTTATTAATTTGCGAACCATGCAAATTTGCATAACGAAACCCTCGTAAACATTACCCGACAAGGTTACAACAACATTACGCAACAAGAATTTACCTCCGACCTATTGCATAATCAAAATTACTACCGCAAAGACCATGACGATAACAACTCAGCAATTTACTCAAACATTAGGCAATCAAAACTTGGATATAGTTCATGTGCATCGCTATTAAAATATTAAATAGACTACTTAAAATACAAAACTTATGATAACATCAATTGCAATACCTTACATGTAACTACTTGCATACAATATTACGTAAAAAACACGTATACATTCAAACCTTACCCAATCGGTTAACGCATCGGGTTTTTGTAGCCTCGTTATTTTATATTTTGGATTATGATGTCTTTATATGTAGTATAGATGTGAAGAAGTGGGTCCTCCTGCTGTCCCCAATAGGATGCTGACACATATGTTTAGCCTTACTATATGAGTTAGGGGGTGTTTACTTTTTTCAAGACTTTTTTCGCCTGTTTTCATACTATAAGGATTTAGTAAATCCTGTTATTAAAGTGTCGGTCACCTCAAGTAAATGTAATCGTTAGAAAGCTCGTAGTCGTAGTTATTTAGTTAAGTAACACTGTGGAGGACGAACGGGTCTTTACCCACTATATGCCTGATCCACAGCCCGTAGGTGGCGATTTGTGTACGACTATAAATACTCTCTACCTCCCAAGGTAGAGAGTTGGAGCTCATAATAAGATTTTCACTTTCTCTCACTAAGTTCCCAAACCCCTTACTATTTCTCTCTCTAAAACATCATTGTGTATGCCTCTTGTGATCATGGTTTGATGTGTTTGTGAAATCCAATATGTTACAAATGGTATCAAGAGCCATGGTTTGATCATCTCTCTTACATATCCTTGGATTTCTAGTGGTTTTAGATGGTTTTTGAGTTTAAAATAGTTTAGTGGTTTTTGCATTATTTGGATCATTTCTTGTGTTAAAGTTTGAATTTTGAGTGTACTTTAGTGTTTAGAATCATTGTAAGTGCTTGAGTTTTGATTTGGAAAGCTTGAATCACTGTGGTTGGGCTTGTTTTGGATTGAAAAGTGTGCTTTTGAAGTTTTTCAAGGTAGCGACTTGAGTCTCGTTGTGAATTTCTTCGTAGCGACTTGCTTCAGTAATTTCTAGCGAGTTGTAGTGTTAGTCGTAGCGACTTGTCTATTGAGACAAGCCGACAAACAGAACAAGTTAGTGGATTCTCCACTACGGCTAGCGACTTGGTGGGGTTAGCGACTTGCTTTCATTATCTCTAGCGACTTGTACTTATTGTTCTCACTTGACATTAGCGACTTGGATACTTAGCGAGTTGCTTCTCTTAGCTTGACTGTTTAGCTTTCGTGCTTTAGCGATTTGTGTCCAGTGACTTGGGTCATAGCGACTTGGGCTTAGCGACTTGATTCACAGCGACTTGAGGTTTAGCGAGTTGCTACTTAGCGACTTGGTGCTTAGCGCCTTGGTTCAAGGATTATAGCGACTTGGTTGATTTTTGTTTCTAATACGGTTTTCTCTTGATTTAGTAAAATCCCGTGAAAGAATCTATTTCCCGGTTTAATCATAGAGTTATAAAATCCCGTGAAATCTGTAAACATGTCTACCAACGTGCATACAATCATCTCTACTGTAGTGAGGACATTCAAGCATTGGTTTAGACACCTCGTCCCCCATGCTTGACATGTAAGGACTATGACTCTTGGGCTCAACGAATCAGATTGTACTCTCTTGGAAAGGAAAATGGGGTCAACATTCTCAAATCCATTGATGAAGGACCTTATCAGATTGAGACTACAAGAGACATAATTGATACTGCTGCAGATGGAACCATGATCTTTGGATTGGATAGACCAAAGACGTATGATGAGCTCAATGATAAGGAGAAAAAGAGATTCGATGTTGATATCAGGGCTTCAAACATTATACTTCAGGGTCTTCCAAAAGACATCTACAAGCTTATCAATCACAACACTGAAGCCAAGGTTGTTTGGGATAATGTCAAGATGCTTCTCTCAGGTGATGAATTAACTAAGGAAGACAGAGAATCACAGCTGTATGAAGAATTTGAGCACTTCAAGATGAAACCAGAAGAGAGTATCTATGAATATTACGTGAGACTCCACAAGCTTGTGAATGATATGAGGAATATCAAAATGACTATGCCAAATATTCAACTGAACTCAAAGTTTGTGAACAACATAAATCCCGAATAGCACAAGTTTGTCACCTCTGTGAAGCTAACTAAAGAATTGAAGAACACCAACTATGAGCAACTGTATGCCTTCCTTCTTCAGAATGAGAGACATGCTATGTTTGAACGAAGGATTCTTGAACAGTTCAAATCTAAGCAGGGAGAAACTAGTTCGTCAAATGACTCTACAGCTTTTTACACCAATGTTGGAATTACCACCAAAGCTTCTCAAGTTATACCCATGGGTAATGGTAATTACAAACTCATCCCTGATCCAGCCTATAAGCCTCCCGACTCAAACACACTCATGGAAAACTTCATCAATCAACTGTCTCTCATGGTTAGTCAAAACATGAACTCTCTCCCACACACCAACAATAACCTCATAACAGCATCCAATCCACACAATCAAGCAACTGTCAGAGATGGGAAGGTTATGGTGCAACCAGTTCAAGAAAGGCAGTATGAACAGGGAAGGGGCGGAGTTGGTAGAGGATATGTGGTAAATCAGAATAGGGGAAGGAATGGAAATCAAGGACAAGCAAAGCCAATCAAGTGCTACAACTATGGTGGTGATGGACATATAGCTAGAAACTGCACATCTCCAAAACGCCCACAAAATGCAGAGTACTTCAGAGACAAGATGTTACTTATGCAAGCTCAGGATAATGGAGATGTGTTGGATGAAGAGGAGCTGTTGTTTCTTGCTGAGGGCAATGCCAAGACATATGATGCAGATGTGGATGAGAAGCCAATTCAGGAGACAGGTCATAATCATCATAATGCCTTTCAAGTCGCCGACTGTGATGCATACAACTCTGACATCGATAATGAACCTACTGCACAGACAATTTTCATGGCTAGCATTTCTCCAATGGTCTCTCCAAAGGTCCCTCACCACACAAGCTGGTCCATCCAAAGAATCAATCATCTCAGAGGTATTAAAACTATATGATAATGTTGATCAGCAAAAGATACATGATAAAGTTCAATTGCAGGAAACCAGTGACTCAGATATTGCTAATATGAGCAATGATAATATTGTCCCATATGATCAATATGTGACCCAATGTGAGAGTGCGATTGAACCAAGTGATGTATCTAATGCAGTCAATGATGACTATATCTTTGATGAATACACTGCTAGTGTTCCTAATGATTCTGCCATCTCTGAACTTAATGCCTATAAAGAACAAGTTGCCATTTATGAACAACGTGCTAAGTTTGAGTTAACTACCCGTGAGCAGGAGATGGATGACCAAATGCATACAATTATTAGAAAAAGTAATTTTAGGGAAGAAATACTTAAACAAGAGTTAGATTCTTTAAAAGAAAAGCTTAACAAAACGGCTAAGCAAAAACAAGAACTTCAAGAAAATGTGAAGGTGCTTAAACAGGAATTTAATGCCAAGGAATCAAAACTCTTAAATGAATTTTCCAACCTAAAAACTTTGAAAAACAAACTTGAAAACAAATTGTACGTACAAGGAAACACCATTCAGACTGCTCACATGATCACTAAGTATAGAGTTCTAAGTGACAAACATAGTCTTGCGTTAGTTGTTGAACCAAACCCTAAGGCGTGTCTGAAAGCTAGAGAAGCACAGAAGGTAATCTATGATGGCAATGAAATCATTAAGCCTAGACAGAGAAACCTAGTTCATGAGAATACTGAGGAAGATAAACAAGAGAAGAAGTAACTAGAAAGAAATTGGATGAAAAGCTTAAGAGCCCTTTATGCATAGAAAAGAAAATCAGTTATAAAACACCCAACTATGCTAAGGAAAACTGGATTGCCTTTAACAAGTTTAGACCTCAAACACAGCTGACCCCTGAACAAGTGTTTTGGAAAAAGGATATGGACATAAAAAAAGCTGATGAGTTTGTTGAAAAGAATCCCCCATGTAGGAGAATGCTTCCTTCCACTGTTTATCCCCCCAATACCCCAATGCATTTAGTTCCTAGATCTATTCCCACTAAGAGCAAGACCTTAATCAGTCAATATGTAATTTTTCAATTATTTGTTGATTTTGAGAAAACTTGTAAGAAAAGGATCACACCCACTGGGATAACTGAAGGGGAAAAGGGTTTTGAGCAAACTAAAGAATACTATTTAACTGAGGTCATGCCTTTCTTTAAACAATTAAAAGGTCAATTTGACAGTCTTAAAAAGGGGATGGATTCTGATATTAAAGAAATAGAAAAGGAATTTGATGCAATGATAGTTGAGGTTAGTAACTATGAGCGAGAATTAAAATATAATGAGATTGAGAGGAAGAACTTGCATACCTTGAATGAGAATCTTATTTCTGAATGTATTAATCAAGATGTGTTTTACACTGCTACGAATTGTTCCATTAATGCTTCTCAATTTCATGAGTTATCTGTTGCTCTGAAAGTCTCCCATGATCGTGTCATTGAGCTTGAAAAAACTAATTCTAAATTGCATGAGAAAATTGAACAGGATGATCATGATAACCTGGTGAAACAGTTTTCTAAATTAGAAGTTGAGCATCTTGCTTTGCAATTAAAATATCAACATCTAAAAGAAAATGTTAAAACCTCAAATATCAAGACATCCTTGGATGCTCCTGAATTTGATGCAGTTTTTGAAATTAGCAAACGTGATGAACAGATTCGAGCTCATTGTAACACGATCCAAAAATTGAGAACCCAAATTTCACAATTAAAGGGTGAAAAGAACAATGTGACAGGCTCCCAAATGCCTCCTCCTTTAGATTCTCAGAGTTCTCAGACTTTTCATCTTCAAAACTTGGTTAATGTTTTACAAAAGGAAAATGAGAGCTTTCTAGAAGAAAATGAAAAGGTTAAACAACACTTTAAAGAGTTATATGATTCAATGAAAGTTACTCGTGACAAGAACAACGAAAAAATAACGTCTTTACAAAAGGAAATTGAGAATCTGAAGAGTCAGGAAAAAGGGAAAACGCCACTTGTCTTTAATGAGAATGTTGCATCAAAGTCATCTGCAGACTGCAAATATACCGTGACTGTTAAATATATTCCTTCTCATCTTAGGAATAACGAACTTGTATTTCATAATTATCTTGCTCGTCTTAAGGATAGTCTTGAATATCTTTGTGAGATTGTTGAAGAGGACTTCATAAATAAGCCACTTGATAGTGAAATTAGGTTTGCTTGCATTCAGTCCAAACGATCTCAAGAGATGTTAGAATGTTTAATAGCAACATGTCCTAAATCCTTAGGTGCGAAAGATAAAGCTGTGATGCCTTGTTCCATGCCTAGTGCTAAGTATACAAACCATTCGATGCCCAGGATTAAGAAAGTGAATTTCAATGTGCCTTCAAGTAGTTGGATCCCTGCACTTCTAGTTCAGGAATGCAAAAAGTAGCAAAACCAACTAATGCTCCAATTCCCTCTACAGGAGTAAGAAGTGACACCAAAGCAAGCGGGTCAAAGCCTCAAGGCAACACAAAGAATGATAGGACCTTGCGTGCTAGGAATGTTCAGTGGAAGAGAGTAGAAGATCACCTTAGGGAGAATTTGAATAAAACGAATCGTGTTGATTCTAGTGTTAGCTCTAAGCGTACTGTAATTAATGCGAATTCTGCTACTTTTGGCAAAACATGTAATGATGATTGCATGGTTTCTGTTACTAATCTTGAATGTGGTGTGAATGATTTGATTAATGCTGTTAAATGCCCAGTTAACACTGTTAATGTTAAAAATCAAGCTAAGAAGGCTAAAAGGCAAAGGCGAAAGAAAGTTAGAAAACAGTGGAAACCCACAGGAAGGAAATTTAGTAATATAGGTTATCAATGGATACCTACTGGCCGTAAGATTAATGAGTTGTGCCCTAAATTTGCTAAGTCAATGCCCACTAGAAAATGGATGCCTACTGGTAGAACTATTCCCTTAAGAAGTGAACATACTTTGAATAGGTCAAATACGACACTAGCACTGCATCTATTTCTGATGAGTCCATTGTTTCTACTTCGATGTGGGTGTTCCAATCATGTACTAACCAAATGGAACCCATTTTTGCATGGGGATCCCAATTATCCAGTTATCCATTCTTGTCTGTGTTCAACTGCAGATCGTTCAAATCGTTCTGTGGTACTTGGACTCAGGCTGTTCCAAGCATATGAACTGTGAGACCGGTCGCGACTCATGAACTTCGTGAGTAAATTCATCAGAACTGTGAGATTCGGAAACGATCATTTTGGTGCTATTATGGGTTATGGAGATTACGTGGTTGGAAATAGTGTGATTTCCAGGGTATATTATGTTGAAGGTCTTGGACATAATCTATTTTCTGTCGGACAATTTTGTGACTCAGATTTAGAAGTGGCCTTCAGAAAATATACTTGCTTTGTTAGAGAACTTGATGGTGTGGAACTTCTCAGAGGAACTCGTGGTTCAAAACTATACACCATCTCTATCGAAGATATGATGAAATCTTCACCCATATGCTTGCTGTCAAAGGCTTCCAAAACTAAGTCATGGCTATGGCACTGTCGCCTCAATCACTTAAACTTTGGTACCATAAACAATATTTCCAGAAAGGACTTAGTAAGAGGATTACCCAGATTAAAGTATGAAAAAGATCATCTTTGCTCAGCTTGCCAATTGGGAAAAAGCACGAAATATACCCACAAACCAAAACCACAAACTCAGTAATGGAAGTTCTTCATACCCTTCATATGGATTTGTGCGGACCAATGAGAGTGCAAACGATAAATGGGAAGAAATACATTCTAGTCGTTGTTGATGACTACTCTCGATTTACTTGGGTAAAATTTTTGAGGACAAAGGATGAAACTCCAGATGTCATCATCAAACTTATCAAACAGCTTCAAGTTCGACTCAACAATACTGTTAGAATTGTTCGAACAGACAATGGCACATAGTTTGTTAACAAAGAATTACTTCAGTTTTATGAAAGTGTTGGAATCAGTCATCAAAGAAGTGATCCACGAACTCCTCAACAGAACGGTGTAGTTGAAAGACGAAATCAAACTCTTGTGGAAGCCGCAAGAACAATGCTAATTTATTCAAAGGTTCCAATGTTTCTATGGGCTGAAGCCATTGCCACTGCTTGCTACACACAAAATCGTTCCCTTATCCATACCTCTCATGGAAAAACTCCATATGAACTTGTTCATAAACGAAAACCTGATCTCTCCTACCTTCGTGTGTTTGGTTCTTTGTGCTATCCAACGAATGACGGTCAAGATTTAGGCAAATTAAGAGCAAAGGCAGATATCGGAATTTTTGTTGGTTATGCACCAAACAAGAAGGGTTACCGAATCTACAACAAAAGAACTCGAGATATCATGGAAACTATTCACGTCACGTTCGATGAGTTGTCCGGTCAAATGGCTCCAGGACAATCCAGTTCTGGACCCGCATCTCAACCATCATCAAGTAGTCCTATCAGTTCTACTCTTGTTTCAAATCCCTCACCAGCAACTCCTTATGTACCTCCTTAAGAAAATGATTTGAAGAAATTATTTGATCCAATGTTTGATGAACACTATGAGCCAAGTGCTAATGATCTGTCAATTCCATCAACAGAGGCTGCTCCTATCCCTGTCAATGATGTTAACCCTTCATTTTCAATGTCATTAAGTCAAGAAGCGCCTGCTGCTGATCACTCTGTCTCATCAACAAATCATCAATCATCGAGTGTACATCATGGAATTGTTTCTGGTACCAATGATGGAGATAATCTCTTTGCTACTCCTGAAGATGCCCCTTTTGAAAATATATTTGCTCCTGAATCATCATCATAACCATCTTCTTCAGGAGAAATCGACTCTGCTACTTCTGTTCATCAACAACAACCACATGAACACCTTAGAAAATGGACACATGATCACCCATTGGACAACATCATTGGAAACCCTTCTCGTTCAGTATCCACTCGTCGAAAACTTGCAACCGATGCCTTATGGTGCTTCTTCAACTCTGTACTCTCAAAGATCGAACCAAAAGACGTTAAAACTGCTATGAATGAAGACAGCTGGTTCAATGCCATGCAAGAAGAAATTTATGAGTTTGATCGACTAGATGTATGGGAAATAGTACCAGCTCCTGACTGTGCTATGATCATCGCTCTAAAGTGGATCTTCAAAGTAAAACTTGATGAGCATGGTGATGTATTAAAGAACAAGGCTCGATTGGTTGCAAAAGGATACCATCAAGAGGAGGGTATTGACTTTGAAGAATCATTTGCTCCAGTTGCTCGTATCGAGGCAATCAGAATCTTCTTGGCTAATGTTGCAAGTAAGAACATGGTAGTCTATCAGATGGATGTAAAGACGGCTTTTCTTAACGGTGACCTTAAAGAAGTCGTATACGTCAGCCAACCTGAAGGCTTTGTGAATCCAGAGCATCCTACTCACGTCTATCGTTTGAAGAAGGCTCTCTACGGTTTGAAGCAAGCTCCAAGGGCATGGTATGATACGCTATCAAAGTTTCTTCTATCTACTGGATTCACCAAAGGAGCAGTTGATCCGACATTGTTCACCAGAAAGTCAGGCAAACATTTAATTCACGTTCAAATCTATGTTGATGTTATTATTTTTGCCTCGTGACCCCAGATGAATGTGACCGTTTTCAAATGAAATGGGTTCCAAATTTCAAATGTCAATGATGGGACAAATGTCATTTTTCTTGGGATTACAAATTTCACAAAGTCCCGGAGGCATTTTTATAAATCAATCTAAATATGCAAATGAGATTTTACAGAAATTTGGATTTGATTCTTGTGACTCTGTTGACACTCCCATGATAGAAGCACAACGGATGAGGACCACCACAGGGATCATGGTAGACCAAACAAAATATCGTAGTATGATTGGATCCTCGATGTACCTCCACGCCCGAGACCGCATATCTGTTCATTTGTTTGCATGAGTGCTAGATATCGTGCTAAGCCTACCAAAAGCACCTTGAAGCGGTTAAACGGGTCTTTCGGTATCTTCAAGGAACCATTAATATGGGACTTGGTACCGAAGGACACCGTATGTCACTAATGCTCATGCATGCCGATCATGCGGATGTCAAGATACACGCCGAAGTATGCCGGAGGTGCTCTGGCTGGGTGATAAGCTTGTGAGTTGGTCTTCAAAGAAGCAAATGAGTACTTCTATTTCCTCTACAGAGGTTGAATACATATCCATGTCATCTTGTTGTGCTCAAATCCTATGGATGAGATCCCAATTATCTCACTATGGCTTTAAATTCAACAAAATCCCTCTCAGATTGTGATAATAAAAGTGCTATTGCTCTCTCATGCAACAACGTTCAACATTCAAGAGCAAAGCATATCGACATTCGACATCATTTCTTCAGGGGGCAAGTAGAGAACGGTGTGGTGGAACTCTATTTTGTGAGGACAGATATCAATTAGCGTACATCTTCACCAAAGCTCTTCCTAGAGAACGCTTTTGAGTTTATTCTCCACCCACTTGGTCTAAAGAGTCTACAACCAGAAACACTCAAACGTCTTCAAGAGGAAGACGAGGAGTAAAGGTCTTTCTTCATCCATCTCTTGTAAATATTTATTCGAAAAGCAAATAAAAAATTATAAAACTTTCAAAAATACATAAAAACTTGAAAATCTTGAAAAATTTCAAAAAATATTGTCCTTTTGTCATATTTTTCTCGATTCAATAATATCTACGGTCTTTGTGATGTCATTCAAAGAATGACACGGGTCTTTAGATGTTGTTCGACTGTTCACAAAATATATATATATATATATATATATATATATATATATATATATATATATATATATATATATATATATATATAAATATATATATATATATTTTAGTTTGATTTGGTTTGTGTGTTCATGTAATTTTGTAAGACACTATAAATACCCTCTACCTCCCAACATCTACCTCTAATGATAGGACCTCGCAAGCTAAGAGTGATCAATGGAGGAAAGTAGAAGACCACCCTGGGAACTTTAAGCTTGAATTGAATAAAACGAATCGTGTTGATTCTAGTATTAGCTATAAGCGCATCAGAATTAATTCAACGCTACTATTTTCAAAACATGTAATGAATGCTTGATTTCTAGTATTAATCATGAATGTGGTGTGAATGAGTTGAGTAATACTGTAAAATCTCATGTTAAAATGGTTAACACTAGCAAACAAGATAAAAAGGTCGAAGACCGGAGGAAGAGGGCTAGAAAACATTGGAAACCAACAGGAAGAAAATTTAGTAATGTAGGTTATCATTGGATACCCACTGGCCGTAAATTCAATCCTAATGAGTTGTGCCCTAAATTATCTAGATCAATGCCCATTAGGAAATGGATGCCCACCGGTAGAACTATACCTTTAAGAAGTGAACATACTTTGAATAGATCTATTGTTTCTACTAGCCCAACATCTACCTCTAATGATTTTGGTCACTTAATTTGATGTGGATGTTCCAATCTCGTTTTCTAACCAAGTGGAACCCATTCTTGCATGGGGATCCCAATTGTCCAATTATCCATTCTTGTCTGTGTTCAACTGCAGATCGTTCAAATCGTTCGTGGTACTGGACTCGGGATGTTCCAAGCATATGATGGAGACGCCATGCTCATGAACTTGAGTAAATTTATCAGATCATTAGATTCGGGAACCCAATTTTGGGGCAATTATGGGTTATGGAGATTATGTGGTTGGTGATAGTGTAATTTCCGGGTATATTATGTTGAAGGTCTTGGTCATAATTTGTTTTCTCTACGGTCAATTCTGTGATTCTTATTTATAACTGGCTTTTAGAAAACATACTTGTTTCGTTAGAGAACTTGATGGTGTGGAACTTTTAAGAGGAACACGTGGTACAAACTTATACACCATCTCTATCGAAGACATGATGAAGTCTCCAACCGCTTGTTGTCAAAGGCTTCGAAAACAAAGTCATGGTTATGGCATCGCCGTCTCAATCACTTGAACTTCGGCACCATTAATGATCTTTCCAGAAAGGACCTAGTAAGAGGATTACCAAGATTAAAGTATGAAAAGATCATCTTTTTGACATGCCAATTGGGGAAAGCAGGAAATATGCCCACACAAACCGCAAACTCAGTTATGGAAGTTCTTCATACTCTTCATATGGATTTGCAAGGACCTATGAGAGTGCAAACGATAAATGGGAAGAAATATGTATTATTCATTGTGGATGACTAGTCTCGATTTACTTGGGTTAAGTTTTTGAGGACAAAGGATGAAACCTGGATGTCATCATCAAAATTATCAAACATGTACCGAGTTCGACTTAACAAGATCTGTTAGAATTATTCGACGACAATGGCACTAAGTTTGTTAACAAAGACCTAAGTCAATTTTATGAAAGCATTGGAATCAGTCATCAAAGAAGTGTTCCACATATGCCTCAACGAAGCGTGTAGTTGAAAGGCAATCGGACCCTTGTTGAAGCTGCAAGAACAATGCTAGTTTTCTCAAAGGTTCCAATGTTTCTTTGGGCGAAGCCATTGCCACGCTGCTACACCCAAAATCGTTCCCTCATACACACCACTCATGGAAAAACTCCAAACGAACTTGTCCATAAGCAAAAACCGGATCTCTCCTACCGTCGTGTATTCGGTGCTTTGTGCTATCCAACGAATGACGGTCAAGATTTAGGTAAATTAAGAGCTAAGGCGGACATTGGAGTTTTTGTGGGTTATGCACCAAACAAGAAGGGTTGCCGAATCTACAACAAAAGAACTCGAGATATCATGGAAACTATTCACGTCACGTTTGATGAGCTGTCTAGGCAACTAGCTCCAGGAAAATCAAGTTCTGGACCCGCATCTCAACATTTGATAAGTAGTCCCATTAGTTCTTCTCTTGTACAAAATCCCTCACCAGCAATTCCATATGTACCCCATTCGGAAGATGATTTGAAGAATTTGTTTGATCCAATGTTTGATGAACACTATGAGCCTATTGCTAATGATCAGTCTAATCCATCAACAGAGGTTGCCTCTAACCCAGTCAACGTGGATAAACCTTCAGTTTCTATGTCATTGAGTCAGAAGAAGTTTCACTGCAGATCACTCATCCTCATCATCAAATCCTCAATCATCGAGTGTACATCATGGAAATGTTTCTGGCACCTATGATGGAGATAACCCCTATGCTACTCCCGAAGATGCTCCATTTGAGTCCTAACCAACTTCGAACCATCCTCATCGAGATCCAAACTCATACTTCAGCCTCAACAACAACCACACGAACATCTTAGAAAATGGACACATGACCATCCAATGGACAACATCATTGGAAACCCTTCGCCCAAAGATCCACTCGTGAAACAACTTGCAATGATGCCTTGTGGTGCTTCTTCAACTCCGTACTATCTAAGGTCGAACCAAAAGACGTTAAAATAGCCACATGAAGACAGTGGTTCAATGCCATGCAAGAAGAAATTCATGAGTTCGATTGACTAGATGTATGGGAATTAGTACTCCGCCCGACAGCTATGATCATTCCTCTAAAATGGATCTTCAAAGTAAAACTTGATGAGCATGGTGATGTGCTAAAGAACAAGGCTCGATTGTTTGCAAAAGGATACCGCCAAGAGAGTATTGACTTTGAAGAATCATTTGCTCAGCTTGCACGTGTCGAGGCAATCGAATCTTCCCCGCTACTGCAAGTAAGAATATGGTAATTCTATCGATGGATGTAAAGACAACTTTTCTTAACGGAGATCTGAAAGTAGTATACGCCACCAACCTGAAGGTTTTGTGAATCCAGAGCATCCTACTCATGTCTATCGCTTGAAGAAGGCCCTTTACGGTTTGAAGCAAGCTCCAAGGGCATGGTTCGACACGCTATCGAAGTTTCTTGTATCTAATGGATTCAGCAAAGGAGCACTTCATCCGACATTGTTCAAGTAAATTGCAAATACTTAATTCATGTTCAAATCTATGTTGATGATATTATTTTTGCCTCGATTGACCCCAATGAATGTGACCATTTTTCTAAGGAGATGGGCTCCAAATTTCAAATGTCAATGATGGGACAAATGTCATTTTTCTTGGGATTACAAATTTCACAAAGTCCCGGAGGCATTTTATCAATCAATCTAAATATGCTAATGAAATCTTAAAGAAATTTGGATTTGATTCTTGTGACCTGTGACACTCCATGGTGGAGCGTACTAAACCGATGAGGACCACTCAGGGTTCATGGCTGACCAAACTAAATATCGTAGTATGATTGGGTCCCTGATGTACCTTACTGCCAGTAGACCAGACATTCTGTTCGCTGTATGCATGTGTGCTAGATACCAGGCTAAGCTGATGAGTGTGTAAATACTCATCATTTTTGTACAAAATAAAGCGCAAAATCATCCGAAAACACTCGAAACACATCAAAATGATCAAAATATCACAAATCAGTGTTTTATGTGTTTTAAATGCAAAAAAGATCAAAATCGATGGAAAACGTAGCAAATTTGCAAAATTGGCGGTTCAGTCCCAAGTTTCTAAAATTGTCAAAACTAGTCCACGAGTCAAAATTTCAAAAGAAAAATCATCAAAGGTCCTTTTTAAATCATAACTTGTCAAATTTGGTCCTTTGGTGAAAAATGTAAAAAAGTTTGAGAAAATTACAAATTGGTCCTTCAAGTTTGCAAATTGGCAGAAATGGCCCCTGGAGAAATTGAAAATGGCAACTTTGGTCCTTGTAGTGTCTACACTTGTCAATTTCAGTCCATAAAACACCTTTGCAAAATTACAGAATTGGTCCCTTGGTTTTGTGGAATGGCATATATGGTCCTTGTGTTGATTAACTTATCCAAATGGACCCCTTTATTACATTTGGCCCAAACCAATTACCCAGCCCAAATCTTTACCCGGTTTAAACCCGAATCCAACCCAACACCTATTATTAATATACCGGTCAAACCATTTGACCCTCCTTTCCCTCTCTCCCTCACGTGATAACCTCCTCCATCATCACACCTGCAAAACCTTCTGCTAACACTCCACCTCCTCTCCATCATCACCTATTTCCCCCCTCCAAACACAAAGAGCCAAGGAATCATTAAATGCACCCCATACCAACCCCACTCAAGCTACAAGCGTAAAACCAAAATTGGCGCCAAAATTACTTTAAACGGCCAAGATCATTTGCATTTGCAGTCATCCAATGGTCATTTTTACTAGTGGGATTTGTCCAGAGGAGAGAGATAGACAGTTGGGGTGTATAAAGAGGCCAAGAGAAGCATCAAGAAAGGAGTTAGCTTTTATTTTTTTTGCAATGTATGTCGTTTTGTAATTTAACTTGTCTTAAGTAGTTTTAATCTGTATTTTCAAGCTTAATTGTATCAAATAACAGTACCCAAGTGTACTTCAACTTTCTTTAAAGCATCAATCTTAAGTTCATGTTAATTTCCATCTCATGTGTCCACTGTTGAAATTGAAAGTTCCAAACTCTTTTGATAAGGAATTCTCACGAATTTTATCATATAATTATACCAATTCCCCCGTTTTTGGCCAAAATTTTTTTTTGGAGTAAGTGTTCTACACTTACTCATTTGGTTATCAGTCCGCCATGTCTGTAAGACTAAAGGATTGGCTAATCCAGGAGCAAACGGCTCTTGGTAAAGATATCTCAAATCCGTTGACGGCTTGCAATTTGCCCAAAATTGCATGGTATTCAGCTCACCATATCCTAAAAAGTGAAGAGTTGGCTAGCCCGCAAGGTTATGGCTTGTGGTAAAGGCAGTGGAAAAACCATAATTGGTAATCGACTCACCAAAGATAATATTGATAATTTATCTAAGAGTTGGCTAGTCCAGAAGGGTACGGCTTCTGGTAAAGACAAAATCAAATGGTTGAGAGGATACGAAGAATAGAATTAAACGGCAAAAGAGGGTAAGAGAAATAGAATCAACGAATAAGAGGAATGAGAAGAATATTTTTGGGGTTTTTGGATAAGAAAATATAAACATATACAGATGGATGGTATGAACAAAGAGTGAATATCCAAACAACTAATCTGCTAGACGTAAGACAATTAGCACTCCCGGCAAAGGCCAAAAATTTGATCCGTGCAAAACAAAGTGCTAAATCACAAGCCCGCCACTTGTGAATGACGGACCGTAACCAGCTTAAAACTGCTTAAGCACGAAATCAATGAAGATCTGAGGAGTATAGGGTCTCCCCGGGTCGTTATGTCCCAGCGAGCTATGCGATGAATTATCGAACGTCAAGTGATCGAAAAATTTTGGCCAAAAACGGGGGAATTGGTATAATTATATGATAAAATTCGTGAGAATTCCCCCCCACACTTAGAAATGAATATTTACCTCAATATTCAAAGTACCTACGCGTTATGCGAAACAAAGAACGTAAAAGGGAAATACTACAAAACCATTATTTAGAAAGATGATTTTTTAAACTTTTTTTTTACTTATATATATTACATGGGGCAACTCCCCACACTTAGGTGGTAGAAAAGGGTGAGAAATCAGAAATATGGGTGAAAACCCATATGGTGTGTGCTTGTTTTGATTTTCGAGTCGCTAGCTTGACTCGACCCCCAATTCATTGGTTCATGGGGAAGCAAAGTGGAAGAAACAATCTCCATCGGACTTTCATTCAAGATGTTTGGACAAACATTTGAAGCACGTGAAAGTTTCACACCGATGAGATATACATAGAACCGGCTCAAAAATGATAAATGAAAATGTCGGGGTCAAAGATAGTGTCTTCATTCCCGAAGGAGTGAAGAAGAGAAGAAGTCACCGAGTATGTGAAGAAAAGAAGGAAAATCATGATAACAATCATGACTAGATCTTCTCCCTGATTAAGTGCGCGCACTTATTTGGATTTTGTTGGTTGAGCTCTTTGGGTTGGAAGGCATTTCGGTTGGGAGGGTGGGAAGATTTGTCATAACTATGCAAATTGAGATTCTCTCCCCCCGATCATGTTTTTGCCATCAAGCAATCATACTTCGGAGATATGATATGAGAGAGTTCACCGACGAACTCCTCATGAAGAGAATCATTCACATGATGTGAAATAGTGAACTCTTGTTCCATTGTGGGCTCATCACTATCCTCAATCTGAGTATCAAATAGTGGATTCTCAGAAATTGAAGTGAATTTGAGTTGAATTCAAATAGAGGATTGGTGAAAGTAGCTTTGAATGTTCCGGGAACAAAGTGATCAACATTCTCTATTGGATTGTTGGGATAAGAAGTGAGTGAACGATCATAATCAATGAGACTTTCTCTCTCTCCCAGATCGCTTCAAATCAAAGAGTGGATTGATGTGAGTGAGTTCACCGGAGAACTCCTCGAAGGGGATCAGATCAGGTTGTGAAAGTGATGCCTCAACATACTCGATGTTTCCAAAAGAAGCACAATCGTCGCTAAGATCAGAGAAAGTTTCAAAATGATCATTTGAACACCTGAGGGGAAGGGATATCACACACATGATCAAGAATTCCCTGTGACTCTCTTGGGATTGGGACAAGGTTCTCAACACTAGACTTTATGAATTAGTCCGATTCCTTTTCGAGAACAAAGGTCGATGCTGCGTCCCCATAATAAGAGAGTGAGTGTGAATCTTGGGTGTGATAGCAGTTGTTTGAGATGAAATCTCAACTGGAATATCAACCCGTCGAGGGTTGAGAAATATTATTTCTAAAAGGATAAAACCCTCCTCGTCATCATATAAAGAGCACTTTAGAAATTGGGAACGCCTTAGAGCTGCATGCTCTAGGGCTAATAATTCTTCCCTCGATTGGGGCCTCGGCTTTGCTAACAATTCTCCTATGGTCTTTTCACCACTCACTTGATTCTTAAAATTACTCATCATATCCTCAAGTGTTTTCATTGCGGTTTCAAGATCCCCGGAGATTTCTTGAGACAACGGCTCGTGGAGTTTGAACCGTTATAGTGGCTGTGGAGGTTGGAAATTTTCAAACATGTAAGAGTCATGATTGTTACAAGGAACTGGGTTCCCTAGTTGACAATCAGAGCTGAAATGGGGACCTCCACAGTACTCACAATAAGTAAAACTGAAGTGAGTCGACAGTGAACTATATGGATATTGGTCATAACCAAAACTCGAGCATCACCGAAAATTGTTCATAGACAAACCTGTTTTCGGATTGACACTCAAATCCTTGGTGAGGACCTCCACAAAATTACAAAGAAAACCTGTTGGTTATAATGAAGATAAGTCGGCTGTGGTGGGTAATTGGAAAAATTAGAGGGTCGTTAAATGAGTTCGGATTAGGATCATAATCAAATGAATTCCTTGAACCACAAAACAAACAACTCCCGTTATGAATATCATTACCACACTGTACACACGTACACCAACGACAGGGTGAACCATAAAGAGGCCCACCACAACCGACACAAGGAATAAACGATTGCATTTGAGAGTTATGAAGAAGAATCGGTTTATTCAAAGAATCATCAAAACCAACATGGTGATCCGAATGACTATCAAGTCTCGAAGAACATTGGAAAAATCGAGGTGGGACAAGTGGTGTGCTCAGAGAGCTAGCAATTTCCACCACTTTCGTTATGGTCTCCGGTTCTGGTTCTTGAGAAACGTGAAGATTATGCAAGTCATTCTTGCTAGTCATCGGTGCGGCGCCAAAAATTTGATCCGTGCCAAAACAGGCAAGCTAAATCACACAAGCCCGCCACTTGTGAATGGACGAATTCACCAACGGCTTAAAATGCTTAAGCATGAAATCAATGAAGATCTGAGGAGTATAGGGTCTCCCCGGGTCGTTATGTCCCAGCGAGCTATGCGATGAATTATCGAACGTCAAGTGATCGAGGAATTTGAACAGAAAAGGGATTTGGATATGATAATAACTACGGAAAAAGCCAACAAATGACAATGGCTTAAATGCAAATTAAAGAAAGTTAAAAAGATAAAATCTATTAAATAAACGCTATCACTATATTTAAAGTGATGTTTTGTTTTATGTTTTATAAAACTGAATTAAAAATCTACGACGCATAAATTAAAAAGTGAAACTAAAGCAATATTACCCCTAAAATTATGCAAATGATATTTTTATAATCCTAATGATAAAAGAAACTTTTTAGAAAAATAAAACTATTTTTATCACTAATTATCTAATTATTATTAATTAAAAACTATTTTTAACTATTTAATAATTAACCAAAATACAAGAAATTAGGAAACAAAGCTAGAAAAATAAAATTATGAAATGGAAAAGTCTAAAATATCAAACTAGAATTTTCAAAACTATTTTTGTATTTTTCTGATTATTTTTCTATTTTTTATGGATTTTAAACTATTAAAAACTAATTAAATTACTAAAAATTACCAAATAAACTATGAAAAATCTAGAAAATTACTTTTTTCACTTTTTATATTTATCTAAACCTAAGAAAATTGAAAAATTATTTTTTGGAACTTTTTCTCAATTATTTGCAATTAAAGCTAATTAAAATTGATAAAAACTGATTTTAATTAAGAAAAATAGTAAATGGTGACTAAAAATTATGAAAATTTCAGGGAAAATTTAAAATATTATTCTAAAGCAGAGAAAAATATAAAAACTAGGGCTTATGTGGAAGAATCTAAGGCTGCTATGTAAATGGAGAAGGAATAAGCACTTTGAAATAAGCTAAAAGCATAGTAAACCAAACGGATACAAAGCTAAGCTATACTGTAACTACTCTAAGGCAACCAAAAGCAACTATCCCTAACACCTAAATAAGCATTATACCTAGGTTATGCAAACTGATCTATAAGCCAAAACAAGAAAAGCGTCCTAAGTTTAAAAGCCAGCCAGTAATCAAATCAAAGCCAAGGTTGAAACTAAGAGTGGTTCTAGATTACATCAGAGACCATATGTACCAATTTTCAGCTAAATAGGGCAAGTAATGAAGAAGTTACGGATCAAACAAAAAGTGGCTAAAACATGAGGATCACGAATGAACGAAGCGTAAGTGAAAGGTTGCGATGTTTGAGCTTATTTATAAGCTTATCGAGAAAAGCTTTAAAGGTAAAACAGAATTGGGGTCTTGAAGACCACCGACAAACTACCAATGGACCAAAATCGACTGAACAACCCTTATCGAGACCTATGCACACTCGCAAGTTGCATAATTAGATCGCACGGTTTTGACATGATTGACTTTCAAAAACAGATGAGAAAGTTGACTTTGGTGGATTTTGAAAGCAAATGTAAGACTGATATAGATGTAATTTGATGGAATGAAAGTTATTCAAGCTAGCTTAACAAGTTTTGAACCTATTTGAATGATTTTGAGTTAAGATTCCAACGATATACACACAAGATCGGTTCAAATCATTTTGACTTTTGGTGTTATTTGATGAAATAATTTGACTTGAATGAGTATGCTATTGATATTAGAGACTAAAGCAATAACAATCTTATACCAAAACAGTCTTGAACTCAGATTTATTGAACAAACCAAACACCCTTTTTATAGCAGTTTAGCAAGCAAATCAAGTGAAACACAAAGTAGCTTATGCAAAGCTTCAAAACGATTTATTATACTAGATTAAAGCTAATGAACATAAATGACAAGACTTAATCAGATTTAAGAATTATGACTAATGCTACTGTTATTAAGCTAAAAATGAAATGGAAACTAGCACTTACAAGAGGTCAAAGTAGCCACAATGGCTTGCAAACCAAAACAAGAACCACTAATCCTAACCTATTCAACCCATATCCATCATCTATTCAAACCATAACCATCTACGAACCATAATCACCAAATCAGTTGACTTTTGTTGACTTAAGTTCAAAAGTGAATGAAACTTGATTATAAGCTTACAAGAAGCTATTATAAGCTTAAATAAGCTTATATAAGATTAAACTTGAGCTGCTAAAAGCTTTATCATAAGCCTACCAAAAAGCACCTTGAAGCGGTTAAACGGGTCTTTCGGTATCTCCAAGGAACCATCAACATGGGACTTTGGTATCCGAAGGACACCGGTATGTCACTAACAACCTATGCAGATGGTGACCATGCAGGGTGTTAAGATACACGTCGAAGCACGTCAGGAGGTGCTCAGTTTTTGGGTGATAAGCTTGTAAGCTGGTCTTCAAAGAAACAAATGAGTACCTCTATATCCTCTACAGAGGCAGAATACATAGCCATGTCATCTTGTTGTGCTCAAATCCTATGGATGAGATCCCAATTATCTGACTATGGCTTTGAATTCAACAAAATCCCTCTGTACTGTGATAACAAGAGTGCCATTGCTCTCTCATGCAACAATGTTCAACATTCAAGAGCAAAGCATATCGACATTCGACATCATTTCATAAGGGAGCAAGTGGAGAACGGTGTGGTGGAACTGACTGAATGTCAGTTAGCAGACATCTTCACCAAAGCTCTTCCTAGAGGACGTTTTGAGTTTATCCTTCCATGACTTGGTCTAAAGAGTCTTCAACTAGAAACACTCAAACGTCTTCAAGAGGAAGACGAGGAGTAAAAGTTTTTCTCCATCCATCTCTTGTAAATGTTTATTCAAAAAAAAATCCATAAAAATCAGAAAATCTTTGAAAAAGCTCAAAAATATTATTTTTCCCATCTTTTTCTATTCTTCGATAACATCTACGGTCTTTGATTTGTCACTCTAAGAATGACACGGGTCTTTAGATGAAGTTCGATTGTACATAAACTTATAAAAAAAATGGGATGGAGAAAAATGGTGGTTTATTGTCATTTCAGGCAATAACCCGTTTTTAAAAAGAAAGAACAGAGTCATGCTTTATCTTACTTTTCAAATCTCTTGCTCTGATTCTAAAAATAAATGTTTGTTACCATAAAGACAAATGTCTCCTTCACAAATATTTTTCCTTCTATAAATTCTTCTGAAAATTATTTGTCATCTAATAAAAACTACATAGCTTTGAAAAATAACTCGGACTCAATTTTTTAAAATCATCTGGACGTGTCATTTGTCAAAATCTCCATCTCTCAATCAACAACTTATGTCATTGATTGAGGGGGAGAATGATTTCAATCAAATCAAAAAGGTTATTTGTCAAACAATCGCAATGTCTTATACAATTGGTTCAAGACCTTGGCTAATGTTATGTTTTCATAAGATACTTAAGCATGCTTGAACATTGGAGTTTAAAGTCTCAAAATCTGATCCTTATCAATTAAAATGTTTTTCAAAACCATGTCACAATTCTCCTTCAAAGTTTTCAAAATTAATTTAAATCAATAGAGATCACAAATCTCAATGGATTTGAAAATTGTGATCGGGGGAGAATTTGTGATTTAAATTGGATATAAACTGATAATTCGATAAATGGTTTAGAAATATTATAACAAGCTCTCCTCCCTACATGTGCCAAACGATTTCAAAATTTCCGTGCACATGTTAAGGGGGAGCATCTATATCAAACAAAAAGGATTGAAACGTGATTGATTTGTCTCTAAGTGCAGGTTTTCCGTAATATGTGCAAAACACTTTCAAATCTCGATGCACATATTAAGGGGGAGCAACTTTTAGAAAACCACATCCTTTCCCAAAAATATCTTTAACAAAGTATTTAAAATACTAATTTTGATCGGGAAAGTGATGTCGATATTTTTAGAAAATGGTGATCAAAGAAGTGAATTCTTAATTCTCAATCTGAGATGTTCAAGTCCTCTTGCCTCCATATGCCAAAACGATTTCAAACATACGATGCACATGTTGAGGGGGGGAGCTTTTTCTGAAATATCAAAAACAATTCAGGTACAAAATGCTTTGATCATAGATCACAAGTACCTGGGTTGATTATTCAAATGGTTTTCAATTGGTTTCAATGGCAGAAGAACAATACCAAAAAGACCGACCAAATTTATTTTATGCATGGAGATATAAGGATGGTTAGGTTAGGTATTCGTTCCCACGATCCCGCCAGAGCCGGAGGGATCTACCCAGGGAAAATCCACTAGATAGTGTAGAGTCCTTAGGTATATTGAAAAAGGAGAAAAATGAGAAATGGGAAGAGTGCCGACTAAGATTGAGCTAGAACTGGAATAAACCCAACAAGGTTCTAGTAATGAAGTCTCGGTAAGCACTGAAGGGGTTGAAGAATGAAAAAGAATTAAATGTGAATAGGGTGAAAAGAAATAGCCCTCCATTTATTCAACCTTAGGGCAGAAACCAGGTTCAATACATACGCTACTGGTGGTTACCAAGGTAACACCGGTATTGAAGACAAGATGTCATGGACCCAGTGACGCACTGCACTAAACTTCCCAAGCTACTCAAGTTCCTCTTAAAAAGACTTGTTTCATTCTCACGGGGAACCTACATAATCTATCGACTTTCTCTTAGAGATTGTTGATATTGAAGAAGGAGACCCTCTCCCTAGTCTCCGGCATAGGAAACCAAATATGCACTATTGAGTCTAGAGCCAAGAGATCATCTATAAATCTCACTAGGACACAATCAATGAAGACTCACTGTTTCACATAATATGGAAAGTGAGAATATATCTTTAGAGTCCTACGCATTATCCTTGTGGTATTGCCAGAACATCTGAGTGATATGTTCACATATTCACGATGAAGATGGAAAACCTTCTAGAGCCAACATCAAACAAGCTCTTGGTAGGTAACAGGTGAGATCTATCCAATAGATCAAACTTGTGACAACTGGATAGAAATGATGGGGAGATTCAATATTGAATCAACCTTGGTCCAGGAAATGGATTGACGGATACCTTTGAAAAACCGGTCGTTGTGCTTAAAACTCCTTTCTCTAGCACATCGACTGTGTATTAATATTTAAAAATAAAAGGTGTTTATGATTGATAATTGATTTTCCTTAAAACCTTCTTTGTATTGCAAAACACTTTATATTAAGCAGTACACGATTGTTTTTCAAATCACTTTTCATCAATCAGTGAATCTCAATTCGCTGGTTCACTCACTCCGTGTTGTCTTCTTTGAGACGTTCCAGTTTGAGAACAGCTAGAGCAGCTGTGAAACCCTGTCAAGGAGATTCTTAGGAATTCTACCTGATCACAGGCAGTACTTGTACTGATCAACGGGGAACCGTGGGCCGTGTACCTCAATTCAACGAAAGTGATCAAAGACACTTTCGTGCACTTTATTGCTAACTGTTGTATGCAGGTACACCCAACGTTTGCAGCTGATCAGAATTGAGAGGTCAATCCATAGCCGCATGCTCACACAACACATTCATTTCTAAAGAAATCATGATAAGTGCATCAACGACTCTGATATTTACACTCCATGCTTCTGCTACGCTGCTGCAAATATCATGAATCAACTAAAGCTTCCGCTACTCTGATGAGAAGAAATCATGATCCAGAATGTGAGCATGTCGGTCCAATGTCACAACATCACATAATGTCAACACTACAAAGGAAGAGTCAGAGATTTATGGTAGCTGATGATCTCAAAGCTGGCTCAAAACTCATCATCACGTGGATCAGTTAAAGACCTCCACTTGGATTAACCAAACATGCAAAACATGAAGAATCAAAGACTACGGGCTACTGAGCAAAGAACTTAATCAAGAATCCAAGAACAATCAAAATGTAATATCTGTTTGTATTCAATGTAATTTGAGGTGACCTCCCTTAGGGGGAGATTGTTAGGATTTAGAAAATCCATTAGTTAAAGTGTCGGTCACCTCAAGTATATATTCATTAGAAAGCTCGTAGACGTAGTCATGTTAATAAGTAGTTAGTTAAGTAACACCGTGGAGGACGGACGGGTCTTTACCCACTGTATGCCTGATCCACAGCCCGTAGGAGGCGAGTCTTGTAAGAAACTATAAATACCCTCTACCTCCCAAGGTAGAGGGTTGGAGCTTCAATACCATTTTTCTTTGTTTCATCAAGTTCCCACTTCTCTCTCTCTCTACTTTCTCTCTCTAAACCTTCAAACCATACGCCCCTTTTTCAATATGTTTTGATGTGTTTGTGAAATCCAATATGGTACAAAACCTTTACTCAGCTTGATAAGGACTAAATTGGTCCTAAGGCACTATGTTTAGCTTAGTGTGAAGTTATCTAAAGATATGTTTTGAAATATAATGATTTCAACTGCATTTCTGTTTGTCGGATCCCACGGTTCCCTAGAAGGAGGGATCCTTCTAGCACAAACTTTGGGATCCGTCTCTCTGCTAAACATAACCTTTACAAAGGTATGCGAGGGTTGCACAAGGCATCATATTTTAAAGTTAGTGTTTTCTAAGAAGTTCTAACACTAATATAGTGGAGATATCAAATGTTAAATGTTTTATTTCATGAAGGAAATTACATTACATTGATAGAGCATGAATACTAAGGATTGACCCTATTTTGAAAGAAAACTAAGTTCCTTGAGCGTTTTCGCTAGATGGATCATGAAATGGCTTATTAGTGTTTGCCGATTGAGGAATGAAGAAAGTCTTCATGAGAGATGTGTTTAACGGTTCCATCATCTTGTTCACAAGTACGTACAACGTACTTTGAAATTGAGGGTGGAAGTACATGATGTGATGATAGAGGCGTGTTAAGAACATTCCATAAGGGGTTAGTTTATTCTTGGAGCCTTGAAGATTTACAATTCGCCTTGCCAAGAAGTAGGCTAGATTGTATGGTTGTTGTGTTAGCAAACAATACATTATGTGAGCACAACAAGCGGGAAGGATTTCTCGATTTCCCCTCAGACTCCAAACATTTTCACGTAGGATGAGTGCGAGAGCCTTGTACTCTTCTCGGATATCCTGTGTATAGATAATGTTTGGATCGGAGTAATAGGGTCGAGGTTTGCATATTATGCGAGTCAAGTCTTGCGGGGAAGGTATGTGTGAACAATATGGACTATTTTCTTCACGAAAGTTGAAGAGAGAATCAAGAGACCAATCTTCAGTGAAGGCACATTGTCCATGATTTGGAATTCGGAGGATGTGAGCAAATTGCCCAAGGGTTAGAACAAACTTTTGGTTTTTGATTCAAAACCAAAGAGATAGAGAACGATCCTCGTTACGAACGAGTTCAACTTGACGGAAGAATTCCAATACAAACCTCGGACATATTTTCTCGTTAATTTTGAGAACACATTCTAGTCCTATGGTTCGGAAGGAGGTATTGATGCCTTCTTCGTATTGTAGAGGAGTGTCCACAATACGTCCTTCATGGAAGTGACGGGTTTCGAGATTATTGAACCCACGGACATGATTGCCAGGTGTGTTGGACTCAAGAGAGATGTTAGGGGTGTGGACGCAAGTGAGTGAAAAATCGAACTCATACTCATGCGACATAGTGAGACCTATAAAGAGGAAGAGTTAATAGGATGTGACGTATTACGGGCAAAGCAATAAATACCTAACGTTTTTACAAGTTGTTTATCAACAATGATAATTAACTCACTTAATGTTTGACAATCTAGTGCAACATTTCTTTTAGGAAGAAAATGGTTTTTATATTACATGAAAAACTGTTATCCAGAATGACGGTTCTCACGGTTCCCTTCTATGAGGGATCCGGCTAGTATACCTACAGAGATCCATGGATCTGTAGTGACAGAAAAAGGGTTTTGACGAAAAAGGATTTTTGCATCTTATATGTTCATACAAAGGTATGTATTTTTACTATAGCATGCATTGTCGGTTTCAAATGTATCTCAAGACCCAAAAATACGAAAGATATAAAGCAAAAGAAATGACAAACACATTATGAGAAATTAACTAGATAAACTAGAACATTAGTAATATTTCATTTCAATGCTAAGAACGATACAAAGGATTGGGTATATAACACCAATGTAGATTAACAACACAAAGTATATGTCTCCATACGAGAACATCATCATAGGGAACACGAGAGCGATGAGTACGAGGGCGATGTAAACCATGTTGATGAAGAACCTTCTTGGTTTGGTTTGAGATGAGATGAGATGAGGAGGAAGATGAAGTTTTGAATGAGAGGTAATTTTAGAAAGTGGAAGATTTGAAAGAGTGAGGATTTGGTGGAGTGGACGTCGGAGGGAGTTTTATGGGAAAGGAGGAATTTTTGAGATTTGTGTTTTGTTTTATTATTAGAAAGATATGATTTTTGGATTAAATGAAATAAAACACAAATTTTATAAACCTCGACTTTAGACGAAAGAACAACACGTATGCTAGAAAAGTTTCCTAACGAAGCTACGTGTAATATATGAATATGCACAAAAGATAATCATATAAATTCCTATGTAAGCACACTTATTTATTAAGCTAATATTATTTAGAGATAAGTGGAAAATCATACCTCTAATGCACTTAGGAATGTCTTTACAAATGACACAACAAATGTCAGTAGACAATTCCGGTTCCTTCGTGTTTAAGATATCTTTTTAGGGAATGTATTCTTGTTACCAAGCAATTTCTATGGCTTGGTAGGTATGAGCTTTAGCTAAGAAACATGACAAAAAAGGTTAGTGCAATTAAATAAATATTAAGTAAAAAAATGTTGTCATCTAATCAACATCCAATTTTTTTTATTTTATTTATTTATTTATTTATTTTTTTAACATGGTATTTGTTTTTGTAAAAGACCTTTTTTGTGGTTTTCAATTAAACACGGATCGTATCAAGTTTTTAAATTACAATATACTTTAAGAAACTTGGTAACGAAGCTCTGATGCCAATTTTGGAAAACTAGAAGGGGGGGTTGAATAGTTTTACCGATTAAAACTTGGTTTTAAACTATTTAGATCGACTTATTTCAATCTATTGAACATGTGTGTTGGATGTTGATAGACAAGCATATATAAGTATGTAATGAAAAGATAAGGAGTAAGAAGCACAAAACCACAACGCGAGTATTTATAGTGGTTCGGCTACAAGGACACTGATTGGTGCTGAAAACAGTCAAGTTATCTCACGCAAGCTAGCCACTTGTGAATGGCCAACCGTAAGAAACTTAAAACAGTTCAAACACTAATGCAATTTAGATCAGAGGAATATAGTGGATTCCTGGGTCGTTAAGTCCCACGGAGGATGAATTGGTGTTTAACACAGACAGATGTCGAATAATCACTAAGGATAGTGATCAGTAAGGATTTTGATGGATAATTATACCTAAAGAAAAGATTTATAAATTACAGGGGCTTAAATGCAAATTAAAGGAAATTAAAAAAGTTAAAATATATTAAATAAATGCTATCACTATTTTTACAATGATGTTTTTGTGATTTTATAAAACAAAATAACTTAAATAAACTATTTTAATTAAAACGTAAACTTAAATTACCTAAAAACGTAACTTAAAATGAAAACGTAAGTTATTTATAAAAATTATGCGAGTGCGCAAGCAAAAACGTAAAATTTATGAAATAAAAGTCCTACAAGTGTAAAAACAATTTTTTTACATACTATATGACAAAAGAAAATTTTAGAAAAAAGATTTATATTTTTTTGACTTTTATATTTTTTATTATGAATTAAAAACTAAAAAATAGAAATTAAATGTTTAAAAATATCAAAAATAATTGGAAAAATACGAAACTTTCCAGGAAAATACTTTTTGGTAAACTAAATCTAAGAAAAATTAGAAACTTGAAAATTAAGCAACCAATAAGCAGAAAATAAGCTAAAGGCCTTATTTAGTATTAAAAGTTAAAATGTATATAAAGGAATTAAGGGTGCAAAGAATGACAAGAAAGACCCAAGGGCAAAGATGGATTTGTGAGTTGTGTGAGTGGCGTTGGAAGGTTGTGCAGGAGGTCACAGGTTCGAACCTGTATGCACCTTTTTTTTTTAACTATTTTATTTTTTTATTTTTCTTTTTGCAACTTATTAAGTACACTAAAATAAGCAATTTTTACAACTGAAACTTTTTATAAAAATGACTAATAAGCACAGATTCAGCTTAAGATTCTTAACAGTTTAACAACAATTGGAAATAAGGACTAGTATTAAACCAAGTGACTTATAAGCTAATAAATAAGCTAAGTTAGACTTGACATAAGCTACATAACTGTTAATAAGCTAATTTAATAACTGAATAAGCAAATTAACTTAGAATTAAGCACTGAATAAACTCCAAATAAGCAATAGCTTACTGTTTGCACAGGGCAGTTTTTCAGAAAAAGGGGTCAAAAGAAGCTAATGAATAAGGACTTAATAAGCTGATTAGGAGTGAACTACTATTTTTCTAATTTAGTTAAGCAGTTAAACTTTAATATCCCAAAGGCTTAAGTCCTCAATCCTAATGATAAGATCACAGTGAAATTGTAAAGTTTATTCAAAAACTGCTTCTAGGAAATTTTGACTTTTGAAGTTTTTGAAAATTTGACTTTATTGAACTTTGATCACCTCTAATTAACTGAATATGTTATAATAAGCTAGGATAAGGTGATTTTAAGCTAAAGTATCAAGTTATTAACTACTTTAATGAATTTCACACTAAAAATTCCAACAGTTAACTGTTAAAGGTAGATTAAAGATGTTTTTGACTTTTATACTAATGAGGACTGAATTATATGGTTGAACTGAGCTAATAAGACTTAATAGAACATGTATCAAACAAGAACAATGGTAAAAATAACCTCTAACACAGTTTTATTAACAAATCCAAACACCCCTATATAAGACTGATTTTACAATTTAGGGCAGTTCTGGCCAATTCAAACCACAATTTCTTTTCAATATTGACTAAACAACTTATAATGACATTAAATAAACATATTTTAGAACAAAATAAGCAATTAATAAGCTAATCTAGATTTTGCTATTTTTGGACTTTTTTAGAGTTTTTTTTAAGGAAATAAAACAAGCAACTTAAGACACAGAGTAAACTGATAAAATATAGTCACAAACTAATATTAAGCACAAAATAACTAAAATAAGCTATAATTAAGCACTGCTACAGTAACAAGAAATTAAAAAATTGAAAACTGTCTTACAACCTTTCTGGCTTATAGGATCAGTACAAAGGGACTAGAACCTTTCCTAGCTTGTTCAAAACAAGCTATAAAACCCAGAATGAACTATCCACACAGCTTAAACTCCAAACTAGCTTAATTGGCACTGTTCCTGTTGACTTTATTTCACTCTGTCTGAAACTTGCATTCAGTGCATAAAACTTCTCCAAAACACTTACAATGGCCTTAATAGTTAAAAACAAGCTTAATAGAACAAAGTTGATAGCTTAAAACATAGTAATTAACCACAAACAGTTTTGGCGGGAAAAACAGTTAAAGCTGAAAACATGAAATTAATGGATAAAAACACTTTAATTATGACTAATAAGGTTTATTCAATACAGAAAACATAAAACCCAGAAATTGTTTTACATAAAACTTAAAACATAACATGAATTACACTACTAATGGTCTAAAAAATTGTGACCCTCTATCTCCCTGTCTTCTTTCTTCTTTATAGATGACCCAATTGCTTCTTTCCAGCTTCCTTTGCCTTTCCCACATACATTTTTGACCATTGATTCAGTCAAACTCATCCCAACCATCTAAATGAAATTTGGCGCCAAAACCTTACATGTGGATTTGTGGTGGTTTGAGTCTAATTAAAGATTTTTGGGAGTATCAGGAAGACAAATGAGACATTTTTTTATATTTTTAGCCAACTTGGGGAAGTTTTGAGCAATACCATGTGCTGGTTTTGACTCAGTGGTAGATTTGGGGGAACAGGGGTGTGAAGGGCATTTATGGTGGTGTGTTCTAATGGAAGAAGTGGTGGAAAGTGGTCAGGAAAGTAGGGGGTGAGCTGGAGATGGTGAGGTGGTGTTTTACAGGTGTAAAGGTGGAGGAGAAGGAAGAAGGAGACAGGTACGTTTGGTCTGTTTTATTTATTTAACAAAGGGGGTGGGCTTGGGTTTGCATTTTGGGCCAGCTGGGTTTGTTTTGGACTTGGGTTAAATAACAAAGGGTCCGGTTGGTTTATTTAATACACAAGGACCACTTATGTAAATTCTGCAAATGAAAGGACTGAACCTGTAACTCATCTAAAGTCATCACAAGGGTTAAACTTGTAACATGTGAATAGTACAAGGGCCAATATTGCATAAAATTTCATTTTTTATAATTCCAAGGACCAAAACTGTCAAGTTTGTAACTTGAGGGACCAAACATGTAATTTTTCCAAAGTTTACCATAAGGACCAATTTTGTCATTTATGAATAGTACAAGGTTAATATTTGATAATTTTCACTTTTTAAATTAACCAAGGACTATTTTTGACAATTTTCAAACTTTAGGGACTAAAGTTGTCATTTTGTAAATTTTAAACTTTAAAGGGTTTATTTTGACAACTTTTGAATCTCATGGACCTTAAATGATATTTTACAAGTTTTTGAATTACCAGGGACTAATTTTGACAACTTTTGAAACTTGGGGGACTAAAACTGCCAATTATGCAAACTTGGTACGTTTTTCATCTGATTTTGATATTTTTGCATTTAAAACACATAAAACACTGATTTGTGATATTTTCATCATTTTGATGCATTTCTGAGTGTTTTCAGATGTTTTTGCAGTCTAGATAGTACAAAAATGATGAGTATTTAGACACTCATCAGACACCTTCCTTGCCCTACGTACTCCACTCCCCGAGTCACCTACTAGAGAGTTTGTAAACACTACACGACACCAACTTCTTATGGAGGAGAAGCCTTCACAACGTTGCCTACTATTTATCCGGTAAAAGGCTAGATACCGGGTTCTTCTACGAGGTAGAACCAAACCTATCACAACGTCGCCTACACTTTATCCGGTACTAGGCTAGATACCGAGTTTCATTACAATGGAGGAACTACTACCCAACACTACAACAACAACTAACCCCAAAGGAGATCTACTCCTTATAACAACATCAACAAGGATATCAATATCCTTTGACCCAATACTAATCTATCTTGTACATCGAATCACACCATATCGAATGTACACCTTAGGCACCTTTCACTAATGCCTTTGAATTGATCTTCAAGGCACCCTTCACTAATGCCTTGTGACTTGACTTCTAGGCACCTTTCACTAATCCCTTTAGCCTTGACTTCTAAGCGCCCTTCACTAGTGCTTTCAATACGAACGTTCGACACCTTTCACTAATGTCTTCGTCTTGACTCTTTTAGACATCTTTCACTAATGTCTTCAACACTACACTTCTTATGAGAAAGAAGAGAACTATCAACAAGAGAACCTCAGTAGTCTTGATAATAACAAAGCATGGCAACTCATGGACTTGAGCTTGCTCGACTTCAAAAGGTAGTGATCTCGCCTTTAAGAGGAACCTAGAGAATCACACAAAAACAAAACTACATACATAGATCACTTGGATCTGAGGTTAGAGAGTTTATAACTCAAAGAGAAAATATGTGAGAAAGGGGGTGAGAAACAATGAATAAATGGCTCACTATTTATAGAGAGAAAATGGCTACTGTTCCACGGATCCCTCACTTGAGGGATCCGTCCAGTGTATTACTGGGGATCCGTGGGACGCTCCCTTTTGACCATGGGTTTTGGGTCATGGGTTATGGAACATGGGTATCCAAGTAGATACAATGTATCTACAAGATGAAATGCATCTAGTCCATGGTTCATGGATTAAAACCATGGGTCATGGATAGTATCCATATATGACAAAAGCATGATGTCATGCAATGGGTTATGGGTCATGCTCCATGGGTATGGGTCATGGACATTCAATGTATTTGGTCAATGGGTCAAATACTTAAGTTTATACCGATTTATATTACCCATTATAATACATACTAGTTATGTATATATTTGCCCAATATGTAAACACTAGTTGTTGTACATATGTATTACTAAATCATAAAATCACTTATATTTGTTTTAGTGTTTTATGTGAAAACGTAAGTGTGTTAGAAAACTATTAGCTCAACCCATTTACGTATTTTATTTGTTTCGTTAAAATGATTTTACGTTTGTTATCGACAAAACATTAGAGGATCGTAAAATATAAATAAACGTTTTTACGGCTTATTTGTATTAACAGAATGCTCGACCAGCCAGCAGCTGATCATTGCAGGTGACCTTAACGGTCATATTGGAGCTGAAGCTGATGGATACTCGGGGGTGCACGGAGGCTTCGGTTACGGCATTAGGAACGAAGAGGGTCGAACGATCCTTAGGTTTGCTATGGCACACGACTTAGTGGTCGTAAACTCTTTCTTCAAGAAGAAGGATGCTCATCTCATTACTTTCCAGAGTAGAGACCACAACACCCAGATTGACTACCTGCTGGTACGCAGAGGAGATCTCAAGGCATGTAAAGATTGCAAGGTCTTTCCAGGGGAGGTCTGCTTCTCCTAAAACCGATTGTGGCATTGGATTTTCATATAAAGAGACGACCACACAAGACGGAAATGGCAATTAAATCTAGAATCTTGTGGAAAAACCTCACGGAGAAGCGGCAGAGACCTTCAGATCTAGAGTAACAGAGGGAGTCTCTACAGTAGTGGATGGTAGAACAGTTGCGGATGCAGATCAGATGTGGAACAGTCTGGCTCACACCGTCAGGGAAGTGGCCAAGGATACGCTAGGAATGGTTGCAGGGGCATCAAGATCTCAGATAAGTCGGAGAGAAGCATGGTGGCTTAGTGACGAGGTTCAAAACAAAGTTAAGGTGAAGCAAACTTGCTTCAGGGAGCTTATCTTGATGTGAGGTGGAGACCAAGTGAACAGAATTGCAGCGGAGGAACGGTATAAAGAAGACAGAAGATAAGCGAAAAAGGCTGTAGCCAGAGCGAAAGAAAAGGCGTTTAAAGACCTCTATAAGAGATTGGATTCCAAAGAAGGACAAAACGATATTTACAGGATAGCAAAGTCGAGAGAGAGAAGCAGAAGAGATTTAGGGAACATAAGATTTATCAAGGACGAAGGGGGTAGAACTATTGTCAATGAAGATGAGATTAGAAGAAGATGGGAAGAGTATTTCTATGCCCTCTTCAATGGTAGCAAACCTGTGCGAGCCGAAGAAGGGGACATTACGAGCGCATCCCCGCAAAAAAACTTCTAATGCTCGCGGGTAAGACAAAGGGAAGTAAAGGAGGCACTATGGAAGATGGGTAGAAACAAAGCTGTCGGACCAGATGAGATCCCCATAGAAGCGTGGAAGTGCCTCGGAGACGATGGGACGAAGTGGCTAACTATTCTCTTCAACAAGATCTTTCTAAGAGCTAAGATGCCGGAGGAGTGGAGACTCAGTGAGATTATTCCCATCTACAAGAACAAAGGAGACGCGCAAGCATGCAGCAACTACAGGGGTATAAAACTACTTAGCCACACTATGAAGTTATGGGAGAGAGTTATTGAAAGAAGGCTGAGACGAGAGACCGAGGTGTCAGAAAACCAATTCGGCTTTATGCCGGGACGGTCTTCGACGAAGGCAATACACATTATTAGAAGCCTGATTGAGAAATATAGAGAGAGGCAAAAAGACTTGCACATGGCATTTTTAGATCTAGAGAAGGCCTATGACAGCGTCCTACGAAAGCTGATTTGGAAGACCCTAAGTGATAAAGGAACCCCAGTAAGGTACATAAAAGTTATCCGAGATATGTACGAAAGGGCGAAGACGCGTGTGCGGACCCCAGTGGGAAACACAAAGTATTTTCCGGTGGAAGTTGGTTTACACCAAGGCTCAGCTATTAGTCCGTACCTTTTTTCCTTGATTCTTGACGAGATATCACGGGGGATACAAGAGAGCATCCCCAGGTGCTTGATATTCGATGACATTGTGCTAGTCTCGGAAACTCCAGAGGGACTAAGTGGTATATTGGAGCAATGGAGGGAAGCGCTAGAAGACAAGGGCCTACGTGTCAGCAGGGAGAAGACTGAATACCTACGGTGCGACTTCAAGAGGGACGTGAACGTCCAAAATGAGGAAGCAGCAATCCGTTTAAGAGTACACATCCTACAACCGAAGGAATCCTTTAGTTATCTCGGATCTGTGATTCACAAATCCTAAAGGATAGAGGATGATGTAACACACCGTATATAAGCAGGTTGGTTGAAGTGGAGAGCCGCCACAGGAATCCTTTGTGACAAGAACATCCCTCTAAAGTTGAAAGGAAAATTCTATAGAGTGGCGGTTCGACCAGCTATGTTGTATGGGTCAGAGTGCAGGCCGTTAACGAAGACCCTGGAAAATAGGATGGAAGTGGCTGAAATAAGGATGCTAAGGTGGACTTGTGGTAAGACTATGTTAGACATGATCCCGACTGGAGTTTTCCGTAGGGTACTCCAAGTTGCGACTATTATCGACAATATGAGAGATGAAAGATTGAGATGGTTTGGGCATGTCAAGAGGAGACTACAATCAGCACCTGTCAGGATAGTGGAGTCCATCACTGTCGATGGCTTGAGGAGAAGAGGTAGACCAAAGCTCAGGTGGGAGGACAGACTGAAGCTTGACATGAAGGAGCTTCTATTGTCCGAGGACATGATCTCTGATAGGAACGCATGGAGAACTAGGATTAGGGTAGATGAGTTCGACGCATAGGTCTAGATGTGCGTGGTAGCTTGTCCGGAGGCACTTATTGTCAGCATTTTTTTTTTTGTATTTGTATGATTTTGTATCCTTTTTTGTGGTTTATGCCTTTCGTTTTGTATGTCTGCTCTTGTATGCTTTTTGTCAGTATTTTGGTGTGTTTTTGCCTTTTATTTCTTCTAGGTGCTTTTGTGTGTTTATGTCTATCGTTCTGTATGTTCAGTGGGTGTTCGTTGTTTTTTTTTAGGTCGTTTAGGTGCTATTTGACTCTTTTTGTCCGTTATGTATATGTTATTTTGGCTTGCTTGCTCCCTTTTTTTTTCCCCCGCATTATGTCTGTTCGCTTGCACACGTGCACTTGCCGGAGGTCTTTCTGGAAGCAATCCCTTTACCCTGGGGGTGTGAGTGTCTACATTCCACCTTCCCCATACCTCACTCTGACGGGATTGGGTATTGTTGTTGTTGTATGCATAAACGATAAACTTGAGGCGACCTTCAACCCATTCCCTTTATAGCAACATTATATATTTAACCCATTTGATCTGTTACAGATAAAACATACATGGATCAAGCCACTCATAATTAATGACCCGTTTCAACTTTAAGCAAAAATCTATTTACCCATAAGCAGGAGAGCAACAATATTTATCATTGTAGGAAGCTGGAAGGCCATGGCTACGCTTGTTATCCTCCCAAAGCACTCTCCACGACCCTACACATAGTTAATAAAATTCAGGTAAAGATTAATAGGGAAAAGTGGAAAACAGACACAAAAAAGCCTCCAATACACATAGTTAATGTAATCACCAAAAACGTTTTTCTTAACAAAATCATGTTTAAGCTACAAACCTAAGAATTCTGGACTAGAACATCAATTGCTGCTAAATATGGAGCTACGGTTAGACTTTATTCGCAAAATGAACCTGATGTTGGATTTGCTTTTGTGCCACATAATTGCGTAGTTCTGTTTCAAATTTAGTCTGAACACTCATATCACTGCTGACAATAACTGCCTGTATTGGCACTTGTAGCATCCCTTCTTGAATCAGCTGTAAGCTTTCACAAAATGAACGTAGAAACAGATCTTGACCCTTACCCCTTGAAACACCTGTGCAAATAAATATCATGCTTAAAGAAGGATTGGCATTAGCTTGAAGAGAACCATACGTATAACCCTCAAAAAATCATAAATAGGATTTACAGAACATAGGAATACTGTCCTATCTTAGAAGTAATGCTGATGGTCCAAGTTCAATGGCTTGTAACCAACATCATTTACTCCAAATAAATTCCTCAAACTTTCAAAAGTTTTTATGCTATAGTAATATTCAGTTATTCGACCTTGATAGAAAGTTCGCGGTTTCACATAGCAAGGTAAAAAAAAAAAAAATGCCTCAACTTAGTCAGAATTACAGATACATCATAGGTCACATCCCCATATTAAATTTTGAAATTTTGACACGTTTCTTTGAAAAAAGAAAGGTACATGAAACAAAAATTGGAACAAAGTTGGTTTACCTTTTTATATAGTTAGCCCAAGGTTCATACCATCTGATATTTTAAACCCAGTGGTTAGTGAAAATAATTATATAACCCTTCTTTGCCAAACTGAGATTAAAAAAAAAACAAACAAAAAAAAAAAAAAACGTACTGTTTATTGCGGCAAAAAGTATATCTTAGTTACGAACTCCAAGAGACTCCCTAACATGCTCCCACAATACCCTTTTTGCCACATTATCTTCAGCGAACTCCATAAGTCCTTTACTGTTGCCAAGATGAACAACATACATCTTTGGCATCTTAATCCTGCAAATTTGATGTCAATTAAACAATCCAGGAACAGTGTATTAAAAAGCATATCAACAACAACAACAACATACCCAATCCCGCCGAGGCAGGGTATGGGGAAGGTAAAATGTAGACAGATCGTACCCCTATCCCAGGATGTACCCGGGAGTAGAGAGACTGCTTCCAACGAGACCTCCGGCAAGTGCAGGTGTGCGGGTGAGAAAAGAGAGAGAGAGAGAGAGAGAGAGAGAGAGAGAGAGAGAGAGAGAGCAAAAGTCAGTAAACAGCATGCAAGAAAAGGTATACGGTAGCAGGCACAACAAAACAAAGAACGCAAACCCGAAGAGAGAACCAGGCAAAAAAAAAAAAAAAAAAAAAAAAAAAAGCGCACCGGGCCTAAATCTACGGTAGAGCAAAGACGAGGCAACCAAACCAAAAAGCAAGGGCAGGGCAACAAAGAGACACCAAAAGCCTAACCTCTAAAGAAGACAACAGCCACAGAGCTCCTACCCTAAAACAATTACCCGCAGATCCTAATTCTATCTCTCCACGTCTTCCTATCTGAGATCATGTCCTCGGACAGGAGAAGCTCCTTCATGTCGAGCTTAATTCTGTCTTCCCACCTGAGTTTGGGTCTACCCCTTCTTCTCACGCCATCCACTAGGAGCTCTTCAACTCTTCTAACTGGTGCTGTTTGTGGCCTTCTCTTGACATGCCCGAACCACCTCAACCTTCCTTCTCTCATCTTCGAGATAATATTCTCGACCTCAAGTTTTGCTCTGAAAACTCCATTCGGGATCATGTCCAGCAAATTTTTGCCACAAATCCATCTTAGCATTCTCAGTTCTGCCACCTCAACCCGGTTAGCAAGTGCCCTGGTGATGGTCCAACACTCAGACCCGTACAGCAAAGCCGGTCTAATCGCCACCTTATAAAATTTTCCCTTAAGCTTAAAGGGGATTTTCCTATCACAAAGTACTCCAGACGCCGCTCTCCATCTCTCCCAGCCAGCCCTGATCCGATGAGACACGTCCTCGTCTATCCTCCCTGATTTGTGAATCATTCCACAGTTAAAAAAAAAGTAATTAGGGAGATTCAGAGAGAAGTGAGGCATACTTTAAACGTTCTTGATGAGTACTATTCTTCCAATATTCCACAGTTACATAGGAATCAAGTATTGATCATTTGACGACCATCGGCATGTGCTTAACATAATCCAATCTGAGTCCTATTCTTCCAATTTTCAGTTGTTACATGGGAATTCATCATTGATCTGATGACCATCGGCATGTGCTTAACATAATCCAATTTGAAGTAATGGCATCGCATTTCATAGATCTACCATAACACCTTTGGCAGTACTCTAGGGGCATCTTAATTCAGATCAGCATTCAGCCATTTTCCAGTAACAGCAGTGTTCAAAACACTTAAATCATTTATAGCTACTTGACCTCTAGCTGAAAAGACCTAGCAGCATATGAAGAATAGCATCTAGAACAAATAAATTTAAGGGAAAATTACAACATCAAGGGAATACAGTTAATCTATGTTGGCAGGCTAAATCATTGAGATTATCATCAATATCTGTTTAAATTCCCAATATGTGTATCGGTTCCACTGAACTTCATAAATGACAGTATGACACTTGTTCTCAAGGGTACTTGGATATGCATTAATCATAGACAGAATATTGCCAAACATCGTGAATCAAAAAATATAGAGACAAAAACACAAAGAACCAAAGGGTACTTAGCATCAATTGCCTTCTATATAACGTATCGTTCCCCTGCATAAATAAGCATCACGGTATCTCCAACCACTCTTCATAGAAGAATATACAAGGGTTGGTCCACACCCACTTTTTCCTTAGCCAAGAAAAAGCACTAAAGGACACCAATAATCACAAGTGAAGGGTTCAGGGGAATTATTGCAAGGCTCTAAACTAGAGGAGATACTAAAATGGCATGAATATCACCTAGTGTTTGTTTATGAGCTATGCCTAATCACTTGATCAGAATGTCTTCTTGCATAATAAAAAATCAGTATGTAATGGACGTCGATAAATGAACCACTGAAAAATGTAATGCAATTAAAACTATGACACGAGACCTTGAGTCCATGTCGGCAACACACTTATCAGTTGCATGGACATCATAGATGACCCCAACAGATCTGTTTCTAGGAGAATAAATAAGATTTTGGAGCTTTTTGTGAAATGGGGAGGCTCCCTCGTTCGAATCATCTAAGTTTGTGATAAAATAAGCATAGCTAATGAATATTGCATTTCCAGTCTAATAGCAAACTTAGTTCAGCTGAGACAGTGCTGATATTAAGGCTGCACAGATTTTCCTTGATGAAAATAAGTCCACAAAACTGAGGTATATATGTGGATTTTGTTCACCTTATATGTATTGCTACTGTCTGCACATGAGTACATGACATTCTTGGTTGCTTTCTTTAAAGGCTTTATCATTGAAATGAATGTGTTACATAAACCTTTGTTTTAGCAATCAAGTTTAAAACTTCATAGCCTTTTCACCTTTTTATAACACTAGACATAACGACATTATGTGTTTCATTAATCTCTACTTCCTTTTCTTTGGCGAAAAGTAAATTATATGAATCACTCAAAAAGACTTACGAAACAAAGCCATGCAAGAATTACAAGGACACTCCCAAGAACTCTAAGCAGACCTCAAACAGAATTACAACTCTCAACAAGAATATTGCAACCACATACTAGTATACTACTATGAAATTCACAACAAAAACTACATTCAACTTTTATTCTTCTTAGTGCCTAGGCTGCAACATTTAACTTGACCTTCCACAGTTCCAATACCCTTTGTACACTTGCAGAATTGTTGACCTTGAAGGTAAGCATCTTCATGCTTATTGTATCAATGATCAGTTGATCACCATATTCATTTCTGCAGTTGATCTTTTGACACCTTGAAATATTGTGTAGTTCCTTTCTTGCCAAATGAAATAGACTGTTGCAGCAAGGCCAAGTCTAAATTCCTCACTTCCTTGACTTATCTCTACTTCCATGACTTACAGTTACACACATCAAAAGCCATTTAACTAAACTCCTCACAACCCTAATCACCTTTTTTACAGCGCGTGTACCATTTCATCATGTTCCTCTAGCCACATTTTATCATTACCAATATCCATATAAAACCAGTCAAAGAAGCAGAGTAAGAATGTGTGAGCAGTACAGGCAAGCATTAAGTTCAGCCATCAACCAATAAAAAAAGGTTCTTAACCAAGTACCATCCTAGTATATATCACCTTATATAATTGTTGTTTTTTGGGTTTTAGCTTCTTGCTTGTCCTTTTTAATGAAATTCCTCTGCTAATAAAAATTAAAAATCTATAAAAGCGTGTTGTGGGTTATATTGTAGGATGATTGACCGCGAATTGTGCTACTTTGTTTGAAGTCCGTGCACCAATCTGGAAATAACTTGACTCCCAACAAACTCCTAACACAACAGATATCATGTAAAAAATTTATATTTGACTTCAAAGACGTAAAAAGTAACTACTAGCTAGTTAGTACATTGACTTTAACAAGTCAACTTGAATACTTTTCATAGTTGAATTCTTATTTGAGCTGGAACTATGAAAGAAGCACCGAGAAACTTTAAGGGATTGGTCAACAACTTCCACAATGAACCAAGCAACAAAAAGATATACCGTTAGCAAGTGGAACTCCAAAGAGCCAATTAAAAGTGTCAAGTGTGTAACAATGGAAAAGTCAAATTGAATAAACACTATAATAGCAGAAAAGATGAGCAGTTAACTAACCTCTTGATGTGGTTGACCTAATTCATAAGCAGTACATTTTTGTTGCATAGTTATCCAATAATATTCCTGATTGACAAATAATGATTAATTCCTGCTTATAATAAATTTCCTTAGAGGGCTAGGTACACTGAGGTGCCGTGAGTGGTGCCGTGAGAAAAAGTTATGTCACCTTAACACTTTTTTCCTATGGCACCAAAACACCCCTCCCTAACATAACACCAGTTTTCTGGTGCCGTCATGCACCTTTGGACCCCACATATAATATATATATATAATTCCTTTTTTTCTTCTTCTTTTCATTTATTTAAATAAACGACTTATTAATACACTTATTACACGGTTACCTGAAAATAAAATGTTAACCAAAAATGCATTTCCAATTCCCAAATGCAAACCCCACACCCTAAGGGAGGAGGGAGTGGGCACGGGTAAGGGATTCGGGTACCCTTACCCGAGCGGTAACACCGCCGCCACCTCTTTGGGTATCAAAATCGGGTACCATTCTCGGTTTACCAAGCCGAGCGTTTAAAGTGATGGAGGAGTGGATTTTTTGACCGTTGGAGCCAAACGGCTATTTCATGCTTCGAATAAAAAAAAAAAAAAAAAAAAATCCCTTTAAAACCAAATATTACTCTCTTTATTTTCAAATAAAACACACACTAAAATCTCTCAAAAAAAAAATAATTACCAAAATGTCTTCCGATTCTTCCGAATTCGAATGCATTATTCCGTCTTCGTCCGACGAGATATCCACGGGTAGCTCGTTGCAATACTTGCTTCAATCGGCTCAGTATCTTGAAGACACAGCAAGCTCTAGCCGAACTAGCGTAAATCGTCAACGGGAAATAGGTCTTCAAACGTTAGAGAATGATTGGTTCGTTGAAACACCAAAGTACAACGAAGAGTACTTTAAAAAAAATTCGAATGGAGAAGAGCATGTTTTTACAAATAGTGGGCGACATTGAAGCGAGATACCCATATTTTCAAGAAGGCTACGACGCGCGTTCGAAAAAAAGTTTCACGGCGAAACAAAAAATCACTTCGGCCGTTAGGCAACTCGCAACCGGTAATCCCCCCGATGAGTATGATGAATATTTATGCATGGCTGCAAGAACGTCACGTGAAACTCTTGATTATTTTTGTGAGGCCATCATTCAGTTGTACGGTCGAGAGTACCTACGTAGGCCGACAACACACGACCTTGCACGCATTTTCCATGCCCATGAAGCGAAGCATCACCTCCCTGGGATGCTTGGTAGCATCGACTGTACACACGTCAAATGGAAAAATTGTCCTAGACATTTGAGAGGGCAATATACGAGAGGTGACTATGGTGTTCCCACTATTATACTTGAAGTCACCGCGTCACAAGATATGTGGATTTGGCATGCTTTTTTTGGTCCACCGAGGTCAAACAACGATATCAACGTATTGAATCAGTCTGACTTGTATCTTACAGATCGAAATGGAATGGCGATGAACAGTTCATTCACCGTGAATGGACGGTTTTACAAACGCGGCTACTATTTGACAGATGGAATCTATCCTAAGTGGTCCACATTTGTTAAAGCATACCCGTATCCAACTGACCCAAAGGAAAGGAGATTTAAGAAGTTACAAGAGGGGGCGAGAAAGGATGTCGAGCGAGCTTTTGGTGCTCTCAAAGGAAAATGGAAAATTCTCGATCGACCTCTCCAAGCTATGACCAAAGCGAAGATTGCGAAACAGGTTCATGCGTGTGTTATTTTGCACAATATGGTTATAAAACGCGAGGGGAGGGCAATCTCACCGGTTCATATAATGGATGAGCCGGTCCAGCCAGTGTACGACGACAGTGTGGTAGCGGAGTTACTAGACGAAGTTCTCCATGACCGTCTTCGATATGATCTCACGGAGCACGTAGCACGTGAATACTTGCCGCATCTCGATGATTAGTGGGTTTTTTATTTTAATCTAGTTATTTTTAAGTATTATGTTATGTTTTTTTTTAAGTATTATGTAATGTTTTTTTTTATTTAATGAAATGGTATGTTTTTATTTTAAATATTGTATGTGATTTTATGTATGGAAAAAAAAAATCGGGTAGTATAAGTGACCACTCCCTCCACTTAGGGTAGTGTTAGAGTAAAATTAGGTAGTTTTGAGGTGTAAGGTTTTTATTGGATGGAGGTGATGTGGCACCTAGGGTATTAGGTGACCACTCCCTCCTCCCTAATATATTCATATACCCGGCCCAATATATAAGCTAATAAATATGGCCCAATATAAAAAAGAGTAAACTTAATACTCTATTTCTTTTCCTTCCATCCACCTTCCTGCCATCTTCTTCCTGCTGTCAAACCTGCAAACACACAAAAAACACAGCCCAAACATAAAACACAACACGCAAACACAAACACCATCATAAAGAAAGAAACCCAGCAAAACAATTAAAAAAAAGGAAAATCCTTTGGCGTGAGCTGGTAGCCACGGCGCCAGAAGCTACCAGCCCAACACAGGTGTGGTATGTCGCACCATAGGCTCGCGCCGAGCACCATGGCTTGAGCCACCAGCCACCGTACCCTAGCCTCTTAGAAACTTTTTACGCCATATAATAATAAATATATTAGGCCCATGTATCATCACTCATAAATATAACATATAGTAGAGTATTAGATGTGCCTTAAACTACCAAAAAAATACATGTTATGAAGCTGTAATCACTAGAGCGAGCTTTAACCATATGATTGGTGGTACCGGATCTATTAAAAAGTAATTGAATTTGCAAAGTATAAAAAGCAATCTCAACCGTCGGATGAAATCTAGTCAACCACCTTATTTTTTTTAATTAATTTCGGTCAAAGGGGTATTTTTGTCATTTAACCCGTTTTTCATATTCCACCCCAAATTTCAAACGCAAATAACTTTCAAACGACAAACTTTTACGAAAAACCGATTTCACCATAATTTTTAAAATTCGATTCTCTTTAATTTGGTATAAATCTTGATAAATATTTCGAACTTTTTTTTTTACATATCAAGTGGTTCTTGATTTTCTTGATTTTTTTGGCATTTTCGGCCCTATTTTTTACGCTCATAAATGTCGAATCTTGAAAAACTTAAAACATGAAAGTTATAGATTTTTGTTCACTCTTTACCCAGAAATTCAAATCACTCAAATTCGATGTCATATGGGTAAGATATCGCACGTTAAAGATGGTGTTTTACTCATATTTGTTGCATACAAGGTGTTTGATGAAATGTCTAGCTTAGATTTTTAGTGTTAAAGTTGAGCTAAATGCACTAATTTTTGTCCCACAACGCATCATTAATCATTTTATTAATGTAAGATTCAAAAAGTGATGTTTTTAATAGTTAATGTTTTTAACTATTAAAACTGATGAACCAAAGTGATGAACTAATGAACCAAATCAAACTGTTAAAAAAAAGCATAAAAGCAAAACTGATGAACCTAACTAAACTGATGAACCAAACCAATAACTGATGAACCAAACCAAAACTGAAACTATGATTGATGAACTAAACCAAACTGATGAACCAAACCAATAACTGATGAACCAAACCAAAACTGAAAATATGATTGATGAACTAAACCAAACTGATGAACCAAACCAAAAACTGATGAACCAAACCAAAAACTGATGAACCAAAACCAAAACTGATGAACCAAACCAAAACTGAAACTATGATTCATGAACCAAACCAAACTGATGAACCAAACCAAAAACTGATGAACCAAACTAAAACTGAAACTGTGATTGATGAACCAAAATAAACTGATGAACAAAACAAAACAAACACCAACATGTTAAGCTGAAACTATGATTGATGAACCAAAATAAACTGATGAACTATGTTTGATTTGGTTAATCAGTTTTTTTGGTTCATCATTTGATGAACCAAAATAAACTGATGAACCAAAAACTGATGAACCAAACTAAAACTGAAACTGTGATTGATGAACCAAAATAAACTGATGAACAGAACAAAACAAACACCAACATGTTAAGCTGAAACTATGATTGATGAACCAAAATAAACTGATGAACTATGTTTGATTTGGTTCATCAGTTTTGGTTTGGTTCATCAGTTCATCAGTTTTGATTTGATTCATCAGTTCATCAGATTGATGAACCAAGATTAACTGATGAACCAAACCAAAACTGAAACTATGATTGATGAACCAAACCAAAACTGAAACTATGATTGATGAACCAAACCAAAAACTGATGAACCAAAACCAAAACTGATGAACCAAACCAAAACTGAAACTATGATTCATGAACCAAGAGAACCAAACTGATGAACCAAACCAAAAACTGATGAACCAAACTAAAACTGAAACTGTGATTGATGAACCAAAATAAACTGATGAACAAAACAAAACAAACACCAACATGTTAAGCTGAAACTATGATTGATGAACCAAAATAAACTGATGAACTATGTTTGATTTGGTTCATCAGTTTTGGTTTGGTTCATCAGTTCATCAGTTTGGTTTGGTTCATCTGTTTTGATTTGATTCATCAGTTCATCAGATTGATGAACCAAGATTAACTGATGAACAAAACGTGCATTTTTATTTTAAATTAACGACTAAAAAAACATCACTTTTTGAATCTTACATTAATAAAATGATTAATGATGCGTTGTGGTACAAAATTTAGAGCATTTAACGCAATTTTAACACTAAAATTCTAAACTAGACATTTTATCAAACACATTGTGTGCAACAAATATGACTAAAACGCCATTTTTAACGTGCGATATCTCACTTATTTCATATCGGATTTGAGTGATTCAAAAAATTGTGTAAAGAGTGAACTAAAATCTACAACTTTCGTGTTTTAAATTTTGCGTAAATCAACCTTTAAATTAGATAAAAGTAGGGTCGAATATGCCGAAAATTTCAAGAAAATCATAACCCACTTGAAATCTTAAAAAAAAAATTCCGATTTATATATCAAAATGTATATCAAATTAAAGAGGATTAAATTTTAAAAATTATGGTGAAATCGGTTTTTCGTAAAAGTTTGTCGTTTGAAAGTTATTTGCGTTTGAAGTTCGGGGTGGAATTAAAAAAACGAGTCAAATGTCCAAAATGCCCCTTTGACCAAAATTCTGTTTGAAAATTAGGTGGGACACATGTCACATCGTGGATGGCTTTCTAGACTTTGTAAATTATTACACTTTCTAGAGGATCGCTACTCTATGATTGGTTTAGTTAAATTTATTCGTATAACAAATTAAGTCTTCAATATATATTTAAATTAGTTAATATGTTCTTAACATTGCAATTATTGGTTTATTATATGAAGATAGTTATTTTACATACTAAATTTTTTTCACATGACTCATCTCCACCATCCATTTAAAAAGAAATCAATGGTTGAGATTAAAAGCATTTTATTATTTCACCTATTTTTTATAATTTAAATATCTCTTAAACCGTTAATCGTTAAGCGAAAATATTTACACCGTCGCGACAAGCATTTAATTATCTTTCTATAGACGGGCACTTTGATATACTTTCGAAAAAAAGAAAAAAATTCATTTTTTTCACGTTTTTTTCGTCTTTTTTTTCGTTTTTTTACGTTACTGAAATTTGCATGAAAAAAATCATATATGATAAAACACTAAATTGAATATTACATGTGATATTAGTGTTAAATCATATATGATATGTAATATCATATGTGATATGATATGTATATCATATGTGATTTTACACTAATATCACATGTGATATTACATATCATATATGATTTAACACTAATATCACATGTGATATTCAAAATAATGTTTTATCATATATGATTTTTAATGCAATTTTCAGTAACGTAAAAAAAACGAAAAAACTTTAAAAAAACGAAAAAACTTTAAAAAAAACGTGAAAAATACGATTTTTTTTTTGTCGAAAGTATATCAAAGTATCTATCTATAGAAAGATAATTAAATGCTCGTCTTAATGATATATTTTTTTTCGCTTAACGATTAACGGTTTGAAAGATATTAATATTTGAAAAAAAATGTTGAAAATTGGTTTTTTAAATTGTTGGGATTAATCTCATCTATTAGATTAAATAAAAATGAAGAGTGAAGATTGATCTCTTGGTATGTAAATAAACTTTTGTCCTCAAATGATCTTAAATCTTATTATATAAATCTCATTACATTGAACATTTGATATATATGTCTCTACAATATAACATAAACATCGACAAATGTCACAAATCATTTAAAATTATTGTCTTACTCCCTGATTCAAGTAACGAGCTAGTTAATCAAGTTCACAATAAAATTGTTAATAATTTACGAGCTATTTTCAGTGTTCCATGTTTGCAGGGAACTATGAAAAAGACAGTAAGTCAGTAACGGCTTATTTAACAAAAGAAATAGAACAAACTAATTTGGTTTTTTATTTTATTTAATATAACAGAATAGAAGCTAGTAATTAGTTTGGATTTTGAATTTTAGTTAAAAACAGCTTGTAGTGGCCATAGTCTATGGTAGTGGTTCCTAAACTTGTCCAAAAACATCGCATTGAACTGTAACATGGGATTTTCGTCGTCAGCAGTCCTTTTTTCAAGTTTTTGAGGCTAAACTGGTCTCTTGCCCCGTTTTCCGTTGGTCAACCCCGTTATTCGCCGTTTGATTTTGTCTTTAGTCAGGGGGCACAAATGTCATTTCGTTATTTCGAGTATTTAACTAAACCGTTTGGCTGCTACAGTAAATCTATGCTAATAAAAGCGAAAGTTTATCACAACTCATCCCTAAGCTTTCCTATCCCCTAAAATCTTATCTTCTTAACTTAAACTCTAATCTAATCGAAAAAATAGTGTGTTATTCTTGCAATCGAAGGGCTGTGGTTCGTACATGCTGGAACAACATGAACCCTAGACGGAGGTTCTATGCCTGTCCAAGACAGGTTGGGACACTTTATTTTTTCTTAATATAAAGTTGGTTGGTGGTGATTTAGCTTAAATGTGTTGATTATAGTAATCTCTGTCTAATTATAAATGTGATTTTAGTTAAAAGTTAATTTCTTAGTTTAAACAGTAACAAAAGTAGGTTTACTATCAGTTTATGATGCAAAGAGATGCTAACATTTTGATTTTCGGTTTTAGCCTACTACATGTCCATTCAATGGGTGGTACGATCCACCCATGTCAAGGAAAGCAAGGGAGGTGATTATCTTACTTGCAGAGAAACATTTACCGGAATGAGGCGGCATTACAAGAATGCCAAGCCGACCTCATTGCTCAAACAATGCAAGCTGTCAACTCGGCCAACAGGGCTGACGAGCAAGAGGCTGGTCACCAAGCATCCCTGGTTGATCTCCTTCTTGAGAAGGAGAAAGTTTGCCATGTGAGGAACTTTTGTTTTTTCTCTTGGATAGTCATCATCTTGGTTTTTGTATGGTTTATCTAGAGGGTTTAGAAAGTCATTGGTTTTTGTGTTTCAGATCGGTTCTAGATGGTATTTAATTGGTAAGTTGTGTTTAAGAAGTTTTAGAGTTAGTTGACTAAAAAGTAACTCTTGGGTTGGATCTAGTTTGGTTCTTGTACATTGTTAATATTATAGTCCTTTTATGCTTTGGTCCTTGTACTGTTCTGCCTTTATTAATAGGTCCTTGCCCCAAATATTCATATACTCACATTAGTAGCAACACAAACATTATCCACTTCAAAACACAACCAACTAAAGTGGTCATACTAAAAACACAGATCATAGTATCAAAGATGGATGAATGATTAGAGATGGATGAACAGACACCACTTTCGAGTATCAACATAAACTTGCTATGGTGTTGTTCATCCATTTTTTATTCTTCATTGCTCTTTGTGAAAATAGACTAAGAATATCAAACTCTAAACACAGATCTAAGAAAGACAGATCCAAGTATCAAATACGTATGAAGTATCAACGATGGATGCACAGACATCACTTTTGAGTATGAACATAAACTTGCTCTGGTGTTGTGCATCCATTATTGATTCTTCATTGCTCTTTGTCAAAGTAAATTAAGGAAAATCCAAGTCTAAACAGTTGATTGTTGTTAATTTTGCAAGTTCTGGTGAAATAGATTCAGTATGAAGCAGAATAGTTACATGTTTAAATGTGTTAAAATGCAAATAGACATTGTTTTTTTATTATAGAATACTCAATTTTACTTGTGTATTGACAGTAATTAACTTTGTAAAAGTCATCAGTTAATATGAGTATGAACTTGTAACAATATGTAGAAATGGGTAAAAGCTACAAATGGATACATTTAAAACACAATTATTCCCATAGACAAAGATGAGATGATTGCATACTTAATGCAAATGGATATATTTCCAAATGCATAAAATTTTGTTGTCTATAAACTTCAGAAACAGACATTGTTTAAAGAGAGCAAATAATATTTAGTAAATACATATTCAATGAAAAACATTAGATTTGAAAAGCTTAAGGAACATTTTTTTGTGGCGAAGCCATCTTTGCTTCTATAATCTTCTTCCTCGTCCAAAATTGTTTTGGAGACCCACTAGAAGCAGCATCAACTTGACCTCCAGATTGAGACAGGACAACACTTGGTTGAAATTAACTTTCAGACTGACCACAAGTTTCGTGCACATGACTTTGAGATTGACCATCAGTTTCACATTGAGATTGTTCATTCGCTTCATAGTTGTTACCTTTAACCTTTGCCTTCTTCTTTGATGCAACTTTTGGCTGGGATGAACCTGTTTTTTTAGACTGTTGTATACTGCCTTGACTTCCTGTTACACCTCCTTGCCCAAGACATGTTTTCTTGTTGTGTCTAACATTGCCACAAATACCACAAACTACACTCCTACTAGATTGTGACAACTTACTGTCTTTTTCATTATCATCATTTTCAGTAAAAGCCCTAGTTCTTTTCTTTCGTGGCCTACCCAATGGCTTATGATGTTTAGGTGGAAGAATGTTTGTAGGCACTTCCGACTTTTTCCAATGTCGATAACCATTTATGGGTTGGATGTGGTGTCTGTAAGTTTCCTCCTAAGGCTTAAGCGAGAAACATGGATGAACCCATGATTCAACAAATCCTACTTGCATTCCATTGAAGCTCACATACCGATTGGTGGCAACAACATGTTTATATGGAATACCTGTAAGCTCCCATCTTCTACATGTACAAGCCCTAGCTTCAACATTCACAAAACACTTATCTCCCCATCCACTGACGTGATAGTTATTTCCTTCAATCCGTAAAACGTTGTACTTATAAGCCTCTTTCTTAATCAAGTCTAACATGAGTGTTGCCTTTGGTGTTAATGGTGGGTTGGTGCATACCTCCCACTAGTTTCCCGTTGAACAGCTCACATTTGTTATAGAACATGTCTGAGTTATACAAACAACAATGTTGAACAATGTTGTACAACAAAAGATGTACACTTAGACATAGATTTAGCTATTACCTGAAAAATGCGACCTTGACCAATGGGTTGGTGGTATCTTACTTAAACAAGCATGGGCAGGTTTGTTATAACTCTTGAATGCAAGAATGTCTGCCTCAAATTGTTGGACGGCTGTTGCTGCTGCACACCTCCACAAATGTTCCTTGTATGCTTTACCATTCCATTGAAATTTCATAATATCATGGATGTGCCTCAAACAATATATGTGTTCAGCACTAGGGAATACTGCTGCTAATGCTCAAATGATACCCTACACAAAGGAACATCAATTCATTACTAATAAAAGTACCATTTATAAAAAATACAAGTGAATATAATCAACTAAAAGGTAACATCACCTTTTTCCTATCGCTGATAAAAGTTTAGTTTGAGATCGGTTGCAAGTCAAGATCATCTCCTAGACATTCAAGAAACCAAATCCATGACTCTTTGTTTTCAGCTTCTGCAACAGCATAGGCTAAAGGGTATATTCCATTGTTACTATCAATACCGACTGTTGTAAGAAGCTGACCAGGAAAATGACCCCTCATAAAAGCACCATCTAACCCCAACAACTCTCGTTGACAAGCTTTATATCCTTCCTTCAAAGCACCTAAGCATACATACATTCTCTTAAAAACTCTGGTTGGACTTGTTGGATCTGTTGCAGTTTGTACACTTATCCTAGTTGTTGTATTTTGGTTTGTTTTCTGCAACTCTTGAACATAGTCTCTTAAATTGGTGTATTGTTGCTTATGATCACCACTATTTGCTTTGAAAAGAACTTGTAGTCACAAGCTTTACTCTCTCTTGATTTCAAACATTTGTGTTAATCCCTGAAAGTTCTAACACTCCATAAATCTTTAGCTATAATTTTTTTTGCTGCATACAACAACCATGTGAAATCTTTTGGTTGCTCCTTGAGTGATCTCAAATATACATCCCTTCCGCGACCTCTAGTTAATGGACCTATTTTCCTCTTTGGGGCTGTTCCCAGGCCAACACCTTCACTTGTACCACAAACAGGTATTGTTCCAACACACCTAACCCTAATTCTCTGTTTGTCATTCTTAATGAGTTGCAATTTCCTCTTAGTCTGTATTGAAAGCAGGTTGATCTTATCTTTCACCTCTTTTGCAGTTACAAACGTTTGACCATAGAAAAAGTATACTTCATCTCTTAACTTGTTTTTTGTATGCCCTCATCTTTTTCTTCCTAATTACATACTCATCCTCATTCTCAGAACCACTTGTAAACTCATTATCATCTAACAAATCTAACTCACTTTTCTTAAAAAATCATCTAATATCTGGCTGGAGCTACCTATATATGGTAACTCTGTAGTCTCAATCACTTTGAACAGATTAACAGCAACATCAGGCTCCTCAAAATTATTTGCCTCATCAACAACTGTGTTTCCCTCTCGAATGTTCTGAATATCATCATCATTGCTCATATAATTATCTGTTTCACTCATACTGTCATCACTTAAATCTTCATAAATTTCACATACCTGTACAGATTTACCTTTTTGTATATGCTCAACAGGATTACCTATTTCCTCGTATTGATGACCTAACTCTTGATCATTTTGACATACCTCTTCAGGTATATCTATTTGGATATGCTCAACAGGTTTATCTATTGCTGGTTGCCATAACCTAAAACATCCTCAATTTGACAGACCTCTACAAATGAAAACAAGGGTTCTATTTATGGCATCTGACTAGATTGTACCAAAGTATTGACTTCCAAAGGTTGTTGTGTAACTTGACTTAAATCCTCTACCACATGCTTATTAACAATGTTTTCTAAGAACAATTTGTTTGAGCAATATGGAACAATAGCAAAAGCTGCCTTTTTCTTTGTTGCATCCACATCAGCAATAACTGTCCTAATTGACTTTGGTGACATTTCATCAACATCCAGTCTTGTCTTACCATTTTCAACAAAAACTTCTATCATCTTATGGTCATCAACAAAATCTTTCAATATTTGTAAATTGGCAATCTCACTTAAGTTATACAAACCACCATCTAAATTACTACCATGCTTAACAAAGTAATAGTAATTTTTTGAACCCCGCTCGTAACCCAATTCATACATAAGAACATCCAACTCTTCAACTGACATACTAGCAACATCAACCAAATCAACTAAAGTTTCCATACTTCCATCGTATATTCTACCAGGCCAGTATTTAAAAACAACATTGTGATGAACCCTCATGCTAAACATATTAGGTCTACCACCTGAAAACATATCAATAGAAAAGACCACATAATCAAAACTTAATTGCCAAAAAAAATATACCCCAATTACAAATTCCGATGTTTATAACAAAATAAAAACCGTATCGTATTTCTTCTTAGCAGAGTTGTACAGAACGGTATCATCAACTAGATAACCTGGATGTCTTCTTACTTTCCATAGAGTAAAATCCATGTTTTTGTTTTCTAAATAATAAGAACTGGTTTTGTGACATGCAATTAGGGTTTGTAAATTGTGATAATTCCTGTAAAGAAAGTTGTGGGATGAAAAATAAAATACATTCTATGTGTTTATGGGGCGGGAAGAGGGATAGGACATGTGAAAATAATATAGACTTTGTTAATCGAAATAACGAACTGACATTTGTGCCCTCTGACTAAAGACAAAAGCAAACGGCGAGTAACGGGGTTGACCAACGGAAAACGGGTCAAACGACCAGTTTAGCCCCAAAAACTTGGAAAAGGGACTGTTGGCGATGAAAATCCCATGTTACGGTTCTTGCGATGTTTTTGGACAAGTTTAAGGACCAACAGTGTATTTTAGTCTTAAAAAAATTAAGGATTTGAAAGTGTGAGTACTATACAAACATTTAATGACCATGTTGATCAAAAAACATAAGTACCTTTAGGAGCTGTTTGGTTCAATGAATTTGTCTGTATTTGGGCCAAGTGTAACTAAAAATAATGTAAAAATCGTGTTTGGCATATTAAAGGGAAGGGTTTAAAATTTGGTGGGACCCCAAAAGAGAAGTGTTTTAAACCCGTTGGGTGAGCGACGTTTTTCAATTTCAGTGTGGGCCAGAGTAAAAATTGACAGAAAGACCCCTTAAATAATTGGGAAAGTTAACAGATGATTTGTTTAATTGACTTTTCTCACTTCATCTTCTTCTCTTTTTTTTTGAAAAGCACTTCATCTTCTTCTCTTTAATGATATCCTTCTGTTTGATTTCATAGTTCATTAATTCAAAAGTAAGATAACAAACTTTAATTGGATAGAAGCAAACTTCCATTGCTTATACAAATATTGTTTATTCTTTCTTTATGAAATCACCCATTTACATCCTTGAATCAACCGGTGAATCAACAAAATCAAACACATCTACACGTTTGGATGCTGTAATGGGGTGGGGTTTAACTTTTCTTACTTTTTGTGTGTTTTATTTACCCACTTGTATTCAAGTTCTAAAGATATATATATAAAGGTTGTGAAGGGTTAGAAAAAAAGCTTGAATACATAAATTAAGTGTTACTATCTATAGTTAAAGAATTTATTTATTTGGTTATAATTTGGATCATGTGCATAAATATTGTTGTGATATTGAATTGTGATAGTAAATGAGATATTTGAACGAAAAATATAATCGTTCTTCAAGGAATGTGTTTATAACAAAAGGGTAAGAATGTCATATGCCATCAACCACATTCTAAATCTTATATTAATTCCTGTTAACCAAACAGGTGATTGTTTTTTAAAATCCACCATTTCAAAAACTAATGAATTTAAATTCTTAAAAGTTTCAAAACCCATGATTCTAAATTTGTGAACCAAACACCCCCTTATACTTTTGTTAATTGTACTTCAAGAGTTTAACAAATGTACCATAGATATTCCACGTTGAACCCAGGTTTAGGTGTAACTGACACTAATATATTTTTACTGACACTAATATATTTTTGTTAGAGAATTGATTTCTCAATTTTTATTGACAAATGCATAAGATAGTTATACTTTAGATTTAAGGGGGTGTTTGGTAGGATGTTTTTTATGGTGGATAATGGTAAAGGTAATGAAAAATAATGCTTGGTGTTATGTAATAGAATGACCCATTACCCAATAGTGGGTAATGGACCATTACCTAATAAATTGGGGAGAATGTTTTTTTCTCCCTTACCTTTTCCCCACTATTATCATTATCTTTCTCTTTCCTTTTCAAGTGTTTGAACCAAGCACACCTTAAGATCATTTGAGGACAAAACATTCTTTACATACCAAGGGATCAATCTCCACCCTCCATCTTTCCTCCATTTTTATTTGATCTAATGGATGAGATTAATCCAAAGATTTAAAAAAAACCCATTTTCATCCTTTTTTCAAATATTAATATCTTTCAAACTGTTAATCGTTAAGCGAAAAAAAATATACCATTATGACAAACATTTAATTATATTTCTATAGATAGGCACTTTGATATATTTTCGATTTTTTTTTTATTTATTTTTTTTTGCGTTTTTCACGTTTTTTTTACATTTTTTTCGTCACTATAATTTGCATGAAAAAAATCACATGTGATTAAACACTAATTTGAATATCACATGTGATATTAGTGTTAAATCACATATGATATTACGCTAATATCAGTTTTTTTGCACTTAATAGAGCTCTCTTGTTTAAATGGATATGGAGGTTCATCTCTTGTGATTCGTCTTTATGGACTCGTACTATGAAATCTATTTATGGAGATCGTGGTGCCCTTAATAATTCAGGTATGTTGCATCGATCTTCTACTTGGATTGTTATTTTGCGAGAGCTCGATTTATTAGCTGCTAAGGGTATTAATCTGAATTCGTTTATGAAGAAGAAAGTGGGCAATGGCGATCAAACCTTGTTTTGGGAGGATATTTGGCTATCTAATTCTTCTTTGAAATAAAACGAATAACTAAATAAGTTTCAGGCAGCCTTTTAAAACATGTTGATTAATAAGAAACGTGTAACCCATAATCGCAAAAACGATCCTCTTTGGCCTATTCTTTGGGGGCGTGACCCCGTGGAGGTATAGAAGAAGAGCAACTCAGCTCCTTGTTGATAAATCGTTCCAGTGGTCCTTATAATCAAAATGATAGATGGTTTGGTCTCTTGACCTCAGGTGAGTTTCGGTTAGGTCGGTGCGATCTTATATTGATGATTCTTTATTGCCCGTAGTTGGTCTTCACTAGATGGGTTAGTGTTGTTCCTATAAAGATCAATTTTTTTGCTTGGAGAGTGTCTTTGACTATTGCCTACTCAATTAAATTTGTCTCTTCGTGGGATTGATATCCCATCCATCCTTTGCCCATATGTAGTTGGCTGGAGAGACTTCCTCACATCTTCTTTTTTCATGTAATGTGGCTCGTCATCTTTTGCTTAAAGTTGCTAGTTGGTGGGAGTTGGATATTCAGGAATGTATGTCTTATGTTGATTGGCTTTCTTGGTTCAATGCTCTTCATCTCTCTAAAGGGAGGAAAAGTGTGTTAGAAGGAGTCTTTTATGTCATGTGGTGGGTGATTTGGAAATTCCGTAATCAAGTGTTGTTTGGAAGCTCTCAACCGCGACTGGATTTACTTTTTGACTAGATTGTCTTGTTGTCTTATACTTGGTGTTCTAGTAGATGTAAAAGTAACTTTGATTGGATCTCTTGGATCAAATGTCCTAGTTCCATTTCTTTGTAATTCTCTAGCATCTTGTTGTCTCCTAATAAATTTGCCGTTCAAAAAAAAATATCACATGTGATATTACATATCACATGTGATATTAGATGTGAATATCATATGTGATTTAACACTAATATCACATATGATATTACATATAATATGTGATTTAATACTAATATCACATGTGATATTCAATTAGTATTTAATCACATGTGATTTTTTCATGCAAATCTCATATTCGAAAAAAAAATGACTAAAAAACGTGAAAAAAAATAATTTTTTTTTCTTTTTTCGAAAGTATAGCAAAGTGACCGTCTATGAAAAGATAATTAAATGCTCGTCGCAATAGTGTAATTATTTTCGCTTAACTATTAACGGTTTAAAGGATATTTAAATTATAAAAAATAGGTGAAATAATAAAATGTTTTTAATCTCAACCATTGATTTATTTTTAGATGGAGAGTGGAGATAAATCCTTACGTAAGAAATGTTTGGTATGTAAAATAACTCTCTTTTATACTTTAAGTATAATTTGCTTCAACTATTTGTATATTAGACTGTGTCAATAAAAATTGAATGTGTGTAAATCACTTTTTTTTTTTTTTTTTTTTTTTAATGAGACTCTCATTTTTGTCATAGTTATTATTTTTTTTTTCTTTCTAATTTTCTTTTCTTTTATGAAGAAATATCTAAAATATTTACTAGGAAAGTATAAGGCATATTGATCACTTTCCCTCTCACTCTCACCCACGTAATATTAATGTCTACTGTTAATTATCTTGTTTGAATGTCTTTTCGGTAATCATGGTTTACAAGCTGTGGTCTTCGTCGACTCACATACATTTGGTAACGCTCTCCTCTTTTTGAGAAAATTGGCATGATCTCATTAAGATTGTTTGCACTAGACAAAAATTAAACTTGAGATCTTTGATACTAACATGTTACCACTTGACGACTCCTGCGTGGTTACGTACCTCTGGGCTATAATCAACATTAACCAAATAGCATGTGATACCTCTGGGCTCTAATCAACATTAACCAAATAGCATGTGAGTATACGACCATTTTGTCAACATAGTAGGTAAATCCACTCCATCTTCATCATTCTTTTTCAATATATAAAAATAAAAAAATAAAACAAATATGTTTTGAAGCCTTGGTTGACCAACTCATATCCATCATCACTTGTTTGCATCAATTATTTATAACTTTTAAACATGATAACGTAGTTTTTGACGTTCTTTTTTGTAATGCATGCATGCATCAAAGTTAACTAATTCTGTCCAAATCAATTAAATTAACCAAAAAGGAAAAGCTAAATAAAGTCACTTTCTTTGTAATTACTTTAAAATTTATAATTAAACACATGTATGTTATTTAATCATAACGATGAAGCCAAATATAGAACTTGAAAAGTAAATTTGTGTTATTAAAACTACCAAGACGAAAACCTGCGTAAAACGACGATGTATAGCGACAAAAAATTATACATGCGAATTTATGGTTTTGGTGTGACCCTTAATGCAGCACCTGCGGGTTCAATTTGTAATCATTGTGAGAAAAAAAGTCTATTTGTTATAAACGGAAAATGATAAAATTAAAGTTTGAAGATGTGAGGATTAAACAATATTTAAAAGTTTGAGGATTTGTGTATTTTGTTACTACGTACTATTTTTTTTAACAGCAATTTTTACTATCTCATAAATGTTTATACCATAAATTCATTTCACAACCCGCAATCATTTATTTGAAGAACTTCTCACACAACATAAGTTATCATTAGGACACAAAACCTTTGGTTTTTGTTACTAGTATTATTTTTAATTTTTTCAAGTTTCAAGTCGACCATCTTTTTATATATAGTATAGATATAGATGTATAAACGGAAAGAGATCCGTGTTTAGATTACCCAAGGAAAATAGAGTTTTATAGTCTAAATGTACGCCTTAACCCACTATATGGTTGTTTTCAGATTTTTTTTTTTTTTTTTTTTGCTCATATGTGTTATTAAGAAGATAACTAAACTGTTAGAATCTACAAAAATTACTCTGACTTAATTTCGAAGTTTACTCTTTAAAAATTACTGACTTAAGTTCGAAAATTACTCTTTGATCCGAATTTTCTATGTACATCCGCAATCCTAAAACCTATCCATTTATTTATAGCATAGCTAAACCAGTGTTACCAGTGTCATATAACTTAACCATTGTTAATTGTTATAAAAGCAACTAACTCTTTTGTTTAATCATACACATCTCACGAATCTTGTCTATAAATACTTCAATCTGGATCTCCACTTCCATCACCAGCTACAACAAACAAGTCTTTCATCGACCATAGTGTTTACATTGCAAGCTAGCACATCATAACACAATGGATCGGTCGATCACCATGCTCATGGTTCTCCTTTCTGTCATGGCTATAGCCAATGCATCTTACCTCTACCCTCAGTTCTATGACCACTCATGTCCTCAGGCTAAGAACATTGTTCAGTCTGTTGTCGCAAAGGCTGTAGCAAAACAGGCACGTATGGCTGCTTCGTTGCTCAGGCTTCATTTCCATGATTGTTTCGTCAAGGTGTGTTCTTTACTCCAAATACATTTTGTCACTACAAGTAAATTAATGCTATACTTCGCCATTAAATGGACTTTATTTTAGCGAGACACAAAATTATCTCGAACATGACCATTAAGTCTGCCATTAACTCTAGGAACGTACTATTTAGCTTGTACCTAAGTTTACGGATGTATTGTTTCCATTGTTAAGTTACCACAATAACCTTCATACGAAAAAGAACATCATTATGAGTTTAGTAATAACTTAGGTGTCTTACTTATGAATCTGGTCATTTAATTTATATAAATAATACTAACTAAAATGCTAAAAGTGCAGTTACATTGATCACAAAATAACTACATTTTTATTTTAACCAAATGATCATATAGGGGTGTGATGCTTCAATACTTCTCGACAACAGTGGAACCATAATTAGCGAGAAGGGGTCCGTACCTAACCGCAACTCAGCTCGTGGTTTTGAAGTCATTGACCAAATTAAAGCAGCTTTGGAGAAGGCATGCCCTCAAACCGTCTCATGCGCCGATATCATGGCTCTGGCAGCTAGAGACTCAACTGTTCTGGTACCACATACTAACTCAACCACAACAAATTATACTATTATGTACTACGTACCAAAAAACTAATCAACATGTTTTGAACTTGTGCAGACTGGTGGACCGAGTTGGGAAGTCCCCTTGGGCAGAAGGGACTCATTAGGTGCAAGTTTGAGTGGTTCTAACCAAAACATTCCAGCTCCAAACAACACTTTCCAGACCATTCTCACCAAATTTAAGCTAAAGGGTCTTGACATTGTTGATTTTGTTACACTTTCTGGTACGTTCTAAGCAGTTAGGGACTCTAATTTTTATACGAGTAATTGGATTAATTTATTCTATAGTTTATATAAATTTACAGGCCAATGAATAATTTAGAAAATCTATAAGCTAACTACGGATTGAATGGTTCAAAAATTGTGCAAAAGCTTCTGTTTTACAGAGTATTAAGACCATTAATTAATTCTCTAACCAACCCAACCCTTAAAAGTATCGAGAATAAATCCAACCCATTTCAATCTGTCCTAAAAATGTACACCCCTTTTTTCTAAACCTATTTTCACCCGGCCTATACGTACGTACCCTATCAGGCTGAAGTTTTTTTTAAACATGATTGATTTATAAAAGCTGCTTGGAAACTCTCAAAAACAGTCCCATGACGAGTTTTTTGTGCTTAACTCTTGCAGGAAGTCACACAATTGGAAACGCTAGGTGCACCAGTTTCAGACAAAGGCTATACAACAACACTGGCAACGGGAAGCCAGACTTGTCACTAGACCAATCATACGCTGCAAAACTACGCCAAAACTGCCCAAGATCCGGGGGTGATCAGAACCTCTTTGTCATGGATCCAGTGTCACCAACAAAATTTGATAACAATTACTACAAGAACTTAATAGCTGCTAAGGGCCTTCTAAGCTCAGATGAAATATTGTTCACTCAAAACCAACAAACAATGCAGTATGTGAAGCAATATGCTGCAAATCAAGAGCTTTTCTTCCAGCAATTTGCAAAGTCAATGGTTAAAATGGGAAATATTACTCCATTGATTGGTAAAAGTGGTCAAATCAGAAAGATATGCAGGAGAGTCAACAATTAAAAAAAGGATATCATGATGAAAGAATTATACTTAATTGTGTTTTGATGTTATAATACGTATTTGATCAGTTGATTTTATGTCCTTTTTTTAATATTATTTGTGCGTTAAGTTGTAATTTATGTCGTCAAAGTTGTACCATGCCATGGATTTTGGCAATCGTTTAGATAATGGAAAATGTCATCTAATAGCAATCAAGTTTCATCATTGTTAAATATCATATTTACTTATGGCCGGGAAACTAATGCCTTCTTTCAGTCAAGCAATTCAGTAGCCATTTTTAATTGAACTGCATTTTTTTATCTTTAATATTAAGTGATATATGTTTAATCATCTTTGAAATTAAGTCACTTATGTTTTGTCATCCTTGATATCAATTCAATAGCTTTACTATATTGTGATTTGAGCCATATTTAATCTCTTAAGATAATAAGAGTTTTTCAGTTTGAAACTTTGATCAAATGGTTTGTATTTATTAGATCGTCTTACGGAATCCAGAAAACATGATCTTAAAAATAATGGAAAGGTGAAATATGTGGACCTTCAAGATCAGCATCTCATGAAACATTGTACAGCAGTATACACGATATCAGAAGAACATATATGCTTGCAGTCGACACTAGGTACGGAAAGAAATTTAAGATACCATCAAAAATTACACAGGTATCTGTAGACTGTAGGTGTGCATGTGTGTATTGTTGGGTTTTTAGAACTACTTTAACCAATTAACGCATACGAGTACGCAGCGGATATGGATCTAGTAATCGCAATTAGATTAACACGTATAATAAACAATTAATGAATAAAAGGCAAAATAAAAAACCTAACCTTTCGTGGCAATTGAACGCAAGTGTAAGGAACAAGAAAACCAATACAAAACTAAGCATCTAAAATAGATGCCTCTATGAGTATCACACACAACACGAAAACCGTATACGTTCGATATAGAAGCTAGACGAGAACGTAATTAAACCAATCAACCTTTGACTAACACTTGAATAATTTGAATAAGAAAATCTCCCAAGAAACTTGCTTGCTTTCTTAATTCGAGAACACAAAACAGCCTTAGAAGCTGCTTTCCACTTTCACCCGAGATCGGACATTGAAGTCCGATATATTATTGTTTATGTCCGAGATATAAACCCACGACCATAACATTAAACTCTTGTTGCTGTTGCTATGTCGACTAGGAGCTCAGAAACAAAGTACCACCAATATCACTAAACACTTGAATCAAACAAGTTTAGTATTGATCAAAATCAACACCTAAGTTAAAACCTTGATCGACTTAAGGATAAATCGACAAGGTATTTAGCAGGAACAGTAGCTCGATAGATGATAGTTTTAGGGTATGATCATGCGTTATAATGCAAGGGGTATGGGTTGGCTTATATAGTCTCACAACCAACTCTTGTCCAAGCTCAAAACTTGGTCAACAAGTCATAAACCCACACAACCCATTCAACCCGATCTTTTGGAGAATTCAAGGCCCATGGCACAACCAAACCGACCCAATCAATAAGCCTTAAAGCCCATGGGTCGTTTACAATGATCGGGTAAACTTGCATGCATGTAACGGGTATAATATATTCAAGTTATATTTACATTCGACACATATACTCGTGTTTATCGTGTGTGCCCCCATAGGCTCACATACTTTTAGTTGTTTTGTCGTGTTTACAACTCCCACAAACCAACATGTATGTGTGAAACCTTAGTGATTATAGAATGCATATTCGAGTGCAAGTGTAGACATGTAATTAATTTGACGGGTTGACATATTAACTTGACATTTTGTATCTTTCACGTTAAAATTTATATGAATGAACAAGTAACACATTAAGCAATTTGGTTATAGGTAGATTTTGGGAAGTAGCAATTAAACAAAGAAAACTCAAACCGGAAAGTAACACCCGAGCACTGATTCCTTTCATCATCTCCCTTCCTAGTCTTGTTTTCGAACTACTACATTATGATACTAAAGAACTAGGAAGACAAGCTAATTTGACTAAGTCGTGTTTTACTAACTTAGTAATTTGCTATAGGAACAAAAATCATTTGTAGTCAATAAATGCAATTATCAAATACAAAATTAAATATATAAGTTATATTTATCTTTACATGGAATACAATGTCATCACGGCTAATTAATTAGAACAATATATTTTCATGGGTAAAATGGTAAAATATATGAAATATATGCTTAGCTAACAAAAGTATTGACTTGTTTACAAAGCTAGGGTACCGGCTCAATTTAACTAGCATTTCCTTTGGTTTGCTACAAAGATAGTGTACAATTTGCTATAGAAAAAACTAGGATATACGATAATAGATCGAAGTCGGTAGCACGCAGGTGTATTGAGAAAAAAAAATATTGTTCAGAAAATGAGGTTTATGCCTTACATGTTATATGTGGTGGTTTTGACGAAGGTAATCATAGATCTTTGGGAGTTTGTGGTAGAAGATACAATCACACCATTCACAGGTGTGTTTCCATCGGATATAATACTAACGAAGATATTACCAAAACTTCCCACAAAGTCCATTGGTCGTTGCATGTGTGTTTGCAAAGAGTGGAAGTCTTACTTATCGACGCCTAAGTTTTCCAAGATACACCTCCACCAACACGTAAATCACAGACATAAACTTCTCATATTTGATCCCTCATTATTAAAGAACGGTAACAATTAAAAAACTTACATTGCGTACTGTTGATTGTGATGCTCCCAATGTTGGTTTTACTATCGTTAGGGAAGTTATGCATAGTCGTCTCCCATATCCACATAGTTTTCTCAATAGTATGTATTATCAAGCTTTAAAGCTAGCATTGTGGAATCCTTTGACTCGTGCCTTCAAGTCATTTCCAGATAACTCATATTCTCCTTGTTTCTACAATCGCTATTCTGATGTGCTTGGTTTCAATATGGACTCTTTCAATGATGATTACAAGCTTTTGCAAATTATGCTTTCAGAGGGTTTCTTGGGGGCCTATGTCTATTCCATAAAGATGGATTCATGGAAAAAGATTGAATATTTATCCAATTACTATTCTAGATGTCTTTATTTTGTGGTTTGGGAAATATCTGCAAATCAAAGATGCATTATTTGTTTCGATGTCAAGTCAGAAACGTTTAGGAAAAAACAATTTCCACCTGTTTCAATTTCATCGAGTTAAGAGGCCAGTTTAGTGGTTTTGGATGGCTGCATTCACTTGTGTGTATCTTATATACCACAAGGAGGCCATTACCTTTCGAACATGGAAGCTGGTACTTGGAGGATGGATGGTGATGATGGGTGGGTGAAGGTTAAGGCTTTCTCTTTTGAAAAAGACACTTTTTCAAAGATTAGGAAGGTCAGTCTTACAAAGATTAGGAAGGTCACCATGACAAGAAATGAGAACTGGTTCGCGATTGCTGAGAATAAGAAAGGCCTTTTTAAAAGAATAGACATGAAAGATTTTGCAGCAAGATATGTGTTTACGCAAAGAGAGTTTGTTCAAATATACAGAAGAATCACGTACGATATATGTTGAGACTCTAGTGTCACCGAATATGTAGTTCAAGTGAAGGTCTCTTCCATGAATCCTAGTCAAGCTTTAGCAATTCAATTTTTTTTATGGTTTTGTACTATAGATTTCTAATATATACTAGAGCATAGGGTATGATAACTAGCAATTGCATGTTAACCCTTAACATTGTGACATTAAGTCATGTTAACCATACCACGTCCCAAGTTAAGGGGCTGTTAACATGGGCATGTTAACACCCTAACGCCAAGTTAAAGTGATTTTTTTTCCTGCCATCTAAATGAAGGGTTGTTTTTGTAAATTGTTGGTGAGTTAAGGTTTAACTTGGGTAAGTTATGATAAGGGGTGTTTTTTTGTTGAGTTAAGGTGAAATGTTAAAACTGATGTGGCGCTGACGTGGCATGGTGTTAAACCTTAACCTAGGTTACCATACCCAACGCTCTAAGTGTTTAGGACTTTCTAAATAAAAAAACATTTTTTTAATAGGAAATTAATAAGCCATTAGTTAATGTTATTGATCATATAGCTTTATAACAGCCTTTCATACACCTTGTAACAACCTTCAAATATTTATAGAGTCCATTACTACAGTCAAATATTCTTGTAGTTCATTAAGTGTCGACTTGTAACAGCCTAAACCTCGATGGCATATAAGTCAACCTAAGAACTCAAACATCAATACAAAACACACTATCTTCTTTTTCGAGCACTGATAAAAAAAACAGACAAATTAGATAAATCTACTCTCATCTTGGTGTTCTGTTACCTACAGTAAAAATAAATAAGCTTTCTCGGATTATAGCAATAGAATGACAACTTTTATTTGGATATGAAATAGTTTTCATTGCTATTGCTTATAGTTATTTTACTTAAAAGTTGTCATTCATTCGTGAATTTACTATTAGAAAAAACGTATAAATGAAAAACATTTGCTCACCATAATTATGCACCGGGTACCCGTTGCCGCCTTGCGCGGGTACCCTTCTAGTTTATAGAAATGTGTTTTAATCTCCGGTTATTGATAAATTCGGGGCTTCAAGTTGACTTATATACTATGCTTCAATTTTGTAAGTAGTTTATAAGTTACTAGCCATTTAATTTCTTGAATGACTGACGGTTAGAAGTTGTCTCATATAAAGGGGTGTAAACGAGTCGAGTCGAGTGGAGTACTGCCAAGCTCGAACTCGACTCGACTACTAAAACTCGAGCTTGTAACTCGGCTCGAGTTCGGTCGAGCTTTGGATTTCAAGCTCGAGCTCGGCTCATCATCTCAAACTCAAGCTCGAAACTCGACTCGAGCTCGAGTATTTCTACTATTAAAGCTCGAACTCGATGAAAAATGGGCATATCAAGTTCAAGTCGACTTGATTTATGACAATTACGTAACTACATGTATATAAAAGTGTAAAAGTGTAATATCATTAAAGCTCGATAAAGGCTCGTAGCCTCACGAGCTGAGTGAGTTCGAGCTCGAACTTAACTCGAAAGTGTATTGAGTAGCTCGAACTCAAACTCCACTTGTTTATATCAAAGCGATTTCAAATAATTTACGAGTCAATTTCAAATAACTCGCGAGCAGTCTAGTGTCGTTTACCCCTGGTCCCATACAAGAGTCCTTCTAAACACTCCAAGAATCAACTAAAAAGGAAAAAAAAAAAAAAAAGTTATTTTATTTACAGCTATATATTCTTTTATGCCAAACTTGCCAACCAAACTAAAAATTCTGTTATTCTCACCGAAAGCATAACACCACCAAAGGAAGCAATTAACTAAATAACCATCACCGGAAAGAAAAAAAAATGACAGCCATGTCAAAAGCGGCGGTTGACTGGCAATGGCAGAACGCGGCCGCAGGATCCGCCGCTGGCCTTGCTACCGTCACTTTTTCACATCCTCTTGACGTCGTTCGTACCAGATTCCAAGGTACCAATTTTGTTTTATTTATTCAATTCATTTAGTTAATAAGTTAATGAGTTTTGTATTGTTACAGTTAATGATGGACGGAATCCGCTTCTTCCGAGCTACAAGAACACTCCTCATGCTCTATTCACTATTGCTCGATCAGAGGTTTGTTATTAGATATTATTTGCTTCCCTTAATGTTTACTCTTGCGTTTTTCGTTTATGGTATAGGCTTACTCTCGAAATGTATGTATGTTGCGTTTCATTTTGTTTTGTTTGAATTAGACTAGTTTTTGTAATTTAGGGTTTTGATATGTTTTTAATCTAGTGTTAAAGATTGGGAGTTTAGGTTGTGTGATATGACTAATAACAAGACTTGATAACTGCCGTAGAGGTTTGGTTTTTTATTTTCGGTAACCATGGTCTCGACCTTTTGGCTGACTAAGCCACGGGGTTTGAACCCGCCACTACACATACTCAAACCGGGTAAAGCCCTCCCTTTTCTGGAGGTTGGCGTGGCCACACCAGGGTTGTTGTTTGCACCTAGCTATAATTGAACTTAAGACCTCTCACATTTTAGTTTGGCTAGAGGATTTGTTTTGCGGAACTATTTCATTCTATTACTATACTTGTTTTACTCCTGTGTTCCGCTCGGCATTTTTAATTAGACAGTGTTCGAGGTGGCTTTTTTTTGTTTTTTTTTTTTCTGCTTATTAGCATAGCTTCTTATAGGAACTAGTGTTTGGATTTGCTTAGTTTATTAGAAACTTTCAGTGTCATCCAGTTATGATGTGTTTTAGGTTAGATGTGATGGTAAAAAGTATTTTTATTTCATCTCATATGAGCACTCTGAAATTAGCATTCCCTTGAAATTTGCTTATTTCGTCCCAAAATAAGAAGATGAACAGAAGCAGCCTGGAAGATCAAAACTTCAAACTGTGTATCTACTCAAATAAGCTGATAACGAGAAAAAGTAAGCAAATCCAAACACCCTCTAAATAACGTGTAGTACACTAGTATTTTTGAGAATCATTAGAGTAACTCTACAAATCATGCCAATCTAGGTTTCCTCATATTTTAATATGTTTTTCCCTTAAGTTTTTTTTTTTTTTTTGGATTCTGTTACTTGACATGACTGATCAAAAAGGAACAAGGAAAAAAAAGTTCACTAACGGTTAGGAAAACACGAAAGAGGAGTAATAGATGATTATTAATGACAAAGATTGTAATTTGTGTGAAGTTTATGATTATTATCTTTTTTAGGGACTCAGAGGGCTCTATGCTGGCTTTTATCCTGCTGTGCTCGGCTCAACTATCTCTTGGGGTTTATATTTTTACTTGTAAGTCAGATATAATGATTTAGTTTACTTATCACTAAACATGTTATGAACGTTTCATCATACTTAGTTATACTACATTTACCCTATTAGTTGAACCCTCTACAATAGGACTTGCGTCTGTCTATACCATTGGTGCATGTTTCTCTTTCTCTAAATCGAGTACAAAAACTTCAGTTTTCGTTAAACTTTGCAAGAGTTGTTCTATCTCTAATAATAAACGGGTAAACGTATAAGTTTTTCCCTATTCAGGTTAACTTGGGGAGGGCGAGTCTGACTCAAATGTACGCAGCCTAATTGAGGTTCCTTAGTCACCCCAAATGTACACCTAGTGAGGCTTGAACCCTAGACCTCTTGTGAGGAGGTCAAGTGTCTTACCACTAGACCATTTGGTGATGGTCTTTTAAACATCAATCAAACTCCTAGCTGTTCTATCATCAATCTCCTGAAATAAAGATATCTGCTCATCACATGATCTTTTAACCACATTATGTCACTGTAGAATGAATATGCTAACTAATTCACGTTTGGTGAAAGTGAACACAATAAACTGTCGATGATCAAATCTGAAGGTTTAGTGCTTAACATATAGTTGAGGATCCATTTTTCAGTTCACTCGTACATATCATATGCCAGTTTTGTGTTTAAAAAAATAAGTGTATCAAATAGCAGTTTTCTATTGTTCGTTTTATTGGTAAATTTTGGGACCTACAGAGTCTGCATAAATAGATGCCCTTACGAAAAGATAGGACAGAGATGGCTTTAATCTGATTCTGAATACATGCCATCTTAATTTTCATCTCTATCATGCATCAGACTTTGGTGGGGTTGCTGTATGAATATTAAACCTGTTAACGCAATCTTATCCTTTTACTGCAGTTATAGCAAAGCTAAACAAAGGTATTTGAAGAATAGAGATGAGCTGTCCCCAGGTCTTCATCTTGCTTCAGCTGCAGAAGCAGGAGGTTTGGTAAGTATATTTGTAATTCACATATTTTATTTCATTGTTTAGGGCCTTGAATGTAAGAATTTTTAATGAGCTACTATCTGTGATTATGATAAAGTTTGTCGCTTGTTTTAGGTTTGTCTTTTTACCAATCCTGTTTGGCTTGTGAAAACAAGATTACAACTTCAGACTCCTGAGCATTCTCGACCATATTCTGGTTTCCATGGTCTGCTCTGAATCTTATATTGAACTGCAAACTATGTCCTTTCTGATAAATTATCTCCTCTATCTTCTTTTTTTGAACAAATCTCCTCTATCTTCAGTACCAATAAATCCACCAATCCAGTTTTGTATTGCAACTATTAGTCAACATTTGTACTAACAAAGAAACTTTGTACTAATGCTTCACCTTACATCAGTCATAAACTGGATGCAGACCTTCATTATATGGTGTCACAACAATGGATACTGTCTTTACCGTTTATATCACTAATCATAACTTGGTTCCAGTTTTGGACATGCAGTAATAAATTAATTTTTTTGGTCGGTAACTATGGTTTCCGACCTTTTGGCCGACTAATCCACAGGGTTTGAACCCACTACCACACAAATCCAAACAGGGTAAAGCCCTCCCTTTTCGGGAGGTTGGTGTGGCCAAGTAATAAATCATTTTATGTGTTTATGTTACAGCATTAGGGTCCTAGATATCTTTCTGAAGTAAAATGTACTACTGCCACTATCAAAATAGATACTTAAAAAACCACTGCAAACACACACAAAAAGTACAATAGGTCTCGATACATAAATCAGTTAAATTATATTTTGGATATCTTAAGTGCTTAATTGGGGACATAAAGCATTCTATCTTTGAGAAAGGTGTGAAGTATGCTTGATATTAATACTGTTATACGATTTCAGATGCTCTAAAAACAGTAGTGAAAGATGAAGGATGGAAGGCATTATACAAAGGGCTTGTACCTGGTCTTTTTCTGGTGGGATTTGGTATTGTTATTTTCCGTTTATTTTTGCAATACAAGTAGTTATAGTTCTGTATATTAGCACTTAAGTTAATTTTTCAGCTGGTTGATGCATCATATCTTTGTGACTCATTATAGATACTAAGTTTATTTGATAGATGGGTTGACGATCCATCCAAGATAATCATATTTTTTATAAAAGTTTACATACAAATCACATGAACCTGACTTAAGCAACACCTTTGATAATTATGCAGCAAGTCACTCATGGGGCTATTCAGTTTACCGCTTATGAGGAGCTTCGTAAGGTTCTAGTCAACTTTAGGTCTGAACAAAGCGTATTGATTTCTAGCAGTGCTGAACTATTGGTAAGTTCCTCTAAAGAGTCATTTCAAACTTACAGACGATTAATGTATGGATGTGCTTAGGAATATTAATTCATGCGTGACTCCTAAAAGGACATGTGAGATTATTTCATGTCAATTCCGTTACCTTAACTATGATAGTTAAATTGAGGAAGGTAATCAAAAAGCAGTTGGTATGTATGCATGTTTCTACTAAATAAAGGTCATATATTTACGAAAGGGCTAGTGGGAAACACTAATTGCTAATTCTTTACCATCCTAAATTAGACTAATGCAACAGGTCCAGGAGGTCAGTGGTTCTACCCTCCACAATTCCTTTATATTTTACACCTCTTATCGAAATTCTTTGATTTTACACCTCTTTTTAAAATTTTTGGTTTTAAACTTTTCCATAAGATCAGATTAATATTTTTTTCAATGTTTGCATCACCAAGCAGGTTTTTTTTTTTTTTTTTAGGCAAGCACATTTGCTCTTATAGTGCTTCACTACCTTTTTACCTAATAGGAACAAAAGTTAGGTCTGTCTGCATGGGTGTTAAGAGGTTATTTGTTAGTTCTTACTCATGGATAAGTTGATTTTACTGGGTTTGCAGACCTCGATGGATTACGCAACTTTAGGAGCCTCCTCTAAACTGGCTGCCATACTTGTGACATATCCAATCCAGGTAACCAGTGTCATGGTAAAATTACTCTATAAATTTATTACATTTCTAAGCTCCAGTATAGGAACTTATTGTTCAACTTGTAACTGTTTCTCATTTGGCATGATGGCATTTCAGGTCATTCGTGCTCGTTTGCAGGTAAATGAGCTTCATCTCTATATCTTTCTTTTTAGGCTTTTGCTGTTATTGTTTCCGACAGACTATTAGGAGACCTGTAAAATTACATTTTGGAATCCAGCAGAGTTTTTTAGTTTTAAAATGTTAGTAGCTGAAGTTGTATCCTTTCACACTGTAGCAACGCCCAAGTATAGACGGAGTTCCCAGATATGTGGATAGCTGGCATGTAATGAAGAAAACTGCTCGGTGAGTTTGTAATTGTGTATTCTATTATAAAATTTAAAGTTATTTAGCTTTTTACTTGTTCCGTCCATACATGAGTGGCTTTCATGTCTGGCAATTTAGTATTTTTTTAGTCCTTGTGGGTACGCATAAAGTAAACCCAAACATTTCCTTGCTGAAACGAGGAAAAGTAGGTTCACTGTTTCTGTAGTTTGAACCTTATGAAAATAAAGATTACTTCATACACATAATCTGTTTCATAACAACTCACTCTTTATAGGTTAGAGGGTCTAAATGGTTTCTACAAAGGAATGACAGCAAATCTTCTGAAAAATCTTCCTTCTGCTTCACTGACTTTCGTTGTGTACGAGAATATTCTCAACATGCTGACATTAGAAAGGGCCAAGGAGTGACATGTTTCCGGCTCTTCTACACTTACTCATTTTGTGTTAAAGGATACTGTAAACTTTGAAAAACTAGTGTTCCAACAATTTCATTTGTTAATTTCGGCTTTGCCAAATATATCATTGTAATGATAAGCTTCTAGAGGATGTTAAAAGGAAATACATCATTGTAATGCTTAAAGAAAAGCCAATGGTAGTTTCACTTTGCACTCAAGGCTGGTATCGTTTGTGTTTGGAAAGTTATATTCTTCAACTCCTCACCTCCTGACTTATGTTATTGTAGTTACAAGTTACTCGCTGCAAAGGAGTACACATAATGAATTTATAACTGGAAGAGTTAATCCAGTAGGTACTGCATCTTATGACTAGAGACAACGGTGAACATTTCAGTATTTTATGAAATTTACCCACTATTAGGTTACTTGATGAAAATATGAGTTTCAGTAATAGGTAGTTATTTGTTCCAAAAAAAGTAATAGGTAGCCAAGTATATAGTAGTACACTCTTATTTAACATACAATGACAGTAACATACCATCGGAACTGGGAAACATATTCTGATACATAAAAGACAAGAGACTTAGAGCCTAATCTAAGCTAATTTTTTGAGGAAAGATATTATCTCATCAGAAACCTCTTGGGGTTTCTCTTCTTGAATAAAATGATGGCCATCGAGAATAACGACTTCAATATCAGGAACAAGTTTTCTCATCTCATCTCCCTCAATGTACACCTTTGTAAAACTATCAAATGCAATATCTTTGTCTCCAACAATAAGCTTTGATGGAACTGTTATTTTTGACCCTTGCCATGGTGCTTCAAGCTCCCAGGACCTGCAAATCAGTTAATATGGTTAGAAACTATATAAAATAAAAACCTGAAACATCCCAATGCTATTCTTCTATGCCCAAATCTGTGTTGTGAGTCTTACAGGTCCATAGCACGATAATAGTTTAAGCCTCCAGTGAATCCAGACTCCTTAAACTTGTCTGCATACACTTGGAGCTCCTCTTCAGTAATCCATGATGGTAACTGTGTAGGTATATCCAAATAATCAATAATCTCCATGCCAGGTGGCGCTATCAGCAAATCGGGACTATTGATCAACAAGAATTTCTTCACTACTGTCACGTTATCATATTTTGCAAAAGCTTTCTCTGGTCTTCCTGCTTCCTGTATCATTTCTTGAACTTTAAACATTCCTAGCATGTAATAATTAAGAGGAGGTTTTCAAAATAACCGTATAACAAATTATTAGTAACAAAATGTCAAAAAATTGTGTGTTTATACCCAAATAGCCATGATCTACAAAGCTTTTTTGCAGACTAAAATTATTCTCTACGCAGAACTTTTTCCCTTCATCATATCCGAAAAATACACCGACAAAGTCAAATTTTGCAAAAAAAAATGATTCCAAAAAACTTATTGTGCCAAAAATAGGATTTCATAATACATGATTCTTGCGGAATTTATGGCTATCTAGGTATAAGCACAAAATTTTCGACATTTTGTTAATAGACCATATGTAACATATCATATGTGTGAGAGAGAGAACCTGGTACTGGCAGATATACAAGTCATCTCCAAATGATTTGAAGAACTGAGTGGGCTTCATATCTGGGTTCCTAGGAAAGAAAGGAACACCGATTGCAACCATTCCTTTGACTCTATCAGGCCTAAAAAGACTAAGATGCCAAGCTGTTGTTGCGCCCCAATCATGTCCCACCACAAACACCTAAAACATATTTCAAAAGTCAACCACATATCAAAATACACACACATGGTGTACGGGCAGTGCAACCGCATATGGTCTCAAATTTTTATGGCCTCAAAGAAAAATTAGAAGGCATTTATACTATAGCATATACAATCTCACACACAAACACATCATCTCACACAATCCATCCATGACAGTACTTTTGAACCCACAACCTCTTGGTTGGAGCCTTAACTTTCTCACGGGTACCGGTAGGCCAAAGGCCCTTTGGTTGATGGCCTCAAAATTGCAGTCAATATATTTAGGGTCTAAAAGTCTACACTCCATTGAAAAACATTAAAAGATATAAATTCTTTCTTGCAGACCTCATAGTGTTTAGTACCTATATAATTTTGGCACATGGCCTCCAAATACTAAGAAACGGCTTAATCACATACACAGGCACAAATATAGTTAAGAATAGATATGACCTGCTGCTGATTAAAGTGATCAAGAAGACCAATGAGATCACCAACTATATGAAAGTTAGTATATGAAGAGGGAGACAAAGGTGAGTCAGATTCACCATACCCCCTAAGATCAGGTGCAACCACATGGTAACCATGGCTAGCCAAGTGAGCCATCTGATGGCGCCATGAAAACCATGTCTCAGGGAACCCGTGAAGGAGAAGCACAAATGGTCCTTCTCCTTTTATCTCTGCTACATGCATCCATATCCCATTGGTTTTTATTCTGTGGTGGTTCACATCACCCATCAATTCCATTTTTTTCTCTGAAAGATCTTTGTTTCTGGACAGTTTTGTGCTTATATAGTGATTCATTAGTATGCTCATACTAGTCAAAGGGGCGACTTATAATAGTAGTATTATATTATGCATAGGAAGAAAAGAAACGTCCCTCCATCTGTCCATTATCAATATATATCATCTTAATATATGGATCAACACCGTACCATTTTCCCTTCCAACGCACGCCATAGAATAATAATAATATCTACAAATATTTTTTAACATGTTCTATTAAGATTGCTAACAGTTTCTGAATAAATAAAAGCTTATTGCAGATGTCATGAACATGGTTGATGCCGTTAAGAGTATTTTTAAGTATATAAAGTGTATGAAACGAGTTTAAGCTATATAACATCTATTTTATGGGTCCAAATGTTGTTGCAGTTGAAATAGTCTAGTGTCAGTCAAAATTGGTGGCTTAAATCTAAAAATTGGTCTTAAAATATGTTTGGTTTTTGTACTAATTAGGTGGTTAATAGTTTTTAAGCGAGATTTGAATATAAAATAACTTAAAATTAGTCCTTTCACTTTTGTCGTTATCTTCCAATTCAAATAGCCCCATTAAGTGAGTGTTCCGCGAGAAAAGTGATTACACTCAAGAAGTTATTTTCTGTATCATATTGGTTTTCACAAACACATAATCAAACACATATATGGATCGAATGAGTTGAGGTTTTAAAGAGAGAAAGTGAAGAGAGTTGGGAACTTTAGTGAGATAAAGAAAAATGTATATTGAAAGCTCCAACCCTTTGCATAGAGACAAAGAAAAATTTATATTGAAAGCTCAAACCCTTTGCCTTTCTAGGCAAAGGGTATTTATAGGTTCTTACATGAAACGCATCCTACTGGCTGTGGATCAGGCATACAGTGGGTAAAGACCCCGTTCGTCCTCCACGGTGTTACATAACTAACTACTAACTATCACTAAATGACTACGAATACGAGTTTCTAACGAATACATATACTTGAGGTGACCGAGTCTTTAACTACCGGATTTTCTAAATCCTAACAATCTCCCCCTAAGGGAGGTCACCTCAATTACAAACATATACTACATTTTGATGTTCTTGAATTCTTGATTAAGTTCTTTGCTCTGTAGCTCGTAGCTCGTAGCCTTTGATTCTTCATGTTCCGCATGTTTTGTTTATCAAGTGAAGGTCTTTAACTGATCCACGGATTGTTTGTTCTTTGAGACTTCTGTAGAGATCATCAGCCACATTAAATCTCTTGACTCATCCTTTGTTGTATTGCCTTTATGTGAAGTTGTGACGATTGGACCGACATGCTCATAGTTTTCGATCATGATATCTTCATCAGAGTAGCGGAAGCTTTGTTGATTCATGATATTTCTAGCAGCGTATCAGAAGCATGGTTTGAAAATATCAAAACCAAGTCATGAAGATATGCACTCATCATGATTTCTTTAGTTGTGAGTGTGATGTGTGAGCATGCGGTAATGGATTGACTCCTCAATTCTGATCAGCTGCAACCGTCGGGTGTTCCTACAAACAACAGTTAGAAATAAAGCGCACGAAGGTGTCTTTGATCACTTTCGTTGAATGGAGTTGCAAGAACCACGGTTCCCCGTTGATCAGTACAAGTACTGCCTGTGATCAGGTAGAATTCCGAAGAATCTCCTTGACAGGGTTTCGCAGCTAATCAAGCCGTTCTCAAACCGGAACGTCTCAAAGAAGACAGCACGGAGTGAGTGAACCAGCGAATTGAGATTCACTGATTGATGAAAAATGATTTGAAAAACAATCGTGTATTGCTTAATAGAAAGATTTTTTTCAATAAAACGAAGGTTTTACGGAAAACATCAATTTTCAATCATAAATACCCTTTTATTTTGAAACGTTAATACACAGTCGATGTGCTAGAGAAAAGAGTTGTTGAGCACAACGACCGGTTTTTCAAAGGTATCCATCAATCCATTTCCTGGACCAAGGTTGATTCAAGAGTGAATCGCCCCATTGTTTCTATCCAGTTGTCACAAGTTTGATATTTTGAAAAGATCTCACATGTCACCCACCAAGAGCTTGTTTGATGTTGGCTTTAGAAGGATTTCCATCTTCATCGTGAATATTTAACATATCACTCGGATGTTCTGGCAATACCACAAGGATAATGCGTAGGACTCTCAATATATAATTTCTTACTTTCCACATTGTGTGATATAGCAAGTCTTCATTAATTTTGTGTCCTTATGAGATTTTGTGGATGATCTCTTGGCTCTAGACTTAAAATTGCACTTTGGTTTCCTATTCCGGAGACTAAGGAGAGGGTTTCCTTCTTCAATATCAACAATCTTTAAAAGAAAGTCGATAGATAATGTAGGTTCCCCGTGAGAATGAAACAAGTCCTTTTAAGAGGAACTTGAGTGACTTGAGAAGTTTAGTGCAGTGCGTCACTGGGTCCATGGCGTCTTGTCTTCAATATCGGCGTTACCTTAGTAACCACCAGTAGCATATGAATTGAACCCGGTATCTGCCCTAAGGTTGAATTAATGGAGGGCTATTTCTTTTCATCCTTTTCACATTCAATTCTTTTGCATTCTTCAACCCCTTCAGTGCTTACCGAGACTTCATTACTAGAACCTTGTTGGGTTTATTCCAGTTCTAGCTCAATCTCAGTCGGCACTCTTCCCTTATTCTCACTTTTCTCCCTTTTTTTTCATCATACCTAAGGACTTCTACACTAACTAGTGGATTGTCCCTGGGTAGATCCCTCCGGCTCTGGCGGGATCATGGGAACGAATACCTAACCTAACCATCCTTATATCTCCAATGCATAAATTAAATTGGCCGGTCTTTTTAGTATTGTTCTTTCCGCCTCGAAACCAATTGGAAACCATTTGAAAATCAATCAAGGTACTTGTGATATAAAAAAAAAGCATTTTGTACCTTAATTGTTTTTGATATTTTAGAAATGCTCCCCCTCAACATATGCTTCAAGTATTAGAAATCATTTGGCACATGGAGGCAAGAGGACTTTGAAATCTTAGATTGAGAATGAAAGATCCAATTCTTGATTAACATTTTCTAAAATGATCATCATCACTTCCCCTGATCAAATCTAGTATTTTAAGTACTTTGGATAAAACATTTGGGGAAGGATGTGGTTTTCTTTTGATTGCTCCCCCTCAATATGTGCATCGAGATTCGAAAGAGTTTTGCACATATTAGAGGGAACCTTCACTTTGAGACAAATCAATCACGTTTCAATCCTTTTTAGTTTAAGATAAATGCTCCCCCTTAACATGTGCATGAAAAATTTGAAATCATTTGGCACATGTAGGAAGGAGAGTCTGTTGATGTATTTCTAAAACCACTTATCAAATTATCAGTTTATTTCCAATTTAAATTACAAATTCTCCCCCGATCACAATTTTCAAACCCTTTGAGATTTGTGATCCCAATTGATTTAAATTATTTTCGAAAGCTTTTTGAGGTGAAGTGTGACTTGCTCTTAAAACATTTAACTGATAAGGATCAGATTGTGAAACTTTAATCTCCAATGATCAAACATGCTTAGGTATCATATGAAAATACAACATTAGCCTTGGTCTTGATCCAATTGAATAATAATAAATGTTCTTTTTGATTAACCAAGTGTAGACCTTGCTCATTTTAGTACCAATTGTTTGAGAAATAACCTTTTTGATTTGATTGAAATCATTCTCCCCCTCAATCAATGACCTAAGTTGTTGATTGAGAGATGAAGATTTTGACAAATGATAAGTCCATATGATTTTCAAAAATTAAGACTGAGTTATTTCCAAATCAATTTTGTTTTCATTAGATGACAAATATTTTTCAGAAGAATCTTTAGACGGAAAAATATTTGTGAGGAAACATTTGCCTTTTTGGCGACAAACGTTCCTTATAACCTTATGTTTTTAAGATCAGAGCAGGAGATTTTAAACTGATTTAGTATTGCTCTGTCATTTCTTTAAAACCGGGTTACTGCCTGAAATGACAATAAACCATCATTTTTCTCCATATATATATATATATATATTAACAAAATAAAAAATATTTATTACTTCTGTTCGAACTTTATCTAAAGACCCGTGCCATTATTGAATGACAGATCTAAGTCCGTAGATGTTATCGAAATCAGAAAACATGATAAGTAAAACAATCTTTTTGAATTTTTCAAGATTTTCTGATTTTTATAGGTTTTGAAAATTTTATATTTTTCTATTTTCTTTTTGATGGTTTTATAATTTTGTATTTTGCTTTTTGATAAAATATATACAAGACAATAGATGAAGAAACACCTTTACTCCTCGTCTTCCTCCTGAAGACGTTTGAGTGTCTCAGGTTGTAGGCTCTTCAAGCCAAGTCGTGGAAGGATAAACTCAAAACGTTCTCTAGGAAGAGCTTTAGTGAAGATGTCTGCCAGCTGATATTCAGAGCTTATGAAATATAGTTCAACCACACCTTTCTCCACTTGTTCCCTGATGAAGTGATGTCGAATGTCAATGTGCTTTGCTCTTGAGTGTTGAATATTGTTGCAGCAGAGAGCAATGACACTTTTGTTATCACAATACAGAGGTACTTTGTTGAATACAAAGCCATAGTCAGATAATTGGGATCTCATCCATAAGATTTGAGCACAACAAGATGACATGGCTATGTATTCAGCCTCTGTAGAGGATATAGACGTACTCATTTGTTTCTTTGAAGACCAGCTTACTAACTTATCTCCCAAAAACTGAGCACCTCCTGATGTGCTTCGATTTGTATCTTGACACCTTGCATGGTCTGCATCTGCATATGCTGTTAGTGACATATCGATGTCCTTCAGATACCAAAGTCCCATGTTAATGGTTCCTTGGAGATACCGAAATACCCGTTTAACAGCTTCAAGGTGCTTTTTGTTAGGCTTAGCCTGGTATCTAGCACACATGCATACAGCGAACAGAATATCAGGTCTACTGGCTGTGAGATACATCAGGGATCCAATCATACTACGATATTTCGTTTGATCAACCATGATCCCTGAGTGTTCCTCATCCAGTTTTGTACGCTCCACCATGGGAGTGTCAATAGGGTTACTAGAATCAAATCCAAATTTATTTAAAATTTCATTTGCATATTTAGATTGATTAATAAAATTGCCTCTGGGAGTTTGTGAAATTTGTAATCCCAAGAAAAAAACATTTGTCCCATCATAGACATTTGAAATTTGGAGCCCATCTCCTTTCAAAATCGGCCGCATTCATTATGGTCGGTCGAGGAAAAAATAATATCATCAACATAAATTTGAACGTGAATTAAGTGTTTGCCTGACTTTTTGGTGAACAGAGTGGGATCAACTGCTCCTTTGTTGAATCCATTTGACAAAAGAAACTTTGACATCGTATCGTACCATGCCCTTGGAGCTTGCTTCAAACCATAAAGGGTCTTCTTCAAGCGGTAGACATGGGTCGGATGTTCTGGATCCACAAAACCTTTTGGTTGACTGACATAAACCACCTCTTTAAGATCTCCATTGAGGAAGGCAATATTTACATCCATATGATAGACCACCATGTTCTTTCTGGCAGCATTAGCCAGAAAGATTCTGATGGCCTCAATTCGTGCAACCGGAGCAAATGATTCCTCAAAGTCAATCCCCTCCTCTTGACGATATCCTTTAGCCACTAGCCTTGCCTTATTCTTCAGAACATCACCGTGCTCATCAAGCTTTACTTTGAAGATCCACTTGAGAGCAATAATCATAGCACAATCTGGAGCAGGTACTAATTCCCATACATCAAGACGATCGAACTCATGGATTTCTTCTTGCATAGCACTAAACCAGCTGTCCTCAGACATTGCTGTTTTGACATCTTTAGGTTCGATCTTTGATAATACAGAGTTGAAGAAGCACCATAAGGCATCAGTAGCAAGTTGTTTACGAGTGGATACCGGACGAGAAGGATTCCCAATGATGTTGTCCAATGGATGATCATGTGTCCATTTTCTGAGATGTTCATGTGGTTGTTGGTAAGGAACTGATGTAGCAGAGTTAGGATCCCCTGGTGAAGATGTTTAGGGTGTAGGTTCAGGAGCAAATATGTTTTCAAGCATAGCATCTTCGGGAGTTGCAAAGGGATTTTCTTCAAAAGAATTCCCAGATGCATTTCCATGATGTACAGCCGAAGATTGAGGATTCGAGGATGATGATGAGTGATCAGCAACTCGCGCTTCTTGAGATAAAGACATTGAAACGGATGGACCATTTGTATTGGTTGGATTAGAAGCAGCTACAGTTGGTGATGCGGAATTGTCATTAGCCTGGGGTTCATAGTATTCATCAAACATCGGATCAAACAATTTCTTCAAGTCTTCTTCTGATGGAGGTACATAAGGAACTGCAAGGGAGTGATTATGTACAAGAGAAGAGCTGATGGGACTACTTGACAAAAATTGAGTTGCGGGTCCAGAACTGGATTATCCAGGAGCCGTTTGCTCAGTCAGCTCATCGAACGTAACGTGAATAGTTTACATAATGTCTCTGGTTCTTTTGTTGTAGATTCGGTAACCCTTCTGATTTGGTGCATAACCAACGAAAAATCCAATATCCGCCTTAGCTCTCAACTTTCCCAAATCTTGACCATCATTAGTTGGATAGCACAAGGCTCCAAACACACGAAGAAAAGAAAGATCCGGTTTTCTGTTATGAACTAGTTCGTATGGAGTTTTTCCATGAGTTCTATGAATTAGGGAGCGGTTTTGGGGTATAACATGCAGTGGCAATGACTTCCGCCCAGAGAAACATTGGAGCCTTTGAATAAATTAGCATAGTCCTTGAGGCTTCAACAAGAGTTCGATTTCGTTTCAACAACACCTTTCTGTTGAGGAGTACGTGGGACACTTCTTTGATGGCTGATTCCAATGCTTTCATAAAACTGACTTAGTTCTTTGTTTACAAACTTAGTTCCATTGTCTGTTCGGATGATTCTAACTGTTTTATTGAGCCGAACCTGCAACTGTTTAATAAGTTTGATGATGACGTCGGGAGTTTCATCCTTTGACCTAAAAAACTTAACCCAAGTGAACCGAGAGTAGTCATCAACAACAACTAGCACATATTTCTTCCCATTTATAGTCTTCACTCTCATGGGTCCGCACAAATCCATGTGAAGGGTATAAAGAACTTCCATGTTGGAGTTTGTAGGTTTGGGTTTATGGGCATACTTTGTACTTTTGCCCAATTGACAAGCCGAACAAAGATGATATTTTTCATACTTTAACCTGAGCAAGCCTCTTACGAGGTCCTTTTTGGAAAGGTCATTGATGGTGCCGAAGTTCAAGTGATTGAGACGACAATGCCATAACCATGACTTTGTTTTGGATGCTTTTGACAAAAGAAAAATTGGAGAAGACTTCATCATGTCTTCGATAGAGATGGTGTACAAATTAGTGCCACGAGTTCCCTTTAAAAGCTCAACCGTCCAATTCTCTAACGAAGCAAGTGTGTTTTCTGAAGGCCACTTCAAGACCAGAGTCGCAGAATTGACCAACAGAGAACAGATTATGACCAAGACCTTCTACATAGTATACCCGAGAGATTACACTGTCACCAAATACATAATCTCCGTAACCCATAATTGCCCCAAAGTGGTCGTTCCCAAATCTAACAGTCCCGATGAATTTATTCACGAAGTTCTTGAGCCGTGAGTGATCTCCAGTCATATGCTTTGAACAGCCTAAGTCCAAATACCACAGAACGATTTGTACGACCTGCAGTTGAACACAGACAAGTATGGATGACTGGATAATTTGGATCCCCATGAGAGAATGGGTTTCATTTGGTTAGTAAATGAGATCGGAACACCCACATCAGTATCAGAAGCTATGACATCATTAGTGGTGGAAACAAGACTAGTAGTAACACTTGGCCTATGTGAAGTATGACTACTTCTTAAGGGGATGATCCTACCACTAGGTTTCCATTCCTTGGTGGGCATAGATCTATACTTTTTAGGGCAAAATTCATTAACTTTGAATATACGGCCAGTAGGTTTCCATTGATAACCCACATTATTGAATTTTCTCCATGTAGGTTTCCAATAATTACTAGCCTTTTTCCAAATTGGCTTCCTGACTTCCTTAACCTGTTTAGCACTTATGACATTTTTTACTGGAGATTTAACAACATTTTTTAACTTATTCACAACCCATTCATGATAAATACCAGAAACTAAACATTCATTACATGTTTTGCAAATAGTAGCAGAATTCGAATTAATTACAGTACGCTTATAGCTAATACTAGAATCAACACGATTCGTCTTATTCAACTCAAACTTATTATTCCTAGGGTGGTCTTCTACTTTCTTCCCTTGATCACTCTTGGCTCGCGAGGTCCTATCTTGCTTTGTATTGCCTGGAGGCTTTGACCCGCTTACCTTAGTGTCACTGATTACTCCTGTAGAAGGAACGATGGGAATATTAGTTGGTTTCACTATTTTCTGCATTCCTGGTCTAGAAGTGTTGGGATCTGAGATTCTAGGAGGCACATCAAAGGTCACATGCTTGACTTTAGGCATAGAACAAGACATAACTACACTATCTTTCCTAGTACCAGATTTAGGACATATTGCTATTAAGCATTCTAAGAGTTCCCGAGATCGTTTGGCATATAAGCATGCATGCCAACCGCATTATCAATTGGTTTTCCTATCTTATCCTCTTCTACAATCTCGCGGAGACATTCTAGACTATCCTTAATGTATGAAAAATATGTTTGACATGCAAGTTCATTATTCCTAAGATGAGGGGGAATATACTTCACAGACATAGCATATTTAGTACAAGCAGTCACCTTTGGTGCAACATTCTCACTACTGGTGATTGGCATTTTCCCTTTTACTTGACTCTTCAGATTCTCAATTTCTTTTCAGATTCTCAATTTATTTTTGCAAAGAAATAATCTTTTCATTGTTCTTGTCACAAGTGACCTTAATTGATTCATATAACTCTTTGAAATGCAGTTTAACCTTTTCATTTTCTGCTAGAAAACACTCATTTTCATGTTGTAATACATTAATGATGTTTTGAAGATGAAAATTCTGAGAGTTCTGAGAATCTAAAGGAGGAGGCATATGGGAGCAAGCCACTTCATTCTTTTCACCCTTCAGATGGGAAATTTGGGCTTTCAACCTTTTGATTGTGTTACAATGAGCTCGAATTTGTTCATCACGATTGTTTATTTCAAAAACTGCATCAAACTCCGGAGCATCCGAAGATGTCTTGGCATTTGAGGTTTTAACATTTTCTTTAAGATGTTGATATTTTAATTGTAAATCAAGATATTCAACTTCCAATTTAGAAAAATATCTGACCATGTTATTGTGATCACCCCTTTCGATTTTCTCATGCAATTTTGAATTCTTAGTCTCAAGCTCAATGACACAATCTTGGGAGACTTTCAAAGCAACAGATAATTCATGAAATTGAGAAGCAGTAAGGAGTAATTTGTAACAGTGTAAAACACATCTTGAGCAATACATCTAGAAATCAAATTATCATTTAGGATATGAAGATTCTTTCTCTCAATCTCATTACTTTATCTTTAACTTCGTTTTCCATTTCATTAAACATCCTTTTCATTTCCTTAATCTCTATATCTATGGCCTTTTGAAGACTCTCAAATTGTTCTTTTAGTTGTTTAAAGAAAGGCATGACCTCAGCTAAATAACATTCTTTTGTTTGCTCAAAGCCCCTTTCCCCTTCAGTGATTCCCGTTGGAGTGATTTGCTTCTTACGTGTTTTCTCAAAGTCAACGAATAGTTGGTAAACTACATATAAGCTGACTAAGGTTTCGCTTTGAGTGGGAAGAGTTCTAGGCACTAAATGCATCAGTGTATTTGGTGGATACACAATAGCTGGAGGAAATTTCCTAAGGGGAGGATTCTTTTCAACAAGTTCATCAGTTTTTTTCTTATCCGTATCTTTCTTCCAAAACACTTGTTCAGGGGTTAATTGAGTCCGGGGTCTAAACTTTTTGAAGGCTATCCAGTTTTCCTTAGCATAATTGGGGGTTTTAAAAGTTATATTATGCTCTACACACCAAGGATCTTTTAGTTTCTTTTCCATTTTCTTTCTAGAGGCATCTTCTAATTCTCTATCCTCTTCAGTGCTTTCTACACAAGTAGGCTTTTGTTTAGGCTTAAGGATTTCATTACCATCATAGATCACCTTTTGGGTAGCTTTTGCTTTCTTACTATACTTAGGATTGGGTTCCTCTACAAGGCTACTACTATGCTCATCGCTTAACACTCTATGCTTAGTGATCATGTGAGCAGTCTGAATGGTGTTACCTTGTACGTACAACTTGTTTTCAAATTTGTTTTTCAAAGTTTTTAGGTTGGAAAAATCATTTAAAAGTTTTGATTCCTTAGCATTGAATTCTTGTTTAAGCACTTTTACATTGTCTTGAAGTTCTTGCTTTTGCTTAACAGTTTTATTAAGTTTTTCTTGTAAGGAATTTAACTCTTGTTTTAATATTTCTTCCCTAAAATTACTTTTTCTGATAAGCGTACGCATTTGGTTATCCATCTCCTGCTCACGGGTAGTCAATTCAAACTTTGCACGCTGTTCATATATAGCAACTTGTTTCTTATAGCCATTAAGTTCAGTGGTCATGGAATCATCAGGTGCATATTCAGTGTATTCATCAAATACATAGTCATCATTGATAGCAGAAGATGCATCACTTGGTACAATTATACTTTCATCTTGCTTCACATATTGTTCATATGGGACAACATTGCTATTACCCATATTTTCAATATCTGATTTAATGATTTCCGTTGATTGTACTTTCTTGTGAATCTTTTGCACATCAACCTCATCATATAGTTTTAATACCTCTGATATGATGGATTCCTTGGAGGGACTGGCTTGTTGAGGTGGAGAGACCATTGGAGTGATATTAGCCATAAAGATGGTTTGTGCCGTTGGTTCATCATCAACATCAGATTCAAATGCATCACAGTCTGCAACTTGAAAGACATTGGGATTGTTCTGAGCCACACCATGCACTGGTTGTTCATCCACATCTGCATCATAAGTCTTGGCATTTCCCTCAGCAAGAAACAGCAACTCTTCCTCATCCAACACTGCTCCATTGTCTTTAGCTTGCACCAGTAGCATCTTATCCCTGAAGTACTTTTCATTCTGTGGACGTTTTGGTTGAGTGTAGTTCCTAGCAATGTGTCCTTCCCCTCCACAGTTGTAACACTTGATTGGCTTCCCTTGACCCTGACCCGCAATCCTTCCTCCATTCTGATTACCCACATAACCAGTTCCAACACCTACATTCCCTTGTTCATTATGTGGAAGATAAGCATTCTGCATTCCTTGCATGTTTTGCACTACAACCCTTCCATCTTTAACCATAACATGATTGTGTAGATTAGATGTAGTTCTGAGATGATTGTTGGTGTGGGGAGTGAGGTTTAAGTTTTGCTTAACCATTAGAGCCAGTTGATTTGCAAAGTGTTCCATGAACATGTCCGATGGCTTATAACCAGAATCCGGAATAAGTTTGTTATTATGATCCCCAGTGGGTATAACTTGTGATACTTTAGTACTTATCCCCACATTTGTGAAGAATGCAGTTGAATCATTTGAAGAGCTTGCAACAGCAGCATTCGTATTGAACTTTTCCATGATCATACGTTCAAAGGCAGCATGCTTCTCATGTTGGAGTAAATAAGGATACAATTGCTCATAATTGGTGTGCCTCAGTCCTTTGTTCAATTTGACAACAGTGACAAATTTGTGCCATTCAGGATTCATGTTGTTCACGAACTTGGAATTGAGCTGGATATCTGGCATTGTCATCTTGATATTCCTCATATCATTCACAAGCTTGTGGAATCTCATATGATATTCAGTAACACTTTCCCTTGGGTTCATTTTAAAGTTCTCAAAGTCATCATACAACTGAGACTCTCTATCTTCCTTAGTTAGTTCCGAACCAGAGAGAAGCATCTTGACATTCTCCTAGACAGCCTTGGCTTCAAATGTCTTTTGGCAAACCTTGAAGTATGATGTTTGAGGCTCTAATGTCAGCATCATATCTCTTCTTCTCCTTATCATCAAGCTCATCATACATTCTTGGTCTATCCAACCCTAACACAACATTTCCATCAGTTCCAGTTTCGAGAATATCCCTGGTAGTTCCAATTTGAAATGGTCCTTCATCAATTGACTTAAGGATGTTAACCCCATTCTCTTTTCCTAAGCAATACAATCTGATTCTTTGAGCCCAATAGTCATAATCAGTTCTATCAAGCATGGGAGGACGAGTAACGGATCCTGCAGCTTGAACGTCATCAGCAACGGAAGAAGTGATTGTAGACATGATTCCTAAGTACACAAGATTTTGCTACTCTTTGATTAAACCGAGAAATAGATTCTTTCACGGGATTTTACTAAATCAAGAGAAAACCATAAAACGTATCACGAAAAAATGAGAAGTCTCAAGAGACAAATTGCACAACTGAAAAATCGCTTAACACAAATCGCACAACTGAGAAATCGCTTCAACAAACCGCTGTATCAAACCGCTTAGAGTCAAACCGCTTAACACAAATCGCTTCAACAAACCGCTGTATCAAACCGCTTAGAGTCAAACCGCTTAATTCACTAATGTCATCTAACACCAAAAAGTCGACCGAAAAGGTATGCATCCCGATGAAAACATGAACATTAGTTGCGATCCCGAGGAAATTATTCCCTTTATACTCCAACTCTTTCATTATAATTTGGTTGTAACATTCTTTTGACATGACATTCACCGGAGAATTCATGTCAACAAAAGGATGGAAATCGATGAACCCTATTTTGCACGAGATTTGAAAGTTATAGGGATTTCGATGATGAATCCGAGTTCCCATCTCAAAGAACATTGGTTGGTCCGGTGGTGAAAAAGTTTCTTCATGATTGTTTTGCCAGGGGACTATGTCAATGCCGCTAAAAAGTTCATCGGGACTAATTCCCAATCTCTCCTCCTCTTCTTCATAGTCAACGAACACGTCAAAATCTTTTCCTGAAGAAAAATCGTTATGTTTGAAGGAGTTTTAGGAGCTTCATTTAAAAATTCTTCCAAGACATCACCCAAATCACCGTTACGATCGACCATACAAACCCTCTTTAGGATAGATAAAAGTTCATTTGTCCTGAAAGTAATAACTTCTTCGTTAGCTTCCAATGTTATTTTCCGAGCGTAAACATAAACCTTTGTCTGAAAGGGTTGCGAGCATGGGTCTCCCTAGAATAAATGGGATTCGGTTGTCTTCAGCAATATCTAAGATAACAAGTCCACTGGGAAAAGAAACTTGTTAATTTTCACTACGACACTCTCTACAATCCCCTCAGGCGACTGCATGGACTTATCCGCCATCTCGATGTCTATTTTGACCGGCTTTAAACTCCCAACTCCCATACGTAAAAACATCGAATGGGGCATGATACTAATACTGGCTCCCAAATCAGCCAAAGCATTGCAGACGTTGAGATTGCCTATTAAGCAAGGGAGAGTAAAACATCCCGGGTCTTTTTCCTTATGTGGAAATTCATTTCTTAAATTTTCCGAACACCAAGCATTTAGTTGACCCAAAACTGTCTCTTCAAGCTTACACTTCTCATCACTTAATTCCTGCAAAATTTGAATTTCATTAGTTTTAATGGAATTAATTAATGGTAAATTTACCGTAAGAGCCCCTAGATCTTGAAGCATGAGTTTTTCTTTGTTGAGCCTCCTTTCGACCTTCTCGGAGAAGGTAGTTGGTTCATCTGAAACTACCTCAATTGTCACTGAGTTGACAATTTCTTTATTAGATTTAATATCACATATATCCAAATAATCAGTAATGGCCTTGGAGCACAAGTCCACTTTCTTCTCTAAGATTTTGATTCGGTCATCGTGAATCTTAAGGGAGGACATTGTGCTATCAACAAATTCCCTCATCATCTTTTCCTCCCTTTCATCTCTTTTTTTGGATTCCTTAATGTGTTCAAGAACAATTTCTTCCAAGTCAATTCTCACCTTGGTTCCAACTAAATTTTTTACTTCTTCTGTCCTCAGAGCTTCATCTTCTTCATCTTTTTCTTGTCTTCTTGTCTCAAATATTGTCCTATAATCATCTCCCTTTTTGGTCATAGTTTTCATGACCTTGTGCTGGAAATTGTCCTTAGGTCCATATCCTGTTTCTACATGCCATTTGTGGCAGTGATCAGTTGTTCGTCGAATAGATTCCAAAGCTTGGTCAGGCGTCATTCCCAGAATAGGTCTTTGTGAATCAAGAATCTGACGGGTCTCGACATTAATACCCCTATAAAAAATGTAGACAATTTGATGCTTATTGAGGTCATGTGTAGGACAATGATAGACAAGTTCATTGTATCTCTCCCATGCCTGATATATTGTTTCTTCCCTTTCTTGAACGAACCTACAGATATCACCGAGAAGCTTAGCGATTTTCGAGGGTGGGCAGAATTGTTGCACAAACTCTTTTTGGAGTCGATCCCATGTTCCCTTACATTAGGCAGGGAGTTTATTAAACCACCTTCTAGCTGTTCCAGTGAGAGTCATAGGGAATACTTTGACCATGATGGAGTATCTTGAAATATTTCGGATGCCAAAAAGAGAAGACAAATAAAGTACTCCCTCAACATGCTCTTGCACATCTTCATTCTTGTCTCCTGAGAACTACAAATCACGAAATTCCCGGATGAACTGGCTCAGGATAGAGAATTCCCCGATTTCAGTGTTTTGAGTGAGAGTCCGTTGACAGTTTGTGTTTTTTCTCTCCAGATATTGTTCCATCGTTAGCCTTTCAATACTAATCTCCTCATTTGCTTCGGGCTCAGAATCAGACTGACCAGACTCATAAAATGAGAAGATATTATGGATTGGAATAGGAGAGTAGTCTCTTGATTCGTTGTGAAGTGAGTGGTGAAAAACACAATATCAACGTATATCAAAATAACCGTAAAATTCGACAAATCGACCCTTTAGGAAAAAGGTCAACGTGCCAAACCTCACGGGTGTGATAAAAGTGATACCGGAAAAGTGATTTCCCCGAGTCGTGTCCCAACGAGGTGTGAAATTGACGAGATCGTTGAGTTTTGTGATAAGGACTTGAATGGTTAAACGAATTTTGGATTTTGATTATACTACAAATTAAAGAACGGAAATGAAAATAAAGCATGTAAAACAATGTAAACACTAATTAAACTACTACTAAGCCTAAGAAACAATAAAATGAAGCTAAACTACATCCTAGGGTGCTAAAATGCAAAAACGCTAAAAACGGGAAAACAACCCGAGCCATAAACGTAAAAATTTTGCAATTTAAGGGCTACGGGTGTGAAATCAATTTTCCTACAATCTATTTGACTAAAAATAATTTTAGGAAAAAGCGGAATATTTTTTCGACTTTTAAAATAATTACTACGAATTAAAATCTATTTAACACTAATTAAATGATTAAAAATACTAAACTAATATAGAAAAATCTGAAAAATTACAGAAAACTACTTTGGTTAATGCTTGATCTAGGAAAATTAAGAAAGCAGTGTGTTGCTTGGTGAAATAAGCTGGAAATAAGCTAGAAAGGGCTTATGAGCAAAACTGTTTATAAGGCTTTAAAAGAATAGTTTGTGAAGAGTTTGTGAGACAAGTCCCAAGGGCGCAGTTGGATAGGAGTGTTATGTGTGAGCTGGGTGGCGTGGGTTCGAGTCCCAGCCACGCCAGTTTTTGCAAAACATTTTTCTTTGATTACTTTCTTTCTCAGCCTTTTTTACTAGATCAAATTACAAACTTTTCTAAAAACTTACTGAACTAAACCCAAGAATAAGCTGTATAACACCTTATTAGCTACTGCTATCAAACTACATTAAACAAAACCATTTTTTTCTTTTTGAAACCACTTACAAAGATTAAAATGCAAGTCTTTCCCTTTTTTTTTTTTTTTTTTTTTCAATCTTAGAAGAACACCAAACAAACTGTTTGGGACAACTAGTGGAAACTAAACCAAACACCCCTCTTTGCAGTTACATAAGCAGTTGAGGGAGAAAACTAGACACCAATAAGCTATCAAAGTCACTCAATAAACTAGATGTAATCCTAATTAATCTAGTAATAAGCTAAAAGGCACTAGCAAAAGGGAAGAACAGTTGGCTGTAGCATGAGATCTAAAAAGTCCTAAAACTAAGTTAAACTAAAAAAATAAGCATTAAGGGGATGCCTAATAAGCTAAGTTTAACTACACTAAGCTAAACTAACCTACTTATAAGTATTAAAAAGATAATGAAGAAAGACCTGTGCGGCTGCCGCTGTTGCAGGCCCCAAAACAGCCTACTGAGGCCCAATTGCGGTACTTATTTATGAGCTAGGAAGTGAGCATCAAGGCAAGTTCAAGCTACACAAATAACGTTAGCACAGTAGAGACCCAAATGACATTAGTTTGAGGGTTGATTTTGATAATGATTAGCTTAAAAATGAGCTGCAAACAGTTGGTTTTGGGCCATTTTGCAACTGATGCAGAAAAAGAAAATGGTCAAAAAACAGATTTTGACTTCCATTTTAACTAAGCTATTGGATTCTTTGATGCACAAAAAATGTAACCAGAGGGAGTTGGTCATAAAAGGACTTGAGAGACATAAGTTTGGCACTTTTGAACACCGCTAAGATCAAGAATTAACACCACATACAGCAGCTCTAGGCTTTTTTTTTTGTTTGCAAAGAAAGTTCATTTTTTTTTTCACACTAAAATCTTACATACTTCATTACTCCAACTAAAAACTTGAAAAATGACTTATAAGCTCAAGGACGGTTTTACTACAAAAGTCAAACGGGTAAAAAATTGCTTCTTTGACTGGTTTGGGAACATAAACCAAACACCCCTGTAAGGATGAAATGCTTTTAAACAGATTTCCAATAAGCTATTTTGACCCCTTTTCTTTTAGAAACTAATTTTGTTATCTAAACTCAGAATTGTTAACAACATATAAGCAAGAAAAAAAACATGGACTCAAAGTAAACTACTTTTCATTGATTTGAAAATAAATTACACTAGAACTTAAAACAAGAGACTGAAATTGAAAATTAAACTAGGGGTGCCTTTGAATGGCTTACAAGGTTCCTTTTTATACTACTAAACTACTTGGTCTTCATTCTTCTCTTCATTCTTCTGATGTGTTTCTTTGAGCTCAATCATGACCCTTGAATAGTTAGGTACCATTTAGAATGAATCTTGGCCATCCACAGAAGCTTTTATGAGCAGGATTGCCACTGTGGCAGTTGGGATGAGGGGGGGAATCTTGGGTAGTGGGTTTGGGATTAGGGGTAAACCGGTTAAAAGAGATTAAGGGGGGGGGGGGTTGGGTAAAGGTGAAGTTGGGTAATAGAAGGTTTGGGGGGTTGAGTGTTTGGAGAGAAGAGAAAGTAGAGGTTTGGGATATTGTGTTCTAGGGTTTCTGGGGATTTGGTTTGGGCGGGAAGTGAGGAAGAAGAGGTGAGACAAGGTATTATTAGTGACCGGGTTTGGTTTATTGGGTTGACCGGGTCATGGGGTTAATGGATTGGGTAGGACTTGGATATTGGGCCAAAGTGGATTTGGACTAATAGTTAGATATTAAACATTAAGCTTTTAGGGACCATAGGTGTAAAATCCAAAAATCCAGGGACCAATCAAGTAATTTATGAAGTATTATCCAAGGGCTGACTTTGTCAATCACCAAAAGTGCAGGGACTGAATTTGCCAATTTGTGAAACCTGAGGACTAATCTTGACAATTTTAAAAAATCAGGGATCACAACTGTAATTTCTCAAACTTTTGAAATATTTCACCAAAGGACTAATTATGACAACTTATGATTTCAAAAGGACCTTTGGTGACTTTCCTTTTTAAAATACGTGCTTTCGGGGGACTATTTCGTCAATTTTTGAAAGACGGGGACCTGAAACTGCCAATTATGCAAACTTTGTTCATTTTTATTTGTTTTGATAATTTTGCATCTGAAACATATAAAACACACTTTTGAGATATTTTCAGTATTTTGATGCATTTCGGAGTGTTTTTAGATGTTTTGCAGTTCCGATTTGACCTAAAATGATGAGTGAATACGCACTCATCAAATCCCCCACACTAAAACATTGCTAGTCCCTAGCAATCTTTTGAGAAAACTTAATGGATTTGAGTCTCTTTACCAAAAGCCATTACTTTTGGAGTAGCCAAATGTTTTAGTTCAAGTAAGAACCATGGTACACCGATAACCATATGATTTTGAGCAAACCACCAGCTTTCAACGGATTTGATTTTGTCTTTACTAGAAGCCGTACCCTTCGGACTAGCCAACTCTTAGATAAATTATCAATATTATCTTTGGTGAGCTGATTACCAATTATGGATTTTCCACTTGCCTTTACCACAAGCCATAACCTTGCGGGCTAGCCAACTCTTCACTTTTTAGGATATGGTGAGTTGAGAACCATACAATTTTGGGCAAATTGCAAGCCATATAAACGGATTTGAGAAATCTTAACCAAGAGCCGTTTGCACTGATTAGCCAATCCTTTTGTCTTACAGACATGGCGGACTGATAACCAAATGAGTAAGTGTAAAACACTTACTCCAAAAAAAAAATTTTGGCCAAAAACGGGGGAATTAATATAATTATATGATAAAATTCGTGAGAATTCCCCCCCCACACTTAGAAATGAATATTGCCCTCAATATTCAAAGTACCGCGGTTATGCGAAACAAAGAACGTAAAAGGGAAATACTACGGCCATTATTTAGAAAGAAGATTTTTTTTTTTTTTTTTGGAAGACTTATATACACAACATGTGGGGCAACCCCCCCACACTAGGGTGGTAGAAAGTAGAAAGAAATCATAAATACGGGTGAAAACCCATATAGTGTGCTACTGTTTTTGATAACCGAGTCGCTAGCTTGACTCGATCCCCGCATTCATTGGTCCATGGGGAAGCAAGTGGAAGAGAAAATCTCCATCGGACTTTCATTCAAATAGTTTGGATAAACATTGAATGTGATGAAAGTTCCACTCCGATGAGATAAAACCGGCTCAAAAGAATGAGAAATGCCGAGATCAAAGATGGTATCTTCACCTCGTGAGGAGTTAAGACATGGAGAAGAAATGGGAGGAGAAGGCAAAGTGTCAATTACTTGACAATGGGTGGGATAGGTGGGCAAAAGATTAGTTTGAGGAACATTAACGGAATGTTCGAAATCTTTTCCACACAAGAGAAGTCACAACATCCGTGTTGGACTTAAGAAATATCCGAGAGTGAACTCCCTTGAAAGGTAAGATACCGGGCTTGAAAACTTTATCCTCGAGAGGAATGAACGCAAGTATCAACCATGGTAAAATCCTCAAGGGTGGATGAGTTACTCATGGATGAAAGGGGGTGTAGAGCATTTTGCTCAAAAAGCTCATCCTCAATTCCCCGAGGAAGAGGATCGATGTGAGCGAGTTCACCGGCGAACTCCTCATGGAAAAGCCTACTCCTTTCGGAAGGAGGAAGCAATTCAAATGTGGACGACTCATACTCAGGAAGAGAAAGATGAAAAGTGGGATTGCCACTATTCTCCTTTTCAGTATGAACGTCATCAAAGCGGAATACATCAAATTCCGGAAGAGAATCATTGGAGAAAGCCTCAAGTTCAGGAAATGTTTCGGGCTTTTCCAAGATAGAGTCACTATCCTCAATGGGGATAGGAGCTGAAGCTGGTTTAGCACAAAATGATTCAATCTTAGAAACGAGGAGATTTACATTGAACAATTTTTCACGAAGTATCTCATCCTCAATTTCCAGATCATCAGAGTCTCTCACTTCTTCTAAGCTAACTAGCTCAGAAGGTAACTCCTCGACATAATCGATGTCTCCATAAGATAAAGAATCGTCAAACGAAGTACAATCGTTGTCAGAATCGGAGAACATCTCGACATGATCGTTTGGGATGTCAAGAGGAGGAGAAGAATCATCATCAAGAGGCTCATCAAACATATTACCGAAGATAACCTCGGACTCACTTGGGGTTGGGACAAGGTTCTCAACACAAGACGGTTCCGTTTCCAGAATAGTGCTAAGATTTCCGTCCCCCATTAAAAGATTATCCGACGGTTCTAAGGTAGATAGGCAAGATAAGGGCGGAGAGTGGACATGTGCGGTACTTTGTGGGCTTGAGATATGCACCTTGTCCTTTGCCATCTCCCAATCTTCCTCATCCTCGTCATCGAGACGGCAAGCTTCGTTAAAGAGGAGAAGCTTTTGAGCTGCTCTCTCATCAGCTAGTAATCTTTCGTTGCGAGCAGCTTGTTCCTCGGAAAGTTCCTCAAGAATCATATGAGGAAATGGATCAATGACGGGAAGCTGTGGGGGGTTGGATGTTGTCAAATTCGGAAGTCCACGATTGACATTGATAATCATCATGAGGACCCCCACACTTAGCACAATGAGGGTATTGGGGAGAGAAATTTTGAAATGACGTTTGATCATTGAAATGATGAAAATACGGTTCTGGTTCGTATGAATTTTGTGGAGGGTAATTGAAATTGTTTTGAGGATAACTGAAAGATTCCGGGTTAGAATCATAAGCAAATGAATTCTCAGCGCAAATCGAACAACATCCATTGACAAGATAGTTTCCACACCACTCGCACATACATTTGTAACAACGAAAACCTTGTGGTAACAAGTCTCCACAACCGTAGCAATAATTTTGATCAAACAAAGGTATTTCGGGCTCGGAAATAGGAATCGAGGGTTCAACAACATCACAAAATTGAGGTAGGTTATTTCCCGAAGTTGAATCTTGACGAAGTTCAATTAAGAAGTTTTGAATCATGTCATTTCTGGCCCTAAAGAAATCGTCGGTAAAACGTTCAGAAGATTCCGGAGGTGGGACAAGTGGTGTGCTCTTAGAGCTAGCAAGTTCCACCACTTCTGTTATGGTCTCCGGTGTTTGAACGGGTTCATCGTAATCAATTTTAATTCTCGACCTTTTTTCATTGGCTTGAATTTTTTCAATTAGATTACGGGTTCTAGATTCAAAGAAAGTATCCTTGTAACCCTCGGTAGGTGCTTGAGGTAACTCCGACGTTTGAACGGGTTCGGGTTGTGGCGGTTGGTCGAAATAACTTTGAAAAGACTTTTTGATGGATAGTTCGCACAAATTGCAAAATTCGCTTGAACTAGGCCTTCCACACCGCGCACACACACTTGTGACGATGATGTTGTCGACATAAGAATTAAACATAAAGAGGGTTAAAGAGATAGAATTAAATGGTTTTGAGGTTAAAGAAGAGTAGAATCAAACGGTATGAGAGGGTAAGAGAAATAGAATCATATGGATAAGAGGAATGAGAAGAGTATTTTTTGTATTTTTTCAAAAAACGGTAACTTCACGAGGAAGGTTCTTCAAGTCACTAATCGCAAAAATCACGAAATTGTCGCAACACACCTCCCCGGCAGCGGCGCCAAAATTTGATTCGTTGTGAAGTGAGTGGTGAAAAACACAATATCAACGTATATCAAAATAACCGTAAAATTCGACAAATCGACCCTTTAGGAAAAAGGTCAACGTGCCAAACCTCACGGGTGTGATAAAAGTGATACCGGAAAAGTGATTTCCCCGAGTCGTGTCCCAACGAGGTGTGAAATTGACGAGATCGTTGAGTTTTGTGATAAGGACTTGAATGGTTAAACGAATTTTGGATTTTGATTATACTACAAATTAAAGAACGGAAATGAAAATAAAGCATGTAAAACAATGTAAACACTAATTAAACTACTACTAAGCCTAAGAAACAATAAAATGAAGCTAAACTACATCCTAGGGTGCTAAAATACTAAAACGCAAAAAACCGAGAACACACCCGAGCCATAAACTTGAAATTTTTGCAATATAAGGGCAACGGGTGTGAAAACAATTTTCCTACAATCTATTTGACTAAAAATAATTTTAGGAAAAAGCGGAATATTTTTTCGACTTTTAAAATAATTACTACGAATTAAAATCTATTTAACACTAATTAAATGATTAAAAATACTAAACTAATATAGAAAAATCTGAAAAATTACAGAAAACTACTTTGGTTAATGCTTGATCTAGGAAAATTAAGAAAGCAGTGTGTTGCTTGGTGAAATAAGCTGGAAATAAGCTAGAAAGGGCTTATGAGCAAAACTGTTTATAAGGCTTTAAAAGAATAGTTATTGAAGAGTTTGTGAGACAAGTCCCAAGGGCGCAGTTGGATAGGAGTGTTATGTGTGAGCTGGGTGGCGTGGGTTCGAGTCCCAGCCACGCCAGTTTTTGCAAAACATTTTTCTTTGATTACTTTCTTTCTCAGCCTTTTTTACTAGATCAAATTACAAACTTTTCTAAAAACTTACTGAACTAAACCCAAGAATAAGCTGTATAACACCTTATTAGCTACTGCTATCAAACTACATTAAACAAAACCATTTTTTTCTTTTTGAAACCACTTACAAAGATTAAAATGCAAGTCTTTCCCTTTTTTTTTTTTTTTTTTTTCTTTCAATCTTAGAAGAACACCAAACAAACTGTTTGGGACAACTAGTGGAAACTAAACCAAACACCCCTCTTTGCAGTTACATAAGCAGTTGAGGGAGAAAACTAGACACCAATAAGCTATCAAAGTCACTCAATAAACTAGATGTAATCCTAATTAATCTAGTAATAAGCTAAAAGGCACTAGCAAAAGGGAAGAACAGTTGGTTGTAGCATGAGATCTAAAAAGTCCTAAAACTAAGTTAAACTAAAAAAATAAGCATTAAGGGGATGCCTAATAAGCTAAGTTTAACTACACTAAGCTAAACTAACCTACTTATAAGTATTAAAAAGATAATGAAGAAAGACCTGTGCGGCTGCCGCTGTTGCAGGCCCCAAAACAGCCTACTGAGGCCCAATTGCAGCTTATTTATGAGCTAGGAAGTGAGCATCAAGGCAAGTTCAAGCTACACAAATAACGTTAGCACAGTAGAGACCCAAATGACATTAGTTTGAGGGTTGATTTTGATAATGATTAGCTTAAAAATGAGCTGCAAACAGTTGGTTTTGGGCCATTTTGCAACTGATGCAGAAAAAGAAAATGGTCAAAAAACAGATTTTGACTTCCATTTTAACTAAGCTATTGGATTCTTTGATGCACAAAAAATGTAACCAGAGGGAGTTGGTCATAAAAGGACTTGAGAGACATAAGTTTGACACTTTTGAACACCTGCTAAGATCAAGAATTAACACCACATACAGCAGCTCTAGCTGCTGTATTTTTTTTGTTTGCAAAGAAAGTTCATTTTTTCTTTCATACTAAAATCTTACATACTTCATTATTCCAACTAAAAACTTGAAAAATGACTTATAAGCTCAAGGACAGTTTTACTACAAAAGTCAAACGGGTAAAAAATTGCTTCTTTGACTGGTTTGGGAACATAAACCAAACACCCCTGTAAGGATGAAATGCTTTTAAACAGACTTCCAATAAGCTATTTTGACCCCTTTTCTTTCAGAAACTAATTTTGTTATCTAAACTCAGATTTGTTAACAACATATAAGCAAGAAAAAACATAAACTTAAAGTAAACTACTTTTCATTGATTTGAAAATAAATTACATTAGAACTTAAAAACAAGAGACTGAAATTGAAAATTAAACTAGGGGTGCCTTTGAATGGCTTACAAGGTTCCTTTTTATACTACTAAACTACTTGGTCTTCATTCTTCTCTTCATTCTTCTGATGTGTTTCTTTGAGCTCAATCATGACCCTTGAATAGTTAGGTACCATTTAGAATGAATCTTGGCCATCCACAGAAGCTTTTATGAGCAGGATTGCCACTGTGGCAGTTGGGATGAGGGGGGAATCTTGGGTAGTGGGTTTGGGATTAGGGGTAAACCGGTTAAAAGAGATTAAGGGGGGGGTTTGGGTAAAGGTGAAGTTGGGTAATAGAAGGTTTGGGGGGTTGAGTGTTTGGAGAGAAGAGAAAGTAGAGGTTTGGGATATTGTGTTCTAGGGTTTCTGGGGATTTGGTTTGGCGGAAGTGAGGAAGAAGAGGTGAGACAAGGTATTATTAGTGACCGGGTTTGGTTTATTGGGTTGACCGGGTCATGGGGTTAATGGATTGGGTAGGACTTGGATATTGGGCCAAAGTGGATTTGGACTAATAGTTAGATATTAAACATTAAGCTTTTAGGGACCATAGGTGTAAAATCCAAAAATCCAGGGACCAATCAAGTAATTTATGAAGTATTATCCAAGGGTTGACTTTGTCAATCACCAAAAGTGCAGGGACTGAATTTGCCAATTTGTGAAACCTGAGGACTAATCTTGACAATTTTAAAAAATCAGGGATCACAACTGTAATTTCTCAAACTTTTGAAATATTTCACCAAAGGACTAATTATGACAACTTATGATTTCAAAAGGACCTTTGGTGACTTTTCTTTTTAAAATACGTGCTCAGGGACTATTTCTGTCAATTTTTTGAAAGACGGGGGACTGAAACTGCCAATTATGCAAACTTTGTTCATTTTTTATTTGTTTTTGATAATTTTGCATCTGAAACATATAAAACACACTTTTGAGATATTTTCAGTATTTTGATGCATTTCGGAGTGTTTTTAGATGTTTTGCAGCTCAGATTTGACCTAAAATGATGAGTGAATACGCACTCATCATCTCTTCTTGTCCGAAATTGTCTTTTTGGATTTTCGAACGGAGTGGTCAGGAATGGTTTAGAACTTCGAGTTTTGAATCCTGACATGAGAAAATAAAAAGAAAATTAAATAAAAATAGACTTAATAAAAACCCTAATATAGCTCCCCGGAAGCGGCGCCAAAATTCTGATGCAGGTATTCATACCAGGATTTAATATTTATAAGTCTCGTCTAACTAAGGTCTACCTATTGCACTAACGAGCAGTGAACCCGATCGTGCATAGTATAGAAGGTGGAAAAGCCGAGGTCGTTCCCAAGAGCTATGTAGATGAGGATCCTATTAAGTCTAAGTGTCACGAATTTAAATGGTTTTAAGTATGAAATGATTAATTAAATTAAAGACAAGAAATAAAATGCGCAAATTAAATTAAGGTTGTGAACAGTGGTGAGAAAGTGTTCTAACCTAGTTATTCATCCTATCATGTAATGCCTATGTTTTCTAATTACTTCATATTGATTTAAGTGGGGGTTTAAGTCGCTATGACAACATTTGGTCAATTCGTCATAACCTATCAACAAAGGTTCTTACCCGATGTCAAAGGCCTACCCTTTGGGGAGTCGAGGGTCTCAAGCAACCTAAGCCAAGTCATTAAGTACCCTACATGCAAGATTCGAAACAATGTTTGCCCGGGCGCTAGCATCTTAGAAACACATCCCTAACTTCTTAACTTCATCCATCTGAACGGTGATCCTTCTTTTGTAATCCTTTGTAACTAGTATTATCAAGTGTTAGTCATTTCATTGTAATAGGTTGCTTAAACATGGCTTTTATGTTTGTAATTAGAGCTAGGCTTATGTAGAAAGCCCATAAGCCTAAGCATAGGCACAAAAGGCCAAGGGAAGGGACTAGACTTGTTGCCCTAGCTCCCTTGCCTATAAATACATTATTACCTCTCATTTGAGAGGTGTTGATCTCTTTCATAATAAGCATAAACCTTTTATCATTTCATACGTGTGATAAGAAGCAACCATCCCTTCTTATATCTTGTTTCTATCATCTACATACTTGTGTTCATATTATGGTGACCTAACAGTGGTATCATACGCCATCTAGTTGGGTGAATCGTTTTGTTTTTGAAGTTTTGTACTCTACGCGTAAGTCTCGTTCGTCATTCACTTTTCACAAGCTTAAAACTTGAATTTTGCATGTTATACCTCAAGATTCTTATGTTTTAAGGTTTATATAGTGTTTAGAATCATTGTTTTGACAAAATGTTTGAAGCTTAACGTGTTTTATTTAGTTTTTAAACTCGTTTTTAAATCGTACCTTTACTTTACGCTTAAGCTAAAAACTCATCTTAGTATATTAAGTTCAAAACTTTCTTGTTATTTTGGTGTTTTTGAAGCTTTTTCATCGTTAAAAATGAGTGTACAAAACGTTTTGGTGCATAAGAATACGCTTTGGTAGATTTTGTTGGTTTTACGCCTAAGAAAACCCTTTTCTTACGCGTAAGTTGAAAACCCTCTTTTTACGTCTAACGAAACCCTAGTTTTACGCGTAACTTCTACGCCTAAGTCAGAGTTTACGCGTAAGGATCTTCATCAAATTCTTCGAAGCTGTTGGTAACTCAGTGTTTCTCTTGCTTGGATAAGCTTGAAAAACACTTCGACTCGTGGATATCTTTCACACTTGGACAAGTGTGAAGGATATTGGTTTAAAACCTAAACTTACGCCTAAGATTAAAGCTTACGAGTAAGCCTTTAAGCCTAAGTTCATTCTTACGCCTAAGGTCATTTACTTCTAAGTCTTTAGTTTACGCATAAGCTTACGTTTAACCTTTAAGTTTACGTGTAAGAAGGAGTTTATGCCTAAGCTTTCAGTTTACGCTTAAAGGGAGTTTACGCCTAACTTCAGCAGTTTACGCCTAAGGTATTGTTTACGCCTAAAGTACTTCTTCAACAAACAACAACAAGCTTCATTCGACTACAAAGATCCATCATCTACACAAGTTTCAAAGATGTCTCAACCACCATACTCCAACTACTTTCCTCATGAATATCCTCAACAACAACTACAACAATTTCAACAACAACCACAACAAATTGGAAATTACTTTCCTCCTCACATTGCACAACCACTCCCACACACAATTCCTTTCAGCAATACCCACAACCACATCAGTATGCTAACTACTTTCAGTATCAGTTTCCACAAAAGTATGCTATGAATGCAACAATGCAAAAGGAACCCACTTGGTTTGCAAAGATGTGTGAAGCTATAAGTAGCCAACAATCCATTCATGAAGTTGTATCCCTTGATATACCTCCAATGCTCACTCCCGAAAACTATGATCAATGGGTGATGCGGTTCTTTAGGTTTTGTGATCTTAAGAAACCACATGGTAAGTTCTTGAAGAAGGTCATCCTTGAAGGTCCTTTTCAAATGCCTACTACAACAGTACCCCGAGATCCAGATGCTACTCCACCAAGAGATGATGTTACTTCCACTCTCAGAATGGATCAACTCACTGCTGAACAACTACTTCATTTTGAAGCTGATGAACTTGCAATGCAATATATCCTTTTGGGTTTACCCAATCCGATTCTTCGCAGTGTTGATGCTCAGAAAACTGCAAAAGCAATGTGGGATCACATTCATCTCCTAATGGAAGGCACATAACTCAATCAAGAAGACATGGAGTCAAAACTTTACTTATCCTATGAGAACTTCATGATTGAACAGGGGGAATCATTAGAGTCATACTATCATTGGTTTACAGACATCATCAATGACTTGGACAGACACAACATCATTATGCCAAAACTTGCAATCAACACAAAGTTCCTAAGCTGTCTTGGTCCTGATTGGGAAAAGTATGTTACATTCATCTGTCAAGCTAAAGACCTTAACAAGGCAAAGTACGGGTTGTTGTATGACTACTTGAAGCACCATAAAAAAGAAGTAGACAAAGATAGAGCTCTCCGTGGAGTTACTGCACCTTTACCAAATCAAATGCTCTTGCTTTGTTCACTCAAGCTTGTTATCCACAATTTCCACTGCTCCCTACTGTCTTTACTAATCCACCACAATCAACCCAGATTACACCATATGATCCATCATAGCAATCACAAGAAACTCAACTGGTTCCTTACAACACTGATTCAGCACTCTACAGTGAGACATCGAATGAGGATGCAGAAGCTTTTGATACGTTGAATCAAGGATTTTCATTAATTGCTCGAGCCTTCGGGATATTTACTAACAAATCCAACAACCGTATTCATACCTCATCTAACACAAGGAATCAAGCAGTTGTTAACAATGGAAGGGTTGAGGTTCAGAACAGAAACATTGGTCGTCAGATGGGTAGTGGTCAAGGATTTAATTCTTCTGGAAGGAATAACATGGTTGCTCCACAGCAAAGGGTTCAAGTTATTGATTAAGGAAATGTTCAGAATAGGAATACTGGTCTTAGATGCTACAACTGCAACGAGAAGGGTCATTTGGCGAATGCTTGCCCAAAGCCGAGAACAAGAGGCAGCGCTTATTACAAGGAGGCTTTAGTCTTGGCTCTCAAAGATGAAGCTGGTGGAACACTTACCAACAAGGAACAGAGCTTCATGGCTAATGCAGATTCCGATGATGATATGGAGGACTTGCTAGCTACTGCAGCTGTAATGTTGATGGCCAACATGCAAGAGCTCCACATGATTGACACAGGCCTAGTGTATGACATTGATGGCTTGTCTCAGGCACCGGATCCTAACATATGTCTTATACATGATCTGATATCTCCACTTGCATCTGCATCCAACGAGGAACAGAGTGTTCAACATGAGCCATCTGCATCTCATCACAAAGATAATCAAATGGATCTCGTAGTTACATTTAACGATCAAGATGACCTTACAGTTACCATTGATAATCAAGTTGACCCCGTGATTACATTTGAGGATCTAAAGGATGAATATGTTGAGACTTAAGTTGAACAAAATGCACCTTTGTCTAATCCAGATCCAGAGCTCGTGACCTTATTTAAGACCACCCAATCTCAATTAGAGAAGTTGATAACGATTTAAAACGTACGATTTTAGGGGGTCATTTAAGCCCTACTTCGACACATTTTATATCCGTTACTTCTTAATTTCGTTCCTTTTTACTTTTTATGTCTTTTGGAAGCAAAATGCTGGAATGAAGTACATTTGGACGAAAAGGAGCAAATACATGAAGAAAATGGCAAAGTCAAGATCAAAGCTGTTAATACAAATAAGCCGTAAAAACATTTATTTAGATTTTACGATCTTCTAATGTTTTGTCGATAACAAACGTAAATTCATTTTAACGAAACAAATAAAATACGTAAACTGTTTGAGCCAATAGTTTTCTAACACACTTACGTTTTCACATAAAACACTAAAACAAGTATAAGTGATTTTATGATTTAATAATACATATGTACAACAACTAGTGTTTACATGTTGGGCAAATATATACTAAACTAGTATATACTAAAATGGGTAAAAATTAACAAATGGTATTGACCCATAACCCATGGTATTATCCAAACCACTTGAGTAGGTACATTGAACTCATAAGATACATTGTATCTAATAAGTAACCCATGGATCAACCCATAACCCATGACCCATGACCCATAACCAAAATACCCATGGGTAAAGAGGAGCGTCCCACGGATCCCTAGCTTTACGCTAGCCGGATCCCTTCTGGGAGGGATCCGTGGGATCCGGGGAACAGTAAGCTTTCTCCTCTATAAATAGCAAGCCATTTCTTCCTTTTGGCTCACCACTTTCACACATACTTTCTCCGAGTATTCTACCTCTCTAACCACTGATCCTAAAGGATCTTTCTATGTAGTTTGTCTTTTGTTTTTGTGTGATTCTCTAGGTTCCTCTTAAAGCCGAGATCACCACTTCTTGAAGTCGAGCAAGCTCAAGTCCATGAGTTGCCATGCTTCGTCATCATCAAGAAAACTGAGGTTCTCTTGTTGATAGTTCTTTCTTCCTCCGTAGAGATGTTGTGTTGAAGGCATTAGTGAAGGATGCCGAAAGAGTCAAGACAAAAGCATTAGTGAAAGGTGCTTAACGTCCGTGTCAAAAGCATTAGTGAAGAATGCTAAAGGTGTCAAGTCAAAGGCATTAGTGAACGATGCCTAGGAATCAAAACAAGTGGCATTAGGGAAGAATGCCTAGGTCGTATAATCGATGAGGTGCATCGTTATACATATAAGTATTAGTTTATTTCCAAGGATGGTGATATCCTTGATGGTATTGTAACAAGGAGTGGATCTCCTTGAGATTAGGTGTTGTGTTGTGTTGGGTAGTAGTTCCTCCATAGTAATGGAACTAGATGCTTAGCCTAGTACCTAATAAAGGGTAGGCGACGTTGTGATAGGTGTGGTTCACCTTGGAGTGAAAGAACCCGGTGGTTAGCCTAGTACCGGAAAAAGAATAGGCGACGTTGTGAAGGCTTCTCTGCCATAAGGAGATTGGTGTCGTGTAGTGTTTACAAACTCTCTAGTAGGTGACTCGGGGAGTGGAGTAGGGCAAGGAAGGTGTCCTTGTAGCCGAACCACTATAAATGCTCGTGTCGTGGTTATGTGCTTCTTACTCTTTATCTTTCATTACACGTTTATATATCTATCTATCAACGTCCAACATAAACAACCAAATAGATTGACATAAGTTAATCTAAATGTTTTAAAACGAAGTTTTAATTGGTAAAACTATTCAACCCCCCCTTCTAGTTTTCCACAATTGGCATCAGAGCTCCGTTACCACGTTTCTTAGAGTATGTTGTACTTTAAAAACTTGATACGATCCGTGTATGTTTGAAAACTACAAAGAAGGACTTTTCAAGTCATGTTTTAAAAATAATTATAATGTTTATTGTTGGACAATGATAGAATGTTCTAACATTTTCCTTGTTAAGTATTCTCCATATTTAGATTTGGGCTTACCAAGAAGATAATGAAGAATCTATCTAAATATTTCTTTTCGCAAAAAGAATGTTTAGTATTGTTTTTCTCACACATGAATCTGGAGATTCCAAGAAGATCACAAAGCATTTCATCTAAATACTTCTTTTCTTAAAAAGAATATTTAGCTAAGGTATGATCGTTAATAATTTACTTTTGTTTTATTATTGTTAAAATCTTAGTTGCATAATTAATATCTATTAGTAATTACTCTAGTAGTTATCTATATTAAAGTCATCGTCAAGAATAGTATTCTTCGATTGATTTGTATAGACTACACTACCAACTCGTAATAATGATATCTTGGTTATTCGATAGCCTTAATCCTTATCCATCACAAAAGAATTATTGACACTCCATCTATGTCAATAAATTGTCATGTGAAACTTCTTGTATTATGATAAAATGAGATTTTATCATAATCTTTGATAAACCTTCTAAGAATTGTGACTAATTCGTAAAAAGGGAACCACGTCTAGTAGGATTAGTACTAAACCATCAATAAACTCAAATCACAAGTTATTGAGCCTAAACATAAAACTCTAGGAGCTTTTCGAACTCCCAAACCAAAGTTATCAAGGAATGCTTAAGCTGATTTTTGCTGTCATGCCAGATCCCTGCGTTTACACTAGCCGGATCCCAAATGAGAGGGATCCGCGGGATCCGTGCAACAGAAGACAACATAAGTTAATAATGATAACTGTGGATGTTCCACAATTATATCCTCTTCAAAGACTCACGAACAAGAACACAACTACTGTTCAAAGGAGCAATTTGATCATTTCTCTCAAGCATAACAATCACTTGTGTAAGTATAATCTTCACTACATTGTTAATTTAATTTCTTGATTTCTAGGATTACAATTTCTTCATCTTTAAGAGTTGGGTTCAAATGGGTTTATCATAATTTGTCACCACATTGTTTTCTAAGATAATCTAAATCAAAGAATTAACATTGTTAATACAAATTAAACACATTTCTTGAATTTAACAAGGATGATGAGAGCAAAATTGTGATCAAACCCTCTAGGTTACTATTCACAATTAACACCACATTGTGGTTGTATTGTTTAGGAACAATTATGCCAAGCAACAAACAACAAGATTACCAAGACACCGCTCATTACATACCAATGTACCATAGAAAAGATGGACTTAGCCCCGAGGATAGGAAAGCTTTTAAAATGCTCGAGAAGAGACTCTTTCACGAAGGTCGAGTAGTAGAACCATCATTTCTTGCCAATACCGACGTAAGAGAAGTCTTTGGAGCTATCGGGTTTGATTGTTTATTGGACATAAACGAACAAATTTGCCCGGTCTTTGTACTCGAGTTCTACAAGACAATGGGGATTGTTAGAAATGATGATGGGTCAATCTCGATTAACTTTACCATAAATAAGCATGAGTACACCCTTTCGCTTGTAGAGTTTGGAAGAATAATAGGGGTTCCATTTCAAGGAGTTTGCATGTATTCTAATGAGTGGTCTTTGGAAGAGTTACACACTATGGTTGATAATCATGAAATCTACCACATGTTAATTCCGGAAGCAACCACGGTGAGGGACACCGTGTTCATGCCAAGAGCATCCCCATCAAGGGTCACTAGGAAGTCGAAAGTGATCTATAGGGATCCTTTCCAAATGGAGCTCTCCGAGATGTACGGATTGTATAGGAAATGGGAAGATGTGATAATGGAGAATGTGGTGTGCCTAGTAGGAAACAAGGATCACCCCAACGCATGTCTAAATTTCATGATCTATTGTCTAGTGACCGAGACTCGCTTTAACCTTTCCTACTACATGATCAAGAGAATGGCAAGTGTAAGAAGCATGGACAAGATGGTGCTCCCGTATGCAATGCTCCTAACCCATCTTGCTAAATTCATCTTTGCATTAGATCCTTCTCTGCAATCCTATGATCATAGCTTTTGCAACAAGGTTATGGTATCATTGACCGAGGGAAGAACTACAAGGTTTATGGTAGATGGCAAAAGGCCTCACCCACCCACGGATTCCTCGGAAGAAAGGGAGAGGAAAAGAGAAGGTGAAGGTAGTAGCAACCCACTCAGAAATACCGATCTCGACCCCTTGGACTACATCAACCAATTTTCGGATGTTCCTGGTGCATCACCCGAATGGCAACAAACCAAGGGAATCTTCAAGTGCTTCGCCAACTTCTTGAAGAAAAAGAAGTAAATATGGTATGATAAAGAGTGGAGGACGGGTAAAGACGGGAAGGGGAGGAGAAGCAAGGTAAGGTCATATGACCTAAACTTGTAAAAAACAATTTCAAACAATGGGTTGTAACACTTAAACAACACTTATGTAGAATAGGATGTAGCTTGTAGGTCTTGCCATAACTTGGCATTAAACAATCGTAACTTAGGAACATGTAGAATGAGATTTTATGACTCCTTGAAAATATTCAAGTGGTCGTCGTCACTCATTTTAGGAACTTTTAGCTCTCCCTTCTTTGCTATGCCTTATATTTGTTGTGTTCTTGCATTTAGCCCTTATAGAAACAACTAGGAGAAGCATTTGCTAAAAAGTGCAAAGTTGCACATTTCCTGAAAGCCTTCTGATCTACAGTAGGCGGATCCCAGCATTATAACCAGTTGGATCCCTCCCAGAAGGGAACCGCGGGATCCGTGACTACACATGAGCAATACAGACTTGCTTACATCAAAATAGCTCACTAGATCACCTCACACTAGTCAAACATAAGATTTTAGAGTCAACTAAGTCTTCCTCAAATATTTGAAGGCCTCACACTCACCCATGGCTTACCTAGGATATATTTCAAAGTGTTTTTGATTTATCAACTCATCAAAACTCACCATACTTCCGCTCCAACGCTCACACATTATTTATCACATCCCCTAACACTTAGTTTGGTATATCCATCAATTTTAGCAAATTGATCTTAATCACTTTTGACTCAAAATTAGGCTCAAAACTAGTTTTTCATTTTTTCTTTATTTTTTAAGATTTTAGTAAATTTCTCTTGAGTCATCATCTGACTTCTAGAACTAATTACCACCATTTCTCCATATCAAATCAAATGGTATCCTTGTCAAACACTTAGTTAAGAGTACCTAAAGTCAATTTTCTTACCCAAAACCATCTCTAAGAACCATCACCCATTATGGTTGAGCATTTAAGATATCCACCAGTTGAAGACTTCAAAATTAAGTCAAAACCTCGAAATACATAGGTAATAAACCTCACAAAACCATAATCATTTCACCTAAGAACCTGTCTGACAGACGGATCCCTGGTGAGAGGGATCCGCGGGATCCGTGGCTGCAGAAAGCTGAAACCAGCTTCCCTCTTCAATTTTAAACCACCTTTTGGTTATCTAACCACTTTTAGCTTTCATTTATTGTCTCTCTAGAGCTGATCAAAATCCTAAGTGCATGCTTAATCCTCTTAGTGGCCAAGAATTTAATTCCCTAATTCAAATTACCCTTTATAAATCAAACACTCTTAAAGTTAAGGCACCACTCTCACTTATCTCTCAAAAATCAGCAACTAGAAGCTCATATAGCATCATTATCATCACTATGACTAAGGCTCTTAGCAACAACTCCTCAACCAAAGGCTCATCCAAAAGAAAGGGTCAAATGATCCATGAAATCTCATCCACTGAATCATCTCCCATAAGAGATAAAAATACTAGAACCCCACCTCTTCAAACCCATTCAACAAATGCTAAGAGAACCGCAAGGATTAGCATCAAACCTTTCGGACTAGAAAAAGGATCATCTAGTTCAAAACCAAACATGGCTAGTTCTAGCAAGCCATCTAAGTCCTCATTCCTTGAGCACAGATTTAACGAGCCTCTTCCTCACCCAAATCTCTATGCATTAGAGCACTCGCCACCAAGAACCTCCCACTCACCAACTTTCTCGTTAAATAGGGAACCACCCACAACACCGAATAGTCCATCATGGGAAACAAGGAACAATCATGGACATGATCATATGGAGGAATTTCCACTACCACCACCCTCGCCTTTAGTAGAGCCTCATCCCACACCTCAAGATGAAACCCCTCAATCATTCGTAGAGCCTCCTTAAAACATCCATTTTCCTCCAGTTCCCAATCAAGGAAATAGTTGCCCAAATTATCTAATCACCCAAGGACTTGTTCAAGAAGTACGAAATGAGTTACATTTCATGTTTAATCATCTTCTTGAAATATTGGACCAAATCAACAAGTCTACTCATCCTTAGACTCTAGCACTTTGTTGCATTCTAGGCTTTAGTAACTTATTAGTAGAAAATGTATGGCTAGATCATTCTCTTAGTTTTAGAGATTTGTTTGATTATCTCTTTGTTTTATTGAATGATATCTTATGTGCCATATTGCTTTGAGTGTATTATTTATACATATCTCACTCTCAAATTTAGCATTGTTTGGAATATCACAAATGCTGAAAATCTGTCAGCAGACAGACGGATCCCTTGAAAAAGCCTAGACGGATCCCTCCAAGGAGGGAACTGCGGGATCCGTGCAACAGAAAGCAAATTCCCTACTAACATTCTTATTTGCAGGAAATTATGCACTATACTCTTGTTTTGTAACCTCTATTTTGTAGATTTTCACAATACACATGAAGCACTTGACACCATAAAGCTAGGGGGAGCTTTGTGTCAAACCATATTGCAAAACCATTTGCAACATAATCCCTATTCGGATTATACTTCATGACACCCCATTGAAACGTTGCAATCTTCAAGGGGGAGCATTTTCGTCACAAAGGACGAACCTTTTGCAAACATAATTGCAATACATTAGCTTGCTTATTTTTATGTACTTGACGCCCTCACAAAGGGATGGGCTCGTCAAGGGGGAGTTAAGACGAGAACCATTACCGTCACTTGCTCTCTTTACATCTTTTATTTTTACATGTTTTTCTTAAAAATTTTGTGTTAGTTTCTTTTCGACGCTCTTTTTGTTTCGACAAAAAGGGGGAGAAGAGAGTAAAAACTCCAATTCAAACTTTTTACGAATTCTAGTTTTTTCTTAAAATAATTTTATGTTTTGTCATCAACAAAAAGGGGGAGATTGTTAATACAAATAAGCCGTAAAAACGTTTATTTATATTTTACGATCTTCTAATGTTTTGTCGATAACAAACGTAAAATCATTTTAACGAAACAAATAAAATACCTAAACTGTTTGAGCCAATAGTTTTCTAACACACTTACGTTTTCACATAAAACACTAAAACAAGTATAAGTGATTTTATGATTTAATAATACATATGTACAACAACTAGTGTTTACATATTGGTCAAATATATACTTAACTAGTATATACTAAAATGAGTAAAAACTAACAAATGGTATTGACCCATAACCCATGGTATTATCCAAACCACTTGACTAGGTACATTGAACTCATAAGATACATTGTATCTAATAAGTAACCCATGGATCAACCCATAACCCATGACCCATGACCCATAACCAAAATACCCATGGGTAAAGAGGAGCGTCCCACGGATCCCTAGCTTTACGCTAGCCGGATCCCTTATGGGAGGGATCCGTGGGATCCGGGGAACAGTAAGCTTTCTCCTCTATAAATAGTGAACCATTTCTTCCTTTTGGCTCACCACTTTCACACATACTTTCTCCAAGTATTGTACCTCTCTAACCACTGATCCTATAGGATCTTTCTATGTAGTTTGTCTTTTGTTTTCGTGTGATTCTCTAGGTTCCTCTTAAAGGCGAGATCACCACTTCTTGAAGTCGAGCAAGCTCAAGTCCATGAGTTGCCATGCTTCGTCATCATCAAGACAACTGAGGTTCTCTTGTTGATAGTTATTTCTTCCTCCGTAGAGATGTTGTGTTGAAGGCATTAGTGAAGGATGCTGAAAGAGGCAAGAAGAAAGCATTAGTGAAAGGTGCTTAACGTCTGTATCAAAAGCATTAGTGAAGAATGCTAAATGTGTCAAGTCAAAGGCATTAGTGAAGGATGCCTAGGAATCAAAACAAGTGGCATTAGGGAAGAATGCCTAGGTCGTATAATTGATGAGGTGCATCGTTATACATATAAGTATTAGTTTATTTCCAAGGATGGTGATATCCTTGATGGTGTTGTAACAAGGAGTGGATCTCCTTGAGATTAGGTGTTGTGTTGTGTTGGGTAGTAGTTCCTCCATAGTAATGGAACTAGGTGCTTAGCCTAGTACATAATAAAGGGTAGGCGACGTTGTGATAGGTGTGGTTCACCTTGGAGTGAAAGAACCCGGTGGTTAGCCTAGTACCGGAAAAAGAATAGGCGACGTTGTGAAGGCTTCTCCGCCATAAGGAGATTGGTATCGTGTAGTGTTTACAAACTCTCGAGTAGGTGACTCGGGGAGTGGAGTTGGGCAAGAAAGGTGTCCTTGTAGCCGAACCACTATAAATACTCGTGTCGTGGTTATGTGCTTCTTACTCTTTATCTTTCATTACACGTTTATATATCTATCTATCAACGTCTAACATAAACAACCAAGTAGATTCACATAAGTTAATCTAAATGTTTTAAAATGAAGTTTTAATTGGTAAAACTATTCAACTCCCCTTCTAGTTTTCCACAAAAGCCACTCAAGACTGATCAACAGTACTTGACGGAGTCCCAACCAAAGGCCGACGCCGTCCCTCTATGAAGACTTGATCAAAATATGCACGCGACGGTTCAGTGGAAATTTTAGTCACATAACCTGACGACGTCATGCTTTAAAGATGGAGGGCGTCACTCACAGTTTTCAACTCAGAAGGCCCAGATCTAGAATCAAGACAAAGTCCCAACTGAAGACCGACAGCGTCACAACTCTAAGGTGACGCCGTCCCATCGATGACTTGGCCCAGACGAAACCCTAATGACGGCAAGTGATAAGGTTTTAAAATGTACCTTTTTGAGGGGTCGTTTAAGCCCTTATTTGATCACTTTTGTATCCATTATTACTTAATATCGTTCCTTTTCACTTTTTAGGTCTCTTGAAGGCAAAGTGCTGTAATGGCACTTATTTGGACGAAAAGGCGTGGATATACGAAGAAAATGGCCAAATTCAAGAATTGAGACACTCAAGCTGCTAAAACACAAGGTGACGGCGTCACTGCTTAACTGCGACGCCGTCAGAGCACTTCTGTGACGGGATAGTAGCCA